>CM063511.1:146170328-146202828 GCA_032207245.1 Pardosa pseudoannulata | reverse complement strand
TTGTCCCTATGATGAAGTGGGAACCCGTCCTTCAAAGTTGTCTTAATAAAGGTCTTTAGCTGAAACAGTATCATTTTTATGGCCATGACTACAACTCCCATCGAGAAGTCAGTCTCATCATTACATATATATATATATATATATATATATATATATATATATATATATATATATATATATATATATATATATATATATATATATATAAATATATATATATATATATATATATATATATATATATATATATATATATATATATATATATATATATATATATATATATATATATATATATATATATATATATATATATACATATATATACACATATATATACATATATATATATATATATATATACATATACACATATATATATGTATATACACATATATATACACACATATATATATACACATATATATATACACATATATATACACACACATTTTGAGATTTAGTCATTATGGATAAAACGAAGTAAAAATTGAAAGAAATTGAAGATTGGAGTTAAGGAGTTAGCTATATTCTGAGTACAAACTTTGACGACTGACAAGCATGTACGTAAATTGTAGGAACGTAATAAAAAAGATTGCTGTCCAAACTCACCTCCCCTGACATGCACCTCCCTGCTAAGTGCGGTTCCAACTCCGTTGGTGGCCGAACACTGGTAGACGGCATCGTGCACATCCTGCCTGTAGTCGGACCTGGGGAAAGGGTGGAACACAAGAGTGCCGTCCGACCTCGTGTGTCTCAGCCCGGCCACGTCGCGGGCCGTCCCGCCCTCCCGTGACAGCCAGGTGAGTTTGGGTGGCGGCGAACCGTCCGCACCGCACCGAAGCTCGACCCCGCTGTTGTTCGAGAACTCCACCCGGGAGGGCGGCTCCATGCGGAACACCGGACCACGGGCGTCCTTCCGTGATTCACAGTTACCTAAAATAAAAGAAAGTAATGCACATGAGATCTCTATTAAAAACTATAAAAGTTAAACAGATATATGACCTTGCTTTGTACCTTAGTCCTACGTTTTAAATAGTATTTGTTTAAAAAAAATGAAGAAAAGCACTATATCTTGCTTGAAACTTTAAAAGTAGGGAAATGTTATGGATTATGGACGTATTTGTACTTAAGTACTATGACATTTACAACCGTATTTGTTGTATTACATACAGGAAAGCACCTGAGATCGTGATTATAAAAAGCTGGGGAACATATTGGAACTATTTGCACCTTAGCCTATGTTGTTTTCAATAGTACTTGTTCTATTGTAATAGAAAAAACCGGAAGTACTCAAGATCTGTCATAAAATTTTATAAATTGGGAAACTATTGGAAATAAATATTATCCTTGAGTCCTGAGATTTTATCAACAGTATTTGCTTTGTTGTAATGAAAGGGGAAGCAATGAATATATGTCTTAAAATTACATAAGTTGGGGAACCTGTTGGAATTACTTGCACCTTAGTCCTATGATGGTTTTAATAGTATTTGTTTTGTTATAAAAAATAAGGGAAAGCACCCAAGATCTGTTGTAAAGGTACATAAGTTGAGGAAGCTATTAGATCTACTGGCATCTTAGTCCTGCAATGCTTTCAATTCTACTTTTTGAGTAAAATAAAGGAAAGCAACTGTGATCTGTCATAAAACCACAAAATTAGGAGAACCTATTGGACTTATTTGTATAGTGATGTTTACAATAGTATAAGTTGTATCAAAAAATGAAGCCTCCAAGATCTATAGTAATGCTACAAAAGTAGGGTAACGTATTGGAGTTATTTGGAATTTGGTTCTACGATGTTTTTAATAGTATATTCTGAAAATATTAGAGTACTTCTAAACTTTCGTAAAATTACACAAGTAAAGGAATCTATTGGACTCATTTGTAAATTGATCTTATGAAATTTAAAATGATAATATTTTTTATATAAGATAAAGGAAAGCAGAAATATTTCATAAAACTACAAAACTAGAGGATCCTATTAGACTTTTCTGTACCTTTTCCCTACAACGCTTTCACTAGTAGTTGATGAATTGTTTCAAAGAGTTAATTCATATTTACAATGCTTCGATATTGAAATATGTCATGCTGTACCCAATAAAATTTCCACTGATGAAAAAGCTAGTTTTAATGTTCCATTTTTAAGAGTTCAGTGATGTTTTAATCATAATAGATATTTTTATCTGTGAAGAAGAAACAGTTTACAAATGCATTACTACTACAATTTTTCACTTAAATTTACTTAATGGTGATATGTTGAAATCACCAGTAAACATTCAACTCTACAGACATTGGTACTACGATGTCTTTAGTAGTATCTGTTGAATAAGTAAAATGAAATCACTTGTCTTCTTTCGTGAAACTACAAAAGTAAAGGAACCTATTAGACTCATTTGTAATTTAGTCCTACAGCATTTTGAATAGTATTTGTTATGTAAGTTAAATGAAAGCAGAGCTATTTCATAAAACTACAAAACTACAGAAGCATATTAGAATCATCTGTATCTTTTTCGTACAACGCTTTCACTAGTAGTTGACGAATTGTTTCGAAGAATTTTTTCATATTTTTAGAAATGCTTAGAACGTGCATGAGTGGATAACAAATAGAGAATGATTCGATATTGAAATATTTGATGCTACACCCAATAATAAATAATAAATAATAATAATAATAATAATAATAATAATAACAATAATTTCATCTGATAAAAATAGCTAATTTTAATGTTCCATTTTTAACAGTTCAGTGATGTTTTAATCCCAATACATATTTTTTATCTGTGAAGCAGAAACAGATTACAAATGTATTACTACTAGAATCTTTCACTTAAAGTTGCTTAATGGTGATGTGTTGAAGTCATCAATAAAAATTCAACTGTAGAGACATTAGGTCCATATAAACCATTACAAATATTTTTACTAAGCTGAAAACAGTGCTTTTGAATTGATTAAAACTTCTTTAAAGAGCTAATTTTAAAAGTCTGGTAAATAAAACTATTTTAGTTCAAGTAAAAGAAACGTTTTATACTTCAATCAAGCTACTCACAGTGCATAATTAATAACACTATTGTAATTAATGTATTGTACACCCATTGAGCTTCGGTTCGATTCCCGAGTAAGGCTTGGATGTATTTGTGTGATATACCCTCATAGGGATCAATATTTCGCTTCGTATATGGTGTTCCCATAATAAAAAGGCAACAAATTAGTCAACAAATTTAATAGGCAACAAATTAGGAGTGCATGGTGACATGCTAATAAAATAAGTGCCCTGAATTTGTAAGACAAAAAAAAAAAGGATTGAAATTGAATTAATCAGTAAAACCTTTTTCATTAAATTTCAGCGAAACTCTGTTATAGATTTTACGACACATCTACGTATTATTTTTATTACTTAAGCAGAAGAAGTAATCATTCGACAAAACGTATAAACAAATTACAAAATGTAAAAAAAAAAGTTACTTCGTTCCATAACAATTTTTCCCGTGCATTTAAACAAAGCAATAAGACAACATATTTCTCAATTGCTCTATCCCTATAATAACCTGTAACGAATACCTTCCCCAAAAGTCATCAAAACGATGAAGATAAAAACACCGTAGCCTATAAACGATTATCAAACAGCAGTAAAATAACGTATTGTTATAAGTTCAGAAAGAAATGCGATATTTGAAGACTAAGCTTTGGGAATAAGCATCAGATCAAAATTGCCCCACGTTCGAAATTGCCAAAAACTTTGTTAACGTGTCTGCATTCGAGATCACGTAATTTTGGGCCCGGAAAAATTGCAAAGTGTCACGTCTCTTACATTAGCAGTTTTTTCCTACCGTTCCCTACGTACATATATTTTCTTCAATACAGGTAGTTTGGGGAATTTATCATAGGCTGATGAGTTTTGCCTTATTTTTATACTCTCTAATCTTCTAATGCGGAGAAAAGAATTTTAAATTCGAGAAAAAACCCAGGGAATTCAATTTTTTCTCAAGATTTCGCTTTTTTTATTTTTCGTATCAGAAGAAATTAAAATTAAGTTTTGGTTTCTGTAAGCGTAGAAATTTTAGATTAAAAAGAGAGAGGGTTGTTCCTTAGGGATTTGTGCATACTTCCACACAAGTTTCTTACTGATAATTTAAAAATTTATTTCAGCTATTATTTGAAATATGCTTTAAAATCCCGAGGAAATGATTGTAAACTGAAAACAAATTATGAAAGAAATTTAGTGAGATATTATTAAATAGAAATAGTTTAGTGCTATTATAAATAGACAATAGTAATTGAAAGTCTATTTCTATTTTTAATCAGTCTTTAAATCATGTATTAACACTAAACATACCAACAGTTAATACATACCTATTTCTACCATAGCCGGTCAAATGACCGGACTTTATTTTTTCTGATTATAAATGTATGAAATATGAAATTGAAAGGAAATAGACAAACTTTATTATAATTAAACAAAATTGTATATTGTCAATTTTTATGTATTATAAACACAAAGAATAAGAATTTTTAATTCATTTCCCATCGCATTTATTACAGAAACCTTATGGGTCATTTGATCCGTTATATAGTATGTTTAGATTTAATGTAGTAATTTATATAATTGTATTAAAATTTATCGCAAAATAGATTTAGAAATTAATTATTTAAAATTAATTTTTCCTGAAATATACTTATTTTGTATAATATGGACCTTTTATTTCAAGAATACCTTTGGAACTTTATACAAAACATATTTATAGCTGTAAACATTCGAAGAAAATATTAAAAAGACAATAGCAATAATTATAAAATTATATTATTATAAGCAAAATGTCTGTAAAATTTATTTCAGTAAGTAAATGATGGATTAAACATTTATTTCATACGATTCAAGATAGATAGCTAACAAATGCCAGAGTAACGGAGAGGCTAAGATTTGAAATTAGAATGTTTTAAATGTTCATAAAATAATAAAAAAATATTTTGATAAATGTATACAGTTATTTTCAGCAACAATTATATTCCTTTTTTTGTGGTAAATATATTTATTACAAAATTCAACATATAATATAACTATATATTCCCATGAGACGCTGTATCTACGTAAAGACAGCTATCTCGTAATTGGAGTGCAGCAGGATCGATACTTCTTAAATTCCGCAGTGTTCATTAATGGTCTCTAAAATAGGTTCCAGGTCACAATGTCCTTTAAGTTTCAAAATTATACTTCTGGAGGTGGTAGTTGCTCAAACTCTCTCTCTCTCCCTATATATATATATATATATATATATATATATATATATATATATATATATATATATATATATACACTCATGAGCCAAAACATTATGGCTACCTGTGAATAAGGAGTTGGCCCACCTTTTTTCGCGAAACACAGCTTCAACCCGCCCTTGGCATGGATACCACAAGGCCTTGGTAGATGGACGGAGACAAATTGTACCAGATGTTTAAGCAACGGTTACGCAATACCGAGATATTGCGAATTGGTGGTCTTTGAAATCTGAGCTGCCTTCCCATACCATCCCAAATGTGTTCTATCGGATTAAGATCCTGTGACTTAGGAGGCCAGGACATTAACTGGAATTCAGCTTCGTGTTCCTGGAACCACTCCAACACAATTTTACCTTTGTGACGTAGAACATTCCATTTCCAACTGAAAACATAGAGTCCATGTAAGAGAGCAACCGTTCCGCAATGATGTTCAGATACCCTGTGGCATTCATGGTCTGCTCTACCACAACCAAGGGTACCAGTGACGCCCAATAGCATAATACCGCCACCATCGACCTGTGTATGACCAACTGTACACTGAGGGAGCAACTGTTCACCTGGAAGACAGCGTATCTTGACACGGCCATCATGAATGGCAAACCATGATTCATCTGACCAGGCAACTCTCTCCCACTGATCCATGGTCCAGACTCGATGTTCCCGGGCCCAGCGTCGGCACAGATGGTGATAAGGCTTGGTCAGCAAAGGCACACGAGTGGGACGTTTTCTGCGTAGCCCCATATCCAACAGTGTCCGCTAAACAGTCTACTCCGATACTATTCTACTCGGCCCTGCATTGTATTGGGTTGTCAGCTGAGCCACTGTCTGGCTCCGGTTTTGCTTCAACATGCGAGACAGTCTCCGACGACATTTTTCTTTGATAGCGTGTGGAGGTCAGACACAATGTCTTCCACTGCTGGTTTCCCTGTTATTCATCTACTTTGCATAAGTACTAACAACTGTAGATTGCGAAAACCCCACGTGTCGTGCAGTTTCGGAAATACTTTTTCCGAGCCTTCGAGCCTTTACAATCTGCCTTTTATCAAAATCGCTTAGATCGGCAGCCTTTCCCATGACAGACATAAGTAAGTGACAAAATGATTCTTCAGTCTCTCTAGAAACAGTTAAATGCCACTTCCAAGTGATCAAGTGCTTTTCACGTCATCCAGGCGAGTTCATTACAAAAAGGAGGGGTGATCATAATGTTTTGGCTTTTGACTGTAAGGTGGCTAAAAGCTGCCACGGTTCTGTCCTTAGAACAGTCAGGGAGGTTCCGAATAATATCCTTCCATGACTTTTGTTCTATTTGTTTTTCTAATTCTGACTGATGTGTGTCCCTGATATCTCAATATAGTTTAAATGAAACATACTTATCGCTTATTAAATTAAACGGGTTCTGGTTCACAAGACAACCTCATTTTACCAGCTCATCCAGTTTTTCATTTTTGTTATCCCGCAGTGAGCTGGAATCCACTACGAGACAACAACCCTGGATTTTTCATCAATTTCCTACAGGAGAGACCTACATTGATGAGCAGGTGGTGGTGATGTGTGTGTGTGTGTGGGGGGGGGGTTACTCGAGTCCGTAAAATACCTTAAGCTACACTTGCTCCGTAGGTATTGCTAAATCAGTAACAATTTCGCATATGAGATCGAATTGAGTGAAGTTAAATAAAAGCAATTAAAAAGAATTTTCTGTGTGCTCTTATAGAATAAAATTATAAGAAATATAGAAAAATATGGATTAATGATTTCTCGGGAAATAATTTAACACTTGAGGTATATTCGATTTTAAAATACGAAAATCATTCTCATAAAACGACATTTAGATGTGACTGAATTTTTCACATCAAAATCTAAAGATTTTTCTTTTTGTGAATATCTTCTAGATTCGTTTTAATACCTGAATATTTTATTGCATTTTGATTAGTTTCCGATTATTTAACTCGAAATTCAGAGTATCGAAATAACTCACGCATTTCATTTCTTCGAAATGTCCCATGAGGATTTCATTTGCGATATTTCTTGGAAATGTATGGAATACATTCGACTCCAGTATTTAATAATTTTTAGTCAAAACAACTTTGTTAGAAAAGCTATGTTAAATTTGACTTTTAAACGGTACTTAGATTGTATTATGATCTGAGTAAATGGCTATTGTGATAAAGTTATTTGAATTTCTTCTAACATATGGAAATATTTTTGTAATGGTTGATGTATTTTGACTATATAATTATACAATTTGCATTTAATTACGAATATTTCTACGTTGGTAGCAATGATCCGGAATTAATTTAAATTTTTGAAATGTGTTAATTTTAATTACTAAAAGTTGGTAAAAAAAAATAGTGTCGTATTTGAATGCAAATTTTTATTACAGGTGTAATTTACAAAAACCGGAAAAGAATTTATGGAATTTAAGAAGAACACACACACACTGACAAAATCAAACCTTATTTTTTTAATAAAATGCAAAATGAAGTTGTAAACGTCGCGTCCATCTCTGTCGGTGGTCTAGGCGACCGTTTGTTAAAGTAATCTTTTTTGTTCATTGTAAGACATGATTGTAAACTGTGAACAATTGGAAAATTGGAGGTGTCAAGCATGTCGTCTGTAAACTCACCGATAGGGATAAAGGAATAAAGAATTTGCACATGTAGGGAATTCGAACAACTTAGTATTTTTCTGATAATTGCAGACTCGTAAATTCCAAAAATGTTCTCAAAAATGTAAAAAACTGGGTCCATCATTTTAAAAATTAATTTTAAAGTTAAGCAAAAATCACGTAACATCAAAACGCTCCGTGATCGGTTGTGAGGTCATCGTTCACGTTATCCAATATTTTCTCATTGCTTCTAAGTTCGCACTGTTTCCGATTTTGTTTGTGCAAGTTCTTGGAATTTTCTAGCTATCATAATTTATTTTTATTTAAACCTGAAGATTTATTTTATCGATCTCGATAGCTTTATTATCTCAATTTGTTATAAATCTATCTTCTACCTGGATTTACCAAAGGACATTTGGACAACCTACTAAAATTGTCATGATGTCAATGTGTTCATTCTGAGAAAAATCCGGATTTTATGTTAGCAGAAATACGTTCGAATTAAAACCCAAAGGTATGTAAAAACATTTATATATTTATCCAATTTTACTTAACATGTATTAATATTTTATTTCTGCTATTCCCATCTCTTCTGTTTGTAGATACAGACAAGTGAAATAAATATACACATATCATATACACACATTTGTAGTAGCATCGCTTTTTAGAAATAGAGATGATGTAATCTTAAAATAAAAATTAGAGGAAGTATTTATTGTGGGAGGTTATGGTCTCATTAGGCCTCGTATTGCAAAACGTAGAAGGTAGTGCTCCAAAACCAAACCAAAACCAAAACCTAACCAATTCTTAGATATTTTAAATTTGATGAAAAAAAATATAAAATCTTTTAAAGCCTTTACTTAATTATTTATACATTTTTAAATAGCAATACAATTTTATTGAATTTAATATTAATGTTAAATTAAAAAATGTGTAAAATTTCCTTAAAATTAAATTTAATTTTTAAAGTAATATCATTATTAAGCATTTTAAAAATATTATACTTTTTCAAATTAGTCACCAATTTAATCGAAAGATATCACTGTGAATTAATACACATAAGAAAGTATGCATCTCTGAAGAAAATATTTATAATACCTTGAAAATACATAATTTTCCCTTCCCCCGAGTTATTTATTAGATAATTATATGCTTTCGATATTTATATGTTTTACGACATTTATATGCTTTATCAAACATTTATTGTACTTGAACTCTGTGATAATACTCGAAAATTAGCAGTTTTAAAAGTTAAATAGCAATGGTTAATCAATAGTCCTTTTACAGGTATAAATGTATTTTTATATACTTTAATTGTTCTAAATTAGTAATATTTAAACAAAAGCAAGCATTTATTTACCGAAAAATGGTCTTTACAAACCCATAGAGGTAATTTATATGATAATTTGAAGTTTAATTTCTCCTCCCTTTTCATCGCATTTGTCCAGATTTTACATGTATGTGGTTCTTTGGGAACGCTGAAAAATATCTTCTCATTGCAATTAGTTGTTGTATTTTTACAGAGTGGTACAATAAAATATTTATAATATGATTTTTAATGCCAGACATAATAAAAAAAATTCTATTATATGCGATACTTTACACAGAAATTAATTTAAAATTCGCCTTTTAATATGTAAACAACATAGGCGGTCGGTGTCTTCGTGAAAGATGACGTCACAAACTCGGCGGAGGAAAAGTATCGTGTTTGAGAGACGTTAAAGAATCCGCTTTAAAACACATTAGAAATCACTCATTAGGCCCCCAAATGAAAGAAAAATAGGTGCTGTGCTACTTACTTTTTTTTCTTCTATTGTTTAAAATTAAAATTAGAAAACGTGAAATTTCCTCATTGTACTTTGTATGACCGAGTCGGCAGGTGGCAAGGGCGCTTCGGCTACCCCAAGGACAAGATCAAAGAGTGGGGGTGTCGAGCTCCCCGATAACCGAGGTTTCCTGTTTGGGAAAGAAAGAACTGGCTGAACTCTGAGAGAGTAGGTTAATCTTGAGTAATCTCCTCTTTGGATGAAAAGTTGTATCTGCATACACTTTAATGTTTCTTTAAATGTTTCTTCTTGTTAAATAAATCCACCGTTTGTTAAATATGAAAATTCCATGGCTCTGATTATTTAACATCAAGTGCTACTTCACCAGAAGTACCCCTGCGAAGTCGTACCCACATGACTAGAGTGTGACTGACGACCTAAATAGAGACAGCGCGATCGCTCGGCGCAATAACAGAAGCTAAGTGTTTGGTTTCCAGCGATGCGTCTTCTAATTTGCTACTAAGATGACAAAGTTGTCAAATTAATTCGAGAGTTATGAATTCAAGTTTCGTGTTGGCTAAAAAACCTTCGTGTTCATTAACGGCATCTGTAGCATGAAAAATAGACCCGTGGTAATAATAATCTACATGTTGAAATGATACCTTTGAAGGTGGCAAACTAAAACATGGGAGGGGGGGTCCTTCTACTTTGTCCATGCTTCTCTATTATGGGAACCCAATAGGGTCAATGTTACACACATCAATAGCATTTTTAAGCTACACGTTCACCACCGTGGTGCAAATGTGTTAGAACTTCGAAGCTATATTTGTCATAAGTATAGTATTCTTTATTATAAGCTACTCTGCAAAGATTACTTTACTATATGAGGTACCGGGACCTACTGCTTAAAGTCGATTCTGATTGGTTATCAACATCTGTGCTAGTAGTATTCAAACTAATAGACTCCAATAGCATTCTTTAAGCTACATGTGCACTCCCGTGGTGATAAATGTGTTATAACTTCGAAACCATGTCTGAAATAAATATAGTATTCTTTATTATGAGCTACTTTCCAAAGACTACTTTACTAAATGAGGCACCTTGACCTACAGTTTAAAATAGATTCTGAATGGTTATCAACATCTGTGCTAGTAGTATTCAAACTAATAGACTCCAATAGCATTCTTTAAGCTACACGTGCACCCCCGTGGTGCTAAATGTGTTATAACTTCGAAACCATGTCTGAAATAAATATAGTATTCTTTATTATGAGCTACTTTCCAAAGACTACTTTACTAAATGAGGCATCTTGACCTACAGCTTAAAATAGATTCTGAATGGTTATCAACATCTGTGCTAGTAGTATTCAAACTAATAGACCCAATAGCATTCGTTAAGTTATACGTGCACCCCCGTGGTGCTAAATGTGTTATAACTTCGAAGCCATGTTTATCATAAGTATAGTATTCTATATTATGAGGTACTTTGCAAAGACTAATTTACTAAATAAGGCCTACTGCCTAAAGTCGATTCTGAATTATCAACATCTGTGCTAGTAGTATTCAAACTAATAAACTCCGGAACTAATAGCAGTAAATATATTGATATAAAAATATAAATATGGTATCACGTTGTTAATTTCAATTATTTGAGTGTTAATCAAACTGAAAAATATAAGTCATATCGTCAGCGTAGTATCATTATAGATATTCTGATGTTTTATAATTAGATAATTCCTATAATTCCTATAATTACTTTCTTAATTTTAATTATCTAAGCATTAATAACAAACACAAAATTTAGTCATCTAGACTTTGAGTTTAGATATACTAATTAGTTATATTTAAAGAATCTAAGGAAATACTTTCTTAATTTTATTTATATCAATGTTAATCACAAACAAAATTTTAATCATATCGACAACATATTTTCAATATAGGTATGAAGAGTTTATATTTAGAGAAATCATTTAATTACTTTGTTAATTTTAATTATTTAAATGTTAATCACTAATAATGTTATCACTTTATTAATTTTAATTATTTGACTGTTAATCAAACTGAAAAATATAAGTCATACCATCAGCGTAGTTTCATTATAAATATAATAATGTTTAATAATTAAATAATTCCTATAATTTCTTTCTTAATTTTAATTATCTAAAGATTAATAACAAACACAAAAATTTAGTCATCCAGACACCATACTTTGAGTTTAGATACACTAATTAGGTATATTTAAAGAATTCAAAGAAATATTTTCTTAAATTTATATATATCAATGTTAATCACAAACAAAATATTTAATCACATCGATAATATATTTTCAATATAATTATAAAGTGCTTATAATTAAATTAATAATTTAATAACTTTGTTAATTTTAATTAGTTAAATGTTAATCCCTAATAAATATTTTAGTCATATTGACATCGCATTTTGAATGTAAACATGCTGTCTTTTTATATTTAAAAAAGTCATGTAATTATTAAAAGTAAAAAAATCGAATCAGGGATTATCTTTTCATGAATTCCATTCTTACAGAATTTTTGATATTCTAGTATTTCTTGAAACATTATTTTTATGTGAAACTTTTTATATATTTTTTAATATATTTTTCCCTTTTAAGTATAGATTTTTATGAAAATATATGGCATACATTTAAAAATGAACATTCGTTAAGTATTGTTAAACCATCTGAAAGATTTAAATATAAATATGTTCATACTTTGAAAGCAGATGAATTTACCTAAGAAGTGTAATGTATTTTAGTTATTTTTTATGTAGAAATAAATGTCTGTTTAAAATTACACCGCTTAAAAAACGAATATTTTTTTTAGAATTTCGAAAAGTGTCAAATTAGTTTTGGTAAAATCATGATCGATTTTGTGTGAGACTCAATCTCTATAAATAGATGTGTTGCGTAATTTAGCAATAAGTGAACACACTACCGTATAATGGTTGCTGTGAGGAAAATTAATTTTAAAATATTTATGGATCCAGTAAGATATATGAAATCTCTCTTTTCGAAAGTTCGTGCGACTGAATAAAAATAGGCAAGAAAGGCAATTTTCTTTCGCGTAAAGTGAGACATGCTTGAGAGCTGAATGAAAAACTGAGAGATTAAAGGCTTAAAAACACGTTTGTCACTGTTGTATAATCCTTTTTTTGGAGCCAGTTCTACTTTTCTCTTTCTTTTGCCGACTATCAATTATGTTGGAGATAAAAATAGTAAACTCTATTTAAATAACCGCAAATGCTAGATTCTTTTAAAAACAATTGTGACTACACTTTTCCTATGAGTTGTTTAGACGATTAATTTAAAATAAATCGAATAATTGAATTCTAATTTGCGTTTTATACTACGTAATCAATGATCGATTCTTAATATGGGTTTGTTCATTGCTAAAATTACAAAGTTTTATGTATATGCAATATAATAATAAATTTATTTCATTGTTAAATTTATTTAAAGAATTAAATTCAATTTTAATATTTCGTAATCTTACTGATAATATGCCTTTGTACATAGTTCCAATTGCGTTTATATATTGATAGAATATAATATTACACACATATATTCTCGCCTTGAAAATAGATATAAACATTTAATAATTCAGTTTAATTTGCTTTTTATATTCAGTATTCATAGATGATTATATGTAATTACATAGTTGCAATTGGGTTTATATGAGATTTTATATGTTGATAGGATATAATACTACAGATTTATAAGCGTTACAATACAACGAAAAGGATATTAAATCGTATAGATTTGCCATTATCACAATTACACATAAATCCAATTGCGTTTATATATCGATAGAATATAATATTACATATATATAACCTCGCCGTTATGATTGATATAAACCTTTAATAGTTCAATGTCAATTTGCTTTTTATATGCAGTACTTATAGAAGAATATATGTAATTGCATAGCTGCAATTATGTTTATATGATATTTTATATGTTGATAGAATATTATACTACATATTTAAAATCGTTACGATAAAACAAAAATAATATTAAATCGTTCAGAATTTTCATTATTACGATTTTTTACAATAATTATATATTTTTTATATTTCGCATTCATAGATGACTGAATTCCCGTCTGTGACTATGTCCCGTCTAACTATAGATTTATTTTGAAAATATATGGCATACGTATAAAAATGAACATTCGTTAAGTATTATTATACCCTCTGAAATATTTAAATAAAATTACATTCATATTGTGAAAGCAGCTGAATCTATCTATGAAGTGTAATCTATTTTAGGTATTTTTATGTAGAAATAAATGTGTGTTTAAAATTACAGAGCGTAAATGATGAATATTCTTTCTTACTTATCCCGAGAGTGTCAAATTATTTTTATAAAAAGCCTGATCGATTTTGTGTGAGATTCAATCTCTATAAATATATGTGTTGAGTATTTTAAGAATAAGTGAACACAGAACCGTATGATGGCTGCTTTGAGGAAAATTAATTTTAAAATATTTATGGATCGAGTAAGATATACGAAATCTCTCTTTTCCAAAGTTCGTGCGACTGAATAAAAATAAGCAGAAAGGCAATTTTCTTTCGCGCAAAATGAGACATGCTTGAGAGCTGAATGAAAAACTGAGAGATTAAAGGCTTAAAAACACGTTTGTCACTGTTGTATAATCCGTTTTTTGGCGCCAGTTCTACTTTTCTCTTCCTTTTGCCGACTATCAATTATGTTGGAGATAGAAATAGTAAACTCTGTTTAAATAACCGCAACTGCTAGATTCTTTTAAAAACAATTGTTACTACACTTTTCCTATGAGTTATTTAGGCGATTAATTTAAAATAAATTGAATAATTGAATTCTAATTTGCTTTTTATACTGCGTAATCATTGATTGATTCTTATTATAGCTTTGTGTATAGTTACAATTACAAATTTTTATGTCTGTGGAATATAATAATAAATTTATTTCACAGTTACATTTATTTAAAGAATAACTTCAATTTTAATATTACGCTTTAATCTTACTGCTTATATGCCTTTGTACATTGTTCCAATTGCGTTTGTATATCGATAGAATATAATATTACATACTTATAACCTCGCCGTTACGACTGATATAAACATTTAATAATTCAATTTTAATTTGCTTTTTATATTCAGCATTTATAGATGGCTATATGTAATTTGGATAGTTGCAATTATGTTTATATGAGATTTTATATGCTGATAGAATATAATACTATATATTTATAATCGTTACGATAGAACGGAAATAATATTAAATCGTACATATTTGCCATTGTTACGTTTACACATAGTTCCAATTGCGTTTATATATCGATATAATATAATATTATATACGTATACTCTCGCTGTTACGATTGATATAAACGTTTAATAATTCAGTTTTAATTTGCTTTTTGTATTGAGCATTCATAGAAGTCTAAATATAATTACATAGTTGCATACATGTTTATATGAGAATTTATATGTTAATAGAATATAAAAATACAGATTTATAATCATTACGATAGAACGAAAATAATATTAAATCGTACATATTATCCATTTTTACGATTTATATAAAATAATCTAATAAATAGATCTTAATTTGCTTTGTATAATGAATAATCATAGGTATATGCATATATGACTTTGCATATAGTTACAATTTTATTTATATGACATTATTAGTCAATAATTTGTAAATATTAAAGACTTACATCTTGATCGTACAATTTGGTTTAGAATATTTGGAATAGCTCGATTTTAATTTGCTGTTTATATTAAATAATCACAGCTAGATGCCTATATGTCTTTGGTCATAGTTACAATTGTATTTGTATGAGAATTTTATTGCTGATAAATTATAATATTAAAGATTTGTAATCTTATAGGTACGAATAATGTAGAATATATTTAAAAATAGAATCAAACAAAAGACATCAATCAGCTAATTTTTATAAGTAATCATATATATATAGATGACTATATGTGTTTGTAGATAGTTACAATCGTGCTCAATTGTTTTAAACAAAGGAATTTATTATTATAAAATCTTAGGATTTCATAATCACAACTGACTTAAAATAAATTAAAAAATTCAATATTAATTGGCTTTTTGTATTCGATAATCATTTATGTCTAAAAGTTCTTGTTCATGCACTATATTGCCAATGATGACCGGTCACTTTCGATTTTAGACATTTTGTTGAATATCTAGAAGACTACAGGAGGAAGTATCCTGCAACCCCAGGAGTGTAAACAGGAAGGCACACGTTATATATTTTAGCTAAGAATTTTTTCAGAATCCCCATAGGGGACCTTCAACAAATTGAAGAAAAGCTAATATGTTTTGTATAACCCTATAAAAAGTAATGTATGGAAATCGTTGAAATTTCAGCACATGATTAATATGCTTTTTGAAATAATCTGTGTTCATTGTTATGAGGATAGCACTTATACTCATGAAGAAATTAAGGTTTTTATAAAAACAATCCAAATTTCTCTAAGTGTTTTCTTATAATTTGCAGAGTTCTCAATATTAAATAATGTTATTTCAGAACACATTTCAAACAACATTTCGTTCAATACTCTGCAATCGAAAGTAAAAAATAATAAATATTGGATTAAAAATGAGCAGGTGTACTAAATAATGTTTTACTGAACATGCGCGAATACATTATGAATTAATACATTATACACATCAAAATATAATGTGCATAATGTAGTAGCTAAATGTATAGAGAAACTTTTGTGAAAGTCTCTCTATACATTTAGCTTGTCAAAACACAGCTTGAAAATTCTAAAAATTATCGTCGATAGAAAAAACACGAAATCCGTTGTATCCACAGAATGGAATTTAGGTTTTTATAGAAACAATCCCAAATTTCTCCAAGTATATTGCTTATAATTTGCATAGTTCTCAATATTAAAGAATGTTATTTTCGAGACACAAGACAAACAACATTGTGCGTAATACCCAGCAATCCGAAATAAAAAATAATAAATATTGGATGAAAAATGAACAGATGTACTAAATAATGAATTACTGAGCATGCGTGAATGCAATCAAAATATAAAAATTTTAAAATGTATTACCTAAATGTATAGAGCAACTTTTGTGAAAATGCCAAAAACACAACTTGAAAATTCTAAAAATTATCGTCGATATAACAAACTCGAAATCCGTTGTTTCTACAGAGAAGCGCCGAACGATGACCTATTGGTTAGGATGCTGGACTTCAGTACCGGAGTTCGTGGGTTCGAATCCCACAGTGACATGGATGTTCGTAGCCGTTCGGAATCGGCTTTAAGCAGTAGGTCCCGGTCTCATTAGCCCTCGTATTGCAAAAAGTAGACCGTAGCACTCCAAACGAAACAAAACCAATCCAAGCAAAAAGATGAGGGCTGTATCCAAATATAGTTTTTGTATAAATACAAAATATGCATACATGCAGTATATTGCGAAAAGCAACATTATTGTTTCTTCTGCAGCCAGAAGAAACATTCGCTCTTATGACAGCCTTGACTTTAAAATATGATCAGTGAAAGAAATAACACATGTTCACCCATTTACTCGTCAGAGTAAAATTCAATAATATATGAAAATATATTTCAATAATATATGAAATTTGCAATTGTGTTTAGATCCAATTTCTTTAGTCGATGGTATATAATATTAAAGATTTGATTTTATCGTTAGATTTAATCTAAAATAAATCAAAGAATTCAGTTTCAATATATTCTTATATTGAGTGATTACAAATAGATACCTATATGCCTCTGTACATAATTACTTTAGAAATTTTAATCATTTCTTGGAGAAAAACTAATCTAAAATATTTATGGATCCAGAGTGTAATGTGAAATATTTTCCTTCGAAAGTTCGTGCGTGTGAATGAAAGTAGTTACGAAGGCAATTTCAATTTCGCTCCAAAGAAGTATGTTTAAAAAATGGATAAGAAACAAAGAGATTAAAGTCTTAAAAACACGTTCATCAATTTTTTTATTCCGCTTTTCGAAGCGGCAGATCTGGCAATTTTTTGTATCCTTTGTCGACTACCAATTCAGACTACCAGAGACAAAGAAAGCAAACTAAAGTAACAAAAATTTCTAGAATTTATATATGAGATGTAAATTTGTTTTTCTAGTATTTTATTGGCACAATTAGCTAAAAACATTCCAAAAATTTACCATCCAAAAATTTATAGCCTAACAATGGCTGATTGGTTAGGGTGCTGGCCTTCGGTACAGGAATTCGTGGGTTAAAATCCAACTGTGGCATGGACTTTCGTAGACGTTCGGAATCGGCTTTAAGATGTAGGTCCCGGTCTCATTAGTCCTCGTGTTGCAAAACGTAGACCGTAGCATTCCAAATCAAAACCAAAAATTTAAACTTTTATTTTAGTTTTTTAATACAATGGAGTTGTATCTGTAATTGCCGGTATGGTTTGGGGCTACTTTTTTGCAACACAGGGCTAAAGGGACCGGGATCTACTGCTTAAAACCAATTTCGAATGGCTATAAATACCCATGCCATAGAAGGATTTGAACCCAAGAACCCCAGTATGGTAGACATTCGGCCATCTTTAGGTTCTATAGCTGTCGAAATATTCTTTTCCCCAGAATAATTGATATATTTATTCGGTCCCAAATTTATCAAAAGCTTTATCAAAATTGGAATAATTTATAAAAGTACATTAGTCCAATCCATAAATTCACACTCACACACACACACACACACATATATATATATATATATATATATATATATATATATATATATATATATATATACATATATATACATATACATTTATGAATATACATGCATAAACACATATATATATATACACACATATATATATATATACACACACACACACACACACACACATATATATATATATATATATATATATATATATATATATATATATATATATATATATATATATATATATATATACATATATATATATTTATCCCTGTAGAAGAAATTTTATTCTTTCCACCTCTATCATCAAAACATTCTATTCCGTATCTTTTATTTTCCAAAATCTACCATACTTGTAGAATTAAGAGAATCTGGAAAAAGAGAGCCTTAATTACGCGTATCTGCAGATTTTACATCAAATTCGGTTTTAATATGCTCTTTCCTTTATAGCAGCTGGTACGTCTAAATGTCTTTTATATTCCTCTTTTAAACACTTCCCCGCATCATGGATGTTGCAAGTAGGAATTCACATGACAATTTCTATTTTTACGTAGACTTTTCTGCTACTTGGAAGTTCCATCGTACAGTTCCCGACAAGAACATTTCTTGTTAAACATTCGGAAGTTATTTTTTTCAATTTTTTAAAAAAGTTTTGTTAATATATGGCATGCAATATTTTATTATGTATTATGTCCGATATATGATTTTATATCCGTTTTTATGGTAAAATATATTTTCTTTCAAATAATTTTTCTCGCATTTTCAAAAAATTAACTTATAAAGAAATATAAAGAAATGGAACGTTCGGATTTAAGAGCAATAACGATTTCCATGAATAATATTTTTATTCTATTATTGTATCTTATTTCTTCGGAATTAAAGAAAAACTTTAGAATTAAAGTTAGATTAAACTTATTTTTTAATCAGTTCTTTATTTTCTGAACTGGTTTATAGACGTAAATTTCCCAGAAGATTTAAGTAATGCGGAACTGATATTTTCCGTCCCAAAGTAAGTATATATTCCTTTTTATTTGTCTATACTTACCTTTAAAGAATAATAAATAATCCTGCATTTTGAGGTACAGCTTTAAATGAAAACATTTGAATTATATAAATGGAAATACATCACTCAGTATCTACTTCTATAATTGTTTCTTTGTACTTCTATAAGCCATTCTTCTTTTAAAAAAATTGCCTGTAACGCTGGAATGCAGTTCGAGTAACGCAAATGCGCCAATTTTTGAAAGCGTTATCAAAATTGGAATGTTTTACAAACGCACATAATGGCACATATGTCACATAATCAAAACATGACTTTTTAGCAGCTTTTCAATAAAGATTAATTGTGCTTCAAAATTGTGCTTTTCCTCAATGTGGCCCGACTGCAACATTATTCGTTACTCTAGCTAATTAGGCTTCTTCCTGCCCAGTAGCCCGGACAAGTAAAAACAATAACTTAATAACACACACACACATATATATATTAATATCTATCTATCTATATATATATATATATATATATATATATATATATATATATATTTTTTTGTATATATATATATATATATATATATATATATATATATATATATATATATATATATATATATATATATATATATATATATATATATATATATATATATATATATATGTATGTATATATATAATATTAATATCTATCTATCTATCTATCTATCTATATATATATATATATATATATATATATATATATATATATATATATATATATATATATATATATATATATATATATATATATATATAGATATATATATATGTGTGTATGTATATATATATATATGTATATGTATAATATCTATATCTATCTATCTATCTATCTATCTATCTATATATATATATATATATATATGTGCATATTGCGTAATTGTTTACGGTAGCGGGTCAACGGTAGGTGGTTAAATGTTTTTCATATTGCAGTGAGTTAAGTTTTTTTGTGTTCGACAAATGGAATGAGTTTGAGAGATTATGCATTACAATTAAAAGAGAACTTTTAAATCCATCTCATATATAATATTTTTAATACTATAAAATTAATAAAAACTGTTCCTATATATCAATAATTGAAATTAAAACGAAACGCAAAACCCTTATTTTATGACATTAAGACATGCAAAAACATTAATTATTCATTAATATTGTATGAGAGAGATTGAAGGTGTAGTAAAATTTTCAATCACACATTGTGTCCCAATGTTACTGAAAAGACGATTTTCGTCAAATATTCGGATTTCATGCAAAATGTATTTCTTGAAAATCTGCAAGAAATGGCAGCTAACGTAATAAGCTATCGCAAAAATGTAAAAGAGCAAACCTATATAAAAAAGGTAGAATATAAATCCACTCTATCCCTTAGCTAAAAATTTTCCATAAAATTCTCATTTCTTTGGAGATGAGTGGAAATAGAGCACCACTTACTCTAATAATGCATCAATTGAAATCTAGAGATATCCGTAATGGAATATCGTACAGGCATATAACGTCGTATATTTTAAGATGGAAATGCTTCAATATTAAACCACAGAAAAAAAAACACGATTCGAATTCCGAATCGTTACTCTTAAAATATATAGTTATTTGCAATAATGATTTTAAAATTGGTATTTCTCCTCAGTGGATATTCTAGAATAGTTTCCATTCCTAAAAATGTTGTAGGATTAAGAATTTATATTTCGATAAACTTGGCTTTCTTTATATATACACCGTGGACTCCGCTTAATGTGATCGCGGTTATTGTTATAAATCGCTTATTGTTATCGAAATCACTTGGTTCAGATTTTATCTATTCATTTGTATGTTAAAATTATCGTTTTATGGGATCGTTTCATCGGTCAATGTTATCAGTTTTCGAACCTCATTTTAACTGGCAAAGGATTATTCACAATGTATTCGGAAGGAACCCAATCTTTTCTTTTTCTTCGCTGTTTTAATTTCTAAGAATTCTCCCTCAACTTAGAGAAATGAGGAATGATCAAAAGAATGGGGTGTTACAAGGTAATTTTTTTAAAAATATGTACAACCTGCTGGTGATCAGTGGTTGTCAGATAAGCAGAAGGCAACACATTCGTATAGGAACTGACAAAGAGCGTATTCACAATTTATGCCTTGCTCGCATACATGCAGCTTGTCGATATGGAAGCCAGAAAGCGAAATGATTTAACTTTTAAACAAAAGATCGAAATTTTAAATCGTTATTACAGGCTACCAAAAATGAATCAGAGCAATTCTGCAGCGCAGTTAAACATTTCCCAGCCTTTGAATGGCAATGAAAGTGTTGAAACGTGGAGTACAACACCTCTCCGATGACTTTAAAAAACATTATGAATACGAACAATTTATCAATGAGTTTCTTAGAAAAATTGTAGACAGTCAATAATTGCTCATTTTTTAAAATTATGTACATAATTCTTATGTTTTAAAGGATAATATACAGTATATAAATAGGAGGTGTGTTTTCTAATTTTATTTTGAAATTTATTACGTGTGAATTATAGGAAGGGGGAGTAAATTTATCTAATTTTGCATGTTGTTTATTCTTATCAAAATCACGATGTACCAAACTGATCACATTAAGCGGAGTCCACTGTATATATTTGTATGTATGTGCATATATAAAACTTAGCAGCGGCACACTATGCCTCAACTGTGGACCTGAGTAGTTGGAACCCAATTGAAGCAGTGGTGGTCGAGAGAAAGACAAGATTTTTCAAAGGGTAATTAGAAACATCTTTATTTGGTCATCTCCAACAGTCAACTCACACAGAAATTAGCCGTGCCACCTATTATATGTATGTATGTATGTATTTATATATGTATATATGTATATATGAATATATATATATATATATATATATATATATATATATATATATATATATATATATATATATATATATATGTATATATATATATATATATATATATATATATATATATATATATATATATATATATATATATATATATATATATATATATATATATATATATATATATATATATATATATATATATATATATATATATATATATATATATATATATGATTATCAGAAGTTACAGGATCGAATCCCCGTGCACGCAATGGGAAAATTTTAATTTAATCTAATTATGTTTGCACGCGTGGTGGCGTGAAGTATTTTTAAAAGATTTTTTTTTCTTAATTTTCCATCAAACTGGTCCAATTTATAATTTATTTAAAAACAGTTCGCAATTTTTGGATTTACAGCGTTAAAACAGGACTATTATTGAAGTCAAATTAATCTCCCATTTGATATATCTCCAAAGAGATACATTTTAAAATGCTTAATCATATAAATATTTTGAAAATTATTAAAAAGATATTTGCCCATTAATTTTCATATTTTTATTATATTTCGTTTAATTTATTAAACAGCGTTTCGAAATTTTTAGAAATGCCCAATGTATAAATTTAAAAATAGGTATTATTAGTAAATTATAGATTTTATCGAAAATATATTACTTAATATTTTTAAAATTGATTTTTGGCAACAAACAAACGAAAATACAAAGTATTAATGCAACTTTGTATATTATCAAGTTATAATTTAAATATGTGTACTTATGTACATTGAAGTGTTACTTAATTTACATTTATATTTTTTAAACATCAAATTATTTCTTTAAACTTTGAATTACTGTTACTTTACAAAAGTTTCAATAATTCTAGAAAAACACTTCTAAATATTCCTAGGTATTATTAACAGGTAAAATTATTAGTTAATTCATGGAAAATATTTTTATATTCCTAAGTTGAATGTTCCAGAAAATTTTGGATTTTTCTTTATCAAATGAATTTTTCTAATTTTGTATCTAATTATTATAAAAAAATGTGTTTTTTATATGTCTCTTTTTATATAGAAAATAATATAGAATTAATATAGAAAACTCTTTGTATTTATGGTATAAAAAGCTTTGAATGTTCAATATTCAAAAAATTTTCAGACTTTATACTTTTATAAATTTAATTTAACAGATTAAATTTAATTTAAATTTAAAATAGACAACCAGATTTAATATAGTAAAACATTTAACTTGAATCTTTAATCAATTTTAGGATATGCCATTTTATACAAATGACAGATTAAAGTTTTAAGTGGACAGTAGATTTATCAAACCGTCTTCGTAAATAATTAAAGTTAGAATTAAAATATATATGCACTTATATACATTAAAGCATAACTAAATTTAAATTTACAAAAGTTTCGAAATTTGAAATTTTTAAAATTTTTAATTACAAAAATTCTTTGGAAATTTCTAAAATACTCTTTGCTTAATAAATTTTATCTTTTTATTCTACTTTTGCGTTACTGTTGCGATAAAAAATTTCAGAATTCTAATAATTTTTACGTATTATTGTATCGATGAAATCGTAATAATTAACTTACAGAAAACATTTTTATGTGTATAAGTATTTTAGTAACGAACTTTCATTTTATAATATAAAAGGTTTTATTTTTGTATAAAAAGTAAATTCAGTATAACTAATTAAATAGAAGTATAGAACATATTCTGAAAATCTCATGTATTTAAGATAGTAATTAAAAGAAAAATAAGGCAAAAAGCAAAAAAAGACCTTCCATTTCAAGTTTGCTTAAAGTTGATGTAGATTTAATGTAGTAAAACCTTTAGATCATTTTAGGATATTACATTTGATACAAATAACAGATTAGAGTTTTAAGTAGACATTAGACATATTAATCTGTCTTCGTAAATTATCAAGTTAGTATTAAAATGTATGCACTTTTATACATTAAAGCATAGCTAAATTTACATTTACAAAACTTTTGAAATTCAGAAATTTTTAATCTTTTAATTATAAAAATTCTTTGGAAATTTATAAAATACTAATTGACTCTATTAAATATTATTTTTTATTCTAATTTTGCCTTGTTATTCCGATAAAAATTTCAGAATTTTAATAATTTTTAAATATTGTTTTATCATTGAAATCACAATAATTAACTTACTGAAAATAGTTTTATGTTTGGACATTTTTGTTAATAAACTTTCATTTTATAATATAAAAGGCTTTATTTTTAGAAACAATGTATATTCAGCCTAACTAATTAAATAGATGTATAGAACAAATTCTGAAAATCTCATGTATTTACGATAGTAATTAAAAGAGAAATAAGGCAAAAAATAAGAAAAGATCCTCCATTTCAAGTTTGGTTAAAGTTGGTGTGTTCCTATACGGCATATCCACACATATATTTCTGATTTTTTTATAAAATATACTTTTCGTTTATGTATTTTTATTACCATCAATCGACTTAGCAATGATCATTTTACATACTCTCAAAACTGGGATTTCAAAAAGTGAATTTCGTTTCCAGGAAGAATAAAATCTTTCAAAAATTTCCATTTCCCGAGATATTAACGGATATTGCTGCAACCTCCCCCTTCCAGATTCTAAGCCGGAATAAGTCACCGATATAAACCTAAATCTGTGAAAATGCCCAAAACGTCGGATTTATTTCTTTATCGGGACATTTTAGGGGAAGAAATATACTTGAATAGTTTTTTTTTTCAAGAAATGCTGGGTAATATTTCCTTCAGTGACAATGATTTCGGGCTTGATCTGGGATTATAGAGCGAAAGTCTAGTTTAAATAAATCAAAAATAATCATTACGGACCAAACTAAATGCTGAAATATTGACTGGTTTATTGCTTGAAACATCCAGTATAATTGCGTGATATTACATTAGGTTAAAATCATTTCTCATACTTGGGTTAAATATGTATACAAGAACAAAAAATAACTGGAAATTTAAAATTCAGTTAATAAAAATCTATATTCTAAAAAGAAAAACCTATAGCATATATAATTTTTATTTTTATACTACAGAGTCTTTACATTTAGGCTCTTTTATATTTAGTATATATATAAAATCCTATTTTGATGTATCAATTTTTACACCTACTGCTTAAATAATATTATTAGTTACATTTCATTGCACATTTATTCTGCCTAACTTGAATAAATTGCACGAATCAGTTACTTAGTTAAATCTTGATTCATAAAAATTTTTCATTTGGAGCATCATATATATTGTGTCTTCTGAGGTTCTTCTGAAACTTATGGAGGTCATGTTTTATTGTGTCATACTCTGCATTTATTGCTTCAGATAAATATATTTATTATGTTTT
Organism: Pardosa pseudoannulata; assembly: GCA_032207245.1. Classification (NCBI taxonomy): domain Eukaryota; kingdom Metazoa; phylum Arthropoda; class Arachnida; order Araneae; family Lycosidae; genus Pardosa; species Pardosa pseudoannulata. The sequence goes on along the minus strand of CM063511.1, from coordinate 146,177,252 downwards.
ATTACAAACTTAATCTGCTTAAATTTAAAAAAATTGAATGAATCAATCACTCTATGAAACCCGAATTCATTTAATTTTTCATTTCTATATCCTTAATTCTTCAGTAATTTGTTTAGTTCATGTTTTAATGTTACTGGTTGTACACCTAATGCTTCATTAAAAGTATTGATTATCTTTTATTACAAACTTAACTCTTCTAACATGAATAAATTGCACCAATCAATCACTTAATGACACATTTGGAGCATCATATGTGTTGTGTCTAAGGTTCTTCGGAAATTTACAGAGGTCAAGTTTTGATGTGTCATACTTTACGTCTATTACTTCATTTATACTATTGATTACGTTTTATTACAAACTTAATCTGCTTAAATTTAATAAATTGCATGAATCAATCACTTTATGAAACGCGGATTCTTTTAATTTTTAATTTCTATCGTGATGTGATCCGTCTCTCCTTAGTTCGTATTTTGCAGAGATCATGTTTTAATGTTTCCTATTGTATACCTAATGCTTCATTAAAAGTATTGATTATCTTTTATCACAAACTTAATTCGTCTAACATGAATAAATTGCACCAATCAGTCACTTAATGACACCTGCATGTCCTGATATATCTTACTAGCAGTCCAATATGTTCAGTCTTCTTTTTGTCCTTCAGTTACTTGTAGAGGTCATCTTTTACTGTATTATGGTGTACACCGATTTCTTCAATATTATTATTAACTACATTTTATTGCTAACTTCTTCTTTTTCTTCTTTATTATTATTATTATTATTATTATTATTATTATTATTATTATTCATCCTGGGCTGTCCAGGCAGCCCAGGATGAGTCCTTGCCTTCATCAGTATCGGATTCTTAGTTCTTCTGTCCCTGGCGATGGACATCCAGTTATAATATCCAGTTATAAGTCTTAAGTCTGTTTCCAAACAGTCGAATCACTAAGTTTAGGTCTCCCCCTTTTTCGGGTGCCAAAATCCAGTTATGATATCCAGTTATAAGTCTTAAGTTTGATTCCAAACAGTCGAGCCACCGAAGTTTCGATGTACCTAAGTCGAGCCACCTAAGGGGGAAACCTAAAATTAGGTCTCCCTCTTTTTCGGGTGCCAAAATCCAGTTATTATACCCAGTTATAAGTTTTAAGTCTGATTCCAAACAGTAGAGCCACCTAAGTTTAGGTCTCCATCTTCTCGGCCAAATGGTCTGGCCGAGAAGATCTTGTTTTCTAACTTATTCAACTAAACTTAAATATATTGCAACAGTCAATTCTAAATAATACTAGATGCACATTTTTTTTTCTTTTGGAGCGTGATGTGTTTCGTTTCGACATAGTTCTTCAGTAGCTTGGGGAGTAGGTTGTGTCACGTTGTGCATCTATTGCTTCTATAATCCTTTTGGGTACGTTCCATTCCCAACTTATACTGCCTAATATTAACAAATTGTACGAATCAATCACTTATTGATACCAGGATTTAAAAACTTTTTTATCTAGAGCGAGATTAAAAGAATATTTTTTTAGTAACTTGTGGAAGTCATCTTGTGAAGTTTTGCGCTATACACGTATCGCTTCAATAATACTATAGGTTACGTTTTATTACCTACTTAGTCTGCCTACCTACCTTACATATTGTGAAAAAGCTATCTACGGAAAAGTCAGAGAACTAATTTTCTTTTCTTAGGTTCAGTTTATGAAAAACTTATCATCGGTGATATCTTAAAACTTTATTTAAGTATAGAGTTTTCTAATTCTAACAGAAAATTTTCAATACCTTAGTTTAGCGATCTTATTTCGAAAACATGTTTAGAGATTAATTGATATTTTTAATGATGTAAACAAGATTTGTTTTAAATATTATTTTTTATCATAAAAGTGAATTAATATTATTTTTCTATAAAATCTACTTATATAGAAGTTTTACCATCAGAACTAGAGTATTTTAAATAATATTTTTTTCATTCAATGTTATCCATTCATTATAATGTTTTTGCATTCAATTTTATGTTATCAATACAATCTTGAATTTAATTAACTAGAAACCATATCAAATTTAATTATTAGACATTAACAGAGTTCTTAATAAATTTTCAAAAACATTTTTTTAAAAAAGAGGTCCACAGAACAATATTTATCAAACAACCAACAACAAATATTTATGCCTGATTTTAAATACTCTAATTAAAAAACTAAAGTAGAAAATTTACTAAAGAATTTCATTTTTTTTTTTTTTTTTTTTTTTTTTTTTTTTTTTTTTTAGATTGTACCTTTAATGTACTCTGTAATAACGTCCATTAAATTGGTACATCAAGTCATAGGGCTTCGGTTAGTTACCAAAACCTTACTTACTAAAATTCCGATCACAAATCATGCAAAAATTGAAAGCTATTCTAGAACATCTACTAAGCATAAATTCCAATTTAAAAAACATTACTGCAAAGAAATATATATTTCTAAAGTAACGATTTGGGATTCGAAGCATATTTAATTTTTTTCTGGTTTAATATTGATGCATTTCGATCTTAAAATGCACGACGTTATATGCCTGTACGATATTCCATTACGCATATATCTAGATTTCAATTGATCCATTATTAGAGTAAGTGCTGCTCTATTTTCACTCAACTTTAAAGAAATTAGAATCTTATGGAAAAATTTTTGCAAAGGGATAGAGTGGATTTACATTCTCCTTTTTTTATATAGCTTTGCTCTTTTACATTCTTAAGATAGCTTATTAAGTTAGCTGTCACGCAGATTTTCAAACAATAAATTTTGCATAAATTGTAGATATTTGACTAAAGTCTAACATTAAATATCGTTGTTAGACAACTTATAAAAGAATTTTTAGCTGTACTTCAATTCATCTAAATTAATATATTAACTGTACAAAATAAATATAAATATTTATTTAATACATTTAATGAAATAATGTTATATAAATGCTTTATTTAATTCATTTATTGAATTGTATGTTAAAGTAGTAAACATACTTTTATAACATTTAATTTTTTTTATTTTTTTATTGTAAGCATACTTTTGTAAAATACCTTGCAAATGCAATTTAAATTGTACGTACATCGTTTGTGAAATTAAAAATTTACGGAGAATCCCAATAAGATACTGTGCCACTGAGCCACAATTTTAAGTGGCATTATAATAATCTCAATAAGTGAGCAATTCTGAATATTTAATAAAATAGAATTTTCTATCGGATCAAATTGATAATCTAAACCATCCTCGAATCACCTTAATTACATGCAAAAAAATTTCATCAAAATCAGTCCAGCCGTTTAGGAGGAGTTCTATTACAAACACACGCACAGAAGAATTTTATATATAAAGATATAAAAGTATACACATTTTAAAAATAATATGATATTCATGAAAGACGCATTGAAACGATCACTGTGCTCTTAAAACATTAATATGTCATTATTATAAAATATGATATCATAAAAGCGGTTAAAATCTCAATTTAAAATACTTTTATATAAAAATACATATACATTTGTGTACACTTACACAAAAAATCGTCAGAAGAAAATGACATTTTTCTTGATTATAAGGTACTACGATTGTAAGTTTGACATTTCAATTTCTCCAGAAGGGCCATTAAGTATAATTTTTTTCTAAATCACGTTTTTTTAGGGCGCGCCATAAAAACTGGAGTGGAAATTAAACGACTTAATAGCATGTTTTTTTTTTCTGTCGCTTATTAATATTTCAACCTAATGCAAGGCAGATTATTTTTTTTCTTTAAAATACGCACAGGCTGTCGATTATTTATTTTCCGCTAGTAGGAAAAATGGAAATATTTCCCGCCCTTGGAGCGATCGAGATTTATTTCCTGTAAATCAGGAAATGGATATTTCTCTTATTTACGGATATTAGTCTGATGGTGGCTCTGCTCGCAGGATATTTTAGATAAGGAAAATCACATAAACTGAACAGCTAAATTGCATGGCGCACTTAGGAGTTATTTCATTGAAATGCATTTCTCAGACGTAGAACATAATCTTAATGTAAACTGTAGTCGTGATAATTTTTTTAAATATGAATATTAAACTTTTAATATGGTTTGTTTTATGAGCAAATATGAATCTATAAGAAAAATTTTTCCATGTTATTTATTCATGGTTAAATGACCTATATCAAGGTTAGGTTTTTATCATTTTTATTGTTTAAACCAATTTTTAGCGTGATATGTGTTTAGATCGTTTATTAACAGGTTGTAACCATCAAAAGCAAAAATGTTTAGGTATGTTAAATCAGATATAACATAATCTGATAATCAGTCTATACATCTGCTCCAAAATTAAATTTATGTGTGCCATCCGTAGAATCATAAAGTGTACATATGAATTAAAAATTTATAAATGATACAAAAGAAATTTTATATTGTTTAAAATATTATCTTCTACTTACTTTCAAATGGGAAACTCGTTCTAAAAAAAAACGTAAAAATGCAACAAGCTATTTTTATCGGTATCTAAAATGACACATTAGACTTTCATTAGTTAAAGGTAGAATTAAAAATAGGAAATTAAAATTACTGGGAATTATTAGGAATTAAAATTAGGTAATATATTTTAGTCACACATTTGAATATGTTTTAAAATATATGTCTAAAATCGTAATGCAAAAGTATGATATCCTCATTACGTATCTACAATTTAAAGTTTGACATTTAAATCACTCCAGACAAACCATTAAGTACAATTTTTTCTAGATCCCTTTTTTTCTGATTGCGTCATAGAAACCGGAGTGGAAATTAAATGACTGAATAGACTTTTTTTCTCTTAGCTTATTAATATATCAACCAAAATCATGACATTTTTTTTTACCACGGTACCAGTGGCGTCTCATTTTAGAACGCTAGCGCTCACTTAGTGGTCTCTATTTGCTGTTGTTAATAGATGTTTGGAAGGAACATTTCATCCCCTCTTGTAACGATATTTTTTAATCAAGTTATGACTTACAAAAATCTAATATATATAGTGATCACTATCACTTGAAGGTATATACTACATAGAAACCAGGAAATTGAAAGTGTTTAGAAGACGTGTACCAATAATTATTAGATCCTAGATTGGAAGGAGATATTACTTAGGTGAAAGGCAATAATATTCCAAAAAAAAAAATGCAGGAATAGCATGAAAATGTTCTTAATAGGAGGGTAGGTATTCATAGTCAGTTAAAACAAGTCCCCCTATTTTAACTTTATAAGGTGAAGCAGCTTTTGGGTAAACAAACATAAATGGCAAGAAAGCGGTCTTTTTATGAATGCAATTTAATTAAAAGAAACAAATGAACCCAAATCATGTATTATATGTGTTACTCTAGGGTAAAAAATGGAAATACTATTATATATAATATCCAGTGCTTTGACAGAAGTAAATAAATTATTTTTTTTATAATAAGGCAGTGATGTTAATGGTAGTATTAGTTTGTTTCTATACTTTTTGCAACACCAATCCTAAACCTTGACAAATCCACTTGGTTTTCTAAGAATTACAAAATCATGGACAGCCATTATCAGATTCCAATTATGTTCTATGTTATTGATATCACATATTCCGCAAACAAAATTACATATCACTGTACAGCGCACTTTAAATTTGACAGTTAACGACAGATGGCAGCACATGTTTGTTTCTTTTTTATTTTCCTACGCTGGATAGAAATAAGAAGGTAATTCGAAACAAAATTTGATTCCTAGCAAAAAGTGATTTACTTTATAATAAAACAGACATCATGTTTTAAATATATCTGTCTCAATAAGTTGCACACACACACACACACACACACACACACACACATATATATATATATATATATATATATATATATATATATATATATATATATATATATATATATATATATATATATATACGTATAATAGATCTAAAAAGGGGGTCGTTGGAAATTACGTGAGTTATAAATGGTTTTAAAAAGGGGAACTCTTTTATAATAATAAAATAAATGAAAAAGACCCACGTTTGCGTAACCTTTTGAAGTAATGCGATATGGCTCAGAGTATTTCACAGGAAGTTGATGACTAATGAGAAGAATCAGTTAACGAGTGGACATGGAGCTGTCAACACATTCCACGTTTAGTTTCGCCAAGAATAAATGAAAATGGCGCAACCGACAGCTGAAACGGAAATTCTAAATTAAATAAAGATATGTTTTTAAGAAGGAGGACTAATTAATCAATTCGCCTTAACACTGGATTATGTCATGTATATATATATATATATATATATATATATATATATGTGTGTGTGTGTGTGTGTGTATGTGTGTGTATAAACAATTAAAGAAAGTATATTTGTGTTGGTGTGAGACTGATCATAGGATGGGGGAGACTGAATAAGTCAGAAATATTATTAGATATATAAAACAAGCTCTTACTTTTTAATTTATGTAAAATTACATATTTTTTAAAGCAAAAAAAATCATCAAAACTAAATAAGTAAAAGTAGAAAATAATGAAAATCCTTTATATTTCCGATAATAATTAAAACGATACGATAAAGCTATTCATAATAAAAAATCTTCGATATAAATTTTCTTACAGGTAATATATGTACACCTTAAAATTTTCCGTAATATGGCCTCATCTTTAACAATCGTTTAATATCACACATTCGTGAATTTCCTCTATTAAATGCTTTGGGTTTCCTTGTGAAACGCGTTTCAATTGCGGCTAACACTCTTATGCAAATAGGTGACTTATCTTCGATTGCAATAAAACTCCATCGAAACGGAAAATGGAATTTTAATGGCATGGGGGCAGTCTCTTGAGAAGAGGTTTAAAATTTTAGAAGAGGTTTTAATTGGCACAACCGATTATTTACTCTGAGATCCGCTGTAGATATAGAGTTCGTAACATGTACTTATAAATTACGAGAATTGAAAT
>CM063511.1:146137828-146165328 GCA_032207245.1 Pardosa pseudoannulata | reverse complement strand
CCTTATTGACATTAAAACCATCTGTTTAAAAAACTAATTAACATGATATAATTATATTTTTATTTTAAGTAACTTTTATCATTTTTTTTCTGTATATCTTATTAAGTATTCAGATACTTTTAGGCCAAATCTGGTATTTTTAGAATGTACCAAATATCTTTAGGAAGTATTAACACCATTTCAAAATCTTACAAGAAAATTATCTATGTAAAAATGTTTAAATCTTAAGAAACATATACGGGAAACCTCACGATGGCCGAATGTTAGACCTCTGATCTTCGGTATCGGAGTTTGTAAGTTCGTATACCGCTTCTGGCATGGATGTTTGAGGGATCGACTTTAAACAGTAGGTCCCTGTCTCATTTGTCGTCGTATTACAAAACAGTAGACTGTAACGTTCCAAACCTAACCAAACCTATACGTGAGAAAATGAAAAAGTAGGACTAATATTTAAGTGAAAATTAGATACTGTTTGACATAATCGAATTCTTAACATCTCCTACAAAGAAACACCTTAGGTGATGGTCGTATGTTATACAACCTGGTCACTTTCACCTCCTTCGACTTTTCCGTGTAATCGAAGATTTCAATTTAATATTTAAATTAACACAAGAGAAAATTATCGAGTGAAAGCAAACAGCCTCGAGCTCTATTTAAAATCCGGGAATTCATCTACGTCCGGGCAATAAGCTCGAATTGCCGTGCATGCTCCGAATTATGAACACTGCAATAATTTAAACTGGGGAAATCTAATATTCGCATTTCCATGTATAACACGCTACTACCAGAAAATAGCGTACAATGAGAGAGAGAGTCTATTCTTTCATCTCTAATTGCATTTTCTACATAAAAGGGATACCGGAGTCATGAATCTTAAAATTTGAAATCACTTGAGGCGGCAATTTCACACTAAATATGGCTTAAATATATATTTCCCAGCTTTGAATTGTTCGTAGATCCACTGTTTAAAACCGTAAAATGCTATCGCTGATCAATACTGATATTTATAACCTTGTATATAAAAGAAATTCTACGTTAGATTAGAAATAATGTTCTTTTTAGGAATATTTTGATGATGAAGTGGATTTAAAATATCACAAGCACTAGAATTAAGAATCATATTTTCAAGAAGTAGTTTTTAATCTGCATAATTATCATTTGGTAAAATTCAAAATTCTAACAGAGAATATACTGATATGCAGAACTGAGAATGTTAATATGTAGGTTGAAATTTTATTTGGTCTACTTTTTGCAACACGAGATCTAATGATACTAAGACCTACTGCTTAAGGCCGATTCTTAACTACTACGAATACCCATGTCACAGTGCTATTCGAACGAACGAAATCTGATACCGAAGATCAGCACCCTATAGAGTCATCGTTATAATGAATATTAAATAAAATTTAAAAATTAATTCATTTAAAAGATACTTTTTATGCTTTTCTTCACAATGGCCGATAAGAGAATAGCTATCAGTAAGGATATATAGGATCCATGGGGTAAATAGAATTTAGGGAATATTTTTTGCTTTGATTTCAAATAAATTATAATGCATAAAAGTTCTGTATTATAGAATATTTAAAGAGCCAAATACACCTACGTATAGAGGGATAGACTGTCCACTCCTGATTTAAGACTTATTATAAATTAAAACCAGCTGTTTTAAAAAAGGAAGTAACATGATATAATCATATTTTTATTTTAAAGAACTTTAATTAACTTTTCTCATTTTTTTTGTTTATATCTTATTAATAATTCAGAAACTTTTAGTCCAAATCTGGTATTTTTATCAAGTACTGAATATTTTAATAGGTATTCACACCATTTCGAAATCTTACACGAAAATTATCTATGTATAAATGTTTGAATTTTAAGAAACCTATGCGGGAGATCTAATGATTGCCGAATGGTAGACCTCTGATCTTTGGTTTTTGAGTTTGTGAGTTCGTATATTTTCTGTTATGGATGTTTGTAGATCTTTCGGGATCGGCTTTAAACAGTAGGTCCCGGTCTCATTAGTCCTCGTACTGTGTTATTCTCATTAGTCGACTGTAGTGCTCCAAACCTAACCAAACCTATACGTGAGAAAAGTAAGACTAATATTTAACTGTAAATTAGATACTGTGTGACATCATAGAATTCTTAACATCTCCTACAAACAAACACCTTAGGTGATGATCTTATGTTATACAACCTGATCACTTTCATCTCCTTCACTTTTCCGTGTAATCGAAGATTCCAATTTAATATTTAAATTAACACAAGAGAAAATTATCGAGTGAAAGCAAACAGCCTCGAGCTCTATTTAAAATCCAGGAATTCATCTACGTCTGGGCAATAAGCTCGAATTGCCGTGCATGCTCCGAATTATGAACACTGCAATAATTTAAACTGGGGAAATCTAATATTCGCATTTCCATGTATAACACGCTACTACCGGAAAATTGCGTACAATGAGAGAGAGAGAGAGTCTACTCTTTCATCTCTAATTGCATTTTCTACATAAAAGGGATACCGGAGTCATGAATCTTAAGTTTTGAAATCACTTGAGGCGGCAATTTCACACTAAATATGGCTTAAATATATATTTCCCAGGTTTGAATTGTTCGTAGATCCACTGTTTAAAACCGTAAAATGTTATATCGGTGTTCAATCCTGATATTTATAACTGTGTGTGTAATAGAAATTGTTCTTTAGAGTATAAATAATGTTATTTTTATGAATATTTTGATGGTGAAGTGGATTTAAAATATCACAAGCTCTAGAATTAAGGATCGTATTTTTATGAAGTAGTTTTTAATCTGCATTAATTATCATTTGGCAAAATTCAAAATTCGAACAGAGAACATGCTGATATGCGGAACTGAGAATGATAATATGAAGGTTTGACTTTTATTTAGTCTACTTTTTGCAACACGCAGGCTAATGATACCGAGACATACCGCTTAAGGCCGATTCTTAACTACTACGAACACTCATGTCACAGTGCTATTAGAACCGTCAAACTCTAATACTGCAGATCAGCACACTATTGAGTCATTGTTCGAATGAATATTGGATAAAATTAAAAAATTAATTCATATAGACAATACCTTTTATGCTCTCCTTCCCATTTTCCAGTTGGAGCCTAACTAAAGGATATATAGGATCAGTGGGGTAAATAGAATTTATGAAGAAACATTTGTTACTTTGATATCAAATAAATTGTAATACATAAAAGTTCTCTATTTCAGAATATTTAAAGAACCAAATACAATTACATGTAGAGGGCTAAACTGTCCACTCCTGATTTAGGCCTTATTGACATTAAAATCATCTGTTTAAAAAATGAATTAACATCATATAATTATATTTTTATTTTAAGTAAATTTTCTCATTTTTTGTTTATATCTGATTAAGTATTCAGAAAAGTTTACGCCAAATCTGGTATTTTTAGCATGTACCGAATAACTTTAGGAGGTACAGAAAACATTTCAAAATCGTAGAGGAAATTTATCTATGTAAAATTGTTTACATTTTAAGAAACGTATACTTGAGGCCTAAAGATGGCCGAATGGTAGACCTCTGATATTCGGTATCGGAGTTTGTAAATTCATATACCACTTCTGGCATGGATGTTTGTAGCCGTTCTGGATCGGTTTTAAACAGTAGATGCTGGTTTCATTTGTCGTCGTATAACAAAATATAGTATATTGTAGCGCTCCAAACCTAACTAAACCTGTACGTTAGAAAATGAAAAAGGGGGACTAATATTTAATTGCAAATTAGATACCGTGTGACTTCATTAAATTCTTAACATCTCCTACAAACAAACACCTTAGTTGATGGTCGTACGTCATGTAACACGATCACTTATATCTCCTTCGACTTTTCCCTGTAATCGAAGATTCCAATTTAATATTTAAATTAACACAAGAGAAAATTATCGAGTGAAAGCAAACAGCCTCGAGCTCTATTTAAAATCTGGGAATTCATCTGCGTCCGGGCAATAAGCTCGAATTGCCGTGCATGCTCCGAATTATGAACACTGCAATAATTTAAACTGGGGAAATCTAATATTCACATTTCTATGTATAACACGCTACTACCGGAAAATTGCGTACAATGAGAGAGAGAGTCTACTCTTTCATCTCTAATTGCATTTTATACATAAAAGGGATACCGGAGTCATGAATCTTAAGTTTTGAAATCACTTGAGGCGGCAATTTCACACTAAATATGGCTTAAATATACATTTCCCAGCTTTGAATTGTTCGTAGATCCACTGTTTGAAACCGTAAAATGCTATCTCTGTTCAATACTGATATTTATAACCGTTTGTGTAAAAGAAAGTGTACTTTAGATTAGAACTAATGTTCTTTTTACGAATATTTTGATGATGAAATGGATTTAAAATATCGTAAGCACTAGAATTTTATGATGTAGTTTTTTATCTGCATAATTATCATTTGGCAAAATTCAAAATTCTAACATAGAGAATGCTGATATGCGAACTAAGAATGTTAATATGAATGTTTGAAGTTTCAATCTTGATAACATGCCTGACGGAATGGAGAATTCATTTTCGATGTTAGATATGTTATTCTTGATAATACCCTTACCAGAACAAATTATTCATCATTTTGAGTATACTTTTTCTAATCTGCGATCTATGTTTCGAGCAATTAAGTATTCCACTTTCAGGTTGTTGTGCTTTTAATCTTCATAATGTGTTCTGATACTTATAGGTTGAATATTTAGGTTGCATCTGTTAATCTTGATAATATCTTTGAGGAAACCACAAAATCAATTTCTTGGTTACAGTTATTAATTTTTCATAATATACTTTTTGGAAATGAATTATTTCTTCCCATTGCAGTACATTGATATTGAAAATTTAATTTTCGAAAATCAGAAATTACTTAATCATGTTGCTATTTTTTATCTTTATGATATATTGAGAATCCAATTTTGAAGTTGTAGTTTTTAATCTAGATTCATGTAGTTCCCAAAATAGAAAATTCGTTTTAGAAATGAAAATTTCTAATCTTTATTATATGATCAGTATTTGTTAAGTGTCTGAGTTCCAATTTATATTTTAGATTATTTTTTTATTAAGATAATCATTTTCAGCTTATATCTAGTTCAGGGCATATATATTTATCTAAATCCCTATACTTACTCTCTAAAACTGAATTCCATGAAAGCAGACTAATTACTGTTATTTAATTGTATGATGCTATAGAGTACAAAGTAAATATACTTCAGGTCTGAGAATACGTTTACATAGCAATTTCTGGAGAAAGTTATAGGTTAAGTAACTTACTGCTTTATTTAAAGCCATATGTTTTTAGATAAACAAAACAGTTCATGTTATACTTCCAAGTTCAATAGAATCATAGTTCATTAGTTGATAAAGAAAGTGAAAAAAAATTTTTTTTTTAATTTTCAAAGTGCATAAATATGTATATGTTTATTCTTTTCTGTACCAGAATTGGTTATTTTAATTTTTTAGAAAACACTTTTGAATTTTATTTTGAGATTTTAGTTATGTCTCTTACAAATAGATGGCAATACTAGTTTAAAATTTCGAATCCAAAAACTCTGAACAGCTTTTTGCATTTAGCAAACTGTGTTTTCTTTGATTTATTTTTATATGGTTGGTCGCCGTTTATGAAACTATGCGAAAATTCCCAGATTTCTAATTTGTAAGGAAGTTAAAATTGATTATAGAATCTGTAACTGACACACAACTGTAATTAAATAAAACTTTAATTATCATAATCACCAGAGCGAATTAGGGTTTGCCAAATTCCAGAAAAGAACAGGTAATCTCTTGTAGGCAAGGGACCTGCTGTAAAGTTGAATCTCATATTGAAAACAAAATGACTAAGATAGAATAAAGTGTTCAAATAAATTTTCAATACCTTGAATCAATAACTCTCTCATATTGTGTCGTGGCTATGAGCTTGAAATACACACACACACACACACACACACACATATATATATATATATATATATATATATATATATATATATATATATATATATATATATATATATATATATATATATATATATATATATATATATATATATATGTTGGGTCTAAAAAAGGGGTAGTTGGAAATTACGTGAGTTATAACCGATTTTAAAAAGGGAACTCTTTTATAATAATAAAATAAATGAAAAAGACCCAAGCTCACGTACGCTTTTGGGATCATCCAGTCAAGCGGATAGATGTTTGAAAAATTGGATGAACAAGCTAATCGATACGAGTTATTTAGCGCGTGGACATGGGGCTGTCAGTATTTTTTCCACGCTTAGCTCAACCACGAAAAAAGAAAATGGTGCAAGTTGCTTTCAAATCTAACTATGATTTAATAAACTTATTATTATCAAGAAAGGCTGTTTTCCATTCACCGTAACAATGGATCACGATATATATATATATATATATATATATATATATATATATATATATATATATATATATATATATATATATATATATATATATGTGTGTGTGTGTGCGTATGGCGCTGGTCTTAGATAAAAACATAAATACGATTTTAAAAAATAGACGAGATAAAAGGATAGATTTCCTTATTTAAAAATGTCTACACTTTCTTATAATATCTTTGTATTAATTCACTTGTGTATACACGTAGAACATATATTTTTTACAAGCATTATTTTTTTCCTCGGTGCCCCAAGATATATCGATAAACGATCTCTCTAAGCAATAATCCCTTATAAATAGAGAGCGCACTGGCAGATAATTTACTCACGTCTCAGTAATCGTTGCTAAAGTTACATCATTCTTTTACTCACTTAGCGAAGAATCCAAAGAACTGCTTCCCGGGGGAATACCGTACCTCTGTTTGCCTCCTACCTAAAAGCACTTCTCCTGCGAATAAAATTACTGCAGAGAAGATCTAACACCCGCCTAATAGATGGATGTAAAACTTATGCATACATTCACGAAACACTTAGTGAAATTTGAAATAGATATCAGCGATAGATTGCGAAAAGATAAAAATGGGAAATTAAAACAAAAACTATTTTATGAAAAACTCTAAATGGATTAACTGTAAAATAAATAGAGAAATTTTCGAAAGAGTTAGTGATATTTCTTTTATGTGATCAATTTATATACTTGATTTTGATGTAAAATGTTTAAACAGTCATAAAATTTGCTAAGGAAATAAAAATTATTTAAATTTGCATCGGTTTTGCCTTATGCATCGAGAAGACTATTAGTTTATTTAATAATTTATGAAAGAGTTTCAAAAATTTAATCATCTCCCTACTATTAGAAAGCATGCACCAGGTCCAATAGAAAGCCTCAAGGTTCAATATTGTTTCATATAGAGCAGAATAAAAAGCTTTTTAACTCGAAACGATAAAGCAAAACTAACATTACTCAGACTTTTATTATTTTTGTTATTGCAAATCATTTCCCTGGCACATTGCAACCTACATCAGTGTTCAATAGAAAGCTCCAAGATTCAATAGTTTTTCGTATAGAGCAGGATAGTATGCTTTCGAACTGGAAACGATAAAATAAAAGTAACATACAGTCTGTTCCATAAGATCGTGTCATCTATTTCTCTGAAAATACAAACGAATTAGTTAAAAATACAATTGTACAATGTAGTATACATGTCAAACTAAAATGCATTTCACGTAATAAGTTGACCAGTCCCATTTATTATCGATTATGCAAGAATCACTTTATCATTCGATTTAGATGTAGAGCAGCGTTTTCCCCGTTCCGGTAGGTCGTCAACAGTTTGTACCGCTTTATAACATGCTATCCAGTTGTTGAGGAACGACTCAAACTTTCTCATGTACCGGGCTGCTACTGCACAAGACCTTTTGGGTCCTTTTGGATTCAGTTACACAGAAACACTGCCTGAAAATGGCTCTGTTATACGCGGCACTTATTTTGGAATTGTTATTTAAACACAGAAAAACAAATCGAATAAAGAATATAACTATAAAGCATTCTTCTCTACTGTTTGAAGAACCCGTGCAATTAAGCCGGTATCTGCGCGCTATATATTGCGAAGTTATGAGCGACACGCTCTTATGGAACAGACTGTAACTCAGACTTCCATTCTTGTTGTTGCAGACAATCCTCTCTCTGGCGTAGAAAAAACAAAACCAGTGTCCAGTAGGCATCCCTAAGGTTGAATAGCTTTTCATATAGAGCCGAAGAAAACGCTTTCTAACTAGGAGAGATGAAACAAAAGTGACATAACTCAGACTTCCATTCTTGTTTTTGCTGCAAATCATCTCCCTGGAGTAGGAAAACCTACACCAGTGTCCAATAGGAAATCCTAAATCTCAATGGCTTTCTAACTGGAAGCGATAACACAAAAGTAGCCTAATGAGACTTCCATTCTTGTTGTTGTTGCAATTCATCTCCCTGGCATAGAAAAACCTATACAAGTGTCCAATAGGAAGCACCAAGTTCCAATAGTTTTTCATATAGAACAAAATAAAACACTTTCTTACTGTAAACGATAACATATCCCAGACTTCCATTCTTGTTGTTGCTGTTAAACATCTCCCTGGCGGAAAAAACCTACACCACTGTTCAATTGGAAACATCAAGATTCAATAGTTTACCATATAGAGCAGGATAATACGCTTTCTAACTGGAAGCGTTAAAACAAAAGTAACATAACTCAGATTTCCATTCTTGTTGTTGCAGACAATCCTCTCTCTGGCGTAGAAAAAACAAAACCAGTGTCCAGTAGGAAGCCCAAAGGTTGAATGGCTTTTCATATAGAGCAGAAGAAATAGCTTTCTAACAGGAAGCGATAAAACAAAAGTTGCATAACTCAGACTTCCATTCTTGTTGTTGCTGCAAATCATCTCCCTGGCGTAAGAAAACCTTCACCACCAGTGTTCAATACGAAGCCCCAAGAATCAATCGTTTTTCATATAGAACAGAATAAAACGATTTCTTACTGTAAACGATAAAACAAATCATAACTCAGACTTCCCTTTTTGTTGTTAATCATCTCCCTAAAAACCGACACCAGTGTCCAATAGGAAACCCCAAGCTTTTCATATAGAGTAGGAGAAAACGCTTTCTAACTGGAAACGTGAAAAAAACGTTTTGCAAATCATCTCCTCGGCTTAGAAAATCCTACACCAGTGTCCAATAGGGAGCCCCAAGATGCAACAACTTTTCCTATGGAGCAGAATGAAAACTTTCTAACTATAAACAAGAAAACAGAACTAACAGAACTCGGAATATTACTCTTGTTGTTGTTGTTGCTAACCATCTACTTGTTGTAGAATTTCCTAAACGAAATCCAATAAAAGCGTCGTAATTTCTAACTGGACCATGTCTAAAGGTAAAAGGCAGCCTGATACTGAGAGAGGAACAAGGAGGGATGAAAACTAACTTAACCTCAAAAATAGGTCCTCGTAATTTAGAAGAACGGACAACGCCAAAGAATCACCTGGCTTTACATTCCAACTTCAGACGCATGGTTTGAGAACTTGGAGAACATTGCGATCACATACCTCATACGTGTGCTAGCCTTTAAGGACCCATCAATGAACATGGCGGTTCATTGAGTTGTCGATTCTTTATCCGGTACCCACCGGTTACGAGATCATTGCCAACTAAGCTACATTGGCTCAATTTCTCTTCTTCCTTAACTGATAAAACGGAAGAATGAGGTCATTATTCAAAAGTGTATTAAGAATAGAGTTATTAGCACTAACTGCTTTTCATTACATTTGAAAGAAATCGTAAAATAACCAAACGGGATGGATCTGAAAAGCAGACCTTAGTTTAATTAGACCTCTACATTGAAGGATTGATATTAAAACTGTGGACTATAATTCATAAGTAAATTACATAATATTTAATATATTAATTTTACCTGTCTCATTCAACAACATGTAATAAACTTTCTTATTTTATTCATTTATAACCACGTCCCCATCGATTTAAGGACAGATATTAAAAATGCATGTAAATTATTATAACTATCATATGATATAAAGGATATCACTAAATACGAATTGAAATCCATCGCAACACAACTTGTTCTGAAATAACTTTTAATGATGGCGAAACATCGATCAATGTCTTTTCAAGCACCCCGGATATTTATACCTCTGTTATTTATAATATCGTCATTAGAAGTGCGAGCTTAATTTAAATGAAGCCAGAAATATATATACTTATGCATAATAATATTTATGTATTTATTTCAAAAATCAATACAGCGAGATCAAAAGATTACACATACACACACGCATATATATATATATATAGATATATATATATATATATATGTGTGTGTGTGTGTGTGTGTATGTGTGTGTGTATGTGTGTGTATGTGTGTGTGTATATATAAACTTTTCTGTCCATGTGTTTGTAATAGAAATCCTCCAAAACGGATGGACTGATTTTGATGCGACTTTGTGTATGTAATGAAGTTGAATCGAGAATGGTTTAGATTTACAATTTGATCCAATATAAAATGTTTTTTTTATTAAAATAGAAAATTGTGCGCTTATTGAGATCATTATAATATCCACTTAAAACAGTTCACTACCAACGTATCTGTGGCGTAGTGGTCAGCTAAGCAGGCTATAGTGGAAGAAATCGCAGAATCAAATCTCCGTACAGACGGTATGGGTTTTTAAATTTAACCTAATTGCGTTTTTGATGACGGGGCGCAGGGTGACGTCAAGTATTTTTAAAATATATTTTTCCTACTTTCCCATCAAAACGGTCCTATTTATAATTTGAACTTATTTAAAAACATTTTACAATATATATATATATATATATATATATATATATATATATATATATATATATATATATATATATATAATATATATATATATATATATATATATATATATATATATATATATATATATATATATATATATATATATATATATATATATATATATATATATATATATATATATATATATATATATATATAATATATATATATATATATATATATATATATATATATATATATATATATATATATATATATATATATATATATATAATATATATATATATATATATATATATATATATATATATATATATATATATATATATATATATATATATATATATATATATATATATATATATATATATATATATATATGACGAACATAGCAGTCACATCATTTATATCCACAGAATGTAGTCGTGTCCAATGGGAGTCCACATGATTGTCAAAAAATTACCAACTTCACCCAACTAATTGATTTTATTGCATTCTTACATGATTAAGATGAAAGCACACATCTGAACCTTCCGCTCCGTTAGCAAGGAATAGAATGTCCAAAATTCCCCGAAGAACCCGATCAACAAACATCAACCAGAACCACCCTTCGAACCTTGGTGCTCGCCTATTTAAACATTTCAAAACCGGAACCGACGTCAGGATTGACTTCAAGAAATAGCCAATCATGCCGAATAGAAATTTCTCGCAAATTCTAAAAATCCATCAGCACTGACTGAGTGCCGTGTTGAAATCCCAAAACCAGAAAAACACCGCCATTTTAAAAGAATTTACATATATAATTTTATTTTATATATAATTATTTTATATATATTTTATATGACATATATAATTTTATATGTATTTTAAACAACGCTCCCCGGTATTTCATATATATATATATATATATATATATATATATATATATATATATATATATATATATATATATATATAGATTATATGATATATATATATATATATATATATATATATATATATATATATATATATATTTTTTTTTTTATATATATTATATATATATATATATATATTTATTTATTTATTTACATATATACATAGGTTGGCATACATACAGATACATTCGCACACGATTGTATGGATTTGTATATCCTCAATTAGCGTTTGTTATCTAAAGTATTCTCCATATTTACATCCATTTCAACAACAAATATCCTGTCTGAGACAACAAAATAAAGATAGAATTAATGTAATAGATATCAACATGTCCTAATCCATGCAGAGTGTTTTATTTCAAATAACGTAGAGCAAATCCAATTACCTTGTAGGCGATAGGGATATAGTCAACGCGTAATTACTAGAAACAATCATATTCCTTTAATTAGGTAAAATAATTAGTGTTATTGTTTTTAGAAAGAAGGAGTGTGATTAATGTTTTTCCACTGCAGTTGGTTAACAGTATTATTTCGTGTATTTATTACACAAAGAAATTGATTGCCAATGTAGCGGGTTTACGATGAAGAGGCAAATATGGAGTATGTTTTACTGTAATTAATGTACAAAAAGTTAATGCACTTTGTGATGATATCTCGTTTTGTAATGTTAACAAAAATTAGCTAACAAGAAGGTACGAAATAAAAATAATTTATTCTTACTTATAAGTATACATATACATATATACTTATGTGTGTGTAATTGGTTATTTTCTCATCCCAAAGGGAAACGAATTCATTTTTTACATGGGTGCAGTCTTAATGAAAAATGCAATCGGTAACAAAGACAATTTTGATGAAGAATATAATTTACCATCATCTCTTGCAGGCTTTTGGAGCCAAACGCCTGATCACCTGAATTTACAAAAATGAGCCAGCTAATCAAAATTCGTAATAGATAACCGCTTGGTGGGGCATGTGACTAGGTTTCAGTGTCATTAGTTATATAAAGATATATCAGAAGAGTTGTAATGTTTTTGAGGTGGCCAAATTAACAGATAGAAAAAATAAACAATCATCAAACTTGCTAGAAAAGAATAAAATCAGAAATTATTTTCAGATAGAAGGCCTAGTGTCAATGAAGCAGAAGTGCATGCTGTTCCCGTACTGATGGAAAGTGATCGAGGTCATCTGAAGTTCTTTACCAGACACCATACTCCTCAGACTAAGCCCTTATGACTTTTACTTAATTCCTAAGATGAAGAGACCACTTTGTGGCATTAGCTTCAGAACTGTTCCACAGATTCTTGAGGAAATAGACAGCTTCATTCTAATTATCAACCGAACATGCGCTGCTACAGCTGTTCTGCAACCTCTAAATCGTTGGAAAGGGGTTATTTACAATGCTGGCGACTATACTGAAGAACTATAAAACATGGTGACAAGAATCAATTTTGTATTCTGTGTAAATAAATAGTTGCCACTATTAAATTTCTAATCATCGTAAGTTTTTGTGAAAATTGTCGATTGAATAACAAATAATACTTCTTTATATTTGCTAAATAAAGACATATTCGACGTTAATAAATCAAGTAAAAACAAATTGAACTAGAAAAAATTGAATTAAAAATATTTTCAATTACCATAAAACGACCCTCTGATAGAGAGTTAAATTTTGTGTCTGAAAAAAAACAGATGTAGACAGGAAGCAGAGACTATTATGCTCAAGGTAGCTCTGTACTAATTGTCTACACAAATGAAAGTGCATATCACAGGCCACATTTCACAAGTAGAATACTCCAGAAGAGGGAAGGGAAAGTACTTTAAATTGTTATCAAATGAATAGGAGAAATTTATGATAATACAGAAATCATCCCAGAATTTACAATATAGTAGAGAACGACACAGAAACAATTATGCTCAAGATAAAGCTGCTCTAATGGTCTTCAGAAATGAAAGTGCTTATCACAGTCCACTCTTTACAGGTAGAGGACTCCAGAAGAGGGAAAGTCCCATAAATTGTTATCAAATAACTAGGAGAAATTTGTGATAATATAGAAATCATCCCAGAATTTATGATCCAGAATAGAACGACCCAGAAACATTTATGTTAAAGATAGAGCTGCTCTAATGGTCTACAGAAATGAAAGTGCATATCACAGGTCGCACTTCACAAGTAGAGGACTCCAGAAGACGGAATGTCCAATACATTGTTATCCAATTACTAGGAGAAATTTGTGATAATACAGAAATCATCCCAGAATTTACGATCCAGAAGAGAACGCCGCAGAAACTATTACGCTCAAGTTAGCTCTACACTATTTGTCTACACAGATGAAAGTGCATATCACAGGCCACATTTCAAAAGTAGAAGACTCCAGAAGAGGGAAAGTCCTATAAATTGTTATCAAATGACTAGGAGAAATTTGTGATAATACAGAAATCATCCAAGAATTTACGATCCAGAAGAGAACTACACTTCTGAACAATGGAAGGAATTGTTAACTCAGACATTGATTATTTTTCATACTCCGGAATCGAAAAGTTTTTCGATGTTCTCTAATATAACTTTCATGCTATTTCGAACAAAATTTAAGATCATATTTTCACCGACAAATATTATGAACGCAATCAATGAAACAGATATGTTATAGATTTGTCTGAATTCAACCGTTTGTTCTTTATGCATTTTGTTAGAACAATAACCGAATATATAATGTATTGCTCCGTTACCTGTGTTCATGGATTCGAATAAAACTAATGGTATATATAATCGTAGCCGTTCGAAATAAACATTAAGCATAAGTCTCTGGTTAGCTCTCGTGTAGTAAAAAGGGAGATCATAGCACTCTAATATAACAACCTTTCGTATATTGCATTTATTGCGATACTGACATGCATTTCACCTTAATTTTTGTAATTTTTTTATTATTTTCCAGATGATTCTACGCTTACTATTTATCCCTATTTCTAAATATGAAAGCAGTATATTTATAAAAGAACATATTTTTTTCTTTGATGAAAGTGTGTAGTTGCATGTGTATGGTCATCTACTTTAAATTCGTCATCATCTAACAATTTTTAGAACCATTTATATATCACATTAATTAGAAATGAATTCAAGGTAAATTCGTGACCGTATTATTAGTTTGGGAAAATACAGGAATTGTATCGCGTGTATGTATTAGGAAAAAGAAATCGAATGCAATTCATCTAGTGCCCAGGGAATTGGTTAACGATGCATTTCTCCTTTTTAGTAAGTCACTTAAACATAAATAAACTGTTTGCAGAAGTAACGGTTTTTATACGACGAACGTGAGGGTATAATCATTTCTACAAAGCTATAAAAATGGGATTATTATGTTCTTCAAAGACTGCCTATTTTATAGTTACGTTAATTAAAGTTTGGTTAATATGAAATTATATACTGGATAGTTTTTCCATTTTGAATTTTTTAATAAAATTATGGGTAAACGTGATAGAAATTTTTTACCTACAACCGAGTGGAACATACAATTAATATATTACTAGTATATAGCCCTTCATATGACGGAATCAATGAAATTTTTAATTTTCTAGAATTGTAAAGTACTTTATGAGGCAGGTAAACAAATGGTTTGTTTTTTTGGCTGAGAATTATCTTTCACCCAAAAATAATTGATTAAAATTATTTCATATGTACCTAATCTATTATTTAAGCCTAATGTAAAAGAAAATTAAGTACGTAATATCTAAGTTATGCGATAAAATATATGGAAATAATGCAGAAGATATTTATATAATCTAAAATAAATGATTAAATGAAATGGTTAAAAGAAGGAGATCATAATGCTAGAAAACAATTGTTATTTTTACCTATTTATTATGTGATAAATTGATAAATTTAATCACCTGCTCTTAAAATGGGGCTTGATATAATGGCATTTAATGCTCGAAAAGGGTAATGGGGTGGATTTTGAACATTTTAAAGATGACAGTATTTTTTGTTGTGATAGGACGCTTATTCATACCAATTTAGTTTAGAATCGGATCTATAGTTTAAGGAAAGATAAACTTTACTCGCTTTAGATTTTCCTAACCTTAACTCATCAAAAATCCAATATGGATGCTCTATCCATTCCAGGTCCAACTGCTTCATAACTTCGAGGACAGTCGGACAGATAACTTAGGCTATTATTACATAACGAGAATAAAGTTTAAGGATACAAAACATGAAATGTTTATGTGACCAGGGACATCCGTACAACAGTAGGGAGAATTTAATAAAATAAAAATTATAAAATGTTGAAAAGATAGTAAAAATTTATTTTAAAAATACTTTAGGAATAACTTTAGGAAAAAGAAATTATAAAAAAAGCAGAAAATATTAAATTAATTAGACACTTAAAAGAATTTGGCTGAGTCGGTTATTCTTGAATAAACTTAAATACATACACAAAATTTCATCAAAATCAGTCCAGTCATTTAGGAGAAGTTCGATTACAAATACAAGGACAGAAGAATTTTATGTATAATGATATTGTACATACATATGCTCTTTACATACATATATATATATATATATATATATATATATATATATATATATATATATATATTATATAATATATATATATATATATATATATATATATATATATATATATATATATATATATGTCAGGTCCAAAAAAGGGATAGTTGGAAATTATGTAAGTTAAAAACGATTCTAAAAAGAGAACTCTTTTATAACAATAAAATAAGTGAAAAAGACCCACGCTCGCTTAAGCTTTCAGGATAACCCGATCAGGCGGAAGCATTTCTCAGCGATTTGATTAGCTTGCAAACAAAATAATTTGGGAATTTGGCGCGTGGACTTGGAGCTGTCAACACCTTGAAGCATAGCTTCGCCACGAACATTGAAAATGGCGCTTGTTGCCTTCCGTAAGAAGGATGAGTTAATAAAACATAATTTAATCAAGAAGACTGAGTTCCATTCGCCTTAACTCTGCATCTCGACCTAATTTATATATATATATATATATACATATATATATATATATATATATATATATATATGTATGTATATATATGTATATATATATATATGTGTGTGTGTGTGCAAGAGACTGCACATTGGCTTGGGTGCAGTAAGAATGTAACTGAATGAGAAAACAATCATTTACAGATATTTTATACACTGATTCCTAATCATACATCAAATCAGCAGAAATTAACTGCATACGCTCTAAATTTGCCATTATTTTTAAGTAAAATAGATTACATCAATATAATATTTAAGTGATTAGTAAAATAAAATAAAAACACTAAACACTGAAAGATAAACATTCGTCAACTGACACATAACATACAAAAAATCTCGCTCATCAGAAGAGAAAACGAAATAGAAAGCAAACAATTATTTAATAGCAATATACAAGAGGAATTTTATGTAAAAAATAGAATATATACAGACGAAATATAGAAGATATTGAGAAACAAATTTGTCCGTGCAGCGTAAGGCCCAAATCAGTAGCGTCCTGCACAAATTGCCCGTGCGGCATACGGGTAAAAGTGGGAAGAGTTATTTGATTTCATTAAATTTTTTTAAATATTTTCAATAACAGTAGAACCTAGATTATCCAAAACTCTCCGATAACCGAAGTCAGTTTCTTCTTCACTTTTTTTTCACTTTCTACTATCATCCAAAATTTTCTCTTTACAATCATGCATTTTTAAAGATTTCTCTTTACCTACGTTCCTTTTGTATGCATGGGTCCTCTCCAAACTACGAGTGCAGATAAATATTTTGGAATTCCCTTTTTAGAATTCCTTCTAGCAAGTACAATTCTTGGTTTGAGTGTACTCTTCCCCACTCTTAAAAATCTTTGTACTACAGAAAAACACACATTTCGATATTTGGAAGGTCATAGTGCCGAGTCCCAGAACAATCGAATGTTATTCTACCAATGACTATACTACATATTAAACTACATGATTATTGATGAATTCTCGATTATCTGAAATAGTTTAGGTCTGAATTAATTTGGATAATCGAGGTTCTACTGTATATATGCTTTGTGATATTGTAATAAATTATTTTTATCAACTATTACGATAATTTAATATCTAAAAATGAGTAAATGCCATTGCGTATAAATATACGCAACTTCGGATAATTAAAGTTTTACCGTATATATACTTTGCGATATTGATGACGATGATTGACTTTGCAATGACTATACTACATGTTAAGCTAGGTGATTATTCATGAATTCTCGATTATCCGAAATAAGTTCTATCCTAGTTACTTCGGATAATTGAGGTTATACCGTATATATGCTTTGCGATATTGATGACAATGATTGACTTTGCAATGACGATACTACATATTAAGTTAGATGATTACTGATGAATTCTCGAAGTTCCGAAGTAGGTTCGATCCCAGTTACTTCGGATAACTGAGATTTTACCATATATATGTTTTGTGATATTGTAGTAACTTATTATTTTTTATTAACTATTATGATAATTTAATGTGTAAAAATGAGTAAATGCCGTTTCGTATAAATATATGCAACTTTGTATTATTGAGGTTTTACCGCATATATGATTTGCAATATTGATGACGATGATTGACTTTGCAATGACGATACTACATATTAAGCTAGATGATTATTGATGAATTCTCGATTATCAGAAGTAGGTTCGATCCCAGTTACTTCGGATAATTGAGGTTTTAGCGTATTTATGCTTTGCGATATTTATGACGATAATTGACTTTGCAATGACGGTCCTACATATTAAGCTAGATCAGAGGTGAGCAAAATCCGGCCGGATCCGGCTCTTTTACTTACTTTATCCGGCCCGTTGAAAAATCCTGCATGCAAGTTTTTTAATCTCTTATATGTGATTTTGATGAAATCAACACAGTATTTATATCAGTAGTGTACATATAAATAATGAAAAATATATAAATAATAGCTATATAAAATATATAAATAATAAAACTTTTTGTTAAGGATTTACACGAAAAACAAATATCGATCACAAATTACTGGCGAAAATCTACACTCGGTATTAAGAATAGCTACAAGGGATTCGAATCCAAATTTTGAAGAAATAATATCAAATGAACATTCCAGATTTCAAGTTTCGCATTAACTAAAAATATTCTATTTTAACGGTTGATGTTTGTCTTTTCTTTTTATAATTCTATTTACTATTATATTTTAAAAATGTAATATAAATATAAAAATGTAATAACTATGCTCAAAATAAAATAATTTGTATAGTTAAGATATAAATAAATATCAAAATAAAATCTTTCATTAACTGATTTATTTAATGATAATTAATTTAATATAATGGATCATATTTCTTTAAAAATTACGTGACATATTTTACAAAATGGCACAAATTGTTCGCATATACAACTAAGTAAGACAATTTGTTATTACTTCGGATAATTGAAGTTTTACCTTATATATGCTTTGCGATATTGTAACAAATTATTATTTTTATCAACTATTATGATAGTTTAATGTCAAAAAATGACTAAATGCCGTTTCGTATAAATAGGGAATTGAGTGTAAATTTGACCCACCCCGTGGTTTTCTGGTTACCAAAACTTCAAGTGTTAATTTTAATTTATAGAATTGCGCATAAATATTGCCCACATCGCTCTTTTGCGCATACTAAAACTTCTAGTGTTAATTTTAATTTATAGAATTGCGTATAAATTTGGCGCACATCGGGGTTTTGTGCTTACCAAAACTTCTAGTGTTAATTTTAATTTAAAGAGGTTTATTTTAAAAGCTAAAGAGTATTTTTAATAGTCTAAAGATACTATTTTTTAAGTTTGTTACTGTAATCTATTCGTTAAAAGCTATTATTTAGTGTTAGATCTAAAATATCAATATTCGTTAAAAATCTTTTTGTCAATCATAATAAATAGTCTATGTGTGAGTAGTGCTGATGAAAAGTAAAAATAAGAAAATATATATCACCAAAACTTATTTTACTGAATAGCCCACAATAAATTAGAGAAGAAAAAAACTATTATGGCTAAGTTAATTTGACACTTAAAATTCAGCGATGCAAAATTATGGAAATTTCTTGTAGAAGAGGAAGAAAAAATGAAATATGTCAATCTAATTATGCAGCGCTTAAAGATTATTTTGAGCAAAATATTTCAGAAAAAAAATTTTATGGGGAGAATATTTCAACTTGTTCTGATACAATTAATTTCAAGAAGTGAATTAAAAAGAATATATATGAGACAAAAATTAAAGATATATTAGCTTTCGCATTCTTTAATTCATTACACTAACGAGAAATGACATATTCTTTTTCTCAAAATTACTCATTCCTATTAGATTACTCTTAAATTTTCACTGCTAAAAATGCATTGTTAATTGTAAGTTTTTGTGTAATTTTAATAGACAGGGAAATTATATAACCTTCTATACAACAGTACGTAATAATTAAATATAAATTATTAAGGTATCGCTTAAGCTTTTCAATGCAGCTATTAAAAATAGAATTTTAAAATTAAAACCTATCGAATGAAATATGATTTTACTTTTAAATATTGAATATGTAGTATTATATTACATAATTAAAGATTTATTTCGTTTAATTCAAAAAGTGTTTGTGAAATAAATGCAAGACTAATTTACTTTCAGAGAACATGAAGCAAACAGACACAGGCAGAATTTTAAATTCTGCTGATAATTTAATCTTTATTAAAGTATTTTGTAATTAATGAGATGAAATAGAAAAATGTGTATATTAATTTGTTAAATTATAATTATTACATACGTAAAACTATATATATATATATATATATATATATATATATATATATATATATATATATATATATATATGTGTGTGTGTGTGTGTATACATAGAATTCCAATCAACAGAGTATAATATGTCTGATGATTTATACATTTAAAAAAAAATATTTGAGAAGAAACGAGTAATAGGTAAATTTTAACCCCTTAACGTGCTCGCTCGAGTTAAGTTGACTGTGCTAAACTGGCCAAAATGTGTACACTCGAGATAATTCGAGCGAGGTTATACTTTATGTTGCTATAATTTTTCACACTCGGATGCAATCGAGAATTGAAAATAACAATGTGAAAGCAAAAAAAAAACAATCGATTTATTGATATTTATCATTTACATGGGATTGTAAGCTATAACACTTACTTATTTACGTATAAGATTAGTTTTTTATACTTTATGACATATGACTTATTTCTTCCTTGTGAGCCGCTTTCCAACATTAACTATTATATATATATATATATATATATTTTATATATATATATACATATATATATATATATATATGTATATATATATATATATGTATATATATATATGCCTCTAAATGTCTTAATCAAAGAAGTGTCATCGACTTAAAATTCCTTCGATACATTTCCCAAACCTTTTGGTCCTATACAGGTGGTGGACAAAATAATAGAAACACCTAATATTTTACCATCATAATCTTAGAACATAATTTAAACAATCAAAACTTGGCATATGTTCCTATTTTCTGTATAATAATTTTGTTATTTGGTATATTGATGTAAAATGTATGTTATTTTTCTGTTTTCAGATATTTAAAATATTAATTATACCCTATAATGACAGACCTCTCAGATTTTAAAAGAGGCCAAATTGTTGGTGCTCGTATGGTAGGCGCTAGTGTAACTAAGATTGCCCAAATGTTTGGTGTTTCAAGAGGTACTGTCTCAAAAGTAATGACTGCCTTCCAAAAAGAAGGGAAAACGTCCACAGCAAAGCACAAGTTTGGCCGAAAGTCCAAGTTGTCTGAGAGAGACCGTCGGACTTAATATCGAATTGTTAGAAAGGACTGTAGGACCAAGGCTCTTAAAATTACTACTGAGCTCAATGAACACCTTCAGAACCCAGTCTCCACAAAAACTGTCCGTAGAGAGATGCACAAGGGGGCATTCTATGGAAGAGTTGCAATTAGAAAACCTCTGCTTTCACAGACAAATGTTTCAAACCGTTTAGAGTGGTGCATGGACCACCGGAATTGGTCCCTTGAATAGTGGAAAAGTGTGCTTTTCTCTGACGAATAGTCATTTTCCCTATTTCCGACAACTGGCCTAGTGTACGTTTGGAGACAAGCGAAAGAAGCGTTTGATTCAGACTGCCTTCAACCAACCGTGAAACATGGCGGGGGTTCTGTGATGATCTGGGGCGCTATTTCTTGGAAATCCACAGGGTCAATGATTTCCCTTCATGAAAAAATTAACAGCAGAGACTATTTACAAATATTGAGCGATCAAGTTCATCATATGGTTCAAGCACTGTTTCCAGATGGAAACGCCATTTTTCAAGATGATAATGCCCCAATTCATACAGCTAGAATTGTTAAAGAATGGCACGAGGAACATTGTAATTAAGCTGACCATCTTGCATGGCCAGCACAATCTCCAGACTTCAACATCATTGAGCTTTTATTGTCAGTTTTAGAGATTCAAGTAAGACATCGATTTCCACCCCTATCATCTCTTAAAGAATTGGAGGGTATTCTAACTGAAGAATGGCTTGCAATTCCTTTGGAAACAATTCACAAGTTGTATGAATCAATACCTAGGAGAATTGAAGCTGTAATTGCCTCAAAAGGGGGACCTACACCATATTCAATTATAATTTGTTGATTTTTTAAGGTGTTTCCATTATTTTTTCCACCACCCGTAGATGTAACTTTCTGTCTATTCAACACATATTCCAACTGTCGCCGGCAAATGGCTCCACGTTATGTCTGTCTGTCTATCTCTCTCAACATATATATATATATATATATATATATATATATATATATATATATATATATATATATATATATATATATATATATATATATATATATATATATATATATATATATATACATATATATATATACATATATATATATATACATATATATATATACATATATATATATATATATATTATATATATATATATATATATATATATATATATATATATATATATATATGTGTGTGTGTGTGTGTGTGTGTGTGTGTGTGTGTGTGCGTGCGTGTGTGTGTGTGTGCACAGAGTGTTCATTATTAAACTTCCCTATTTTAAAATTGTGTAAAAGTGAATCTAATCATCATAAAGTTATGAAATGATGTGTGGTACATATTTTGGAATGGGAATTTGTTAGTGAGATTAACAAAATTAGTTTAGAACTCCACCTCTAGAGGGCATTTTTCGATGGATTATGTATTTGACCAATATGTATCAGAATTTTAAAAAATGTCTAACCACAAGATAAGTTCAATATGAGTTTCTTCTCTTTCATCTACCACTTAAAATAGTAAGATAACATATTCTATACTTTACCACAGCGTGTCTGAGGAAATGCTGATAACATGTGGTGAAAAGATGTCTTTCAGATCACGTATAATTCTTGGTTTATCAAGAATGGCTACATGATTGAAATGGCTTCAAAGAAAAAGGAGATATCCTTTTGAGAAAATTCTAAAATTCCTCTTTCCTCAAGTGTGAACATATCTGTCCAAAAATCTTGACTGATGTAACTTTCAGCAGGAATGAGAAGTTACTCCTTAAATTCAAATTCTCGTGTAAGTTTCATATACATAAATTAGATGTAAATAAATAGCGAAGCTGGTAAATATAGTATATCAGTGTAAAATTACAGGTTTGTAACAACGAATATTACTATTATTGAAAAAAAAAATGTGCAAACATATTGTCGATTGTATAAACAGGGTGTTTTGAAAAATGACGGGTATATTTGAAAAATCAATAAAAACTGAAAGGACAGTGATATAAATACACAGTTCAGTGCAATATGTTGGGAGAATATTAAATTTTCAAGCAGACAAAATTTCAAAATTAGTTACAATGTTCCACAATAGATGACGCTGTAATCTGGGAAAATCTAAACTATTTTCCAGATATCCATCAGGCTCAGCAATAATATGGTGTATTCTCAGAACTAAATTATCAGAAACCGGTGTAAACGTCTCAGGTGGGATGGGTTCACATGTAGAACAGATGACTTACTCCAGTTATTCAATTGTTTCTGGATAGTTGTGGTACATCTCGTCTTTTTTAAGTTCCCAGAATAATATCGTAGTTTTAATTTTTCCAGATTGCTGCGCCATCTGTTGTAGAATATTGTAAATAATTTTGAAAGTTTGTCTGCCTGAAAATTTACTATTGTCCCAAACATATTGCAATAAACTGTTGTGGCGACTCAGTCGCACAGGTTAATTTTTCTAATACTCGTTTATTTTTACGATATTACATAATTGTTTATAATTTATTTGACAATATTTGTTTATGAATTTTTTTTATTTTCCGAAATTGTAACTGTATCTTTTGTAACTGTGAACCGAGGCCGTGCTTGAAGATAAAAGCACCCGCCACTCGGGCACAGCAGGTCATTCACATGAGTTCATCTTGCCTCGTTCCCTCGAGCCGGCAGCTGACTTCATTTCCTGTATCATTCCTCCGTGAGACTTTGAGATGACCTCTAGGACTGTATGTTTGCCACGTCGTTGCTGAGAATGGAAAATAAGTCTGTCTAGTTTCGTCAAGTCGTAATTGATTGTTGTTGAAGGATATTGTTTATTCTTTATATTGATCAATTTATTTAATTACCAAAAAGCCATTAATTATTTTGTTATGTGTATTCAAGTAGGATAAATAAATGCCTTATTTCCTGTTCATGTGTGTGTAAGCATCTTAAGGTAATTAAGCAAGTGGCTAGAGCTAGTATAGCAACTGAATGTTACTGTCTACGTAAAGAAAAGCAACCTTTTACAGGTCCATATTAAGCTACGTTATAGCGCTTTATTCACTGTATTTCTAGCACTGTCCTTTCAGTTTTTATTGATTTTTCAATATACAGGTCATTTTTTAAACACCATGTAGATTTACCGAATATATAAATTGTTAACATTCAAGCCGATTTAATAATATTACTCAACTTTTAAATAAACGTGAATTTACTTCATCATTCCCACTAACACGTAAAACCACATTTGATCGTTATGACATTGCCCAGCGGTCTTCCAATTCCGAAATGCCGCTGTGATTGCTTCGAACAATTGGTTTTCCTGAAAACGATGATTAATTATTTATTCGCGTCATTCGAGTCATTGGTTATATTGGTCAGATGATTGGAATTACCGATATTCATTTTATACATTACTAGTTTAGTTATCAAAAAAAAAGGACGCAGCTATTTACGATTATGAACCACATTATTCATTCCTATGCTTACGTATAATATAAGCATATATATACATATACATATATACATATATGTGTTTGTATATATATATATATATATATATATATATATATATATTATTTATTTATATATATATATATATATATATATATATATATATATATATGTCAGGCTTAACAATGGGGATTAACAATTAAGCGAGTCATAATTAAAAATAGTTGGAACTCTTTAACGATAATATAATATGGAAAATCACACCCTCGGGTGGATTTAAGAAGAGTAAAGAAGCTCACGTTGAATTAGACAAGAGGAATTTGTTCAGGTAAGCAACGAGATAAGGCACCTCTGAGCAGGGAGTAGGGCTGGTAACATACTCCACGATTGTCATCCTAAAATGGGAACAAAGGATATCTAAATGGCGTCGCCATAGACAGAAGAAATGCAATGGAGTAATTTTTATATACAAACCAATATTGTGTTCCCTGCCTTAATCACTCGGAACGTGTCATATATATATATACTATATATATTCTATTATACATACATAATTCAAACGTTGAAGCAAACGCAGTAGACGAAGATAAAGCAATAAATTCTGTTTTAAACTAGACTTCAGTGAAATATAATACAGTCTGAAATATCTGTACGCTGTTGGCTATGGAAATGAGAGAATTGGTATTTCGCATTTCTAGAAACTCTGAATTGAGATTCGTAAAATTCAAAACGACGGGTGGATTGTTCAATGAAATTAACTAATTCTGCCGAAGTTCGAAAGAGAAAAATATGCCTCACAATACCGATGTAATTGTATGTTATACGATTTTAGAGTTCATTATTGCAGTGACGTAAATTTAGAAACTTACTCGTAACGAATTGATTAATCTTGTGTTGTATATCATCGTGAATAACATTCCTGTTCTATTAACATTTGCTGAAAGAACACATCTAATATTCTGTTGGAAGCTATAGTTACTTTATATAATGATATATTATAAGAATTAAATTACCATATACTATTTTATTTTGCACGATCATATTATACATTCTAATAATCCTTTAAAACCCATGCACATAATATTAAATATGAAAGGGACAGAAAGAAACATTAACTATTATATATATATATATATATATCTATATATATATATATATATATATATATATATATATATATATATATATATATATATATATATATATATGTATATATATATATATGTATATATATATATATATATATATATATATATATATATATATATATATATATATATATATATATACATATTTATCAAAATTATTTAACTTTAATATTTCCTTAAAAACCTCCTCTCTCCCATTCTAATTCCTAAAATTTTTTCCCAGCTTCTAAATGTGTTAATCAAAGGAGTGTCCTCGACTTAAAATTCCTTTCATACATTTCCCAAAGCTTTCTGTCCTATAGATGTAAATTTTCTGTCTATACAACACGTTTTCCAGCTGTCGCCGGCAAATGGCTCCACGTTTTTCCTCATCTTAACAGTTTAGCTTCTCTGAGTAAGTTTCTTGTCTCTTGGGAAAATTCTTTTTGCCTTCGCTTTTGGGAGCATCTCTGTTCGAAAACAGAGATTTTTGTGTCTTTCCTTTGTTTGTCGTTGACTAGTAAAGATGTCCGTTTTAGCAACTCTGAAATAAAGTTATAATTTGACTTGTGTCGGTCTCTATCAATGGCTCGACTGCATCGTTATCACTATCAGCTGATTAGCTTTCTCCTGAACGAAGTAGCCCCTGGTAAGTAAAAACAATAGGGGCTACGTGATTATTATATATATATATATAATATATATATATATATATATATATATATATATATATATATATATATATATATATTATTATATATATATATATTGTATATATATATATATGTATATATATATATATATGTATGTATATATATATTATAATATGTATATATATATATGTATATATATAGATGTATATATATATATATATATTTTATATATATAAATATATATATATTTATATATATATATATATATATATATATATATTATATATATATATATATATATATATATATATATGTATATATATATATATCTGTGTATGTAGCCATATTTAACTAAAACTGGCCTACTTAATCTATTGTATTTTATAATACATTTCTGTCTTAAGTATTTCTAAATCTACAACCTTTAGCGAAATATTTTTGTTTTTCTTTTGACTGTGTTAAACTTTGGCGACTTCTAAAATATCACAACCACTTTCTTCTTTGCTCGATTTTTATCAATTACATCACTTTGTTTCACTTCTAGCCTTCTTAACGTGATATAATTTTAACACTGCCATTATATGGTATACAGCCCAAGCTATTTATAAAAGGAAATGCTAAACGTTTGGGCGGGAGAGTGACAAAGATGTATTGTCAGAATTATTTTATTTTTTTCTTCTCAATTTTCGTGTTCAATTTGATGCCTTAAAGATTTTACTAACCAACATGGTTGCAATTATATCTTTGGGTAAAAAACACCC
>CM063511.1:146130328-146132828 GCA_032207245.1 Pardosa pseudoannulata | reverse complement strand
TTCGGAGTACAGTGTGACTACAAAGATATTTTACATGCCCCAGTCATCTTTAACAAACATGGTATACACTGTAAATTCCTGTAAAAAAAGCCTTTAAACCGATTCTCATTTTTGCCGCAATATGTATAAGACAACCTGATTTTAACTTGTAATTACTATAATTAATCTAATAATAGATCCCCAGTGAAGGACTAAAATACCTGAACTTAAATATGCAAGTTTATACTTGTCACTTACAAGTGAACCAATTTGGGTTACAGTTAAAGAGTGTTTCAGGTTTTACAAAATTTTATGAGATATATGTAGGAATGTATAAAAACTTAGATTCTAGGCTTTTCACAAATTTGGCCTTTAAAAATTAATATTGCAACACAATAAATGTTTATTTTATTTAAAATATTTTTGTATAAATCTAAATCAAAGTCGGCTGAAACAAAACAATGAATCTTCAATATATCTGATGCATTTCAGAAATAATTTCAAACTAATAATAAAAAGACATTCGTATTATTATTATTATATAAATATAGTTATAAAAATAATTAAGAATTTCTCTCTAAATCACACAAAATACATTTAGTATCGAAAATTAGTATAAATGTAACTGCAATCAACTGGCCATAAATTATAATCAATTAGCCATTAATATATTTTTTGTATTTTCTATAACATAGAAAATAATAATTCCTGAGGATGTTGATTCTTTTAATTTATCCACACTTATTATTTTACCAAAACCCAGAAAATTTATGTTAACGTGAATCATACATGGCAGTAACGATTCATTACGTCACAACCAAATTATATTGAAGGAGTCAGTAAAATTGTTTCTTTTTTTAACTGGAAAAGTTAGAGAACTAATTTTTGTATGTTCTGTTATTAAAATATACTTCAGGATTTTTATTTGCCGAGTAAGTTAACAAGTCCCAGCTGAAGAGTCATATTAGTATAATTATAAACATAGACGAAAAGAAGAAAAGAAGATAAGAATAAAAACAAAGGGAAAAGAGAAAGCAATGTGAGAGAGAAGGGAAAGCGTAAAAGGCAGAAGAGATAAGGAGACAGAACTGAGGGGGAAATCGGAAGAAGAAAGAAACAAAGATGGGGAGAAGAGACAGCAGGGAAAGACAGCAAGGGAAAGCGAAGAAAGAGAAAGGTGGGAATGAAGATATGGATGAGAAAAGAAGAGGATAAAAAGAAAATAGGAAAGGAGAGCGACAGGAAGGCATAAAAGAAAAAAAGAAGAAAGAGAGATGAGACAAGAGATAAGAAGCAGGAGAAATAAAAATGTGAAGGAAAAAAAGAAACAGGGGTAAAACAGAGAGTATGAGGAGAAAAGAAAAAAATGAGTGAGAAGGAAACCATGAGAAGAAAGAAAAGAGAACGGGAATGGAGTGAGTTAAAAACAGAGGAAGAACGAGAAAGGTGGGGGAGCAGGTATGGAGGAGAAGAAAGGAGGATAAAAAGAAGAAAGGATACGTGAATGTGAAAGAAGAAAAGAAGACAAAAGGAGAAGACGAGATAAAAGAAAAGGATAAATAAAAGTGGGACAGAAAGAAGGAGGATAAAAAAAAAGAAAAAGGAGTAGGACTTATCTGGAGAAGAAAAAGGAAGGATAAGAAGAGTAGAGACAGGAGGAAGAAAAAGAAAAGTGAGAGGGAAGATATGGAGAAGAAAATGAGAAGATAAAAAAAGAAAGGACGGATAGAGACAGGATGAAACAAGAAAGGTAGGAAACATATGAAGAAGAAATTGGGAAGATGAAGAATAGGACGGATAAAGATAGGAGAGTGAAACAATTGTGAAGAAATAATTGTGAAAGATATGTGAGACAGAAAGGAGGAAGAGAAAGAAAAGAGTGAGTGAGAGAAAAGAAGGCAGAAAAGAAAAATAGAATAACAGAGTGAAAGAAGACGAAGTATAATGAATAATTAAAGAGGTAGCAGGCACAGGAAGAACACATTAGAGAAAAAAAGATAGAGAAACAGCAGAAACAGAGCATATAAAAAGAGAACAAAAGGGTAAGTGTGTGTATTGAGTGTATGTATTGGAAAGAGAGAGGGTAATCAAATATATATTAGTGTAGATGTAAGTTACATTCCGAATATTTTCAATTTACTGATGATGTTCAGTTTACTATAAAAGAAACTAAATATATACTCTGAAAATACTACTCCTGAATCTAAATATCTTCTCAGAGCATGACGTAAAACTAAAAGTATTTCAAAGAAGGAAATAGTTTCCAAAAGAAGAAACATATTTCATTAGAAAAAAAGAAACAAATACGTTTGAATTTATATTTTACTGTTCCAGGAAAATGCATTGTTTTTGCTTTGGAGAAGCCTTCATTTGTCATTTTACCCCGAGACATTAAGGACATTTTCTATGCATACGTTCGAGGAGAATTTTTCATCAGGAATGCCTTCAGTGTCAATGTAAATATTCGGATCAGATGCTACAATCTAGAATGGCGAAAAAGATTTCTATATTATAAATATTT
>CM063511.1:146125895-146128395 GCA_032207245.1 Pardosa pseudoannulata | reverse complement strand
AAACCATACTTTATTAAATTCAGTCCTTTCGTTAAGCTTTAGCTATACCATTAAATATACTTTAAGTTACATGGTTGAATAGCGTAGAGGATGTTGCCCGGCCCATCATCCAACTCGTCGTGCGACAAAAATGTGCTTTCGTAAACCTTTTCTTCCTGATCTACTTTAGCCTTAACTTGTGTTCACTGTGTACATCAGCCCGAGGGTGCGTCTCGAGGGTGCGTCTTACATGACCTTTAAACAGTTCCACTTATATAACTCCCTCATATTTTAAAACCAGATTTTCAAACCTGACATATATATGTTTGCATGTATGTATATACATATATATGTACATATATATATATATATATATATATATATATATATATATATATATATATATATATATATATATATATATATATATATATATATATATATATATATATCTATATAGAGATACTTATATTTATATATAAGAAAGTATGTATATACAATAGAATTAACCTCAAAATATTAAATTAATAATGGAGTAAATATACAATGTTGTTGTTGTTGTTGTTTCCAATGGACAAACCAAGCACGATTTGAGACGCACGCTACTCTTATTAGTCTCTATTGAGTCTTTTGTATAGTAATCACCGCTAGGGTAATAGAAAATCATTGCTGAAGTGGGTCTTCGTAAATTAGTACAGGGACCCAGCAAATGAACCCCCACAATTTTATTTAGGCACATAAACCATTTAAATCAGAAAACAGTTTAGTTCGACGGTTGTATTAATAATGAAGTAAATATACAATGTTGTTGTTGTTGTTGTTTCCAATGGACAAACCAAGCACGATTTGAGACGCACGCTCTACTCTTATTAGTCTCTATTGAGTCTTTTGTATAGTAATCACCGCTAGGGTAATAGAAAATCATTGCTGAAGTGGGTCTTCGTAAATTAGAACTGGGACGCAGCACATGAACCCCCACAATTTATTTAGGCACATAAACCATTTAAATCAGAAAACAGTTTAGTTCGACGGTTGTATTAATAATGGAAGTAAATATACAATGTTGTTTTGTTGTTGTTGTTTTCTAATGGACAAACCAAGCACGATTTGAGACGCACGCTACTCTTATTAGTCTCTATTGAGTCTTTTGTATAGTAATCACCGCTAGGGTAATAGAAAATCATTGCTGAAGTGGGTCTTCGTAAACTAGAACAGGGACCCAGCACATGAACCCCCACAATTTATTTAGGCACATAAACCATTTAAATCAGAAAACAGTTTAGTTCGACGGTTGTATTAATAATGGAGTAAATATACAATGTTGTTGTTGTTGTTGTTTCCAATGGACAAACCAAGCACGATTTGAGACGCACGCTACTCTTATTAGTCTCTATTGAGTCTTTTGTATAGTAATCACCGCTAGGGTAATAGAAAATCATTGCTGAACTGGGTCTTCGTAAATTAGAACAGGGACCCAGCACATGAACCCCCACAATTTATTTAGGCACATAAACCATTTAAAATCAGAAAACAGTTTAGTTCGACGGTTGTATTAATAATGGAGTAAATATACAATGTTGTTGTTGTTGTTGTTTCCAATGGACAAACCAAGCACGATTTGAGACGCACGCTACTCTTATTAGTCTCTATTGAGTCTTTTGTATAGTAATCACCGCTAGGGTAATAGAAAATCATTGCTGAAGTGGGTCTTCGTAAATTAGAACAGGGACCCAGCACATGAACCCCCACAATTTATTTAGGCACATAAACCATTTAAATCAGAAAACAGTTTAGTTCGACGGTTGTATTAATAATGGAGTAAATATACAATGTTGTTGTTGTTGTTGTTTCCAATGGACAAACCAAGCACGATTTGAGGACGCACGCTACTCTTATTAGTCTCTATTGAGTCTTTTGTATAGTAATCACCGCTAGGGTAATAGAAAATCATTGCTGAAGTGGGTCTTCGTAAATTAGAACAGGGACCCAGCACATGAACCCCCACAATTTATTTAGGCACATAAACCATTTAAATCAGAAAACAGTTTAGTTCGACGGTTGTATTAATAATGGAGTAAATATACAATGTTGTTGTTGTTGTTGTTTCCAATGGACAAACCAAGCACGATTTGAGACGCACGCTACTCTTATTAGTCTCTATTGAGTCTTTTGTATAGTAATCACCGCTAGGGTAATAGAAAATCATTGCTGAAGTGGGTCTTCGTAAATTAGAACAGGGACCCAGCACATGAACCCCCACAATTTATTTAGGCACATAAACCATTTAAATCAGAAAACAGTTTAGTTCGACGGTTGTATTAATAATGGAGTAAATATACAATGTTGTTGTTGTTGTTGTTTCCAATGGACAAACCAAGCACGATTTGAGACGCACGCTACTCTTATTAGTCTCTATTGAGTCTTTTGTATAGTAATCACCGCTAGGGTAATAGAAAATCATTGCTGAAGTGGGTCTTCGTAAATTAGAACAGGGACCCAGCACATGAACCCCCACAATTTA
>CM063511.1:146113395-146120895 GCA_032207245.1 Pardosa pseudoannulata | reverse complement strand
TATATATATATATATATATATATATATATATATATATATATATATATATATATATATATAACAACTTTTTAAACTATAACAACAGTTTTTAAACTGTCTTCCTGCTATTCTATATTTTTAAACATTGCAATGAATGCTCCAATACTATCTTTTATTTATCTGTATATTTATACATCTGTATGCAATAAATATACTTAAATTTAATGTTAATGGGGTTTTGGTGTTTTGACAACATAATGAAATATGTATAAAAAACAAAAAATTTCTTGAGCGAATTAAACTTTATTTACTTATAAATCCAATAGCCCTGATATTCCGATTCAAACTATGAAGCATATATTTTGTGTCATAGATTAGTATGAAAATCTGTTTAATTGATCAATGCAATCAATTCTTTTAATTTTTTTTCTTTTATATTTTTGCAAAAAAAAGACAAATAAACTTGTTAAAACACAGGCAGAAAAAAAAACTTAAATACAGTTGTGCTATGCATGACAGCGAAAACGTAATAAAGAAATATAGCAGAAATAAAAATGCAAATTACATATCGTGCCTTCAAAAATTTCATATCCCATTTTTAGATACAACAGTGCATAAGGGGGGAAACAGCTAAATGACTGTTCTTTATCAGGTATTTGGATATTTTACATTTTCAAAGACCATTTATTTGCGTTTGCGAAAGCAGGATTTACATTATTCAAGAGAACCAGATGGTGGAATTCTTCATGGGGGGAACTCAGCCGAGTGTTTATGCCGGTACAGCCGGTAAACGCTCAGTTCTAGAACGATGCGCAGGGCAAGAGTAAAGAATGTTTGGAATACTTTGAGGTTACTTTCATTTGAATATATATTCCAAACAAAATTAATTTCTCATTTTTGGCTTCAAATCCGAATAAAAATATTTAGATGTATTTTTTATAGATTCAAATGGCATGAACTGGAATACGAAACGTATTTTATTTAAAGGCGGGATTATTTTAAGATGAGATGTGATTAAATTGTATCTTATGTGATCTTGAATATTTTAATATATAAAAGTTCATAGTCTAAAATATTTTGCAACTTACTTTAAGTTTTAATAATATATATAGATACACACACACACACACACACACACACACACACATATATATATATATATATGTGTGTGTGTGTGTGTGTGTAAAATTAAAATCTCTTTTTACATATTTTAATATAAATTTAATAACTTTGTTCATAAAATACGTTGGGGTTTGCTCGGTAATTCTGATTTTTCCCTCCAGACAGGTTATAGACGTAATTCAGCCTCTGTCTGTTCTACTTTAGCCAATAGTTAGCGCGTTCTGTTTAAACATGGATATTTTTTATCACGTGATCAATTGTGCTTAGGCATTATTCGTAGTCTTTTTACCTGAGAAATCCCTACTTGAAAAGTGTGTGTGTGTGTGTGTGTGTGTGTGTGTGTGCAGGATCACATTGGCTGGGTACACGAGGTAGTAAAAGTGCTGGCCTGTTGTATGGATTTCAGGTCTCTCACCAGAAATAAAGTGTGTTGTGCTTTTGAATGAGTGTCGCCCATATTACATATATATAAATATATATTTGCGAAAGACAAAAGTGTTTTAATGATTAATGAAGTTATAAAAATGTATTATTTTAACACTATAAAAATATTCAAAATTGTGATAAAGGATTATGTTAGAGATTTTTCTTTAACTTCTGTTAACTTTGTATTCGGTATCTTGCAGCATTGTGGTGGGGCAAAGCTAGACAGATAGGCAGACACACACACACACACACACGAGCACATACATACGCACTTTATCTACATGTATTTGTCTTGAACAAATTAATGTAGACAAGTATTTTACCACGTTCCTTCCATTTCTCTTTATATATTTTATCCCCCTCCAATTCCCATTCTTTTCGTCGTCCTTCTCTCCCTTATCTTATGCATTCTCTATTTTACTCAGACCTCTTACACGTCACCTTCTATTACTCACCATATCTCTCCCCTACAGAAACTCACTCTCT
This sequence comes from Pardosa pseudoannulata, assembly GCA_032207245.1. Lineage (NCBI taxonomy): Eukaryota > Metazoa > Arthropoda > Arachnida > Araneae > Lycosidae > Pardosa > Pardosa pseudoannulata. The sequence goes on along the minus strand of CM063511.1, from coordinate 146,118,882 downwards.
ATCATACTCTCTCTCAAACTTTCTCATATTCACCCTTTTATCTTCCCTTCTATCTCACTCTCACCCTTGATTTCTCACAATATATATATCATACTCATACTCATACTCAATATATTTCTCCCATCCATTCTCACCCACTCCCTCTCCTTGATTTAACTTTATCTTATCTTGTATCTGGACTCTTCACTCTCTCATTCACTCCAGTTCCCCAAATCTAAAACTCTCACTCTCAACATCTATTGCATTTATTCTTAATTCTTCATATTCACCTTCTATCCTAACCTGTATCTCATTCTTCACTCACACTCACTCTAATTCATAATCTCAAAACTGTCAATCTGACCACCTCCCCACTTTTCTACTTCCCCTCCCTCTCTGCTGTTATTACTTCCTCAATTTTTCTCTTTCATATATTAACTGACTCTCTTCCTGTCTCAAATACTCTTCTGTGCCTCCTCTCTCTCTTCTTCTTTATACACATAAGCACATACAAGTATTATGCAATACATGCACATATGAAGTAAAAACTAAGTCCGCGAATAAAAACATATAAATGCATGGCATGTTAACACTCCCTGACCTAATATTTCCCCTTTTTGAATGATTAATCTAACAGAATAATAAAACCTTTATTTGTTGCACCAGTACAATGTCGCTTATAGATAGACTAATAATCTCCGATCCGCGTAAATTGAATTTCAACTTTTTAATAAGTCTCTCTAATTTTTTGCAGACATTTTCAATTAACTTTTATTTACTTAATCTTCATTTCTGAGAGTGATTTTCAATGCCCATCTGTGTCAACTTCAAAGTGATTTCATTAAAGTGTATTAAATTGTTGTAAAAAAAATATTCTGACAAAGGAATACCGGGGGATAGCAGAAAGAAAATTTTTGATAGTATTCTGTTAGAAAAGAATTATTAAATTTTAAAATGAAGAAAAAATCGAAATTTTAATAAAATTTAGTTAACAATTTTTGATTACATTTGTTAACATTGTCAACTGAGAATTAGAGTATTATCTTAACTTAGAGCTAACCAGACATACACACACACACACACACACATATATATATATATATATATATATATATATATATATTTACATAATTACTCATACCTACACACGAATATATATATATATATATATATATATATATATATATATATATATATATATATATATATATATATAAATATATAAATACATAAATGCATATATATATATGTATATATATATATATATGTGTGTCAGTGTGTAGGTGTGTGCTGAAAATTTGTAGCTCCCAATAGGAAATTTAAATTTCATGTAAAAATACATACCTCTTCATATGTAAATATTATTGGTAACCGTGAATGGTATGGATTTGTAAATAGGATTAATGTGTTTGTTTTAAACTGTAAGAAAGATTAGTACATAGGTATTGGACTATAAACAAGATTTGATTGTTCATATTGAACTATAATTAAGATCGGTTTGTTGGTATTGAGCTATAAATAAGATTAGTTTGCTTTTGCAATCTTACTAAATGCTAAAAGATATGGAGTTGCTTTCTACCATCTAAAAGTCCACTTTGTTTTTATATAAGCAATATTCAATTACAGTCAAAGCATATCACTCCCGCAGACTAAAATTGTTGCACTAATAATATGCAAAATAAACTCTACTGAATTAAGACAAGTCTTTTACTATCAAACTTTAAAATATGGTTGGTTTGAAGAACATCCGGAAGTCTGTGTTGAATTTAAAAAGAACGTAAATGAGTATAAAGGACATTACCCTGTTCCTTTATTTGCTGGTTAATTGCTGTTTTCCTTAGCCTGCGGGCAGACAAACAGGATTCGCAAAGAGACGGCTGTGGATTGCTTGAATCAATAGAGAGGCATTAGAAATGTGTGCTTATCATTATTTTGTATCGGAGCTGCAGAACTTGCATCACCCAATCAACATTACATTATTCTAATGTATATGAACATGTTTGTTTTTATACATTTAGGAGTTTGTATTAAAATTTGTCAGAAAATTTAGCAATATTCCTGTCACTACAGTCTAATGCAATAAAGATTGGATTCTTTGTAATCGATCAAATCTTCTCCTACGAAAATATTTTTGATATTATTTTGGACATGGAAAGTTCCATGACATGTATATATATATATATATATATATATATATATATATATATATATATATATATATATATATATATATATATATATATAATATCAAAATTATTACACTTAATATATTCCTTAAAAATTCTCTTTCCCATCTTATTTCTTCTAATCTATTTTCCCAACCCCAAAATATCTTATCTATACTAGTCTTTTAGCAGTCTCTTAAAGCTATTTCCGCATTATATGTTAATTTTCTATCCACTCACCGTATTTTCCAGTTATCGCTGACTAATGGCTCAGCATTTTCAACTGATTTATGTTCCTTTTTACTGTTTTACTGACTAAGCTGTCGGTTCCTTGGTAAAATTCTATGCTTCGCTCACTGTGGGGTCCAACCATGTAATTCACTTGTATTTCACGATCATTTTATTGTCTACTTTTGACAGAGAAACATTTATTTTTTATCAGCTCTTCAAATACAGTTTAAGTTTTTTTTAGGACTCGTAGTTCTCTGCAGTGTGTCACGACTGTTTACTTGCGAAGGCTTCTTGTTGTACAGAATATCCGGGCAAGTAAATACTATAGGGGCTAAGATTTTTATTGTGACCACACACACACACACACATATATATATATATATATATATATATATATATATATATATGTGTGTGTGTGTGTGTGTGTGTGTGTGTGTGTGTGTGTGTGTGTAAGATTTGTAAATTACGGAATGAAAACTAAGAGAATTATTAGCAAAAACACATATAACTTAATATAACATAACACATATAATCTATTAATATTAAGTCAATGAGGAAACCCGTTAATGTCAGTGGAAGAATACAGAGAACACAAGAGATGAGCAAGGTTATGTTGAGAAAAAAGAAATAACGCAGTCGACAGTTTAGTTTGTGGATCTGTGCTACGCGCTGTTGTCTGTAATACTGGAACAACAACAAAAAAAGACACTGATGTAGTAACCTTTGCTTAGATTCTGGAATAAAGAATTTGTGAGTGTATTAGTGTTGTAATTTAAGACGAGACGTGACACCCCCACACACATTTATATATATATATATATATATATATATATATATATATATATATATATATATATATATATATATATATATATATATATATATATATATATATATATATATATATATATATATATATATATATATATATATATATATATATATATATATATATATATATATATATATATATATATATATATATATATATATATATATATACATATATATATATATATATATATATATATATATATATATATATATATATATATATATATATATATATATGTATATATATATATATATATATATATATATATATATATATATATATATATATATATATATATATATATATATGTATATATATATATATATATATATATATATATATATATGTATATATATATATATATATATATATATATATATATATATATATATATATATATATATATATATATATATATATATATATATATATATGTGTGTGTGTGTGTGTGTGTGTGTGTGTGTGTGTGTGTGTGTGTGTGTGTGTGTGTGTGTAATGTCGTGATCCAGAGTTAAGGCGAATGGAAAACAGTCTTCTTGATAATAATAATTTTAATAAATCAACGTTTCTTCTAAAAGCAAAACCTGTGCCATTTTCATTTTTCTTGGCCGAGCTAATCGTGCAATAGGTGTTCACATTTCCATGTCCACGCGCTGACTGATCTTATCTGTTTGCAAGCTCATCAATGTCTTCCAAAATGCTTCCGCCTGACCCGATGATTCTAAAATCTTACGCGATCGTGGGTCTTTTTCATTTATTTTATTATTCTAAAGGAGTTCCCTTTTTAAAAGCGCTTTTAACTCACGTAATTTCCAACTACCCCTTTTTTAAACCTGACACACACACACACACACACACACACACACACACACATATATATATATATATATATATATATATATATATATATATATATATATATATATATATATATATATATATATATATATATATATATATATATATATATATATATATATATATATATATATACATATATATATATATATATATATATATAGAGAGAGAGAGAGAGAGAGAGAGAGAGAGCTTGTATTGCTTGGAATTGGTATAGATAAAGTATATTTTATAACTTAATTTGTTTTAACAATTTTCGATGACAGAAATACAAAAAGTATTCCGCTTAATACCGGAATAATCGATTTAAGCTTCTTGTATAGTGACACAAATATTTAAATTAATATAAACTAAATCCAATATTAATCAAAGTATAGCTTTCCTTGAATAATGCAAGACGATGGCCAATTGGTAGGGCGTTGCCCTTTGTCATTCCGCGGATTTGAATGTCACTATTGGCATGGATGTTGGTAGCCGTTCTAAATAGGCTTTAAGTAGTATTCCAGATTCATTAGCCTTCGTGTAGGAAAAAATTATCCTTAAAGCACCAGACCAATTAAAAACCAAATCCTTTCTCTAATTATATAATAAAATAACTTTGCGATGGATTTGTTACATTTTACGGGTGTAATACGAATTATGAAACTTTGAAATATATCGTAGTGTTAATATTCATTTAATATTAATATTTAAAATAATCTTAGTGTTACATTCGTAAGTTTTAAAAGTATATCCAATCATATATTATCAATAACAAAATTTTAATCACTCTAGTTATTTATAAATATTAGTCACTCTAGTTCTATATAAATGTATATATGGATTTGAATGTTATATTGTGAAAAGATGAATCATATACCTACATTAACAGTGAAATGTACAGAAATATAGAAAAAAAATGTGTATAATTGTAAAAATATATCTTAGTCTTCAAGTTTGCATTTTGCTGGTAGCTAGCTTAGGATTTCCTTTTTTGTCTTTTACAGTTTTATTGCCCAAGTTTCTGCTGCTGATGTCATATCGATACTTATATTAAATCTATATTGTTATATACTGCACAGAATAAAATAAATAGGAAGTTGAAAAAACTTGAATACTAGAGCATGGTACGTTAGGGATCAGTCATTGTTTTAATCACATCATACGAGGACAGTGATGAAAAAAGACGATATGATATTTATTTAATATAAATACTATAAATTAATGTATTTAATATTTTTAATATAAATACTATAAATTAATATAGTTAATATTTTAATATAAATACTATAAAATGGTGTTTTATAATAGATAAAGCAAATTGTCATAATTTCAGTCTATGTACATGCCAAAATAAGTTAAGTGATGTGCATTTCTCGAAAAATGTAGATCCAGGTGGAAATGTTATAAAAAATTAAAATTCCTGGAAAATTGTATCTG
>CM063511.1:146105895-146110895 GCA_032207245.1 Pardosa pseudoannulata | reverse complement strand
AACATGCTGATCCCACTGTTCTTCAGAACTATTACTACAGTTATATACGTTTAATACAAAATAACTACTAAATTGTTCCAATTATTATTTCCATTAAATGCTTGTTATCTAAAATTAAAATACAATTTTTGGAAATTATAAAAACTAAATTTTTATACGTTCTTCTGTTTTATATTATAAACAGTAAAAATTTAAATTCATTCTAACTGTCATTCTAAAATCTTTCAACGTATTGCACACTCAAATTTCTTTAGTTAATATAATAACATAGTTCCAAACTACAGCCAAATTTTAAGGCTCTACTTTTCGGAATCAAAGTTAAGAGGTTCGAATCCCGCTTTTGACATAGATGTTCCTAAACATTTGGAATCGGCTTTAATCTGTAGATAGTGTTTCCATTAGTAATTGTGTAGCAAAGCATTACACCGTAGCGTACCAAAAAGAACCAAATTTAACGGACATAAGATAAGAAATATTAAAAATTTCTTAACATTTGAATATAAAAATCTCGCTTTGTCAATTTTCTTCAAAGTTGACTGAAATGATCCTGTAACTTTCCTAGGGGGAGTTTGTAATTTTGCTGTATATAAAGATAGGGAACGTATAGAAATTTCATTTGTTATTTAAGCAAAATCTAATTTAAAATTTGAAAATACACATAAATAAAAGCTTATAATGTTTGAACCAATTTGTAATTATACATAGAAGTCAAATACGAATTGTTAATAAAAAGCAGGACGCATAGACGACTGATATGGGACTGATCATCTGTAGCAGAATTCGTGGGATTGAATCTCACTGCTGGCATAGTGTTCGATATCGGTTTTAAGCATAAAATCTGAGTATTAGCCTCGTGTAACGAAACTGTAGACTTGAGTGTCCAAAACCACACGTCGGCTATCTAATTATATGCAAAATAAATTTTGGACTTGCTTCAAATCTACGAATAGCTAACGAGTAGGGGTGTATATTAAATAATCAAAATTTAAAATGTCTATTAAGGCACAAATGTCATTTTATAATTTTCCAATTAAATTAAATTAATATTAAGTTCCTATTTCTAGTTAATTTTGTTTTTTAATTTAATTTTGAATTACATAATGAGTTTCAATATCTTATTATTTTGAAACATTAGATTGGCTCTTAATCATCTGTTACCAGATGTAATCTTTAATAATTTTTGTTTTTGTAGTAAAAATAAGTCTAGTTAACTAGTAGCAGACATATACTTTTAACTGCAGAAATGGTTCAAATGAAACATTAAAAATATATAAAATGTACTCTTCATATTTTGTCATTTTATTAAATTTCCAATTCTCATTCCAATTAAATTCAAATCCTTTGAAATATTTTCAGTCCTATTGTACCAGATGTAATTATGTTTAATAATTTAAGTGACTTTTGTAGTAAAATAAGTCTAGTTAACTAGTTAGCAGACATATACTTTTAATTACAGAAATGGTTCAAATGAAACATTAAAAATATATAAAAAGTACTCTTCATATTTTGTCATTTTTATTAAATTTCCAATTCTTATTCCAATTAAATTTAAAATTGTTTGAAATATTTTGTAGTTGGGTTAAGGATTTTAGGATAAGACCTTCAATTTACAGATTAATAACTTCGGAAAAATATCGCTCTTACCTTGGACAATGGAACTGTACAGGACATAAACTTTTAGTTACAAAAATTGTTTTAAAGAAACATTAAAAATATATAAAAGGTACTCTTCATATTTTGTCATTTTTATTACATTTCCAATTCGCATTCCAATTAAATTCAAATTCTTTGAAATATATTGTATTTGGTTTAAGGATTTTAGGCTAATAACTCCAATTTAGAGATCAATAACTCCGGGAAAAGTCGCTCTTACCTTGGACAATGAAACTGTACAGGACATAAACTTTTAGGTACAGAAATGATTCAAATAAAGCATTAAAAATATATAAAATGTACTCTTCATATTTTATCATTTTTATTAAATTTCCAATTCTCATTCCAATTAAATTCAAATTCTTTGAAATATTTTGTAGTTGAGTTAAGGATTTTAGGTTAATAACTCCAATTTAGAGATGAATAACTCCGGAAAAATTTCGCTCTTACCTTCGACAATGTAACTGTACAGAACATATACTTTTAGGTACAAAAATTGTTCAAATTAAACACTAAAAATATATAAAAGGTCTCTTAATATTTTGTCATTTTTGTTAAATTACCAATTCTTATTCCAGTTAAATTCAAATTCTTTGAAATATTTTGTAGTTGGGTTAAGTATTTTAGGTTAATAACAACCAATTTAGAGATCGATAACTCCGGAAAAATGTCTCTCTTACCTTGGACTGTACAGGACATATACTTTTAACTACAAAAATGGTTCAAATTAAACATTAAAAATATAAAATATATAATTATCGAAAATTACAAAATAGAAATTTTTATGCATTCCCTGTATTGCATTTTAATATAATATATAGTGAAAATTTAAATCCGTCTTCAAAAACGTAACTTTATTTCAGCCACAAATTAGAGTAATCAGCCTATAAACTGGAGTTATTAATCTCTAAATTGGAGTTATTAACCTAAAATCCTTAGCCCAATTACAAAATATTTCCAAGAATTATATAAATGTCTAAATTTGTTAAATTTCATAAAATTATGTTAGATTATAAAAAAGGGGTACATATAGAAAGTTAGATTCTTATCTATACAAACTTGAATTTTTAAATGAAAAATATTGAATAAAAGATCATTTAAAAAGTTTTTAAATGTGAGTATTATTAACAATTAAGAAAAAAAGGCCGGTGAACAATTTTACTGTGGACCGTGTAAGGATGTGTGTAATACGGCAAAATTAAACCACCGGTTAAATGGAATTAGCCTCTTCTATTTAGTTAACTCCTATTGTTTTTACTTGCCAGAGCTTACTGAGGAATGAGAAACATATGTGTGTCATACAGTCGTGACACCATAGAATAAAACATTGAATTGACGTTGAACATAACTTTTGTTTGATATCTAAGAAAAAAATATGTTTCTCAATTCTTAACAGTAAATGGAAAAAAAAACATGAAATTTTGGGCTATTACAGAATTGGGCCCCACAGCGAGATGATGCGGAAAATAGTCCCAAGAAACCGACATTTCAGCCAGCGTTATTAGAAATCTGACAGGAACTTAGATTATTTAAAAGAGAATAATTCACCTGGAATAGGCGGAAAAATGTGGCTAGTGAGCAGAAAATTTGTATTTATTTCAGAATTAGCTTTGGGAGAATCAAAGAATTCAAGTCACAAACACAATATTTTATTCTGAAATTTTGTGGCTGGGAAATAGATATAAAATAATAAGGATGGGAAGGAGAGAATTTTTAATACATATTTTATGTGTAATAATTTTAATATATATATATATATATATATATATATATATATATATATATATATATATATATATATATATATATATATACATGTATATATATATATATGTACGCATATATATATGTATGTATGTATATATATATATATATATATATATATATATATATATATATACATGTGTGTGTGTATATATATATATATGTGTGTGTGTGTGTATATGAGGGGAGTGACTTTTGGTAAATTTATGTAAATTTAAGTTCTATAGTTCTATATTTAAATGTAAAAAATTATGTGTGCATCATTGTATGTAAATGGTTTTTCAAATATGCATTGAAAGAACAATTAATACATGTACACATGTACACCAACATGAAAACACATTTATGCTCATATCCTGGGGTTTAACCATTTCAGAAGGGCTGGGACAGCATGTGTCCCGCAAATGAATTAGTTCTTCAGAGAGCCCCTTTCAAAAGGTTAAATCTTCTACTGGATCAAGTGACTGTTGTTGATCGGAATAGGTTTTAATTAGTATACATTCTAAATAATTAATGGTTGACTTACACTTTATGCGTCTGATTCAATAACAATGAATGAAAAATATAACATTCAAATAAAATTTGTTATGTAACTCTTTTAAACTACTAAAATTTTAAATAAAAAGTTATTTTATAGAATATATTCCACATATTAATCTATTTAATTAAAGATCCTTACACTCTGACATAATTGTTAAACAATAAGACGTTATGTAAGGTAATTTAAATATATATAACAGACATATAAACTAAATCTAATTATAGTCTAAGAATATCACACACCCAATTTGACATCGTCCATCTAATATTATGTAAAATACACTTTGAACTGGATTCGAAATCGATGAATGAGTTTCTCTCCAGCAGTATCTTAAAATATCCAACTTTGAAATATGTCCGATTTGACAAATGAAGATCTTAGAGAATGTATTAAATGTAAACACTTTAATTGAGTACAGAGAGATGGTGTAACCCGTTCCTTTATTTGCTGTTTAATTACAGTTTTCCAAAATCTGTGGGTTAGCAAATAAATATAGAGAAAGTCTTTAATAAATAAAAATATTTTAGTGATGTGCGCTTATTTATTTATTTAATTTTGTAGCTTCTCTTAGTAACCTTTAGGTTAATACATCATCATTTCTCCGATTTTCTGATGGAAGCACGTGAATTTTTATTCAAACAAAATGCATTTAAATAAAAACATTACTGAATCTGTACAGTGAACCCTCGTTTTTCTTGGTTAATGGGAACCAGTACCTTCCGCGAAAGCTGAAAAACCGCGAAGTAGGATTTGCCCTTAGGAATTTTCGTATATGCGGGTACACGAATGTTTTAAATATGTAAACAGTATTTATACTTCACACATTTAAGACAATTCCAAACGTGTCAGTGCTAATTAATAAGGTTAATTACAAAACCTTATACAGTAATAAACATTAATCAACATTGCTTTCTGAGAAAGGCGAAGAGTCTTGTGTTGGTGGCGGAGGAGAGGCTCTCAGAACTCGTAGAAGTTAACTCATAGAAGTTTTAGGCTCACTCGGAGACTTCTGCTGGAGGAGCTGACGGTAGAGCCAGGGGGC
>CM063511.1:146090895-146100895 GCA_032207245.1 Pardosa pseudoannulata | reverse complement strand
AATAGGAATGGGATGGAATAGGTAGGACCCTGAACTCTGGTGCACAAAACCAATATGATGTTAAGAACTCTATCACGTTCTCCAACTCTCCCTCTTACACACACAGACACACAATACAAATTTAATGAAAATGATAAAATATGAAGAACATTTATAATATATTTTGTAAGTTATTATATATTTTGGTGTTCACGCGTTCATATGCAAACACATTAATGAGAAGAATAGGTTTTCGTAGGCATTTTCCTAGCACTTCCAAAATTATATTTATGAGCAGGAGATTAGGTATTCGTAAGCATGTTTCTATTACTTTCAAAATTATATAAAATAATAGTTAAATAACAAAAATATTAAAGGTGCTGATATATTTTGTCAGTACTTATTTAATTTATACGATATATAATTAAAATATATAACTTAATAATACAGAATTATACTATATAATTCGCACACACACGTGGGCCGGTGTTTGCCCACTCATGTGCAAACATATTAATGAGCAGGAAATTAGATATTTGTAGGCATTTTTCTAGCACTTCTAACATTATCTAAAAAAATAGTTCCATCAATTAAATTGCAAGAATAATATTTTCGAAACCCTAGAACTCGGATCAATGTAGGATTTTCGATTAATAAAGATTTATTTCTTTTATTCACTCTCAGTCCCTCTCATTAGGGGAAAGAGGATTTTGCCCCGAGGAACAAAATTAATGCCTAGTTTTCGGAACTGCGGAAAAATGTCTCTCTTACCTCGGACAATGGAGCTGTACAGGAATAGGAAGATAGGGATTTCTGTGGGGAATAAATGGTAAATTTCAATTCTTCGACTTTTTTTTCTTTTTTTATAACGTCACTTATAGAGACCAAGAGTATTAAAAAATGTTGTGTGGTAAAAGAAATATGGCTATATATATATATATATATATATATATATATTATATATATATATATATATATATATATATAATATATATATATATATATATATACATATATATATATGAATATATATATATGAATATATATATATATATATATATATATATATATATATATATATATATATATATATATATATACATATATATATAATGAATATATATATATATATATATATATATATAAATATATATATATATATATAATATATATATATATATACATACATATATATATTATTACATATATATATGAATATATATATATGAATATATATATATATATATATATATATATATATATATATACATATATATATATATATATATTATATATATATATATATATATATATATATATATATATATATATAATATATATATACATAATATATATATATATATATATATATAATATATATATATATATATTTATATATATATATATATATATATATATACTACATATATATATATACATATATATATATATACATACATAAATATATATATATAAATATATATATATATATATATATGTATATATACATATATATATATACACATATATATATACATACATAAATATATATATATATATATATATATATAATATATATATATATATATATATATATATATATATATATATATATATATATATATATATATATATATATATATTATATATATATATATATATATATATATATTTGCATATATACATATATATATGTATGTATATATTGTGAATAAAAAGAATATTAAAGTTGCTGATATATTTGTAACTACATATTTAATTTACACGATATATAATTATAATATATTACTTAATAATATAGAACTATACTATATATTTCACACACACGTACGTGGTCTGGTGTTAGCTAACTCATTTGCAAGATATACACTGCAGTTTATTGGATATTCTGAATTTCTTCCTTGCACTTCTAAAATTATTTTAAAAATAGTTTCACCGATAAAATTGTTAGAATAATGTTTTCGACACACTAAAACTTGGATAAATGTGTGATTTTCGATTTGTAAAGATTTATTTCTTTTATTCAGTACCAGTCCCTCTCATTAGAGAAAAAGGGATTTTGCCCGGAGGAACCGAATTAATACCGCTTACGAAACTAGGGAAAACATCCCTCTTACTTTGGACAATGGAGCCGTACTGGAATCGGAAGAAAGGGATTTCTGAAGAGAATCAATGCGAAGTGTCTTTGTCCTTTTTTTTTCAGACAACGGCACTTAAGGCGGATTAAGGTGGTATATGACGTTTGAATTTGAAAAAAGAAATGATAAATATAATGTAATTCTAATTACTATATTTTTAATGAAATAAATTTTAAAATATTTATTGCATACTTTAATTTATTATCTATAAAAAATATTCTACAACAAAGAAAAATTAAAAACGCGTTTAAAACAAAATCGAAGCATATTAAGACGTTTATAATGAAAAATTGCGGAAAAAATAAGTTAATAAAACATTTAGCTTTTTAAATTAAAACCAAAATATTTATGGAATATTTATACTCAAACATATATATATGTGTGTGACCTTTACATATGGTATACGCATCTAATATTTTATGAACTTGTATATCACTTTGTAATGCACAACGGACTAAATTTGTTTTGCTAATTTTTATACATTTCATATATTTGTGCATCTATTTATAAAATTGTGTGTCCCCTATATAATAATAGCCTAAGTTATCTATACATCTGTCCTCGAATGTATGAAACTGTTGGACCTGGAATGGATAGAAGCATCCATATTGGATTCTTGACGAGTTCCAATTAGTAAAATTCAGATTGAGTAAAGTTTTGCTTCTTGTAAACTATCAATCCAATTCAAAAATAAACTGGTATGAATATGCTTCATATCTCAGCAAAATATACTGTCCTGTTTAAAACGTTCGAAATCCAACCCTTTACCCTTTTCGAGAAACTAATGCCATTATTTTAAGTCCTGATTTTCCCGGTTAGTAACAGGAGATTAAGTTTATCCATTTATCCAATACTGCATAGGTAAAAATAACACTTTTTTAGCATTATGACGTCACTCGTTTAGGGGCAATCTCACCAAAGATACTTAACGGCTAACCTCGATTAATCCATGGCTCCAGCTAATGGTGGGACGAAATTATCCGTTTAAACAGATATTAATCATGGTTAATCGTTAAACGACTTTGGTAAGAGCGGCCCTATATGTGATAAATTGATAAATAAAATCACCTGCTCTTAAGCGGAAAAATAGGGTTTGAAGTAACGTCATTAAGCTCTTGAAAAGGGGTGAAGGAGTGGATTTCGAACGTTTTAAAGAGGACAGTAGTTTTTGCTGGTATATGAAGTATATTTATACCAATTTATTTTAGAATCAGATCGTTAGATTACGAGAAGATAAACTTTACTCGCTTTGAATTTTGCTAACCCTAATTCATCGAGAATTCAACGTGGATGGTGGATGCCTCTATTCATTCCAGGTCCAACCAATTCATAAATTCGAGGACAGATGGACAGATAACTTAGGCTATTATTATATAGGGGATAATTAAAAAAGAATTGGGGAAAATAACTTTTCAGAAGTATATTACTCTATTCGGGTTTTCGGTTAGATTAGGACGGAAATTTTTTGAATATAACAAAAAGAGTAAAATGTTATATATTTTGTAAGTACTTATCATTTAAAAAAACATATTATATGATTTAATAATTTTAAGTTGTAATATATAATACACACCTACTCGTGTGTCTGTGTTCGCACTTTCATGTGCAAATACATGTATGAGCAGGATTTGTGGTATTCGTCGAAATTTTCCTACAATTGCTAAAAATTATTTTTTAAAAATATATTTCCATTGATGAAATTGTAATAATGTTATGGAAACCCTAGAGCTTGGATCAATGTGAGATTTCCGATTAGTAAAGATTTATTTCTTTTATTCAGTGCCCCTCATTAGGGGAAAGAGGATGTTGCCCCGAGGAACCGAATTAATTCGCAGTTTTCGGAATTGCGGAAAAATGTCGCTCTTAACTCGGACAATGGAGTCATAGAGGAATACGAGAAAAGGGATTTCTGTGGGGAATAAATGCGAAGTGTCATTACTCCAACTTTTTTTTTTTTTTGCTGATAACGACACTTCATATAGATTAAAACTGTTAAGAAATGTTGTGTAAACGAAATTTCTCTTTTCAATCGACGGTTTTGATGAATATTCTCCGGATTAAATTCATTGATACTTCAAGCATTAATTGATATCAACTGTTTTGGTTTTTGGTTTTGAGCTACGGTCTACTATTTTGCAACACGAGGGCTAATGAGACTGGGGACTACAACTTGAAGCCGAATTCAAACAGCTACGATCATGCCATAGTGGGATTCGATCCCACGAACTCTGGCACCGAAGGCCAGCACCCTAACCAATCGGTCATCGTTCGGCGAATCGATATCAACATGTTTGAAATATAACAACCATTTACCTGTTTTGTACTTTGCAATTTGTATACGCATCAAATTTTTATGTGCTTATATATTACTTTGTCATGCATAACGAACTAAATTGTATTTACTAGTTTTTATATATTTTATATAATTGTCCATCTACTTATATAATTGTGAATCCCCTATGTAATATTAGCCTAAGTTACCTGTCCATCTATCGTCGAATTTATGAAGCGGCTTTACCTCGAATGGATAGAGGGATCCATATTAGATTCTTGACGAATTAGGGTGAGCAAAATTTAAAGCGAATACAGTTTATCTTATCCTAAACTATCGATCCGATTCTAAAATAAATTGCTATAAATATGCTTCATATCACAGCAAAAAAAAAAAAAAAAAAAAAAATACTATCCTGTTTAAAATGTTCGAAACCCAACCCTTCCCCCTTTTCGAGAAATTAATGTCATTATTTCAAGCCCTAAATTCCCTGGTTAGTAACAGCCGATTAATTTTATCCATTTATCACATGATACATAGGTAAAAATAGCATTTTTTTATCATTATGACGTCATTTGTTTAGGGCCGGTATCACCAAAGTCATTTAATGGCTAACCGCGATTAACCCATGTGGCCAACCAATGGTGGGACGCAATTCTCCGTTAATACAGAAATTAATTGCGGTTAACCGTTAAACGATTTTGGTGAGACCGGCCCTATATGTGATAAATTGATAAATTTAATCACCTACTCTTAACCGGGGAAAATAGGGTTTGAAATAATGGCATTAAACTCTGAAAAAGGGTTGAAGGGCTGGATGTCAAATGTTATAAAGACGACATTGTTTTTGCTGTGATACCCAGCATATTTATGCCAATTTATATGTGAATCGTATCGATAGTATGGGCGAAGATAAACTTTACTCGCTTTTAATTTTGCTAACCCTAACTCATTCAGAATCCAACTTGGATGCCTGTATCCATTCAAGGTCCAACCACTTCATAAATTCGAGGAAATATGGACAGATAACTTAGGCTATTATTATATAGGGAATAATTAAGAAGTATTTGTGGAAATTAACTTTTCAGAAACATAATACTCTGTTCGGTTTTCGGTTTGATCACATATGTAATATGGAAATTTTTTGTATATAACAAAAACAGAAAGATGTTATATATTTTGTAATTACTTTTAATTTACACAAAACATACTATATGATTTCATAATTTAAAATTATAATACATAATTCACACTCGTGTGCAGGTGTTTTCGAGTTTATGTGCAAACACATGTATGATCAGGAAGTTGAGTATTTTGCTAGCATTGCTAAAATTATTTAAAAAAAAATAGTTCCATTGATGAAATTGTAATAATGTTATGGAAACGCTAGAGCTTAGATTGACGCGATATTTCCGATTAGTAGAGATTTATTTCTTTTATTCAGTGCCTCTCATTAGGGGAAAGAGGATTTTGCCCCGAGGAACCGAATTAATTCGCAGTTTTCGGAATTGCGGAAAAATGTCGCTCTTAACTCGGACAATGGAGTCGTAGAGGAATACGAGAAAAGGGATTTCTGTGGGGAATAAATGCGAAGTGTCATTACTCCAACTTTTTTTTCTGATAACGACACTTCATATAGATTAAAACTTTTAAGAAATGTTGTGTAAACGAAATTTCCTTTTTCAATTCACGATTTTGATGGATATTTTCTGGATTAAATTCATTGATAACTCAGGAATTAATTGATATCAACATATATGAAATCTAACAACCATTTACCTGTTCTGTACTGTTCTGTTACAAATGGTATAAGTATCTAATATTTTATGTGCTTGTATATAACTTTGTAATGTAAAAGTTTTATATGCTACATTTTATACATTTTAAATAATTGTGCATCTATTTATATAATTGTGTATCCCCTATATAATAATAACTTAAGTTATCTATACCGTCTGTCCTCGAATGTATGAAGGTTGGACCTGAAATGGATAGATCAACCACATATTGGATTCTTGATGAGTTAAGGTTAGCAAAATTCAAAGCGAGTAAAGTTTATCTTCTCCTAAACTATCGATCCTATTTCAAACTAAATTGATATAACTATGCTTCATATCACAGCAAAAAATACTGTCCTGTTTAAAACGTTCGAAATCCAACCCTTTACCCTTTTCGAGAAACTAATGCCATTATTTCAAGCCCTAATTTCCTCGGTTAATAACAGGCGATTAAATTTATCCGTTTATCACATAGTACATAGGTAAAAATAACATTTTTTAACCTTATGACGTCATTCGTTTTGGGCCTGTCTCACAAAAATCTTTTAACGGCTAACCGCGATTAACTCGTGCCAACCAATGGTGGGACGAAATTATCCGTTTAAACAGATATTAATCATGGTTAACAAAGACTTTGTGAGACCGGATAAATTGATAAATTTAGTCACCTGCTTAAACAAAATAGGATTTGATATAAGCATTAGCTCGAAAATATAAAGAAGTATATCGAACGCTTTAAAGATATAGTATTTTTGGCTGTGGTATAAAGCATATTTATACCAATTTATTTTAGAATATATAGTTTAAGACGATAAATTGTATAGCTTTGAATTTTGCTAACATAACTCATCAGAATAATGTATGTCTGTATATTTAGATTATTATATAAATTCGAGGACAGAATACTTAGGCTATTATTATATAGGGAATAATAAGATATATTGTAAAATAATTTTCAGAATATAATACTCTGTTATATTCCGTGTAATATCGGTTAGATTATATATATAAGACGGAATTTTTTATATAACTAAAAGAGGAAGATGTTATATTTTTTTGTAAATACTTATAATTTACAAAAAAATACTATAAGATTTAAGAAATAATTGAAATTATAATACATAATTCACCAAAATCCAGTGGTTCGCGCGTTTTTCATGTGCAAACACATGTATGAGCAGGATTTGTGGTATTCGTCGGAATTTTCCTAGCATTGCTAAAATTATTTTTTAAAAAAATAGTTCCATTGATGAAATTGTAATAATGTTATGGAAACCCTAGAGCTTAGATTGACCGATATTTCCGATTAGTAAAGATTTATTTCTTTTATTCAGTGCCCTCATTAGGAAAGAGGATTTTGCCCCGAGGAACCGAATTAATTCGTAGTTTTCGGAATTGCGGAAAAATGTCGCTCTTAACTCGGACAATGGAGTCATAGAGGAATACGAGAAAAGGGATTTCTGTGGGAATAAATGCGAAGTGTCATTACTCAACTTTTTTTTGCTGATAACGACACTTCATATAGATTAAAATTGTTAAGAAATGTTGTGTAAACAAAATTTCGCTTTTCAATTGATGATTTTGATGGATATTTTACGATTAATATCATTGATAACTCATGAATTAATTTATATCAAAATATATGAAAATCCAACAATCATTACCTGTTCTGTACTTTACAAAAAGTATACACATTTTTTATGTGCTTATAGCACTTTGTGATGAATAACAGACTAAATTTTATTTACTAGTTTTTTATATTTTATATAGTTGTCTACTTATATAATGTTCCCCTGTATTAAATTAACCTAAGATATCTGTCCATTTCGAATTAAGAATTGGACTTGAAACGGATGAGACATATGTTGAATTCTTGACTTTGGGTAGCAATATTAAAGAGAATTAAACTATCTGTAAGGCATATTGGATAAACAGTGTTATATATGTGTATATATACTGCAATATTTATTGGTATGTATATAAATAATATTTTATGATATATTTATTTTATAGTAAAAATAGGAGGAAACATTTATAATATATATATAATTGATGACATTTAGGTTGCTATTAAAGACATGTATTGTTATAATTAATATCCTTGTATTAAATAATAAAGATATATATATAAAAGACATAAAAGTATGCACATATAAATATATATATATATATCTATATATATATTCTGTCTATCTATTTATATATATATATATATGTATATATATATATTATATATATATATATATAATATTATTTATATATATATATATATATATTATACATATATTATATATATATACATATATATATAATATAAATATATATATACATATATATATATATATATATTATATATATATATATATATATATATATATATATATATATATCCTATACATGTGTTTGTAAGCTTGACAATACATGAACAGGTAGAAAACGTATATAATTATAAAAGTTTGTCTTCGGATTTTAAGAATCATAATTAAAAATAACTCCTCTCAATATATTTAATGGTATTGTTAATATCTTAAGACTTCCCAATTTAAAATTATGTAACGGAATCGCTGATAGAAGATCGATGTCGAATCCCAGATTTATTATTTCTCATCTTCTTTTATTCAGTTTCTACGAGCCTCATTAAAGGAGAAGGGATTTTACCCCTGGGTACTGATATAATTCCAAGATTCGCGAGAAGAGGAGAAATATCCCTTCTTAGTCAGACAATGGGACCGTACTAGAGTTTACATGAAAGGGATTTTCATAGAGAGAAATATAGATATGTTTTATCTCTTTTTCTTTTCTTGAAAACTTTGGTATTAGATCCAGGTTATCTACTTAATTATAGGTAATTATTATATTGAGATATTAATTATAGTATAACCAAATTACGTTGTCCAGAGTACCAAGAGATTAAAATTACTGGAACAATATAAAAATGCAGTATGAAAAACAGTTTAATCAACATTTTCTTAGTTATTAAGTTTTTCCTTTTGAATGTGTTTTCTTACCTGTATAGCTATATTTTACAACTAAAAACAAATTTATGTTTTAATGTAATCTTAAATGTGTATTTTAAAATATATTTATCATATACATATTAAACGTATATTATCATATACGCATTAAAATATTTATCTTAATCACGAATAATTTAACTGTTTTTTTAACTATATAAAACATTAGGATTAGATATAAAATAGATATATATATATCTTATATATTTGCTACATACTGCATACAAATATACAGAGTTCTCTTTTCCACACTTGGAAGCTTGGTAATAAACCCTTTGAGGCTTGAATAAAAGATATATATTATATAATATACATACATACATACATATATATACATGTATTTATATGTATATATGTATATATATATATATATATATATATATATATATATATATATATATATATATATATATATATATATATATATATATATATATATATATATATTATATATATATATATATATATATATATATATATATATATATATTTATATATATGTATTTATATGTATATATATATATGTATATATATATATATATATATATATATATATATATATATATATATATATATATATATATATATATATATGTATATATATATATATATATATATCTATATATATATATATATATATATATATATATATATATATATATATATATATATATATATATATATATATATATATATATATATATATATATGTATATATATGTATATATGTATATATATATATATATATATATATATATGTATATATATATATATATATATATATATATATATATAATATATATATATATATATATATAT
>CM063511.1:146073395-146085895 GCA_032207245.1 Pardosa pseudoannulata | reverse complement strand
TCCATTCATATGAAACACCAGCTTCTGATTAATTTTCATTCTTATTGATACGTACAAATTGAAAAATATATCAGTACCTTCGGATTTTTTCTTTATATTGCTTTTTAATAACGTTCTTTGTAACATCTTGTTAGATTTGCTTTTTAGATTCATATTTAACCTCTATTCTGATAGTCTTGCAAAACCACAAGAATATTCTGAAATTATTCAGAAATGATCACCCGATATATCTATTTTTGAGTAAAAGAGACATTTTTTATCCGAAGTAAGAAAATTATTTTCATTATTATTTCTACTATTTTCTTCATTATATTTATTATCCCATAGAAGATTTCTAAACTTTTATTTCAAAATCCTTTAAACTTATAAATTTTGTATAATTTATGATATTATTCCTAGTCTATAAATCTACTTAATATAATTTAAAATTAACCCGTTACATGTCTTAGTATTATAGTATTTTTGCACCCGGTTTTCGACATATTACATGATATAGTATTTCATGCACCCTGTTTTCGACATAACATTACGGGATGTACTATTTTGTTCACATTGTTTTTTATCTTAATATTTAATAATATGGCACTTAGTTCACCCTATTTTTGAAAAAATATCACTTATTATGTATTTTGTGACACTGTTTTTGTCCTAATGTTACATGATATAGTATTTCATGTATCTTTTATTCGACGTAATATTAAGGTATATGATATTTTGTGCACATTGTTTTTTTTTCTTAATATTGCATTATATGTTATTTTCTTCACCCTATTTTTGAAAAAATATTACTTATTATGTATTTTGTGACATTGTTTTTGTCGTAATTTTACATGATATAGTATTTTGTACACCCTGTTTCCGGCGTAATATTACATTATATGATATTTTGTGCACCCTATGTTTGACAAAATATCCCTTGATATACTTTGTGCATTCTGTTTTCGACTTAATACGTCATTCAGTGAGCTGTAATCGAATGTAAGATTTACAAAGAGATTTGGTACCAAAATATCATTGTTTTACGTATTTTAAAGAAGTAAAGAATATTATGTATTTTGTCGTAATGTTACATGATGTAGTATTTCATGCACCTTATCTTCGGCGTAATATTACGGTATATACTATTTTGTGCACATTTGTTTCGTAATATTGCATTATATGTTATTTTGTACACCCTATGTTTGAAAAAATATGACTTATTATGTATTTTGTTACACTGGTTTTGTCGTAATGTTACATGATATAATATTTTGTGCACCCTGTTTACGGCATATTACATGATATAGTATTTCATGCACCCTATATTCGACGTAATATTACGATATATACTATTTTGTGCACATTGTTTTTTTCGTAATATTGCATTCTATGTTATTTTGGACACCCTATTTTTGAAAAAATATCATGTATTATGTATTTTGTGACACCGTTTTTGTTGTAATGTTGCATGATATAGTATTTTGTGCACCCTGTTTCTGTCGTAATATTACATTATATGATATTTTGTGCACCCTGTTTTTGACAAAATATCACATGATATATTTTGTGCACTCTGTTTTCAACTTAATTCGTCATTCAGTGAGTTGTAACTGAATGTGTGATTTTCAAAGAGATTTGGTGCCAAAATATCATTGTTTTATTTAAAGAAGTAAAGAATGTTATGTAATCGCAAAAACTTCCTACTTTCGAATTTTAATTTAAATAAAATATATTTTAATGCTCCTTAATAATTAATTAATCCTTAACGTTCCTTAATAAATAATTAATTTTAATGTTCCTTTATTCCTTTTCCTGTCTTATACAACACACATGGTATACATATCTAATAATTTATAAGTGTGTATATTCTAAGAGTGAGTATCGCATGTAATACTTAATGACATAAAATCTATAAATACTTTTATATAAAGTATAGATTGTTGTGTATTATGGGTATCATGCAAGTGTAAAATTACTAGACTTGTGTATCTTAAGTAATGTACAGGACAGTAAAAGGTTTAAAACTATGAAAGCGAAGTATTTTCATTTTATTAAAGAATGTATAATTTATAAGAAAAAAAATCGACAAAATGGATTCTTTAATTTCTTCCAGAATGCGTAAATTATGAAAATTGTTCTTTCAGCTTATGTATAGCAGGAAGCTTTAACTGCAATTCGAGATTGCAGTTAAAGCTTTATTCAACTCTTAAAATTACTATAATAAATGTAACAGTGCAGAACATTGAATTTCTATGACTCAGAGTTTAATCGCTTGGTTAATAAGTAATGTAATAACAGTTAGGGTACTTTAAACACTATTTATGGCAAATAAACAAAATTATTTTCATAACAATGGCACATTTTGTTTTCTATTTTGAGATTTGTAAAAGAACAACTTGTTTCCCTTAAACGACACTCTTAAACACATAATTTACCTTAAGTCTGGACTAGTTTGGAAATAATGGGTTTATACTGAAGTAACGTTTTTTGACGATTGATACTTAAGCTCGGGAGACGTACTAGTAAGTTTTCTAACGATTGATATTTTGCAAATATGTTCATTTATATTAAATCTATTTTTAAAATATTTTCTGCACCACAATTTTCAGTTTCATTAACACATGATTTTCAACACATCAGTTTATTTTTCTTCATGACTGACGTTCATTTATAATACTTTTCTAAATGATTTGCACTAAATATCACGTATTTCTCATTTCTAGATGATCAAAATCATGTAAAATGCACCGAGAAGGAAAAAAATATTCGATAAAGATTTACATTTAAATAAAACGTCAATTCCAAATAACAGCCCATCTCCCCCATTCCTAATTTATTCGATACTTTTCTTTCTTTCTTTCATACTTTCCCCTTTCGCGGATTTAAACTTCTTGGCAGTGAAAAAAACCGAATGAAATAAAAAAATCTAAATAAATGATTCTTCACATGCTTGAAAGGTCCTAGTTGCAAATATTGCTTTCTGCCCCGATAATCATTTTGGATGGAGACTGGAGTGCAAAGTTTTAAGAAGTTTTCTCTAAAGGTAATATTTTCTGTTGCCTACGATAACATAGTGCTGCTAGAGTTAATACTTATTTTCCGGTCCATTGTAATCAACAAATGATTCGAAAGCATCTCTGATAATATCTTTGGATGTTTATCCTTTTAGAATGTAGAGTGAATTTGATTTTTATGTCATCACATGAAATGACTGTTTTTCGTAATGAGGAATATTTTTTATGTATTTTACATTCTAGAAAAGTTAAATTTGATTAGCGAAGTTTTTTTTAATTCTTTTGTTAGATATATTATTTCTTAAAAACAGTAGCGAACTACCTACTCTTGTATATATCTACTATAGTATCACGATAGTATATATATATATATATATATATATATATATATATATATATATATATATATATATATATATATATATATATATATATATATATATATATATATATATATATATCTACTATAGTATATGTATCTACTATAGTATGACAAGCTTTGTATATTAGAGAATATTTTATGATATAAAAATTTTCTTTTAAAAAATTGGATAAAATTACTTTAACCTAGCATCCAAGTAATATAATTCCTTTTTCTAAAAAGATTAGCTTTTTAGACTTGTATATACCTCCATTTTTATTTTAACTGAATTATATATAATTTAACATTAATTTCTTTATTATGCAATTTAAATTTAATTTAATTTAGTTATAATGTATAGAATTATTATTTGTAACTAAATTATATTTTAATTTTCATTAATATATAATTTTCAAATTTTCCATTCTTTCTATGCTTGCCTTCTATTTAGAATAATTTTCAAGATGTTTTCAAATTGATTTGCACCTAAATACCACTTGTCTGCCGATTCTCTAGTAACTTTAACTTGTGAAACGCACCGAGATACAAAAGTACTAGATAAAGATTTACATTTAAATAAAACATGAATTCAAAATGACACCCCACCTTGTTCTTCCTTTCAAACTCTCTTCTTTGAAAGATTTTAACTCCATGTAGTCAAAAAGCCTGCGAGTGAAATAAAAAATCTTCATAAATGACACTTTAGATACTTGAAAAACCCTACCTTCAAATATTGCTTTCTGCATCAATAATCATTTTGAATGGAGACTGGAGTGCAAAGTTTTAAGAAGTTTTCTCCAAAGGTAATATTTTCTGTTGCCTACGCCAAGCTGTTGTTTTTAGAGTTAAGACTACTTTTTCGGTCCACTGGAATCAACAAATGATTCGGAAGCATCACTGATAGTTTTTTTTTTTGACATATTTAGCATTTTATAATCTAGAGTGCTCTTGATTTTTTTTTTTTGCCATCACATGGAATAACAGGTTTAAGTAATGAGGAATGTTTTTATGTATTTTACGTGCTAAAAAATTAAATTTGATTAGTGAAGTTTTTTTTTTAAATTCTGTTTTTAGTACAGATATATTATTTATTAAAAATAGTAGCGAACTACCTACTCTAGAATTATGTATATAGTTTCAGGGGTTTTCTATACGAGAGAATAGTTTGTGGCATTAAAAACTTTCTTTTAAAAAATTGGATAAAATTACTTTAACCTATTATTCATGTAATGTAATTTATTTTTCTAAAAAACTGAGTTTTTTAAACTTGTATATGCCTCCATTTTTATTTAATTGAATTATATATAATTTAACTTTAATGTTTTATCATGCCTTTTAAATTTAGTTTAATTTAATTATAGTGTATAGAATTATTATGTGTGACTAAATTATATTTCTATTACACTAAAAAAAAATATCTACTGTAAAAATATTTACTCTACCAAAATTTGCAGGATTTCATTCATATAAAATTTTAGAATCCAGAGTGAGCTTGATTTTTATGTCATCACATAGAATAACAAGTTTCCGTAATGATGAATGTTTTTTTATATATTTTACATGCTAGAAAAACTAAATTTGATTAGTGAAAGTTTGTTTAAATTCTCTTTTTAGTACAGATATATTATTTCTTAAAATTAGTAGCGAGCTACAAATTCTCGGATTATATATATAGTATCAATGGCTTTGAAAATGAGAGAATAGTTTGTGGCATTAAAAACTTTCTTTTAAAAAATTGGATAAAATTACTTTAACCTGGTGTCCCTGTAACATAATTTCTTTTTCTAAAAGGATTAGTTTTTTAAACTTGTATATACCTACATTTTTATTTAACTGAATTATATATCATTTAATTTTTATTTTTTATGATGAAATTTAAATTAAATTAAATTTAATTATAGCGTATAGAATTATTATCTGTAAATATTTCTGCTTCTATTAAGCTAAACTATATCTTCTTTAAAAATATTTACTCTACCAAAATTTTGAGGGTTCCGTTAATATATAATTTTCTAATACCCCAGATTTTTCCTTGCTTGACTTCTATTTAGAATAATTTTCAAAATGTTTTTAAAATCATTTGCACTTAAATATAACTTGTCTGTCAATTTTCTAGTATCCAAACTATGTGAAACGTACCGAGAAAGAAAAGGACTAGAAAAAGATTTACATTTAAATAAAAGATCAATTCAAAATGACACCCCACCTTGTTCTTTTTTTCAAACTCTCTTCTTTGAAACATTTAACTCAATGGCAGTCAAAAAGCCTACGAATGAAATAAAAAATCTTCATAAATGACACTTCACATGGGTGAAAAATCCTAGTTGCAAATGTTGCTTTCTGCCCCGATAATCGTTTCGGATGGAGACCGGAGTGCAAAGTTTTGAGAAGTTTTCTCTAAAGGTAATATTTTCTGTTGCTAACGCCAAGCTATTGCTGCTAGAGTTAAGATTTATTTTCCGGTTCATTGTAATCAACAAATGATTCGGAAGTATCTCTGATAATCTCTTTGGATGTTTATCATTTTAGAATCTAGAGTGAACTTGATTTTTATGTCTTGACATAGAATAACTTGTTTTTGTGATGAGGAATACTTTTCACGTTTCTTACGAGCTATAAAACTTAAATTTCATTTGAGAAAGATTTTTTTTAAATTCTATAGTTAAAACATAATTATTATTTCTTAAAAATAAAAGCGAACTACCTACTCTCGAACTATGGCTATAGTATCACGAGCTTTGCCTATGAGAGAATAGTTTATGGTGTAAACATTTTCTTTTAAAAACTTTATACAATTACTTTAACCTAGTATCCAAGTATTTTAATTACTTTTTCTAAAAAGGTTAGTTTTTGAAATTTGTATATATCTTCATTTTTATTTAACTGAATTATATATAATTTAACTTCAATTTTTTATCATGTAATTTAAATTAAATTAAGTTTAGTTATAATGTATAAAATTATTATATTTAACTAAATTACATTTCTATTAAACTAAAATATATCTTCTGTAAATATATTTACTCTATCAAAATTTGCAGGGTTTCATTAATATATAATTTTCTAATACCCCAGATTTTTCCATGCTTGACTTCTATTTAGTATAACTTTCAAAATATTTTCAAAATCATTTGCCCCTAAATATAACTTGTCTGTCGATTTTCTAGTATCCAAACTATGTGAAACGTATCGAGAAAGAAAAGGACTAGATAAAGATTTACATTTAAATGAAATATCAATTCAAAATGACACGCCACCTTGTTTATCCTTTCAAAGTCTCCCCTTTGGAAGATTTTAACTCCATGTCATTGAAAAAGCCTACGAGTGAAATAAAAAAATCTTCATAAATGACACTTCACATGGCTGAAACGTCCTACTTACAAATATTGCTTTCTGCTCCGATGATGGAAACTGGAGTGCAAAGTTTTTAAAAGCTTTCTCCGAAGCTAATATTTTCTGTTGCCTACGCCAAGCTGTTGTTTTTAGAGTTAAGACTACTTTTTCGGTCCACTGGAATCAACAAATGATTCGGAAGCATCACTGATAGTGTCTTTAACATATTTAGCGTTTTAGAATCTAGGGTGAGCTTGATTTTTATGTCATCACATGGAATAACAAGTTTCCGTAGTGATGAATGTTTTTTATGTATTTTACGTGCTAAAAAATTAAATTTGATTAGTGAAGTTTTTTTTTTAAATTCTGTTTTTAGTACAGATATATTATTTCTTAAAAACAATAGCTAACTACCTACTATTGAATTATGTCTATAGTATCACGGGCTTTGTATAGAGACTATTTTGTGGTATAAAATCTTTCTTTTCAAAAATTGAATAAAATTACTTTAACCTAGTATCCATGCAATATAATTTCTTTTTCTAAAAAGATTAGTTTTTTAAATTTGTATATACCTCTATTTTTATTTAACTGAAATTTATATAATATAACTTTAGTTTTTTATCATGAAATTTAAACTTAGTTTAATTTAACTTTATTCAGTTTAATCTTGTCTAAATATTGTTCAGTTTAATATTGTGAAATGTATCGAGGTATAGAAAAGGACTAGATAAAGATTTACATTTAAATAAAACATGAACTTAAACTGACACTCCACCTTGTTCTATCTTTCAAACTCTACCCTTTGGAAGATTTTAACTCCATGTCATTGAAAAAGCCTACGAGTGAAATAAAAAAATCTTCATAAATGACACTTCACATGGCTGAAACGTCCTACTTACAAATATTGCTTTCTGCATCAATAATCATTTTGAATGGAGACTGGAGTGCAAAGTTTTAAGAAGTTTTCTCCAAAGGTAATATTTTCTGTTGCCTACGCCAAGCTGTTGTTTTTAGAGTTAAGACTACTTTTTCGGTCCACTGGAATCAACAAATGATTCGGAAGCATCACTGATAGTGTCTTTAACATATTTAGCGTTTTAGAATCTAGGGTGAGCTTGATTTTTATGCCATCACATGATATGACTTATTTTCGTAATGAGAAATGTTTTTTTATATATTTTACGTGCTAAAAAATTAAATTTGATTAGTGATTTTTTTAATTATGCTGTTAAAAGAGATATATTATTTTTTTTAAAACAGTAGCTAACTACCTTGTCTTAAATTATGTCTATAATGTCAAGGGCTTTGTATATGAGACAATATTTTGTGGTATAAAAACTTTCTTTTAAAATTTTTTATAAAATTACTTTAACCTAGTATCCATGCAATATAATTTCTTTTTCTAAATAGATTAGTATTTTAAACTTGTATATATCTGAATTTTTATTTGACTGAAATATATAGATATAATTTAACTTCAATTTTTATCATGCAATTTAAATTTAGTTTAATTTAATTATAACGTATAGAATTATTATGTCTGACTAATTTATATTTTTACTAAACTAAAAAATATCTACTGCAAAAATATTTACTCTACCAAAACTTGCAGGGTTTCATTAATATATAATTTTCTAATTCCCCAGATTTTTCCATGGCTGACTTCTATTTACTATAATTTTCAAAATGTTTTCAAATTGATTTGTACCTAAATATCACTTGTCTGTCAATTCTCTAGTAACTATACCTTGTGAAACGTACCGAGAAAGAAAAGGACTAGATAAAGATTTACATTTAAATAAAACAACAATTCAAAATGACACTTCACCTTGTTCTTCCTTTCAAACTCTCTTCTTTGAAAGGTTTTAACTCCATGGCAGTCAAAAAGCCTGCGAGTGAAAAAAAAATGTCTTCACAAATGACACTTCACATGGACGAAAAGTCCTACTTTCAAATATTGCTTTCTGCTTCAATAATCATTTCGGATGGAGACTGGAGTGCAAAATTTTAAAAAGCTTTCTCCAAAGGTAATATTTTCTTTTGCCTACGACAAGCTATTGTTGCTGGAGTTAAGATTTCTTTTCCGGTCCATTGTAATCAACAAATGATTCAGAAGCATTTCTGATAGTTCTCTCTTATTCTGATAGTTTGTTTAGAATTTTAGAACTTGATTTTTATTTCATCCCTTGGATTGACTGTTTTTTTATGAGAAATGTGTTTTATGTATTTTACATGCTAGAAAAATTAAATTCGATTAGTGACGGTTTTTTAATTATGTTGTTACAACAGATATATTATTTCTTAAAAACAGTATCGAACTACTTACTCTCGAATTATCTATATAGTATCACGGGCTTTGTGTATGGGAGAATAGTTTGTGGTATAAAAACTTTCTTTTAAAAAAATTGGATAAAATTACTTTAACCTGGTACCCATGTAATATATTTTACAGGGTTTAATTAATGTATAATTTTCTAATTACCCACCTTTTCCATGCCTGCATTCCATTTAGAATAATTTTCAAAATGATTTGCATCTAATTATCACTTGTCTGTCAATTCTCTAGTAACCAAATCTTGTGAAACGTACCGCGAAAAAAAAGGACTAGATAAAGATTTACATTTAAATAAAACATCAATTTAAACTGACACTCCACCTTGTTCTACCTTTCAAACCCTACCCTTTGGAATATTTTAACTCCATGACATACAAAAGCATCCGAGTAAAATAAAAAATCCTCATATATGACGCTTCACATGGCTGAAAAGTCTTACTTGCAAATTTTGCTTTCTGCTTCGATAATCATTTCGGATGGAGACTGGAGTGCAAAATTTTAAAAAGCTTTCTCCAAAGGTAATATTTTCTTTTGCCTACGCCAGTCTAATGTTGCTAGAGTTAAGATTTCTTTTTCGGTCCATTGTAATCAACAAATGATTCAGAAGCATTTCTGATAGTTCTCTCTTATTCTGATAGTTTGTTTAGAATTTTAGAACTTGATTTTTATTTCATCCCTTGGATTGACTGTTTTTTTATAAGAAATGGTTTTTATATTTTTTTGTAAAAGAAAAATTAAATTTGATTATAGAATTTTTTTTAATATTCTGTAGGTAGTATATGTATATTATTTCTTATTAAAATTGTGTGCAACCAGTACTAGCATCTACGTGACAATATTTCTCTACTTATAATCGTAATCAACAAATGCCCAAAAAAGCTTCTCTGATGGTATTGGTTGTTTATGATGGATTTCAATTTCTGGAGTCAAAAGGGAACAACTTGAGGTTAATCTCCTCTTGATTTATGAGCTTCTATAACGAGCTTCGTAAACAAGACAAAAATAATTTATGATTTTTTTAAAACTGTAAAACATTATTTTAACCAAGTATTGTAGTGTCTGCGTAGTGTAATTTTCATTGGTATAGCAATTATTTTTTGAAATATTTTTATTTCTTCATTTTTATGTACTAAATCATGTATTTTATAAAATCATTTCTAGCACTAAAAATTTTATTAACCCATGAAGGCTCGAGCGTAATAAGAACTTTCCACGCAAAATAACACAATAGAAATAAATTGCCCGAATTTTCTCCGAATGATGACCGAATGGTTAGAATGTTAATCTGAGGTACCAGAGATCGTGGGTTCGACTCCCAATGTGGCATGGATGTTCGCAGACGTTCGTGTCGGCTTTAGTAGGACGCGGTCTCATTAGCCCCCTCGTGTTGCTTTAAACTAGACAGTAGCGTTCCACACCAAACCAAACCAATCCCGAATTTTCAGTGTATTTCTGAGTGTTCTACACTCCAATAACACGCATATTCGCAACCTTCTATGAATATTTGTTTTTTTTCTAAGAAAGAGATACTTTATTATATATCTAGACCTAGTGCATGCGTATATACATTTGTGTTTTTATTTAGTTTGTGTGCATATACCATACTAGCATTAGTAAAAATTTTAATATCCAGAACTGTTAAGTACCCAATGAAATAAAAATGGTTTGTTTTTTGACTGAGTTATCTGATTCACTCTCAATAATTTTTGTTTATCGTCATACTTATGAGTCTCCTGTCCTGTAATGCATTTAGAATCAAATTGAATTCATATAGTGTGGTTATGTATGTAAACAAACATACAAAAGAACAAAATTTAATTTTAAAGATAATAACTTAAACCTAGTATTTATTGTCCGTGAAATAGTAGTTCATGATAGCAATTTATTTTTTGTAATAAAATTTTCATTGCAACAAAAATAATCATGATTCATTTAAAATTATCACATGTACCTAATCTATTATTTAAGCCAAATATAAAAGAAAATCATTTACGTAATATCTAAGTTCAGTGATAAAGATACTAAAATAGTGTAGACGTAAAATTTTAAATATGAAACGATCCAATGAGAAATTTAAAGGAATGACGTACAAGCTAGAAAAAATGTTATTTTTACTCTTTATTAAGTGATAATGGATAAATTTAATCGGCTGCTCTTAACCGTGAAAATAGAGCTTGAAATGAGGCATTACACTCTCGAAAAAAAGTTGGATTTCGAACGTTTTAAAGAAACAGTATTATTTGTGTATTGAAGCATATTTATACATTTATAGAATCGGATCGATAATTTAAGAGAAGATAAACTTTATTTTTTGAATGGATGCCTCTATCCATGGAAACTTATAAATCTAGGACAGACGGACAGATAACTTAGGCTATTATTATTTAGTTTATGTGATAGGAGGAGAGATGCTCTCAAAAATACATCGATCTTTGATAATAATGAGGAAATATAAAGATGTGATTTACTTTTTTAACTTGCGTATGTCTTATGTTTATGCTTTTAGAATGCTAATAAAAAAGGATCTGCAGGTCCAGAATACTTTTAAAGGTTAATATTTCAAATAATACGAAATATATTTTAAACTTTTAATAAAGTATTTTTGGTAATACAGTTTTTTTTTTAATTTGGTTGAGAAAAGTTGCACTGAGTCACAGAAGCCCGGATAGCGTTCTTGTGTAACAGCCAGAAGCGCGAGTCCTAGGTTAATATATAATCTTTCAAGCCATCATTTTTGAGCCGAACGATAGCAGAATGGTTAGAGAACTGTTGTTGGGTACATAAAAGGTTCATTATTTTGAATTCCACAGTCTCACGGATTCTCGTAGCCACTCGGAATCTTCTATAGGAGTAGGTCAATTTCTCATTAGCTCTTGTGTTGCAAAAGCCTAGAGTGTAACTCTTCAAACAAAACCATTCGTTCTTCTCCATACTTGACATCCCTTTAGAATATTTTTCTGAATTATTTGCACCCAAATATCACTTGTGTGTGAATTCTCGATAACCCATATCATGTGAAACACAACGAGAAAAAGGCTTGATAAAGATTTACATTTAAATAAAATGTCAATTTCAAATATAAAACCTCTCTTTTACCTTTTATGTACTCTATTTTTATTCCCTAAGTAGGATATACCTGATGCGGAAAATTTAAAAAATAAGTAAAATTTTACATCACGTATGTGACCACTATTTGTAGATTTTGCTTTCTGCTCCACTAAGATTTTTGCAGTGATTTGGCAAATCAAATTTTTTCTTAAGAGATAATATTTTGTGTAGTTTTTTTTCAAAATTTCTGATACACAAACTGAGTAAAGAGAAACGTTTTTAATCTCACACATTATGACTTATAAACTCACTCTAAAAGAGAATTTCTTTAGTTCAAGATCTCTCAAAAATATTTTTGATTCTTTTAAACAGTCAATTCAGTGTGCTATATTTACCTAACTTCATATTTCTCACAAAAAATACTATA
>CM063511.1:146053395-146070895 GCA_032207245.1 Pardosa pseudoannulata | reverse complement strand
ATATATATATATATATATATATATATATATATATATATATATATATATATATATATATATATATATATATATATATATATATATATATATGTGTGTGTGTGTGTGTGTGTGTGTCTGTGTGTGTGTGTGTGTGTAAACATATGTGTGTGCGTAAGAATATAGATCGTTCTAGAATGAATACCTGGTACTTGGTTACAATTTTTTGTTAGAATTTTCACAGTGTAACAATATATAGTGTAACAATATGTAGAATTATTTTATGTAAAATAAGTTTATGTAAAATTATTTTATGTAAATTAATTTCATATAAAATCATTTTATGGTTAATTATTTTCTGTAAAACTATTTTATACAAACCTGTTTTTTATAAAACTTTTCCGTAAAACACTTTTCCAAAATTAATTTTGGAAGTTACTGAATTATGAAATCAGTTTTTAATTTTTCGTAACTTAGTTAAAATATATTCACATTAAGTCCTATGTTTCATTCATTTCATGGTGATTTTTTTTTGTTTTGCTATAAATGGTATATTTTCTCTGTATCTGATAAATATGTAATTAAGTTGATCGGTTGCCTTAACAACCTTATCTTTCTGCATAACTATAGATGTAATAAAATATCTACCTTCCATTTTTCGTACTGAATCTCTTTTATTTTTAAAATTTTTATTTCATAATCATTTGTATTACTTCAAAATTATATTCTTTCAGTTAATATAATTTAACTTTGAACTATATTTGTAAGAGATATCACAAAAATATCACGTTTTTGTGGCTTTCACAATTATCCAAATTGTTTGAAATTCAACAAGGAAAAATAGTCCCGATAAAGTTAACATATGAACAAAACTCTAATTCTGTATAATGCCCTGCCTCCATACCCCTAATTTCTTCGACCTTTTTTCTATTATTCCTTCATATTTTCCACCTTCAAAAATATTTCAGGAAAAAAACCTGCTAGGGAGAAATAACAGATCCAATTATGCTTTCACATATTTATAAAGTCCTACTTGCAGATATTGCTCTTTTCTCTGATAATCTATTTGGACGAAGACTAGAGTTCAAAGTTTTAAGAAGCATTTTTATTGTCTAAGTTGGTTGTTATTTTTGGATCCAAGTTATCTGTACTGGTACATTGTAGTCAAAGAATAAATCGGAAAAAATCGCTAGATAGCACATGTTCTCTGGTATGTTTCCATTTTCGGAGTCCAGATTTGTGTAATATTGGTATTTGAGAATTTAGTAATAAGGAATGGTTTCAGTATGATATGTAGTAGTTAATATTATAGATATTTTTATATACATTACGTTTTTTGTTTATTAACAAATCTTTCTGTGTTTTAACAATATTTATTCATATTTTTCTCTAATTTTTTGAATTGACTTGAAGATGTAAAAGAGATTTCAGAAGAATAAATGTAGGAAAGAAATAAAGAAAAAAATTGAGTAAATTACAAAGATAAACGAGTTGGGGGAATTGGGAATTACAGAAAAGTCAATCTTTATTCATTTAATTTTCTTTTCCGGTACATTACATACGACTTTGGTTCTTGAAAAAAGGCAGAAATTTAGGATGAGTGCAAATCTTTAAAAAATATGTTCGAGAGAGATCGGAGACATAAAGAAAAAGCAAATAGATTTGAAAAAAAATATTAATGATATTTTGAAATTGATGAAGATCTAAAAATATTTTGTGTAAACGTGATTTTACGTGAAAAATATCAGAAAAATTCATACGAAGTTTACTTAGCACGTATTATTTATGAAAATCTAAAGTAAGGAAATGGACGATACTAAAAACACAATTTAGCATTTTCGGTATTTATATTTAGAAATTAAGAAATCAAAAATGTCACTGTTTTTAAATAATGACGTTATATACTATAAACATGTTTATTTTATAACATTAAGGATTTATATAGGATTTTTAGAGCTTTATCACTCATCAACATGAACGTGGTAATTTGATTATTTTTATTTGTGAAAAAGTTGGAGATTTCTTGTGTTGTAACGAAAATTTTTCAGCCGATTTATTCCTGTTAAGGTTCATTTGTGATAAAGCATTTTGATTGGTTAAAACATTTTCATTCTCTTACATAAATTGGCGTATTATTCAACTTTCAATATTACTTATTGAATTATAATTATTTCAACTTTCATCTTATGTTTTTTGCTAGTTTTTTTTTTTTTTTTTTTTTTTTTTTAGGAGTTTAATCAGGCTTGAATTTATGTACTCTCCAGGTATTATAGGATTTTGTAAAAAGGAATTATAGTAGTTTCTGTTGTAGAGAAGTATTGTGATTTACAATCAAAACGTATTCTTTGACTCTTTTTACCATGTTTTAAACGAAAATATTGATCATTTTTCTTTCAGTGGGTACTTCCGATTTATGTAACTTTTAATATAAGGCCAAATTTTCTTTCGTACATGCATGGTGTTTACAGTTTTAGTTGTATATTTTTATTTTATTAGTCTTCCAGAATTTATTTTTTTTCTAAAAAAATATAAACTTATAACTATATATATATTTTGTGGAGCAATTATAATACTCAAGGAAGAATTTTACAACAAATAAAAAAATTCCATCTCTTCTGTACATGTTTAAAAAATTACAAATATGCTGTTTCGGGTGTAACAGTTATGTCACAGCCGTAAAAGCATATTCATATATTTTTAAACACTTAAAGAAAGAACGGAAATTCTATACCTTTTGTAAAAATTCTTCCTTAAGTGTTATAATTGCTTCACAAAATATATATATTTGAAATATTACATTCTTTATAGAAAAATTGATAAAAAGTAGTTCAATGTGTCACACTAGTTTCTACTGAATGGCTGATATACATATATACATACATACATATATATATATATATATACATATACATATACACACACACACACATATATATATATATATATATATATATATATATAGTACCGGGTGACCGAGCTCCGCTCGGAGAAAACAGGTATCGAAGCTAACTCGAAGATTTAAATTTTCAATTGTGATTTATCAAAACAATACATGCCATAAGAAAATTTGTGAAACCAAACAAACAACAAATTCAATGTGACAAATTCAGGGTGAAGTACGGCAACTTTGATTGTCGTGTAAGCTTGTTCGGCGTAATGGAGAAGCATTCTGACAATGACGGTATCTTCTAGTTGTCCATTTGCGGGTATAATTGAGTTGATCGCTTGTTGTTCCAAAATTCCGGCTCCTTGAAGCATTTCATGTAGAGGTGCATTCTGCATGTTGAAAATGTAGCTTGAAATCTGATGAATGTTGAAATGTCGAACTTTGTTGACGGTGATTTGAAATCGAAATCAGTTCCTTAACACGTTCGCTGCCACCGACGCACTGGCGCGTCAGAGCGGCACCTCCTGGTATGCCGACGACGCACAAACGCGGCGACGGACTTTGATAAGTTATATGCTCTGTGTTTAGTGTCGCTTTGGAAATTGAACGGCGAGGTTGTTTCGGCACGTTAGTGAAGCATTATTTTTTAATTTTTTGTGGTTGGTTTTCAAAATTTTTGTTTGCATTATTTTTTTTACTATATCGTTTATGTGTTATATATACTTTGCTACATTAATTTAATATTTAGAGTTGATAGAAAGTAAAAATGGAAACCGATATCAATCAATAAAGACAAATCAATAAAGACTTTTATTATTATTATTATTCGTCAGAACTACAGCCAATCGATTCCTCGTGGTCGAAAACCCCCGGGTACCAATTTTCACTTGGTTTGGACGCATGAGAAAAAAGTTTGCCCGCACCGGGGTTCGAACCCGGCCCTATCTGTAGCGCCGAACTACGTGACCTTAGCGCGTCAAAACCGATGCCAATCGATTCCTCGTGACCAAAAACCCCAGATCCCCAAGTTTACTACAGTTTATTAATTCTGGGGCGATTTTCGACTTGACAACCATTCCTCGTATTATAGTATATATATATACACACACACACACACACACACATATATATATATATATATATATATATATATATATATATATATATATATATATATATATATATATATATATATATATATATATATATATATATATATATATATATATATATATATATATATATATATATACACACACATATATATATATATATACACACACATATATATATATATATATATATAATCACTTCAGCATTTTAGAAGGAAATTTAGATTGTGGTGTTCTAAAATTACATAGTTAAAATTTCATTACTACATTTTCTAGAAATATATTTTAGAGTTGAGTGTAACGAAAATTGTTTTTCAAATTTATTTGAAAGTTTTATCATGCATAAAATATATACTTCACAATTCCGAATTTTACTTCAGATTCAAGAACATTCATATTATAGTTTTATTCAGTTTCCAGTAATAAGTTAAAAAAAAAAACTATGAACATTATACTTACATTTATAAATACGTATTTAAAGTGACCATTTACTTTAATATCCAGCTGTTTCGCAAATGATACGTGCAAAATGAAATCTTATC
Source organism: Pardosa pseudoannulata (assembly GCA_032207245.1). Taxonomy (NCBI): domain Eukaryota; kingdom Metazoa; phylum Arthropoda; class Arachnida; order Araneae; family Lycosidae; genus Pardosa; species Pardosa pseudoannulata. The sequence goes on along the minus strand of CM063511.1, from coordinate 146,066,378 downwards.
TACATTATTTTTTATAACAGCTAAAATATATCTACTTCATAAGCATTTCGTACATCATCATTTTCAGAACTTTATTAACATATTCTTCCAATCCATCTGTTTTTTCTTCATGTCTCATTTCCCTTTGGAATGTATTCCTAAATGATTTGCTCTCATATATTTTATTTCTGCGTTTTATTTTGAGAACCAAAGCTTATGAAATGCACCGAAAGAGCAAAATCACTGGATACGGATTTACATTTAACTTTGATGGCAAGGAATAACTCACCTTCAGTGCCTCAATTTATTTATTTATTTAATTTTACATAATCGTGTCAAAAATCTCCTTTATGACTACTTAACTGTTGAAACACCTGCGTGGACTAAAAAAAAATTAAATGTAAATAAACACTTTAACACATCTAAAGAATTCTACTGACAAATATATCTTGCTTTCCCCTCTGATATGCATTTCGTTCGTAGACCAGAATGAAAATCTTTTAAGAAGTTTTACTCTGGTGTAATATTTTCTTTTACAGTTTTTGGAGCTATAATCTTTTTCGTCTCATTATAATCAACAAATGTGGAAAGCATCACTAATGGTATTCGTTAGTAGTAAGTTTATATTCTCGAATTCAATGGTAGACTGTCGTTTGAGGGCTGACGTAATTCGGATAATGATTGATTTTTATTACATAAGAAATATATTATTTGTAAATTAGGTTTCCAAGCCAAAATATTTTCATCGTAATGTTACATAAATATTAACATCTCAAAATATAGTACCTCCTAACATATGATGCATATATATGTAATATTAAAATCCCTTATTTACGTATTTTAATATTAATTTAATAACTTTTGTTCATAAAGTAAGTTCAGAGTTTGCTCGGTCATTCTCATTTTTCAGTCCAGACACGCTATAGACTTAAATCAGCCTCTGTCTGTTCTACTTTAGCTAATAGTTAGCGCGTTCTCTTTAAACATAGGTATTTTTTAATCACGTGATCATTTGTGCTTAGGGAGTATTCGTAGTCTTTTTACCTTAGGAATCCCTACTTGAAAATTGTATGTGTGGGATCACATTGTCTATGTGCAGGAGGTTGTAAAATTGTTTCCCTGATGTAGTGATTTCATGTATAACACCAGAAATAAAATGTGTTTATGAGTCTCGCCCATATTACATATTATATATATATATATATATATATATATATTATATATATATATATATATATATATATATATATATACCAAATGGTTTAAACTAAACTTCCCCTATAAAAACGGTATCCTATAGTACAAATGGGTGAACGGAATACAACGAAATTTTGTATGTTGGCTATACAAGAAATGCTCTCGAAAAATAAAAATTTGTCCCAAAATGTCCATTAGAGGCCGCCTTTTCAGAAAAAAGCATGAAGTTTAAATCAATAGACGACCAAAACGGAATACAGAATCAACATTAATAATCCAGAACATGAATTATGAATGATAAAATGCAAAACCTCAAATAGCTGTCAATTGTAGAAGAAAATGTCGAGATTTGCAAGATAGGGAAGAAGAAGAAGCTTCATGCAAAACAGGTTAGGTATAAAACGTTGACAGACATTTTCATGTTTAAGTTGATATTTCCGGCTGTACTAATAATGGTCTCTTTAGTTGAACGGGCTTTACTTTTTGAATCTATTTTACAAAAACAAGAGGAATTCTTCTCCTTCAGTTCGTGAATTTCGTCTTAAAAAGAACTTACATTGTGGACCAATGTGTAAATAAGGTATCCGGGACATGATTAAGAGATTTGAAGAGACGGGGAAATTAGGAGTTCAATCTGGAAGAGGCAGTAAACCTGTCACACCGGTACTTGTTGATGCCGTGAAGACAGTTGTTGACGTTTCATGTGCGAAGCCTCAAAAATCAATATCTGCTGCAGAACACAAGATCCATTGACTTAAAATTTTACAGGTGAATGAAGGCGATCACTTGGAGAACCATTCCCTACATCGTTCTGGACACGATTAACAACTGCTCCTTTTGTGCAATTTCATCCTAATCTCGTCTTGTTTCTGCGAACTGAATTGTTTTGTTTCTTCCTTACCTTTAATTAATGTGGTTCGATGACAAAGTTATCAGACACTAGTCAATAAATGCTAATATTGTTTCTGTATTGCGTTTTGCTCTTTTATTATGTTAAATTTCATGTTTTCTCAAAAAAGGCACTCTCTGGTGGAACTAATTTTTTTTCGTAATTCCGTGAGCACATCCCATGTATATATAAAACTTCGTGGCATTCCGTTCACCTGTTTGCGCTATAGGATGCCGTTTATAGGGGAAGTTTAATTATAACCATCCGGTATATATATTAGGAGGTTTGATATGAACAGTAATATTTATTTAATTATATTACTATTAAAACAATTTTCTTAGAAACATATATAAAGAGTATATATTTCTTACATAATAAAAGTCAATTACTAACCAAATTTATTTAGACTCTCCTACATGTAAAGTTTCTTACTATGTTAGCCCTCCTTGTATAACAACAGACTACACTTTATATAATTAATATATCTATATATATATAAAAATGAATTTATGTCGGTCTGTGTGTACTCTATAGACCAATTGTCGTGAAAATTTGGGAAATTCTTAGGTATATCCCTGGGAAGGTTTTTGTAAATTTTTAATGTTCGAAATCCATTCCTTCCCCCTTTTTCGAGCATTTCATGTCATTATTCCAAGCATTATTTTCCCCGGTTAAACGCAAAAGATTAATGTTTTAATTTATCGCGCGATAACTAAGTGAAAGAAACAATATTTCTAGCAATGTGACGTCATCTGAAGTAATTGTTTTAAACGCAGTTTTCCTCGGTTAAATGCAGGAGATTGAAATTTTCCCTTTATCACATAATAAATAGGTGAAAACGGTATTTTTCTATCATTATGACGTCATTACTTTAAATATTTGACATATACATTTCTTATTTTATATTATTTAAACATCGTCTGTGTAGTATCCATTCGATTTGACCTGGAAATTGAGATATAAAGTGATTAACTTTCATTTCTATGCAACGCAAATTAATACACTTTTATATAGGAACTAATTTTAAATTCAATTCTTGGTTAATTTTTACGTTACGGTGAAATGTTTATCAACAATATTCTAACAACAAAAACTACAAATTTCAGTAACTCTCATAGGCAAATAAAAACCTATCATTTTATATAGTTATCTTTATATTCATATGGTTGTCGATACGAATATGTGTTTCTGTTACATACAAAACCATGTGGTTTGTACAACATTTATTAATACCAACAAAATTAGCACTGTTGCTGTCAAAATTTCTGCTTCTTATTCTACCACTTAATATGGCAAGATCTATTAACGTTGCTAATTAACGTACAGTAGTAATACAGTACTGTACTTTAGAGTTAAACTTTTATTTTACCATGAAAAAAGTTTGAAATTTAATAAAAGACACAAATTTGATTATAAAAACTTAATATTGTTATAATACGCTTATAATAAAAATATATAAATATGTCAATGACTCGAACTGAACTGGGACGAATTTATAGAGTTATGCACGGAAAAAATCTTTCTTTAAAAGCAATATACTAAGTTCACCGTAGCGAAGCACAGGCAGTATTATTATATAATTGCTAGTATTATTATATAATTGAACTTTATAAAATGGAATTATATAATTGAACCCCACTTCATTTGAACAGCATTGTGATATTTTTTTTTTGGATTATCCGTTGATTATACCTGGACAGAATATATATTTTCTAACTCCACCAACAATAGAAAAAATATTTCCCCAGAGTAAAACTTCTTAAAAGTCTTGAACGCTCGTCTTCATACGAAATGCTTAGCAGAGCAGAAAGCAATATCTGTGAGTACGACTTTTCAGATATGCTGCATGCTATTTATTTAAATTTATATTTTTTGGACAGTTATGATGTCATAAAGGAAACTTTTACCATGGTTAAAAGATAAAAATAAAATACATCAAAGATAGAAAGGGTTATTATTTGGAAACGACATTTTATTTAAATGTAAATCCATATCCAGATTTTTTTCGTTGCATTTCATATGCTTTCTTTAAGAGAAAAAGGCAGAAAAAAATATATAACTGCAAATCTTTTTGGAAGATATTCCTAATTGAAATGAGACATGTTAAGTATATGTTAATAATGTCTTGAAGATGATGATGTTTGAAATGTTTAGTGAGATTTTGTAACATAAGCGGAGGAGATATTGTGACAATTATGTATAGGAAAATATATCAATACACGTATCATTACACGTATCATTTACGAAACATCCGGCTATTAAGGTAAACGGCCACAGTAAAACATAATTTAACAAATTTTTTAAAACATGCAGATTTCTAAATAATTAACAATGAATCTGAAAGACACTATACATTTGAAGGATATTTTAAAACAGCAATATTTTCTTAATAATTTTACGAAGAAATATTTTTCCCGTGAAAACTCATATGCAAATAAAAAAATATATTTAAAAAATCAATTATTATCTGAATCATTCTAGACTCTCATACATAATATTTCTCATGACGTCAGCCCTTCTTGTCCAACGATATTCTTCCCTTTAATTCGAGAATAGAAACCCACTACTAAAGAATACCATTAGTAGTCCTTTCCAGATTTGTCGATTATAATGAGACGAAAAAGATACTTCATAATTCCACCAACTATTTCAAAAGAAAATATTATTCCAGAGTAAAACTTCTTAGAGGTGGTTTTTTTCCCCAAATGAAATGCTTAGCAAAGCAAAAAGCAATATCTGTAAGTAGAATTCTTCATATATGTTAAAGTGTTATTTGTTTAGATTAATTTATTAGTTCCCTCAGTTGTTTTAACTGTTATAAAATTATAAAAATTAATATTTTACATGGTTAAATAAAAAAGTAATTAGTAGAGTGACGTTATCTTGCTATTTGGTTGTTTAAATGCAAATCCTTATCAAGTCATATTGATTTTTTTAATGTGTTTCACATGCTTTCAATCGCAAGAGAAAACGGCAAAAATAAAATATATGAGGGCAAATCTTTTAAGAATGTATTCCAAAGAGAAACAAGACACGAAAAAAATATATGGAAATCAAGAATACGTTCATAAAGTTCTGAAAATGATGATGTTTGAAATGTTTAGTGAGATAAGTAGATGAGATTTAGTGAGAATTATAGGTAGATCAGATATCAGTTTCCATGCATCATTTACGAAAGAGCTGGATATTAAGGTAATGGTCTCAATACACTATTTATCAAATCCAAAAAGCCGAACGATGGCCGATTGGTTAGGGTGCTGGACTTCGGTACCGGAGTTCGTGGGTTCGAATTCCACAGTGGCATGGATGTTCGTAGCCGTTCGGAATTGGCTTTAAGCTGTAGGTCCCGGTCTCATTAGCCCTCGTGTTGCAAAAAGTAGACCGTAGCACTCCAAACCAAACCAAACCATAATATTTATCATGATGGCGGCCCTCCTTGTCCAACGATAGTCTTACCTTTAATTCGAGAATAGAAGCCCACTACTAAAGAATACCATTAGTAGCCCTTTCCATATTGTCGATTATAATGAAACGGAAAAGATACTTAATAATTCCACCAACTATTAAAAAAAAATTATTCCAGAGTAAAACTTTATATATATATATATATATATATATATATATATATATATATATATATGTATATATATATATATATGTATATATATATATATATATATATATATATATATATATATATATATATATTCTGGTTTTTGAATGAAATGCTTAGCAGAGCAAAAAGCAATATCTGTAAGTAGAATTCCTCATATATGTTAAAGTGTTATTTATTGAGATTAATTTATTAGTTTCCGCAGTTGTTTTAACTGTTATAAAATCATAAAAATTGATATTTTAAATAAAAGTGTTAAATAAAAAAGTAATTAGTAGAGTGACGTTAACTTGCTATTTGGTTGTTTAAATGCAAATCTTTATCTTGTCATTTTGTTTTTTTTTAATGTGTTTCATATGCTTTCATATGCAAGATAAAACCGCAAAAATAAAATATACGAGGGAAAATCTTTTAGGAATGCATTCCAAAGAGAAACAAGACACGAAAAGAATTATATGGAAATCAAGAATACGTTCATAAAGTTCTGAAAATAATGATGTTTGAAATGTTTAGTGAGATAAGTAGATGAGATTTAGTGAGAATTATAGGTAGATCAGATATCAGTTTCCATGCATCATTTACGAAAGAGCTGGATATTAAGGTAATGGTCTCAATACACTATTTATCAAATCCAAAAAGCCGAACGATGGCCGATTGGTTAGGGTGCTGGACTTCGGTACCGGAGTTCGTGGGTTCGAATTCCACAGTGGCATGGATGTTCGTAGCCGTTCGGAATTGGCTTTAAGCTGTAGGTCCCGGTCTCATTAGCCCTCGTGTTGAAAAAAGTATACCGTAGCACTCCAAACCATAATATTTATCATGACGTCAGTCCTCCTTGTCCAACGATAGTCTTACCTTTAATTCGAGAATAGAAACCCAATACTAAAGAATACCATTAGTAGCCCTTTCCATATTTGTCGATTATACTGAGACGAAAAATATACTTAATAATTCCCCCAACTATTTAAAAAAATATTATTCCAGAGTAAAACTTTATATATATATATATATATATATATATATATATATATATATATATATATATATACATATATATATATATATATATATATACATATATATATACATATATATATATATATATATATTCTGGTTTTTGAATGAAATGCTTAGCAGAGCAAAAAGCAATATCTTAAGTAGAAGTCTTCATATATATTACAGTGTTATTTATTTAGATTAATTTATTAGTTCCCTCAGTTGTTTTAACCTTTATTAAATCATAAAAATTGATATTTTACATGGTTAAATAAAAAAGTAATCAGTGGAGTGACTTTAACCTGCTATTTGGTTGTTTAAATGCAAATCCTTATCTTGTCATTTTGTTTTGTTTAATATGTTTCACATGCTTTCATTCGCAAAAGAAAACGGCAAAAATAAAATATATGCTGGCAAATCCTTTAGGAATGTATACCAAACGGAAACAAGACACGAAAAAAATATATGGAAATCACGAATACGTTCATAAAGTTCTGAAAATGATGATGTTTGAAATGTTTAGTGAGATAAGTAGATGAGATTTAGTGAGAATTATAGGCAGATATCAGTTTCCATGCATCATTTACGAAAGAGCTGGATATTAAGCTAAATGGTCTCAATACATTATTTATCAAATCCAAAAAACAATTATAGCTTTCTAAAAAGTTACAGTGATCTGGTTGAAAATATACTCTATATTATGCGTCAATCTAAAGGAACATTTGAACCCGAAATATACATTAAAAGTATAAAAGCATTGAAAGATTTCAAATTGAATTCCGAAAAATGTTTTTACATCCAATTATGATAAGTATTATTACAAATGTAATAACGAAACATTGTTTTATGATTAGAACGCCTCAATTCAAACTGCCTTCTAAAACTCAATACTATATATATATATACAGTCAATACCGGGTATATGGTCACCCGCTTATAGGGTCACCCAGCTTATATGGTTAGTTTTCTAAAGTCTCGTCTAACTTAACCCATTAACCCCTTCCGGTAAAATGACGAGTCTAGCTCGTAATTAGTTTTTCATTCCATACCGCACAATGACGAGCTATACTCGTCATGCGATTAAAGTTACTGTGTGTGTGTGTGTGGCTTATCCTCATGATCTGACAATAGTCAGATCAACTCCAAAAGGTTGTTGACAGTCAGAAAGTCAATGCAGATAAGGGGATCTGATAATAAATCTGCCCTGGTTAGTCCGACACAGTCGAGAATATGTTTTGGTGAGGCTGGATGGTTGCAGCATTTTGTACAGGTCGGGAAAATTTTTGTGCCGTGTTCGAAAGTTAAAGATTTCAGGTGGCCAAAGTTACTGTTAAATATGATAATTAATTTAGTTTAAAATTTCTAGTGTACTGAATTTGGCAACACTTTTATCACTTGTAAATTCACAAGTCACTATTGCATATTGTTTACTTAGAATTACTTGGTACAAGTCATTGCCAAATTAATGAGTCAGAATAAAAGAAAACCTACTAAGAAATGTCGTGTGTGTTACAAGAATCAAATTAAAAGTGAGACTACTTGGCGGTGTAAACAATTAAGAATTCCTTTGCACTTTGTTTTGAAAAGTACCACTAGCTTGAAGACTATTATCTGTATACCTTATTAATGTTATGCTTTGATATTTTCTTAATTTTACTGTTTCTGATATTATTTAACACTATGTAAAAAGTGGATTTTAATTAAGAATATGTAAGAATTGTAAAATGAAACAAGTTTTTTAAATAATATTTCTGATGACTAAATATATGAGCAAATACCTAACATAGAAGCTATTATACACACCTGGAAGTAAAACAAAATATGAAATTTAAACACCTTTAAATATGACATCAAGTCATCATTAATGAGAAGGTGTCATTTTAAAACATAATAAGATGTCTTTAAAAAAAGGAAAACTTCGTGATAAGAGATTTATTTGCTATCATATATGAGAAAAGTACTGAAAAGAGATGACTTATTACAGATATGGATATTCGCCATGATTTTGACCGGTATACGTTCAGAATACCGGTCATAATACGTTCCTATTCTAAGCTTGAAACTCATAAAATGCCGATCGAAATGACAAAATTATAGATAAGATCATATTTGAAAATTTGGGAGATTATTCATAAGATAAATATCTATTTCCATTAAAAAGGAAGAATAGTTTCAAGAAAACAAAAACTCTACAAACCATTTTTTGACTGTCCTCCAATGAGGACGCTGGGCGATAATGGGTTAATAGGGAACTTGTGTTAAACCGCACTGCTTATACAGTCATTTTCTTTATCTTGTTACCGGTTTTTAGTCAATATCATGTTTTCAACGAATTTCAGTTTTTTTTTTCGTTTTTTTTTAATGAAGTCAATAAGAAATCGGAGATAACCTGAATTCAAGCCTTTATTTTCCTCTTTTTCCTCCTTTCTTGATTGTGTAGACTCACCTTCGGAGTTTTCCACCACTCTCAGTTCTCGCCCCCCTGATAACAAGTGGACATCTGTCTGTTTATTGGTTGCAGTTATCTCTCACATGACCTCAGGTGTTATTTTACTAATTCCGAAGCAGCAGATGAAAATATAAAAGCTATTAGGGACTTAGAAAAAGTTGTGGAAACAACCAACAAAATGAAGCAAACTTGTATATCTGAATATTTTAAAATGCATTGAACATGAATTCACGTATATACGTGTGCTGTACTTTGATTAGTAATGTAAGCTAATACATACCCCTCAAAATAAAATATTGCATATTTTTAAAATAGTTTTTACTTTTCGAATTACTTTTTAAAATGCTCTTAAAAGTATAATTATTTATTTATGAGTACTACATTGTGATAGGTGAATACGATCCTTCCACAATTCAATAGGGTTGTATTGTTCTGCATATATGGTCATCTCTCTTGTAAGGTCTGATTTTTCTGGACCGCTGAGCTGACCATATAATTGATACAGACTGTGTATATATATATATATATATATATATATATATATATATATATATATATATATATATATATATATATATATATATATATATATATATATATATATATATATATATATATATATATATATGTATATATATATATATATATATATATATATATATATATATATATATATATATATATATATATATATATATATATATATATATATATATATATATATATATATATATATATATATATATATATATATATATATATATATGTATATATATATATATATATATATATATGTATGTATATATGTATATATATATATATATATATATATATGTATATATATATATATATATATATATATATATATATATATATATATATATATATATATATATATATATATATGTATATATATGTGTGTGTGTGTGTGTATCTAAAATTCTCAATGGTTTTCAAAACTTAAATCAAGGGCTAAAAATTCCCGCGTTATTTTGCATTCCTCTTTTTGACCCCTAACCTAAATGAATCACTGGGGCTACCGTTTACTCCCTCGGAGAAGAGGCCTGACCAATTATAAACCTACATGGCCCTAGAAGACAATTTAGGAAATTTCCGATTAAAAAGGAGATACAAGCTGTCGGAGACAGATTTTTCTAGAGATATTTTCCCACAGATGTTGACCCAGGTATTACATGTCTTGTACATATAACTTCAGGCTAGCTGACACTTCAGTTTGTCTTGTCCCTATGATAAAGTGGGAACCCGTCCTCCAACGTTATCTTAATAAAGATCTTTACCTGAAACGGTATCATTTTATGTCCATGACTGCAACCACCCATCCAAAAGTCCGTCTTATTACATATATATATATATATATATATATATATATATATATATATATATATATATATATATATATATATATATATATATATATATATATATATATATATATATATATATATATATATATATATATATATATATATATATATATATATATATATATATATATATATATATATATATATATATATATATATATATATATATATATATATATATATATATATATATATATATATATATATATATATATGTCAGGATTTAAAATATAGAGTAATTGAAGAGATTTTATTTAGGGATTCTTTTAATGGGAGTAACGCGCCTCGCGTTATTAGTCACATAAATATGGCTCAGGCGCAGTGATATGGGCAGAGAGAGAGCAGGATGCACTGTCCACGGTTAGACGTGGCTCCTCGAAGCAGTGAAAACTGCCTTTGTTAGCAGTTGGGCGCCAATATGAGACGCCATTGTTGAGTAGCGTGTGAAATGGATTAATAAAGAGAAAAAAAAGAATTACTTGAGAGTGGACTGATTTATATATTTTACTAGTGTGTTTACTGGACCACGACATATATATATATATATATATATATATATATATATATATATATATATATATATATGTGTGTGTGAGTGTGTGTGTGTGTGTGTGTGTGTGTGTGTGTGTGTAACGATTGGAGACAAACCTGCCCCATGTTTATACTTGAAAATCCCTTTTAAATTGCCTCTATTATTTTTCTTCTCCCCGGGCTGCCAAGAGTTCCGCTAAACTTCTGTCCTGAAGAAACACATCAGTTGCCGTGATCGAACGTAATTTTTATTTATACCATTTTTTGCTTTGAGAATCAAAGAAAAAATTTCGGTGTTTAGCTGACGGAATGAAAACATCCTCGTTCAAACTGGATAGCTGAGAAAAATTGGTTAATATAAAGAGGTAAAACTAAAATTTAGAAAGAGGAATGGGTAAAAGGGATAATTTTGGATATACTTTAGGGGTTATGATAAAAAATAAAGTTTCATTACTACATTTTCAATAATTCTTCTAAGAATTCAGTGTTAAAAACCATTCTTCTAAATTCAATTTGAAACTTTTTAGTACATGAAATATGTATCTCACGGTTTGAAATATTTCTTTAGATTCACGTATGTTATAACGTAAATTTTCAATAAGTTCGTAGTGATAACTTTTTAAAATTTCTTTTATATTTGTTTAATCATGTATTCAATGTGACATTTAACTTAATATCCTGCTGTTTCGCAAATGATACGTACAAATTGATATCTGATTTGCCTATGTATAATTCTCACTAAACCTCATCTACTTCTCTCTAAACATTGCAAACATCATCAGTTTCAGAACTTTATTAACATAATCTTCCAGTTCATCTGTTTTTACATGTCTCATTTCACTTCGGAATATATTCTTCAATCATTTGCAATCATATATTTTATTTTTGTATTTTTTTGCTTGTGAAGGAGAGCATATGAAAGTCAGCAAGAAAGCAAAATGACTTGATGTTTATATTTATATAAAGCCTCTATTGCAAGTAATACCCCAACTTTATTCCCATAATGTATTTTAGTTATTCTTCATAACGGTGTCGAAAATTTCCTTTTGTGACACTGTAGCAGTTAAAACACCTGCTCCATAAAAATTAAATCTAAATAAATGACGCGTTGATGGATCTGAAAAGTCTTATTTGTAGATATTGCTTTCTGCTCTACTAAGCATTTTTTTCACAGACGAATGTGAAAAAAGGTCACGAAACTTTAGCTTGGGATTATATTTCCTTTTACTATTGTTAGAGTTAAGACATATTTTTGGCCCATTATAAGCAACAGATAATCCGGAAATCATCAATTTTGGTCTGCGCTTGCTAGGAATTTAGTTCTCGATTTCGATAGTAGATTGTTGTTGAACAAGGTAGGCTACGTACTAAGAATTATTTCTTTTGGAAGTCTATAATAATATGAGTAATGAAGGAATTTTATTACATAGAATTTATATTCTTTTCTTTGTATATGAGCATTTCAAGGAAAAATTTTTATTGTAAAATTATGTACTGTATTTCGCAAGTAATACATACCTCAAAAGCATTCTACAGTTTTATATCGCAGGTGATTCACATTTATTTAAAATATATACAAGTTTCTGCATAAAATATAGTTCATAGTGTCTTCCAAATGGTGTACAACTGTCTAAAGCATTAGATATGTATATCATATACACGGTGTAAAAACACGAAAAGGGTTAAAGACATTAAAAGTAATTATAATTTAATAAGAAACTTTTGAAAATATTTTAAAGTTATGCATCATTTATAAAATAAGATAATAAGTTTAAAATATTCAAAATTATAATATTTAACTATTTCAATTAAAAGGGATTTTTTTCTGTAAAATTTGTTTAATCTCAATTTAATATTAATAGCAAGTATATTTCAGTAATATATCCGTAGTACAATAATAAAAAGTAATAAATTCTTCTTTCCATTTTAAAACAAAAATCAAAA
>CM063511.1:146045895-146048395 GCA_032207245.1 Pardosa pseudoannulata | reverse complement strand
CATGCCATAGTGGGATTCGACGAACTACCGTTCCGAAGGCCCACGCCCTAACCATTCGTCCATCGTTCGGGTATTGTTCTGATTTGGTAGATGTAGATATATGCCAGTTACAGCCCGATGAACCTGGCGATATAACCAAGGAAGAAGATATTGGTGAAAATAACTCAGATGCTGTTACGCCTTTCGAATGTGTGTGGAATTGTCGGCTTCAAAAAAGATGTAAGCACTTTAAAAAAAGTTGTAAGTACTACAAGATGAAGACAAATTTCAGAAACCGGGTCCAAGAGAAAAGAAGAAACGACAAACTGAAAACCCTGTAGTAAAATGGAAAAATAAGTGAAATTCGATAATCCAACAGAACTGGAAAATCCGGTACCAATATTGCATAAAATCTATAGTGTCATAATATTTATGAATTGTTCATTATTTAAAGATAAATAAAAAAAATAATATTAAAAAGATGTTATAATTGTTAGAGTTTAAATTAACTATTTTCACGAGCTTTTAAAAATATGCAAAAAAATAATCATGTAACACGTTAATGTTCGAATAATGGAACATGTCTAAAAACATCCTCAAAAATATTTTTTCACTTAATTTTAAAACATATACTCTTAATAAATATAATAACCAAATTTTAAGTCATTGGGTCAATTCATTCTTAATTCAGCTTTTAATTGGTTAAGCATGAAATTTGAAAACCGTCAAAATGATGGTCTTGGCTACTCTATTGTAAAGTCATACTTTGCTATATAATTTAGACAATTTTAGATATATAAATTATATTGGATATATACGGAATTTGGGACAAAAATCAAAACAAGAAATTTACAGGTTCTTTCATGAACGTATATATATTTTCTATTTAGAAACCTAAAAAAGCAACATTATAATTTAAAGAGTAATAGCAAGAACAAAAAAAGAGTGTTCTTCAGCCAAAATGATTCTCATTCGTATTTTATGTTTCGGAATGAAAGCAAATTGCTCAGAAGGAAAATATACGATCTCTTCGAAAGTTATCGTGTTGAAAATCGAATGGAACCGTGTATCTAGCGGTGAAATAGATTTATCGGATTCGGGGATAAATTCATTTCGGAACAACGTTGTCTGTCAAATAGGAATTGTCGTGAAGACATTAAGAGTGGAATGTTACATGTAAGATTATTTTCTTTAATTTCATTTTAAAAAAGGACCAGAATTTACGAATCTCATAAAAAAAGATTGCAATTCATTTAATGTTTAATGTACTTTAATTTAAAAACTTATATGTTCCTTGACATTTGTGTGTTTGCGCCTTATGATAATCAAACAGCGACATAGAGATTACAAACATCTGAGGATTTTCTTGAGAGATTAGATACTTGGTTTAGAAAATAGAACAAAAAGTCACACTTAACAGTTATTAAATCTGAGTTTCATTGAGTAGAAATGCAATCGAAAGGAACAAAGTTCTTGATTCCTTTTTGAACAGTCGGGAAAGTTAAATTTAAGAAAATTAGAAGAGAGTTTGGGAAAATTTTGATGATCAGCAGGGGATATAATATATATATATATATATATATATATATATATATATATATATATATATATATATATATATATATATATATATATATATATATATATATATATATATATATATATATATATATATATATATATATATATATATATATATATATATATATATATATATATATATATATATATATATATATATATATATATATATATATATATATATATATATATATATATATATATATATATATATATATATATATATATATATATATATATATATATATATATATATATATATATATATATATACAGGGTGTCCCCGAAGACCGTGTACAAACTTGGAGGGGAGGTAGAGAACTTCGTAAGGAGTCATAATTACATAGAAAAGCATAGGCGGAAACTTAACCCTTACAAGATAAAGAGACACAAAGACAATAAGGACACACACATAATGTACTGTAAAACGCTTTATTACACAAAAAACAATAAATAAAAGTATTACAGGAGGTGTTCGAAATTGTTGCTATTGGCCTGAATGCTCGCACGACACCGACGCGACATGGATTGGCGGACCTATTCAAAAATACCGGGCGTTTCAAGGATCGTAGCATCAGCGATGGATATCCGGGCCACCAGGTCTATTGCAGAATTGAGGGGTGTGTCGTACACAAGGCTCTTCATCGCACCCCAGAGAAAAAAATCCAGAGCAGATAAATCAGGGGATCTGAAAGGCCAATCGTCTAGACCACCACGCCCAATCCATCTGTTTTGAAATCTCCGGTTCAAATGCTCACGAACACACCTCCCAAAATGAGATGGAGCCCCGTCCTGTTAAAACCACATGTAATGTCGAACAGGTGCGGGGACATCGATAAGCAGTTCCGGAAGTACCTCTTGTAGAAAGACGAGATTCTTGTCAGAGTTCATTCGAGGAGGTAAGATGTATGGGCCGTGTAAACAGTCCCCCCACTATGGA
>CM063511.1:146038395-146040895 GCA_032207245.1 Pardosa pseudoannulata | reverse complement strand
TGAAAATTTTTTTAAAATTAAATAGGCGCATTAAAAGTTTATCGTCTGTGAAATTCAGTATTAGTTACGTTAGATTTATAATAAAGATAGTTTGAAAAGTTATGTTTTGAAGATATAATTTTAGTTTTGATTTAATTAAGCTATAGCTGTTTATTCTGCAAAATATGATCATAAATCGTCATAATTATTTTCTCTTTATATTTTTTTTGTTGTTAGAAACAAGAATTTTTTTTGTAATCTAAAGATATACTTAAACTTTTAAATTTTATGAAATTATACCGATATAAGTTAATTCAATTCTGGATTCATTAAGCTAATTATGAACAATTAATAACCAAAAACTAATTTATTTTCCTTCAAATTTTTAATTTTTTATATATCAATTGTACTATAACATAGTCAATCTTCAAGGATCGTTTACAAAGAATTTTACTCTAAAGGTCATTGTCGCCTTTCCAAATTTGGTTGAAATAAAACCAGACATTTTTTTCAAGCTAACAAGTTAATAGTATGATTCGTATAAAAAAATTTCTTAATTTGTTTCACACTATGATTTTTATCAATATTACAAATATATACAGTGGATTCCGTTAATGTGATCACCTACACGCTGAATTTGATAAATATAAATATTACTAACGATTTTCAATATTAACATAGTCAATTTCAAGGAAATTCGTTTAAAACAAACAAATTTTTCTAAAGTCTTGTATTACCATATAATTTGATTGAAATAAACCAGGACATTTTCTTAAACAAGCTAAAAGTTAATAGTTTGATTCATAAAAAATTTCTTAATTTGTTTCACACTAATTTTATGAATTACAATTATACATACTCCGCTTAATGTGATATTACACGTGAATTTGATAAAAATTTAATTACAATAAACGATATGTATCAATAGTACTAATAACATAGTCAATCTTCAAGGAAATTCGTTTAAAACAAAAAAAAGTTTACTCTAAAGGTTCATTGTCACCTTACCATATAATTTGGTTGAAAAAAACCAGGACATTTTCTTAAACAAGCTAACAAGTTAATAGTATGATTCGTATAAAAAAATTTCTTAATTTGTTTCACACTATGCTTTTATCAGTATTACAAAATATATACAGTGGATTCCGCTTAATGTGATCACCTTGGGACACGCTGAATTTGATAAAAATAACCGATTAATTACAATAAACGATATGTATCAATAGTACTAATAACATAGTCAATCTTCAAGGAAATTCGTTTAAAACAAAAAAAAAGTTTACTCTAAAGGTTCATTGTCACCTTACCATATAATTTGGTTGAAAAAAACCAGGACATTTTCTTAAACAAGCTAACAAGTTAATAGTATGATTCGTATAAAAAAATTTCTTAATTTGTTTCACACTATGCTTTTATCAGTATTACAAAATATATACAGTGGATTCCGCTTAATGTGATCACCTTGGGACATGCTAAATTTGATAAAAATAACCGATTAATAACAATAAACGATATGCAAAATTAGATAAATTTAGTTCATCCCTTTAATTCACACTTACTAAATTTCAAAATAAAATGGAAAATTCATATATTTATATACTTGTATTACACTTTAAAACATAATAGTTGTATATATAATTAAAAAAATCAATTGTTGACAGTCTACAATTTTTTCTATGAAGCTTATTGATAAATTGTTCGTAATTATGCTGTTTTTTAAAGTCATCGGAGCAGTGTTGTACTCCCCGGTTCGACATTTTCAATGCAATTCAGAGGCTGAGAAATGTTTAACTGATCTGAAATATTGCGTTGACTCATTTTTGTTAACCTGTCATAACAATTTAAAATTTCGATCTCTTGCTTTAATATTAAATCATTTCGCTTTCTAGCTTCCATATCGACAAGCTGCAAGTAAGCGAGCAAGACATAAAATGTGAATAAGCTTTTTTCTCAGTTGCGATAAGAATGTGTTCCCTTCTGCTTATCTGACAACCATTGATCACTTTGGGACACTTTGATTTTGATAACAATAAACGTTATGAAAAATGAGATAAATTTACCCCCCCCTTTAATTCACACGTACTAAATTTCAAAACAAAATGAAAAAACACACCTTATATTTATGTATTGTATATTATCCTTTAAAACATAAGAATTTCATACATAATTAAAAAAATTGATCAATTGTTGTCTGTCTACAATTTTTTCTAAGAAGCTCACTGATAAATTGTTCGTAATCATAATCAACCTGTCATAACGATTTGCGATCTGGACTATACATATCTGTACAGACTTTTAAACTTAAAGTAATGAATTGATTAGTAACTTTTTTTAAATATATATTATAAGCAGACATATACTCGTCTGACATACATATGTTTAATTCTAGAAGAAATATTATCTCTTATCTGATTTAACTTATCTAGACTAGGCTCCATATTCTCTTTCCAAGATTTATAGAATGACTAAATAAATTTGTAAAATAGGGAGATTTATAACACTCTTTCTTTAGCCAAATTCT
>CM063511.1:146023395-146035895 GCA_032207245.1 Pardosa pseudoannulata | reverse complement strand
GTCATAGATTTCTGTGCAATAGATGTAAATTTTCTGTCCATTCAAATGATTTTGCAGCTATCGCTGGCAAAATGGCTCAGTTTTCCCTTGACCTAACACTTAAAATCGATGACTAAGTTTCTTGCCCCTTGGAAAAATTCTTTCTGTCCCGCTCTTAGGTACACATCTTTTCCAGCAAACTGTCTTTTGCATCATTCTACTGTCTATCGTTTACAGGCAATGGTCTCATTTTTAGCAGCTTATTAATAACGTTTAAGTTTCGTAACGAACTCTGCCTGTTCTTTTTAACAAAATGTTCCAACTGCAATTTACTCAAATAGCCTAGTTGCTTAGGCTTCTCCTTGACCAGTAACCGAGGTAAGTAAAAATAATAGGGGCTATAATTTCAAATGTGTCCAGCAGTTATATAATTCCTGGATAACATATATGTTTATATCCATATATCTAAGTATTAATATTGAAAATAAAGTTATATTTATTAAATTTCTAAATGTATTAGTTTTTATCGAACTTCGATATTATTTCTCAATCCGAGTCGATTTTTACAGCAAAATCGTCATTTGACAAAACTACTTGCTTCACATGTAAATGATTTCATGCGAAAGGAAATCGAGTCTGCGAATTCATTCTGTGAAATAAGACAAAAGAGAGACGATGATTTCGCGAAAGATCGGAAAAGAACTCAGGTGGAAATGATGTGGAATTTAGAGGGAAAAAAATATGTGCTCGAAATATTCCCACTGGTCTTGAATTGAAATGTTTTATTCAGTCTTAGGTTCTTTCAGGACTTCATCGTATCCAATTCGATGTTTTTAAAGTGGGTAATATGCATGTTGTTGAACTCGTAGTTTCGCATCAGGAAAAGTTAAAATATCTTTATGCAATACATTAGCGAGTATGTACAAAATTACATATATGTACGCAAAACAGTACATATTCATCTTATACACCTGGAAAATAAAAAGTTTTCATAAAACATATAAAAAGTTTTTGCCAGGGACATTCACCTATCATTACATATATGGTTTGTATTTAGTATATAAAAATCCATTTATACTTAGTTTTTCTTAAATAAACTATACATATAAGACACTTGTTATTGTTTTTCGGCCGAAAGTACCACATAATGTGGTGAGGCGATTAAGATCAGTAATATAATTGATTAATAAGAGAAGTAAAATGCTTGGGATCAAAAATTGACCTCATCACATCTTTTGTAAAGGAGAGGGGACCAATAAAAATTAATTCAATGGATTTTTTCGTCGTGTGGGGTATTCTCCGGCGGAGTTCTGATTCCAGTCCGAGATTCGAATCACGTTTTCGTACATGGCACTAAATAAGAATGTACCTTTGTGGAATTATTTATGAGTCCCTAAGGGGGCCCAATTTGAAGGGATAAGGTTTTACCACGTTGGTGGTTTCCAAGCTGGGTAAAAGAAACCAATAATTTTTTACAGCTCTAATGATTGGACGAAGAGAAATGAAAGTGGACACAGATGAAAAATATAAAAAATAAAGAAAATTCAAGAGGAAGTGGGTGTTCGGAAGTCGAGTAGGGACGTCCGACTGTAAGAGGTCAGAAATTGGAGGAGACGATTGTGACAGTCAAACATAACGGCCGCACCCCATAGGATGTTTAGAAGGAAGCCCCTGACCAGAGTTGATACGGAAGATTGAAAATTGCTATCACACATACCCAGTCCTGGACATTTACCAACCAGCGGTGTTCCTGACAAAATAAATAGATCCACAAAGGTACTTATTATAAAATTTTTAATTTGAGATTGGGTTCTCTCTCTTATATATATATATATATATATAAATATATATATATATATATATATATATATATATATATATATATATATATATATATATAAATATATATATATATATATATATATATATATATATATATATATATATATATATATTATATATATATATATATATATATATATATATATATATATATATATATATATATATATATATATATATATATATATATATATATATATATATATATATATATATATATATATATATATATATATATATATATATATATATATATATATATATATATATATATATATATATATATATATATATATATATATATATATATATATATATATATATACATATATATATACATATATATACATATATATATACATATATATACATATATATATATATATATATATATATATATATATATATATATATATATATATATATATATATATATATATATATATATATATATATATATACATATATATATATATATATATATATATATATATATATATATATATATATATATATATATATATATATATATATATATATATATATATATATATATATATATATATATATATATATATATATATATATATATATATATATATATATATTTACCTAATGATACCTAACTTAAACCTAACCTTAACCTAAATGATAGAGAATTATTTTTGTCAAATCTAAAAATAATGTGGCACCGAATTGAAGGTGTTGAAAAGTAAATCTTATGAAAATTAATCAAAATTTTATATTAGTAATGTATATATCATTGTAATAAATTTACTTATTTTTACTTTAAAGCTGATTTCAATGACTCTTAATTTAGATCATTAGATTTTTTTTCTTTTTTGGAATTAAGTCTGTAGTCTCTCAGAATCTGTGGTTAAATTTAGTACTTAAATATTTTACACAACGCAACCCAAATAATATTAGTCTTGTTGACTAAAAAATAAATACCACTATAGATTTGATCACAAGTAAATACCTAAAATTTAATGAGAGCTACACGGTACTGGGATTTCTTGTCTTTGATTTCTTCCTATAGAGTTGTTATAGAATTGCTACTTTGTAGTGTTGCTATCGAGATGGGAGGGGGGGGTCCCTGCCGCAACAGCTTGTTATATGCTTGTTAGCTTGGAAAGCTTCTTTTTTAGTGGCATGGCAGTTATAAATAGGCCCTAACCATCTCCAGAATTTCATGCCAGGTAGCCCTATATTTCGCTTTGGATTTACAATCAATAGTTATGAAATTATTTAAGTCTTTCTCGATGGAGTTCAACCATCTGAATATTGGACATCCTCTTTCCCCGTTGCCTATTTGTTCAGCCATGAAAACTGTTTCTGTGGATCTGTAGTCATTCAATCTGATTACGCGTCCAACCCTTCTTAACTTTTGATTGCTCATGAAATTAAATCTACTTGTATGTTTATAATTTCTGTATCATTAAATACGTCTTCTCCATCATTTACCTGTATAATCCCAAACAAGTCTTAAATTTTTTCTTATAAATAATGACAAAGATTCTTTATCTTTTTCTGTGTCTGTCCATGTTTATATGAATAGGTTAAGACAGGTTTTTTTAAGCACTTATATATTACTAATTTGATTTTTTTAATGAAATTTATTTAAATATTTCTTTAAGCCAAAAAGAAAATCGGTTAGCAGCTGTTATTCTGCCATAAAGTTCAACTGATATATTAATTTGTATGTTCATATCAGAACCTCGATATGCAAAATTTTGGCTTCAAATACATAATTGCCTATTTCAAGAAAGGTATTGCTATATTCTTATTTTAAACCAGGTATATATTAATCTTAGTTTATTTTAATAAGCTGTACCAGCTTATTAATAACAAAAAAAAATCTATTAACAATACGGGGGTACATTTTTTATAGCATTACTACTAAATCATAGAATTTTTTGGCTATTATTTTAGCAGTATTATATAGGTGACTAACATTACTATAATGAACAGGTATGTGATTTAATTGCTGATGAAACGTGATGGAAACAAAGGCATTTTTTGTAATAATTCCGAAATCATCGTCAGATCAGGCTAACAGAAAAATGGCCATTTTCTGTATATTATTGTTATAATTAAGTATTATGACGCATTAAAAATCCCAAACTAATTCTAGTTTAATGAACCTGATGGAGCAGACGAATATTGTGTAATAATACTTAACGTGGCAATTAAATTTCTATTTAAATTGCTTTATCCCATTTTCGGTTAAACTACACAAATACACACACACACACACACACACACACACATATATATATATATATATATATATATATATATATAAAGAGAGAGAGAGAGACAGACTGACAGATATCTCTGCGTGTGTATGTATGGATACATATATATATATGTAATCCAATAATTACAAAACTACTGGACATTTATCCCGTATTATTTTTATTTGCCCGGGCTACTTACCAAGGAGAAGAATAATCAGCTAGCAGTAATAACGAACGATGCCGTCTGGCCGACATTAAAGAGAACGGCACAAGTGTGATTAAAACTTTATTTTAAAGCTACTAAAAACGGACATCCTTGCTAGTCAACGACAGACATGAGAAAGACACAAAAATCACTCTGCTCGAACAGAGGTGCACCCAAGAGCGAGGACAGAATTTTCCTACTTACTCAGCGAATTTAAGTGTAAAATCGGGAAAAATGCGGAACCATTTGCCGGCGACTGCCGGGAAACGCGTTGAATAGACAGAAAATTTACTTCAATAGGATAGAAAGCTTTGAAAATTATATCGAAAGAATTTTAGGTGGAGATTGCTCTTTGATTAAGACAGTTAGAGGCTGGGAAAAAGATTTTAAGGAAATTAGAATGTTTAGAGGAGGTTTTTAAGGAAATATTAAAGTTAAAAGATTTTGATACACACACACACACACACACACACATATATATATATATATATATATATATATATATATATATATATATATATATATATATATATATATATATATATATATATATATATATATATATTATGAAATAGGATATTTTTTTAAAATTTTAATTATACCATAATGAAAGAATATTCTAAAACATTGTTACAATGTAAATGGAATGATAACGAAATTAGTAACATGTCCTATGACAACGCAGTTTGTAGGTTTGAATCCTATGACTAGAATAAATAACTGTAGAAGTTCGGAGTCATCATTAATCTTTTGAGGACATTTGCAGCATCTTTTAAATTGAACCAGATGCTTCTCTAGTATTCAGATATCTGTAATAGTCAAGTTCAACTAGAAGAGACATAGGGTTACCTCCAATGGTAATAAGAAGACTAATTAAATTTTCTTCTTAAAATATCATTAATAATATATTCTTACTCAGAGTCAATAAATGTTCTACTTAAAATGTCATTAATAATATACTCTTTCTCAGAGTCAATATGTAACCATTCGCAAAGGTTAATGGTGTAGGACCAAGTATCATTGTTTGTTAAAACAGTACACCGTAGCTCCCACCTAATCTCCATACTAAATTTGGTGTCCTTCCCCTTGTAAATCAAGTTTTAGAAGAACTCAGAGTTGACAATTTATGAAAATCACCAATGTAAAGATAATTTTACATCCCACGCTTTAAGTATATTTTTTTAGGAAATCACTTTCGTGTTAGCCAGCCTTCTTTAGAAATAAATTAATAGAAAATCCAATAACTCTCTTTGCAGCCATATACTCGATAGTGTTCGATATTTAACACGATAACTTTTAAAACGGTCGTAAATTTTTTTTTCGAACAATTTTATTATATTCTATGACATAACACACAACGGAGATGTTTTAAGCAAAAAATTAAAAATTAAAAAAACACATTAAGCGTGTAGCCAATGACCTTTCGTCTTTTGTAATTTTTGAAATAGGTAAGATATATATACCAGGGTGGACAAGTTCCTTGAAAGTACGAGCCATTTTCAAAATTTGAAATTTTTTGCTAGTCGCAATTAAATACGTATTTAAAAGTTATGCCAAAAAAGTATAAATTTTTTTACAGAAATTATATTAATTGAATGTTATTTAGAGGTTCTTCGTTCTTTATTTTTCCAAAGAAATTTTTGAATTGTCGATGATTTTTTGCATTGGTGCAAATGTAATTTGCAATGTGTTACACTCTTTTCATAACATCAGGATATTTTAAATATTTTGTAACGAGATGTTTTTGCTAAATTATACAGTGAATCGGTGTGAATTGTGGAATTTGAGAATCATCTCTTAAAAGCCCAATAAGACCGATTTTTTTATCCCGCATTGCCAGAGCTCCATCTGTTATATTTCAGTTACATCAGTTATCCTCAATATTTTTTAAAAATATAATAACTCAAAAATGAAAAGGAAACTGGAGTACATTTATCGAGAGTCACACAAAATTTTTAAAAGAGGAGCATGTGGCTTGCGAATATATCTCTTTATTAACAAGCTTTAAGTAAAACCTTTAGGATAGGGATTTATAAAAGTAATAATAAAATTGTTAATGAAAATATCTTGACTGATTGCTGCATTAGAATTGTGTTTTTATTATAGTTCTGATATTTCTACATAAGTGCACAAGAGACCCTGCCAATAAGATGTGTTAGTATACCTCTTGAGGAAACGCTTTGTATCGAAAATAAATGCAATATTTATAAAATTATAGTTAAGGCAAGCAAAAGTTAATTCTGTGTGCTCGTATCCGTTAAAAGTTACCACAATTAAAAGAGAAACAAATTAAACTTAGAAATAAGATTACCAAAAATTTATTTTGGAATATAATTGTACTTACTTTGGCAAGTTTAGTTAAAGTATTGTTACATATATACAGGTATTTATATAAAGTTGGTTGCATTAAAGCTTACCTGATTACATATTTTTATTTCAAAATAAATTTGGTACATCGCTCTATTACTAAAATTGTAAAAATGTATACACATGAGCCAATAAATTTCAATGTGAACAACCTTACCTATGTTTTTTGTGTGTATGTCCGTATACATACATTTTAATAACACACAAATCAATGCTTACATAATTCTCTAAATTAACTATTTAAAATATTAAGCAGATACCTCATAAAACATATAGACCTAATGACTGAAATTATAATAATACATTGAAGGTGAGAATTTATGGAATTTCAAAGTAAATACGTGGCAAGCAGTTCTTGACTGTGTACTTTGTAAAGTACATATAAGTTTTTCTAGTAGAGTTTCTGGTGGAGTTACTGCAATATTTCAATTTCTTCGTAAGTGTAATTTGGTAGTTACGAAAAAATTTAAACAAAATATTTGCTTACAATTCCATATCTTAAAGAATATCATCAGAACTTAGGAACTTCCTAGAAACACCTTTTAAACTGTTTGCGAAGAATGTAAAAAGTTTCATATCATTCACAAAGTTGTAAAAGTTTTCAAACTTTTAGACATTTACTTCTAATGTAGACATTTGTGTCTAATGTCTACATTTACTTTCATAAAACAGGTATAAAGTTTCCCAAAGTGCTAGGAAACATTTTGACGTTGAATAAAATAATGTTTGATGATAATTAAAGAAATATTTGTATTTAGGGGGTTATTTATGTCCTTTTTTGAGAAAGACATTTCTTGAAGCAGTAAGACAATCAATATGTATTAGTGAAAAGTGATATAGACTTCCTTACTTTGACATTTTTAAATAGTACAAACAGTTAGGCAAGTAAACCTAGTCAAATTGGGATGTTAAAATGGTCAAAGTTATACTTCCAATATGACTGATTAGAAAAATATGTCAAAAATAGGGTACGACAATTAATATTTATTGGTAGAATGATATACAGACTTGAATACTTTGACATTTTTAAATAGTACTACAAACAGTTAGGCAAATAAACCTATTCAAATTGGGTTCTTACCATGTTCAAAGTTATTCATCCAATACCACTGATTTGAAAAATATGGCAAAAATAGGGTAAAGCAATTAATATTTATTGGTAGAAAGTTATATAGACTTGCATACTTTGACATTTTTAAATAGAACTACAAACAGTTAGGCAAGTAAACATATTCAAAAAGGAATGTTGAAGTGGTGTAAGTGGTCAAAGTTACTCTTTCTACATGACTGATTCGAAACTTATATCAAAAATGATATATGTACATCTGTTCTGACTGTTAAAGTAACTACATACTCCGCTGCATTCTTCAAATATGATTTTAATATAAAAATATATGCTTGTAATTTATACAATCTGCCTTTATAAATCACGTTAAAGATAAATATCTGAAGAAGGCTTAAGGAGAAAAATGGGTAAAAAATTGCAGTCGAACGACTGAAATGAAACGACTAAATTCATGTCTATTATTTATTATTCAGATGTTCCAATAAAAGTTGGTTTTATTTGAAAAATTAAACTGCTTATTAAATTTTAGAAAAGAAATCGGTTACTTAATTTTCTTCCTTCGATATTAGAAAGATCTAAAAAATAAAGTAAAAAGATATAATCTGCTTAAATGAAGATTTACTCTGTTAGATAAAAAATATACATAATAGATTATTCGGTATAATTTCTGAACGTTATGTGAAAGGAAGGGCATTTCTGTTAGGTACACGATTTCTTGGATTCGGAATTCATTGCTGGCATGGATAATTGTAGTCGGTCGGAATCGTCTAAACAGTATGTTCTAGTCTTATTAGTCCATGTCTAGCAAAACAGTAGACTGTGGCTCTCCACAACCAAAGCAAACTAATCCAAACTAGAAAACGGGTCTTCAAGCACCACTGTTGATATGGATGTTCAGAATCGGCTTAGCGGTAAGTTCTAGTGTGAATAACCCTTATATGGCATAACAGTAAATTCTAACATTATAAAGCAAACCAAACCAAACGAAACGTATCCAAACCTAACAAATTATTCATTTTTGGGTTTTCGCTGTTTCAAATCCCACTGATGGACTCCTATAAGCATTAAGTTCTGGTTTCAATTTACATTGTATAACAAAATAGTAGATTGTAGTGTTCTAAGTCGAACGACAGAAAACCTAAAAAACGAATTTTTTAATTGTCGTGTGTTGAAAACCAAACCAAAGTACGATTACAACCATTCAGAATTGGCTTCAAGCAATATGTTTTAGTCCCATTATCCTTTTGTAGAAATACATTAGACAGTAGTAAACTAAACCAAATCTACAGCATCTATTTTGGGGTTCTTGCGTGTTCTACTTGACATGATTTTTCGTAGCCATTCGGAATCGGCTTTAAGCAGTATGTACCGGTCTCATTATAATTTTGTAGCAGAACATTAACCTGTAGCCTCTAAACCAAACCAAAACTTTAAAATCTATTTTGGGGCTATCGTGATTTGAAAACTAGTCAAAGGTAGAACTGTAGCCTTTTGAAAACGTCTTTAGACAGTTTGCAATTGTCTCATTATCGTTTTGTATCAAAACATTACACTGTAGCCCTCTAAACCAGACCAAAACTTTAAAATCTGTTTTTGGGCTCTCGCGTGTTCGAATCTTCTCTTTCGTAGGATTTTTCGAAGCTATTTGGGACCGGCTTTAACCATATATCCAAGTTCCATTACCTCTCCTGTAGCTAAACAGTAGATGGTAGCGATCCAAAGCAAAAAAAAAAAACATTCAAAATAATAAAATTCTGGGTTCGAATACCACTCCTGAAAAGGATAATCTAAACTGTTAATAATGAATTAAACAGTAGGTATGGATCTTATTACTCTTTCTGTAGCAAAAAGGAAAATGTAGAGCTAAAATCAAACCAAAACAAAAGCAAATTAAATCACACTTTTACCAAAACCACTGTTGGGGCTCACTATATGAACATATATATCATGTACCAGTTTTATAATCCGGATAGCCGAAAATAAAATGTGCTTCCCCCAAACACAGGTAGAGTCCGGCGATCGATGGGTGACCGAGCGATCACGTGATCGATATCATTCCGCTTCTCCTTAACAAGTTCGTTTGTGTAAGGGAATACGTCGAGGGAATCACGTGTGTCATTATCAATATCCTGGTGAAAAAAGGGAACACGCCGGGGAAGATGTCTTGGCTCTGATATCTCGCTATCACGTCAACACACCTGTCTCTGAAGAAACGAGACGTGTGACGGTTTGTAAACCCTGTCAATCAAATATTTAAGCTTCACAAAAGTTTAAAAAAAGGTTTTTCTGTAAATTGTCCCGAATGGCGTACAATGGGTTTAATAGCGGGATTTTAAACGAAATCACTGCTAACTAAAGTGTTTTAGGATGTAATGTGTTCATCATTTTGTAAAACATTTTGACATCTAGTATAATATAATAGCTGTCTCTATTAAATTATAATATGACAACCCCCAATAAAAGTTTTCAATTGTACTACAAGAAAAATGAGGCGGTATGTATAAGTTTAAAAAAATATGGATTTATTTAGTTTATTTATTAATGAAAGGCATTTGAACGAACCTCTCTCCCTTCTGTTCACCATTATATTATAATTAACTTATAATTAACATTAAATTATAATTAACCTCAGTTTACAAAAAAAACCCACTATATTTTCAATATTTAAATATGTTAGATTTGCAATCGGACAGTTCAAAGAAATTGATTAGTTTGAGGTTAAATTTCTGGGCTGAGGTATCTCAGTTGCCAAAGTCATAGATCTCATTTCTGCGAGTTTGACGCTCGAGCAGCTCGAAGTTCCACCGTGCTCATTAATGAGCCCATAACATAGGTCACAATAGGTCCTAATTGTCTCGATGCCCTACAATTTCTCATACGATGCCCTTGCAGATGTTAGGCCAATCCTGGGAGGTCCTCTGTTTTTAAATTATGAGACACTTTTATGTTGGCCACATATTGATTGCTCCCATATAAAAAACAGGTATATCAACTACTCCGGATTATCCGGAGTTGCTCCATCGAAATGAGAAAAATGCATATATTCTATAACGCAATTAAAACAGTTTTGTTTAAACATTATAAAACAGTTTTGTTTAAATAAATTTAAAACATATATTTGAAATATTTGCTCAATCACGACTGCTGTAGATTTTCTGAAGGATGAATTATTTATGACTGCAAATTAGAAGTTTAATATATTTTATTTTTAGAAAAATCAGTTTGATTTCTCTTTAAAAATAATTATTTTGAATGTAAGACTTTACTAAACAAACAAAAACATTAGTCTACTTTTTACGCATTTATTAAACACGCGTCTTTAAAAAATTTCAAGAAAATGTTTTTTGTAAATTTCGTTTGTTAGTTTTAATTTGGATATGCCTAGTATTTATGTACTGGTTATCAAACGCTGGTCCAGTATACAATAAAAAATTTATATATCTCAAAGTATCTCTAAATTTATATTTGTAATAGGGAAAGTTTAAGAGAGCAATATGTGGAGATTTTTTTTTAATAAATGAGATTTACAGAAAATATGTAAAATATGCTGGAACTGACATTGTGAGAATTATTAAAGCATCATATAATAGGTGGCTGGACCATTTGAACAGATATGTCGATGATTTTCCTATTAAAAAAAGTACTTTTTAGAAAATTGAAGGGACCAGAATTAGAGGACGACGAGATGGTTAGATCATGTTGAAAACGAAAATGTATAACTCCAGAAAATCCTCAGATTGCTCCGGAAAATGACAAATATTTTGAAGAGCTTAAAGATTACAATTCAGCAAATAAATACAAAGTTTTGCAAAATATTATGCTAATTATTACTCTTTCCCCACAGTAATACTGCATTTTAAAGAGTTTTCAGTACTCTGTGGAAAAACCAAACTGAATTTAATTCAAATTTGATTAGAGAACTCTAGAATAACTGATGATAGCAAAATGTAAATATTTTAATCAGTGTCAATGTTGCTACAAGAAATATTGTTCTGAAAGATAAGTTGTTAAAGCTAAAACATGGTACTCATATATTTTAAATGCGTAAATTTTATATTACCTTTTACAATTTACTACTGTGTAAATATTTTAAGTTTAATTATACTTCAGAAACCAATAAGATATGTACTTATGTATAATCTGTAATTAGCATTTTAAAATTTCAAACCACGCTGTTGCTCCGGACACAAGTGCCTGAATGTTGGCATGTCTAAAAAAATTCCCAAAACATATCTGTAGCTTAGTAGAGGAGAATGCTTCATCAATAAATGCCCCAACAATTGAAATAATAAAAATCACCAACATTTCTAATATATAATAAATAACTTATTAGTATACTTGTACAATTTAATATTCTGTAACGCAAGTTATTACCATTTAAAACATATTAAATAAATTTAAGACATATTAAATAAATTTAAAGCATATATTTAAAATATTTGTGCAGTCATGATTAATGTAGATTTTCTGGAAGATGAATTATTTATTACTGCAATTTAGAAGTTTAATATATGATAATATTTAATAGTATACATTAGTTTACAATATGCAGATATTACTATATTATGTTAGAAATATTAGTATAATCATACACAATAACAAGGAAATTAAGGCAATTACCGAAAAAAATACTTAATTTGTTACTGAGGCATATAGTTTTAACTATTCATAAATTTAAACATTGTAACATAATAATTTTGGTATATTTGTTTCAAACATGTGAATTCCCAAGTGTTTTACAGTACTGAAATTTGTAGAATATTTTTTTCAATGATTTATCTTATATTATTAAGTTTATAAA
>CM063511.1:145993395-146020895 GCA_032207245.1 Pardosa pseudoannulata | reverse complement strand
GCTTCGTAATTCATCTTTCTTTTTTGTTAATTATTAACAGCTTATTTCTCGCTCACATACACTTATGTGTGCGTGTATGACCAATTTATACAAGGAAGAGTATGGATTTGTGGGGCATGAGGAATTAAACTTAATATAAATATCTCTTTATATTTCTAACTGTTCTATAAAACTGTGTATCTTTTGCCATATACCTGTTCCTATGAATCCTTTTAATTGCAGTTTTCTCTGAGTTTTTTGACAACAATTCTCTATTACAGCACCAAAAGTTAATAGTTATTTTGAAGGCAAGTTTTCAGATTCATTCATTGAAATTAACATAAATGTTTTAATAGTTCAGAAGCATAATATATTTTTAATAAATTAGCACTTAATTTAAAACTTTTTATAAATTAGCACAAAGCCTAAAAGTATATTGCTTCTAGTAACAAATTGTTTTATTGAAATGCTGCCTACAGAAATGGATGTGACAGCATGGCTCAGGAAGCGAATTGAATGTGTCTTTTTACCTCCTGAGCCATATTATGCATAAAACCATACTTTATTGTTGGAAAAAGTTATTTTCTCAAACGCAACTGACCATTCTATCATTGACAATAATGGAATTACTTTAAAATTGACTTCTTCGAAAATAGTAGGTGGAATCAGTCGAACACAGGATTATTTTTCGTTTAATGTGAGCTTAACCTAATAAAGCACAATGTTAGATAAAATAAATGTTACCAATGATCAATAAGCATATATACATGATTGACACATAATCTTTATCACTTTTATAAGTATTTTAGTAAATTAAATATGTAATTTAACTTTCGAAAGCATGGTTCATCCTTTTCTCCTGTAAAGGAGGGAGGGGACATTTTTTATAGCTATTGTAATTATTTTTTAAACTTGCATTTTTATAATTACCATTAAGTTTATATTTTTTAAACACGTTGAAATGTTATAGTTTTTTACAATGTTTATCCAGTAGAAAATAATTTGTGAGAAATATTTTCGTCAAACTTATCTCCTGCAACCTCATTCTATCCTATATGTTTTTAATATTAGAGATGAAAACCAACGTTACTCACTCTCTCCTATATGTTTTTAATATCAGTGATGAAAAACAATGTTACTCATTCTCTCCTATATGTTTTTAATATCAGAGATGAAAAAGAACTTTACTCATTCTCTCCTATATGTTTTTAATATCAGTGTTGATAAACAATGTTACTCACTCTCTCCTATACGTTTTTAATATCAGTGATGAAAAGCAATGTTACTCACTCTCTCCTATACGTTTTTAATATCAGTAATGAAAACCAACGTTACACACTCTCTGCTATATGTTTTTATTATCAGTGATGAAAACCAACTTTACTCACTCTCTCCTATATGTTTTTAATACCGGTGATAAAAACCAACGTTACTCATTCTCTCCTATATGCTTTTAATATCAGAGATGAAAACCAACGTTACTCACTCTCTGATATTGTTTAATATCAATAATGAAAACCAACGTCACTCAATCTCTCCTATATGTTTTTAAGATCAGTGATGAAAACCAACTTTACTCACTCTCTCCTAAATGTTTTTAATATTAGTGATGAAAACCAACGTTACTCACTCTCTCTCTTATATGTTTTTAATATCAGTGAAGAAAACCAACGTTTCTCACTCTCTCCTATATGTTTTTATTATCAGTGGTCAAAACCAACATTACTCACTCTCTCCTATAAGCTTTTAATACCGGTGATAAAAACCAACGTTACTCATTCTCATGGTCTACCATCTTCATATGTATCGTTTAGCCTTCGTGTTGCAAAAAAGCAGACCGTACCACTTAAAACCAAAACCAAAAACCATAGGTAATCGGGGACATTGCTGCTACATCCATTCTATTTACATCCCACTATTTATTGCTAAACACGGTGACTTTAACGGTATCGAGCCTCGAACTCACAAGTCTCTATTTACGAGATCTTTGCCTTTGCCAACTCAGCTACCACGGCTCCACATTTAATGGCAACTGCACTGGTAAAATTACATGTATCAGATTTTTACTTAAACTGCTAAAATGCCATGTAATACAGACTTTTATGCAATCATGAATGAATAAAATACTTTAATTTGAAAATAAGAATTTCCTTCCCTTCATAATCATACCTTCAATTCGTAAATACAAGATTTTCATTTCCTTATTTTATTCTAAGGGATCTAATCTGTAATCAATTCACCTTGAAAATTTCTGTGTATCATTCGATGCTAACTTTGTATATTTCACATAAGATTACAAAATTTTATCCCGGAATGAACAATAGCAACTCCTGTTTTCTTACAGTCAAAGAACTCTTTCGTTTAATTCCATTAGCTATTTCCATATTCCGGAGCGAGACATGCATACTAAAGATTCGAAATTTTAGAATGTTCGGGTGAATGCAAATGAGAACACAAATGCCTAACGAATTGGATGCGTGAAACAATTCAATTTTTCGGATTGCAATGTGTATGGTTAATGATGGAAATGTCATAAAACTTGTTTTAGTAGTAGATTTGCTTTTGGTTTTAAATCTAAAATTTTCAAATTTTCCTTACACTCATTTTTAGGAGGTATAGAATGTCATTTATAACTTTGATTAAATGAATGACCTAACGTACAGTGCAAACTACATAAAACTTTCGATATTTTTTAACTTTAAAGATATTCTGGTTTAACTGAGTACCTGATTTTAGTAACGTTATGTGATATCTCAAATTATAGCAAATATATTTTGGTGTTGTTTTTGTCATGGGTATCGCACATCTTTATATCAATTGAGTTGGTTTAGTATTTAGCAATATTAACACATTGACGGACAGTAGGAAAAAGTGTTTAAAAATTAACACTATATGTTTTTGTAATTTTTATAATATTAGAAATATAGTTTTACTTCTTCTACTTAAATAAACTTAAATTTGATTAATTCAGCACCTTTAATTAGGTTAGGGCTATAACCGTCATGGTGACAGCGGACTCTAAATACTAAGTAAGGGGACAATGGCGGCTATAACAGAAAAAAATTAAAAACGTAAATGACAGTGTAGGTGATTGCTGTTAAGGTTGCGTGTAGATTTTACCTACTAAGTAACTGACTCCATTTAAGATAAAAACATTTATTCAAGGCGTACGTACTTCGTACTGAAATGCGCTCTCTCTGGTTACATTTTCCTCGGCTTGCCGAGAAGCGAGAAGAAAAACATGTAAATTATATCTTTGGCAGGATTCCAGGTGCACGTGCAAGTGCAGATGTCCTTGAGAGTCGCTTGTGTTGCCATGGAGTAACTTCAACAGGTTTAATGACTTAAATAAGCAATTTTTTGTGTGCAACAAAGTATTTTTGAGAGTTTTATACGAAATGTTAGTTCATAACTAAATAAAAATAAATAAATGGCGAAAAAATGTATTATTGTTTTATAGTTATTACATATTATTATCGGTGTGGAAAACGAACAGATGGAAAACGAAATTAAACCTATAAAATTGTTTCCAAAACATGACACTAGGCTTCTACTTGTAAGCCGGTGAATGCACATTTGTGCCACTATAGCCGTAGTGTCTAAAAACGACGGTTTTGTTTTGGATAGCTATTGCTGTCATGCCACATTTTGAGCTTAGCTTTGATGGCTATACACATATATAGATGGCTATATATACATATATATATATATATATATATATATATATATATATATATATATATATATATATAGAGAGAGAGAGAGAGAGAGAGATGGCTATATTGTGTTCGTCTACGTATCAATAGGTAATATAATGGAAATGCGGTTATTATTAAAACCTATTTCATTTTGTTGTTGTTAATAGTACTTGGACGATCCAAGCACGTGTAACCAGAGGCTCCACGAATTAAAGCGAAAGATTGAGACTCTTGTTTGACGAGCACCACTAGAGTAAATGAACTTCTTAGCTCAAGTGAGTTGTCGGTATTTAGAAGCAGGAACCAAGCTACATATCTCTATTCTTGGCCTGATACCCTCAGAGGTATCGTTTGAGATCTTGGAGGACGTTGTGACTACGAACCCATTATTTTACGTACCCCAGTCACCAATTACGAACACGGCGGATCTTAAATTCACTCCAGCTCCGAACCTGCGAAACATTCAATTAAGAAATCGTTGCCTTTGTCTACTGAGCTACCGCGAATCTAAAACTCATTTAATTTATGCTCTAATATCTATGAAGATAAGTTATTTGGAGACTTTTAGAAGGTAACTAAAATATATTTTCAGTTATTCCGTATACCGAAACATATCTAGAAATATCAGAGATAGTTAAAATTTCCTGGAGCTAGAAAGGTATTTCCCGCTTTACATTTTATATTATATTCATATACGCATGTGCTCCTATAAGGTTTGCTGTTAGTCCGCTATTTCAGATCGCAACAAAAACTTACTCAAGTATAGGACAGTCGAACGATGGTAGTATAATTAAAGAGCTGATATTTGGTACCTTTAGTTTGATTTCAACTATTGCATGGATGATCGTAACCCTTCAGAATCGGCACTAAGCAATAGATCCCTGTCTCATTAGTTCTCATGTATAAAAAAAAGTCGACCATAGCTCTTCAAACCAAACCAAACCAATTCTAGAAAATATGAAGCCTGATATGCCCTTTACGTTAACTATACAGTTAACGTAAAGTACACTCTCACTGGTTACTATTAAGTTAACGAGAACTGTTAACAATAATTCCTGAAGTATTTTTCTAGATATTCGACTTAAAGTTTAAAATCGAACATACCTGGCCCTGTTTGGCAATGCAGTGTATATACAAGATATATCCACACGTAATGACAACTTCTGTATATTTGTAAAAAGCCATGTAGGAAAACAGGTAGTACATAAATGTATATTGGAAATTTAGTGACATATAAGAACAGTTCAGATGCTGTTCCTAATTTGTAGCGTAGCAAAGTGGCGTAACAGAGATACTTACTCTTAAAAACAACAATTTGTTGAGCTACACTATGCAATAAAGTTTTCCGTTGAACTCGGTAAATGGGGTAATGGAATTTGCAAATGTCAAGGCAGGCTTACAATCATAAAACTTTTAAAAACGCAAGTTACAAGGGACACACTGCGTTGAGGAACAGACGACAGAGCATAACAGACGATAAGTTCATAGGACGATCCTAAACTAGAAAGATGATGAAAACATCCAACTAGGAAGTAATGTTCTGAACTTCATCTGCTGCTTACGTTTACATTCCATTGCGAGCCGAGGTAACTCAGCTGGTTAAGGCAACGATCTCGTAACTGGAAGGTTGCGGGTTCAGGGCTCTAGCAAGCCTAAGATTCTTAGTGTTTGTTAATGGTGACTGGGGCATCATGCCCTCCAAGTTCACAAACAACACTTCTGGTGGTGGCAGGCAAAACCTAGGGTGTCTTCCGTTTAGTTCCTGCTTCTAAATGTCGAGGGCTCACCTAAGGTATGACGAACTTTTAACTTAGCAAGGATCGCCAAACAAAAGGCACACTTTTCGACTTAAGTTGTATGACCTCTGGTCCAAGTGCTTGGCTCGTTATTGTGGTATTGGTTACGATAATCACATTCAATTCCTTAGTTTTAATTTGTGAATAAATAAATTTGCTTGTAAGTGCTCAAGAGCTTAAAGAAAAGGTTATACCTAGTCTACCCAGAGATCGGTGGCAGCAGTAATGTCCCCCATGACTAATATTAACCCCACACAACATTGATTGTGACTCTGAACAACTGACTCGATGTCCCATCCACCATAAACCTCCCCTACTGAGACTCTTTTATTTTCATGGCTTAAGAAGAACACGAACTGATGTCATTTTGTCATTCTCTGAGATATCCAAACAGCTATAACTACATGGCTTCCGGCTTTTCCAAAAATGACTTTCAATACTGCTACAACCATTGCAGTAACGCTGGATTTAATTTATTGCTACCCAAGGTGCACACTTTGACGGTTGTCCAGGTTTTCTTTTAGGTACGATTATTTATGTAATGTTATTCTCAATTTTGGGACACACCGTTTATAGTATATAGATTAGATTTTTATTGGAACTACTATTTATGAAAGGAAATACAGAATTTCATACAAATACAAAATATTGGAGTACAAAAAAGATAATTTCTCCAACTTAATAATTAAATTATTGATTCGTAAATGCACACTGATATGTGGTTGTGCTTCCTTCAACAAAATCCAATGCTTTTTGAATTGATCTTCACAATTCTCTTGTACTATTCGATGTTATCTTTGTGTAGCACTATTTCCTATAAGATTACACAATTCTATATTCGAATCGAGAATTGGAACTCCTGCTTGTTTCCAATCAAAGAAGTTGTTCCTTTAATTCCATTAGATATTTCCATATTCCGTGGCCAGATATACATACTAAAAATTCGATATATATAAAGTTCTGTTAAATGCAAATGAGAACACAAATGCATTCCAAATTCGATGTGCTTTCAGTGGAAATAGTTCAATATTTCCGATGCTATGCTTTCTGTTAATAACATGAATTTTTAAACTTTATTTCGTGAGTAGATTTACATTTTTTCTTAACTCGAAAGTGTTCATATAATTTATAATTTCTTATAGGCAACAAATGAAGAATGCATGTAAAAATTATTGTGTTATTTGATTATTTTATTTATAGAAATAGAAGTATCATTTTTCTTTAAAAATAATTATTTTGATTATAAGAATTTATTTAACAAACTAAAATATTAACCCACTTTTTGCACATTTACTAAACATGCGTCTTTCAAAAGTTTCAAGAAAAACTTTTTGTAAATTTTTTTGTTATTTTTAATTTGGATATTCTTAATATTTCTAACTGCTTAATATTTCGGTAATATTTCTGTAGTTCTGTGCTGGTGGCTAGTGAACTTGTTTCGGTTGGTAGAACGGCAATATAAGCAGGTTTTGCCTTTTAAAGCTAACTTTAAAAATACTAAATAGATTTATTAAATTAATTATACAATGTACATGAATTTTACCAATAATAAAATAAATTTACGCTATACTACTCAAATTAGTTATTGTCATTAAAATTGAGCGACATTCAGAAAAATTTATTCAATCAACAACATTGGTTTGGTTTGTATTTGAGCGATACGTTCTACTCTTTTTCCTCACGAGGGCTATGGAGACCTGGACCTACTACTTAACGCGGATTTTGATCGGCTGCGAACATTTATATCCCTGTAGGATTCGAACCCACGAACACTGGAATCGAAGGTCGGCTCCCTAACCATTCGGCCATATGACCGTCGCTTCAGCGTGCCTCAGTGACAAAAATTTAATTTGTAACTCTATTGAAGAAAGTAATTTAAATATTTTACCTCTTATAATTGAGTACTTCTACTACCCTACACTTTAAGTTACGGTATTTTTACAAAAGGGGGCGTTGAACACATTTTCACAAGGGGCGGTAGCTTAAAAAATATTGAGAATCACTTTGTTAAAGGAATACAGAATTTTTTTTTCTATTTCAGACAAAATTGTTAACATTCAGACAAAGTTATAGATTTTTTGCGCAAATAAAAGATCGATTACGAAAGTGATCTTCTTTTAAAACTGAAAAAAGAAACTTCCTGATTCATGTAGTCTTAAAAATAACCTCCGATTGACTAGCGTATGTTTAATGTATATTTAATATCTTACTCACATGACTATAGGAAGATCGTGTTACTACATCTGACATACGTTTGTTTTTTTATTATCTGGAAGAATCCGAAGATATTTGAAACGACAAGAAAGATATATTTTCATTACGGAAATAATGTTTTTCTTTAAACGGATATATCCTTTAATAGATTGGAATGAAAATAGAAATAGTATCATTTAAACGAGAATCGATTTTCGTCTCTTGTGCCTCTTTTGTTTCTGTTTTGTTTGGAGAAAGTAGGAAACAAATTAAGGCAGCGATCCACGTCAAGCCAGGGTTAAGGTAATAAATGAACTAATTCTCGTAATCAGCCCCAGTGGACATAGAGGGAGTAAGAATTAAGTCGATTGCTTCTAGTTATGGCCGCTACTATGCATTAATATGTATTTAATAAAAACGAATTAAAGGGATAAAGGATAATATAATAATCACCTTCAAGGGACAGTATCCATAAATATACTTATGTGTGTATATAAATGTGCGTATATATGTGTGCATATATGTGTCTATATACATGTGTGTATATGTGTGTACATATATAGTGCGTGAGTATGTGAATGTATATGTGTGTATGTATAAATGTGTATATACATGTGTATATGTGTATATATATATATATATGTGTATACATATGTATGTATATAAATGTGTATGTAAGTGTGTACGTGTGTCTTTGTGTATGTATTATATATATATATATATATATATATATATATATATATATATATATATATATATATATATATATATAGGTATATATATATGTATATATATATGTATATATATATATATATATATATATATATATATATATATATATATATATATATATATATATATATATATATATATATATATATATATATGTGTGTGTGTGTGTGTGTGTGTATGTACATATGTCTATATGTATATATGTATATAAATATTTCTTTAGTATGTATGTCTATATGTATGTGTGCAACACGGCAAAAATTAATCTGAAGGTTACACGAAATTATGAAAGTTCAGCAGCGTACTGTTTTTAATTGCCCGAGCCTGCTGTGAAAGAAGAAGACTAATTAATAATTCTAATATTGAAGATTGCAGTCGAGCCATTAAATAAAAAAGAAGCAATTAGTAAGTAGTGGAACTTAACTTTCATTAAAGATCTAAGAAAAGGACATGTTACACTGGCAAGAAGAGAGGAGAGAAGAGAACGAACGATACATGAAAACACTAGTTCGGACCCCACAGCGAGATGACACAAGCAATATTCCCAAGGAACCAAAAGATTAGTAAACGTTCTCAACAGTAGAAAGGAACTTAAAAAGTGAACTATTCGCAGGGTACAAATAGAAAATAGGCATTTATTTAAGAGTTAGCTTTGGGAAATGGGCTCAAACAATACATGTCACGAACATTCCTTTTAATTTTGAGATTTTGTGGTGGGAGAATAGATTGTGGGTGGGAGAATAGATATCAAAGAATTAGAATGAGAATTTTTTAGGTATTTTAAGTGTAATAATTTTGGGAGTATTACATATATGTATAAAGATGAATTAAAAGAACAAAATATAATATAATAATCAATTACAAGCATTATTTCTTATGGGGAATGTCATTAGTCAAAGTAAGTCTAAAAGTGATTATCACATATATGTATTTTCGACTCCACACACTTATATAAAAATTGAAGAAAGAAATAATTTGTGAGTTTAGTTCAAACGGTATTCTACATTGCCTTACGGGATTTCTTTGTAAACAACGCCTGTAATATCATTCCTTTTTTTGGGGGAGGGGGGCTTGTATTTTATGATTTGATTTGAATCTTCAGTCGTACATTATCGTGAACACTCTGAAAAATTTTCGTCTCTCAAGGTTATTGTATTAATATCAGCTCTCCCACTTTGCCACCTGGCATTTGCACTTTAATATCCGTTAAATTGAAGCATTAAGTTACATAAATATTAAGTATTAATCTGAAATATTTCGGGATTAAATTATTACATCCGTAACATTCATACATCCGTAAACAATAAAAATTCAAAATTATCCTCCACAAAATGTAGATTGTTATTTTTGTTTTCTAAAAGTTAAAATTAAAAGTTAACATTTCAACTGTTTAAAAAGCAATCTTACAAATTTATATAAATAAGTCAATACCTTTGAGTTCTACTTTTCCTTCTGAGAACAGATAATAATCATTATAATAAAATGTATCGTTATATAAACTACAGATTGCAGATATATATATATATATATATATATATATATATATATATATATATATATATATATTAAAAATTTTCCTATATAAAATTAATGTTAAAATAATTGAGGAGGAACTTATCTTTATTTTATTGTTGTTGCTTATTTCAGTTGCTGCTTCTGATGAAACTTGAGCAAACCAAGCACAACTGAGTCATACTCTACTCGAATTAAGGAAAAGGAGTGCGCCTTTCGTTCTAAAGAGCACCGCAAGTGTGAAAATACGACATATGCTCAAGTAGGTCCTCATAATTTAGAAGCAGGGACCAAGCAGAAGACCCATAAGCTTGGCTTGACACCCCCAGAGGTATTGATTAAGAACTAGGAGGACATTGTGACCACGGACTTATTTTACGTGCCCCAGTCACGTTTAACGGACACGTCAGATCTTATGCGGGCTTGGGATCTGAATTCGCAACCTTTCAGTAACGACAGGTTTGACTTTACCGACTAAGTTACCGCAGCTCACTTATTTCAGTAATTATAGTATTTGAAATGAACTTTTCAAATATTTTAGATTTTTTGAAAATTCAATCGGAATATGCCATATTTCTCAGATCTTTTTAAAATTAAAATTGGTACATAATGATACAGAATATTTATTGTTTACAAAAAAGCAAAAATTATTAATGAAACTCTCTTTGTGTTATTGTAAGTCTGCCCAAGTGCCAAAATAATTCTGGAATTTTTAAAGAAGTTCTCCCTTTTCCTTTATGAAAATTGCTTCATATTAGAAACAAATTAAACACAGGAAAAGTAATTAAACAAAATTAGAAATCAAATGCTGAAATCCCATAGACTCCTAGCCGAACGATCAATGATTGGTTAGGGTGCTGGGCTTCGGTACCGGAGTTTGTGGGTTCGAATCCCATAGTGGCATGGATGTTTGTAGCCGTTCAGAATCAACTTTAAGGTGTATGTCCCGGCCTCATTAACCCTCCTGTTACAAAAAGTAGGCGTAGCTTTCCAAACCAATTCTTTCAATGACCACCTGTATTACCATTTCGGGAACTTATTGACTCTACCTTATACATTAGAGATTTAAGATGAAACTCATTTTTTTTGTTGTTGTTGCTTATTTCCGATGTTGCTTTTGATGCCACTTGAGCAAATCAAGCAATACTAATCCACACTCTACTCGTAATAAAGAAAAGGAGTGCGCCTTTCATTCTAAAGAGCACCGCTAGTGTGAAAATATGACTTATGTTCAAGATTGTATTGGTAATTTAGAAGCAGGGAGAAAATCAGAAGACCCATAGGCTTGACCTGCCACACCCAGAGGTATTGATGAGAACTTAGAAGACATTAGAACTACGAAGTTATTTTACGTGCCCCAGTCACGTTTAACAAACACGGCAGATCTCATGCCAGCTCGGGCTCCGAATTCGCAACCTTCCAGTAACGAGAAGATAACTTTACTGACTGGCTTACCGTGGCTCGCTTATTTCAGTAATTGTAGTATTTGAAATGAACTTTTCTCAAACATTTTAGCTTTTTTGAAAATTCATTAGCCATGTGTCATTTTTCTCATACTTTTTAAAATTTAAATAGAAAGAAAATGATACCGAATAATTATTGTTTACAAAAAA
Source organism: Pardosa pseudoannulata (assembly GCA_032207245.1). Classification (NCBI taxonomy): domain Eukaryota; kingdom Metazoa; phylum Arthropoda; class Arachnida; order Araneae; family Lycosidae; genus Pardosa; species Pardosa pseudoannulata. Next base: position 146,009,372 of record CM063511.1, on the reverse strand, counting down.
GCAAAATTTATTAATAAAACTCACTTTGTGTTATTATAAGCCTCCGCATGGTTCAAACTAATTCTGGATTTTTTAAACAAGTTCTCACTTACCACTTATGAAACAGGTTTCATTTTAGAAACAAATTAGACGCAAGAAATCTAATTAAACAAAATTAGAGATTAAATGCTGAAATCCCATAGACTCCTAGCCGAACGATGGATGATTGGTTAGGGTGGTGACCTTATGTACTGGAGTTCGTGGGTTCGAATCCCACAGTGGCATGAATGTTGGTAGCCGTTCAGAATCAACTTTAAGCTGTAAGTCCCGGCCTCATTAACCCTCGTGTTACAAAAAGTAGACGTAGCGTTCCAAACCAATTCCTTCAATGACCACCTGTATTACCATTTCGGGAACTTATTGACTCTACCTTATACATTAGAGATCTACGATGAAACTTTGTGCTATTGTAAGTCTCCGCATAGTCAAAATAACTCTAGATATTTTAAAGAAGTTCTCACTTTTCACTTATGAAAAATGTTTCATTTTAGAAACAAATTAAACACAGGAAAACTAATTAAATAAAATTAGACATCAAATGCTGAAATCCCGTATATTACTAGCCGAACGATGGCCGATTAGTTAGGGTGCTGGCCTTCGGTAGAGTTCGTGGGTTCGAATCTCACAGTGGCATGGATATTCGCAGCCGTTCGGAATCGGCTTTAAGCTGTAGGTCCAGGTCTCATTAGCCCTTGTGTTTCAAAAAGTAGACCGTAGAATTCCAAGCCAAACCTATATATTCCTAATAATAGTTCAAAATTGTAGGATAAGATATAAAATAACAACACGTGACGTGTCCCTCTAGATTAACTCCATGCATAAATGTCAGAGCAATATATCTCCTTATAAATGATTAAAAATAATAAAACTTAGCTTTTATTCTAGTAAACTATTCCAGACATAAAACAAAATATCGCAATAAATATCTAAACTTCGCCGTGTAATTGCTGCTATTTAGCCGGCGTTGTCGAAGAACTAGAAAGAAAATGCAGTTCTCTTCGAAGGCAAACTGTTCTGTACATAATGATATCGTAGCCGGTCCATCTTCGGAGCTGACGATTAAATGGAACGAGAATCGATTCTCCAGTAATACAGCTTAATGAAGTATCCGAACAAATAGGGGAGATTTCAGTTAGAGTTACGTCATTGTGAAATCGGAACAAAGTGCAGGAGGCTAAAATTTCCTTAAATTCCTGGAACTAATGCTGGGAGCAGTTTTCTGTTTGCAGTCGTACGCCTGAACATTTCGAACGTTCGGGCTGACAAGCTTGTTTATCTGCCGTAAGAGATGTGACATGTCCCGAAGCAATTTAGAGACGTGATTAAGGAGATAAGAGACCATGTGATTTAAGTTCTCATTCAAAATTCTACTTGGACGCATTTTTAACCTTAAAGCCCGTTTGCTGAGAAATTTTACATAAGGCGCACGTGGTTCGTATTTACTGTAGCTTTTTTTTTTAGCATTTTAGCACAAAAACGACTAAATTAATAATAACAAATATATTAAGAAATAAAATTTTAATATTATCTTTGCAAAATATAAATGAACGATGACCGAATGGTTAGGGTGTTCTCCCTCGAACCGGAGTTTTTGGGTTCGAATTCCACTATGGCATGGAAGTTCGTAGCTGTTCAGAATGGCTTTAAGCAGTAGGTCCTGGTCTCATTAGCCCTCGTGTTGCAAAAAGTAGACCGTAGCACTCCAAAACCAAAGTAAAATATAAGTTATGTCCCAATTAAACTCGTTTTTTTATAAAATGCTGACATTACTGAGATAAAATGGCAATTACGTATTTCATTATAGAAAACAAAAAATATATTATTTACAACTACATTTTAAAATCAAAGATAGTTCAGTACTCTTTACTTTTACCCAATAACATTAAAAATTTAGTATAAAAAATAACGAGCCGTTAAGTGTAATATAAGTGATATTAAAATTATATAAGTACATTCAAAGCAATATTATTAAAAATAAAATATTTTTAGTAATTATATGAAATACAATATGGTAATATTGGGGATTAAGGACAGATTAAGGAGATAAGAGATCTTGCGATTTTAGTTCTCTTTCAAAATTCTACTTGGACGCATTTTTAACCTTATAACCCGCGTCCTGAGAAATTTTACATAAGGCGCACGCGATTCGTATTTCTTACTGTACCTGTTATTTTAGCATTTTAGGCAAAAGAAACGACATAAATAAATGAATAATGATAACAAATATAAATTATATCACAATTAACCCCTTAACAATCGCATAATTTTTAGGAAAACGGTTATAAAAGTGCCTATTTTTTTAATTAAAGAAAATTATATAGATATCTGTGTGTATATACTATATATGTATTTATTTTTAACTTTGTTGTTCATTTTGAGCTTAAAATAAATATAATTTAATTTTTTGGAAAAACCAACATTCTGGGTGGACTGAATGACCAGCTAATACAAAAATTTAAAAAAAAATGTTTTTAACATTGAAAGAGAATTTTATTACAGTTGCGTATAACATAAATAGATATTAGTAATTTTTTTCTTGTGTGATCAATGTCAAAGCACGAGATGCAAAATCCAACATACCAATGTGGACAATCGTACCGAGTTTACTTATTGCATATCTTATCATTTTCATCTCTTCTGGAACAATAAAACTTTCATTCTCTTGATGGTTACCGTTTCTTATCAGTTGGAAGTATCTGTGCAGTAAAGTGCCTTTCAATAAAATGGTTGGGGTCTTAGCTTGACCGGACTCTTTTTGCAATGGTATTGGATATAATGTTTTTGTAAATACGATACGAATTCAAAAGAGTCAAAAATAGTTACAAATAGTCTGGTTTTGCCACGGGTGTATAGATTGAGAAATAAACATGATTCTGGGCATAAGAAATAGATTGTTTAATACTTTTGGCACGATACTTTTGAACACTCTAATCAGAAATAGCACGGGCCCCAGAAATAGAGGGCATCGTCATTTTAACGGGAGCGAAAAGGAAGGGCTTAAACTAGTTTTTTTTTTATAAAATGCTTACATTAGTTAGGTAAAATGGCAATTATGCATTTCATTATAGTAAACACAAAATTTGTTATATACAACTATATATTAAAATCAAAGATAGTTTAGCAAAAATATTCTTTCTCCTACCCAATAACATTAAAAATTGTATTATAAGAAATAACGAGCCGGTACATAAGTCATGAAAGAATATATGTATATATATATATATGTATGTATATATATATATGTATGTATATATATATATATATGTTTATATGTATATATATATATGTATATATGTATATATATATATATGTATATGTATATATACATATATATATATATATATATATATATATATATGTAGGGTTCGGTGTCTAGGAGTGTCGTTAGACAAATTTCGATGACAGGATAAATTAACAATAACAACATTTAACTACGTAGCAACACAGAAAACATTTAAGCACAAAGACAAATAGTTAGACAATGGTGAAGACGCAGTGTAGACAAGACTTCCTACTCGAAGATTAACATACGCAGTACACCCTGCTCGGTGTTTAATAAATTGAGGGAGCTCAAGTGCCACGTGTCCTTCATTCGACCTCGTCACTCCTTCTCGAATCCTACTCGAATGTCCCTCTGTCGTTTCTTACTTAACCCACTCAGTGATGAGGGCGGGACCTTGAAATGATGCGCGGCACTATATATATATATATATATATATATATATATATATATATATGTGTGTGTGTGTGTGTGTGTGTGTGTGTGTGTGTGTGTGTGTGTGTGTGTGCTTGTGCTCAAGTGTGTATATGTATATAGATATGTACATATATGATTGCACATTGATATGTATATTTATAATAATAAAATTCTATTAAAGCAAAATCTTAACTTAAATATTTTCTGTTTTCCATTGAAAATTAATTAATTAGAAGTGATTTAATTGAAAGTAATTGTACTCTGCCATTATTATGAAAAATAAGTTTTAGAATATGTTAATAGGAAATCTAGATTTTCAATGGAAAACAGAAAATCTTTAATTTAGAATTTTGCTATAATAGAATTTTATTATTACAAATATATAAGTGGGTGTATAGGTATGTATAGATACATATTTGTTTTAGTATGTATTAAAATTTAACGCTATATGTATATAGGATCTTATATTCCTATAAAATTTTTCCTTAATATGGTTAAATTCGGAAATCGTTTCGAGTCCCACTGAGGCATGGATGTTCGTAGCCGTGCGGAATCGGCTTTAAACAGTAGGTCCCGGTCTCATTAGCCCTCGTGTAGCAAAAAAGTAGACCGTAGTGCTCCCAACCAACCTTAATAAAAAATAAATTTTTGCATGGAGTTGCAATTTATTACTGCTTGAGTATTTTTACAAAGTACACGACCACTTGACTTTTCTTTAAACTGAAGCTTTTCTTATTAGCTTCTTCATACATCAAAGGCGTGTAACGGTTTCCGAATCAAAACTCATTTTACGTCCAAATATCCCCCCAGGGAATAGAATTTACTGAATGCCGAACACCTGGATATAAAATTAGAATCGCTTCAGTGCGCTTCAAAGCATCTCCCTCCAGATTGAATTTCGGATAAAGGAAAAAAATCCTCCGTGTTTATTAACTTTGCATTTCTGGAGTTTGTAACACATCAGAGCTAATAAAACCCATTATTGAATTGAGAAGTGTGGAGTTTAAAATATTTCAGAAATTATATTTCCATATGAAGTTTTGACATGGAAATGAATAAATATTTATCAAAACTAAAGCTTTAATAAAATATTTAGTGATATTTTAATGATTTGAAACTGCGTTTTATATCGAAATTTTTCTTCATGAAAATGGTGTAGATTAATTATACAGTTTTTCTAGTTTTAATTTTAAATTTGTAAATGGCAGGTGTATTTGTAATTACACACCCACAAATATATATAAATATATAGAATTATTTCTGCTTTTATATTTATTACGATTGGTCAGTAAATGAGAGGTGTATTTGTAATTACACATACACACACAAATGTATATAAGTATATACAATTATTTCTTTTTCTAAATTTATTACGATTGGTCAGTAAATGACATGTTTATTTGTAATTACACACCCACAAATGTATATAAATATATAAAATTATTTCTGCTTTTATATTTATTACAATTGGTCAGTAAATGACAGGTGTATTTGTAATGACACACACAAATGTATATAAATATACAGAATTATTTCTGCTGTTAGATTTATTACGATTGTTCACTAAATGACAGGTGTATTTATAATTACACACACAAGAATGTATATAAATATATAGAATTATTTCTGCTTTTAGATTTATTACGATTGGTCAGTAAATGACAAGTGTATTTGTAATTACACACACACACAAATGTATATAAATATACAGAATTATTTCTGCTTTTAGATTTATTACGATTGGTCAGATCTTGGGAACATACTTTTACCATAATAAAAAAATGAATATTGCCTAAGTATGTTAGAGTTTAATATTAATTACTAAATTTATATATACAGATGCATTATATTTCCATTTATATATATACATATGAAATTATATTTCCATTTGAAGTTTTGACGTAGAAATGCATAAATATTTATTAAATCTAAGGATTTAATAAAATATTTAGGGATATTTTATTGATTTACAACTGTGTTTTACATTAAAATGTTTCTTTATGAAAATGGTGTACATTTATTATATAGTGTCTCAAGTTTTAATTTTAAATTTGTAAATAGCAGGTTTCAATTTTTTAAATACAAATTCAAGCACACAAATGTATATAAATATATAAAATTATTTCTGCTTTTAGATTTATTACGATTGGTCAGTAAATGACAGGTTTATTTGTAATTACACACCCACAAATGTATATAAATATATAAAATTATTTCTGCTTTTATATTTATTACAATTGGTCAATAAATGACAAGTGTATTTGTAACTACACACGCAAATGTATATAAATATACAGAATTATTTCTGCTTTTAGATTTATTACTATTGGTCAGTAAATGACAGGTGTATTTGTAATTACACACACAGAAATGTATATAAATATATAGAATTATTTCTGCTTTTAGATTTATTACGATTGATCAGATCTTGGGAACATACATTTACCATAATAAAAAAATGCTATTGCTTAAGTATGTGAGAGTTTAATATTAATTAGTAAATTTATATTTACAGATGTATTATATTTTCAGTTATATATACAGATGCATTATATTTCCATTTGAACTTTTGACACACGAAATGAATAAATATTTATCAAAACTAAGTCTTTAATAAAATATTTAGTGATATTTTAATGATTTACAACTGTGTTTTACATCAAAAAATTTCTTTATGAAAATGGTGTACATTTGTTGTATAGTGTCTCTAGTTTTAATTTTAAATTTGTAAATGGCTGGTTTTAATTTTTTAAATACAAATTCAAGCACACAAATGTATATAAATATATAAAATTATTTCTGCTTTTAGATTTATTACTATTTGCCAGGTCTTGGGAATATACTTTTACCGTAATAAAAAAATTCTTATTGCTTAAGTATGCTAGAGTTTAATATTAATTGTTAAATATATATAGAGAGAGATGCATTATATTTCCATTTATATATAGAGATGCATTATATTTTCATTTGAAGTTTTGACACAAAAATAAATAAATATTTAACAAAACTAAGTCTTTAATAAATTATTTAGAGATATTTTAATGATTTACAACTGTGTTTTACATCAAAATTTTTTTTATGAAAATGGTGTACATTTATAATAAAGTTTCTCTAGTTTTAATTTTAAATTTGTAAATGACAGGTTTTAATTTTTTAAAACAAAATAATTACACACACAAATGTATGTAAATATATACAATTATTTCTGCTTTGAGATTTATTACGATTCGCCAGATCTTGGAATTATACTTGGAAACATAAAAAAATGCTTATTGCTTAAGTTATGTTAAAGTTTAATATTAATTATTAAATTTATATATACAGATGCGTTATATTTCCATTTGATGTTTTGACGCAAAAATGAATAAATATATATCAAAACTAAGTCTTTAATAAAATATTTAGTGATATTTTAATGATTTGAAACTCTGTTTTATGTCGAAAATTTTCCTTATGAAAATAGTACCTCAGGACCGTAGATATCGTCATTTGCATAGGTGTCCAAATATTTATTGGTAGACAGTGTGTACAGACATATAAAAAGAGCTGATGGCAGCAGAGATTCTTTTTGGTGTTTTCCCGGCCAATGAAAGGTCAAAAGATAGTCACTAAGTTTTGCCATAATAGGTTATAATCCCTCAAAAATTATTTTAAGATACATGTAATTATGTTGGTTGGTATTACGGTTAATAGTATTATTTCTTATATATATATATATATATATATATATATATATATATATATATACACATAGATATATATATATATATATATATATATATATATATATATATATATATATATATATATATATATATATATATATATATATATATATATATATATATATATATATATATATATATATATATATATAATATATATATATATATATATATATATATATATATATACATATATATATATATATATATATGTATATATATATATATATATATATATATATGTATATATATATATATATATATATGTATGTATATATGTATATATATATATATATATATATATATATATATATATATATATATATATATATATATATATATATATATATATATATATATATATATATATATATATATATATATATATGTATATATATATATATATATATGTATATATATATATGTATATATATATATATGTATGTATATATGTATATATATATATATATATATATATATATATATATATATATATATATATATATATATATATATATATATATATATATATATATATATATATATATATATATATATATATATATATATATATATATATATATATATATATATATACACATAGATATACTTTCTTAAATACACTTGCATACACATACATATGTGTGTGTATGTTTAAAAACATTGTCTATGTGGTTTGAGATTAAGGTGAGATATAAGTAAGCATTTTCTTTTTAATCTTCTTTTAAATTCTTTTTATGTTCGGGAATCTTCCGCATTTAATACATTATCATTGCTGCATTTAGAATTCCGACTCTAGATAGAGCTCTCAAGTGTTAAATATCCGAAAGGGGAATCTTAAAATGGAATCGTAAAAATTCAAATGAGGGATTCATTTTTTTCCATTATCTTGTTAGGAGGAGGAACTGAAGAAACGATTACGGCATACAAAATGAGTTTTACGTGAGCTCGGTTTTTCTTTCCATATTTTGAAAAAAAAAAATTAAATACATTATGGGTTTTCGGATTTTGATAAAATATTATTGGATAATGTAACAATGATATATCTCTTAATAATTTTTTTTAGTTTTTGTCAGTTCACTTATTAATAAGGACAATAAATAAAAACAAGTATTATGTATTCAAAATATATATAAACAATTATTAATTTAATACTATTAATTTCTCTCAACATTATTAAATGAGATTTCATACACTGGGTAGGCGGATTTTGTTGCAAAAATAAATTCCGTGCGTTATCTTATTCTGAGCTACGTAGTTGTCAGTGCCTCTGATGGAATTAAATTACCCCTTTAATATCTACAGTCTCATTTTAGATGACGCTAAAAATTAGCTTTTGGAATTTAGTTTTCTTAAAACGAGTGTTCCCTTTTAGAAGTAGGTACAGAGTAATCTTATAAATTATATATATTTTTTTAAAGTTTTTATCATTTATAAATCTTCTATTTTGACACTTTGTGAATTCTCGAACAGCATACATTAATTTGCTTTTTCATAGGCACATTGAAATCCTGATAAATTGTTTAATTTCTTATAAAAATGTCCAATTTAGCTCACGATATAATCCACATTGGCTTGGGTGCTGTTGTGAGCAAGTAGTTCGAACGAACAAAAAACGTAATTTTGTAAAAGAAAAATAGTTTTAACTAGCATCGTATGCTTAAGGCATCTGATAGATAAATGTCTACATAAGTGTGATTTAATCATCAAACCTTATAGGTCTGTGACTGAACTAATCAAGGTACATAATGGTCAGTCACATGGGAGACGCTTAGTGCCATGGAGAAAGCGACACTGATTATATAGAGACTTATATAAAAAGGGCTCATGGCCTAAGATATTCTTTTATGTGAATTCCCCAAAGGAAGGTCAAAAGACCGCTAAAAATTAGGTTTTGGTATTTAGTTTTCTTAAAACGAGTGTTCCCTTTTAGAAGTAGGTACATGACTTTCTAATAAATTATCTATATTTTTTGAAAATTTCTATCATTTATAAATTTTCTATTTTGAAACTTTGCGATTTTTCGAACAGCATACATTTAATTGCTTTTTCTGTAGGCACATTGAAATCCTGAGAAATTGTTTTATTTATCATAAAAATGTCCAATTTAGCTCATGGCATGTTAAGAGAATCCACATTGGCTTGGGTGCAGTCGTAAGCAAGGTGTTCGAACGAACAAAGAACATAATTTTGTAAAAGAAAATTAATTTAAACTAGCATCGTATCCTGAAGACTTCTGGTGTGATAGAAGTTTACATAATTGTGATGTACTCATCACAATTTATAGATCTGTGAGTCAACTAATCAGGGCACGTAATGGTCAGTCACATGGGAGACGTTTGGTGACATGGAGAAAGCGACACTGATTATATAGAGACTTTTATAAAAAGGGCTCATGGCCGAAGAAATTCTTTTATGTGAATTCCCCAAAGACAGGTCAAAAGATAGTCACTAAGTTTTGCCATAAAAGGTGAGAATCCCTCAAAAATTATTTTAAGATACTCATAATTATGTTGATTAGTTTTTAGGCAAAAATTATTATTACATATTTATACATATACATACATATATACACTTAAATATATTTGCATGCACATACATATGTGTATGTGTATGTTAAAAACCATTGTCTATGTGGTTTCAGATTTAACTGAGATATAAGCAAGAATTTTCTTCTTGGCCTTTTTAAAAAATTTTTTTTATGTTCGGGAATCTGCTGCATTTAATACTTTATCATTTCTGCATTTAAAAGGCCGGGTCTAGATAGAGCTCTCAAGTGTTAAATATCCGAAAGGGAAGTCTTAAAATGGAATCGTAAAAATTCGTATGAGGGATTCATTTTTTCCCATTATCCTGTTAGGAGGAGGAACTGAAGAAACGATTACGGCATACAAAATGAGCTTTACGCGAGCTCGGTTTTTCTTTAAATATTTTGAAAAAAAATTGGAATACATTATGGGATTTCGGATTTCGATAAAATCTTATTGTGTAAAGTAACAATGATATATTTTTCAATCAATTTTTTTAATTCTTTGTTTGTTCACAAATTAATAAGAACAATAAATAAAAACAAGTTTTATGTATTAAAATAAATAAAAACAATTATGAATTTAGTACAGTTAATTTCTCTCAAAATTGTTAATTGAGAATTCATACACCGGATAATTGGGGGATTCTGCTGCGAAAATAAATTACGAGCGGTATCTTATTCTGGGCTACGTAGTAGTTAGTGCATCTGATTACATTAAATTAACGATTTAATATCTACAGTCTTATTTTAAATACCGCTAAAATTAGCTTGTGGAATTTTATTTTCTTTAAACAAGGTTCAATTTTCCCTTTTATGAATAGGTTCAAGGCAATCTAATAAATTATCTACAATTTTTTAAAAATGTCTATCTTTTATATTTCTTCTATTTTGATCGACACTTTGTGATTTTTCGAACAGCTTAAATTAATTTACTTTTTATGTAGGTATATTGAAATCCTGACAAATTGTTTTATTCATTAGTATGTCTTTTTATTAATAGGTCCCTTTCTCATTAGCCCTGATGTAAGAAAAAAGTCATCCGAAGTGCTCCAAATAAAAGCAAACTATTTTATATATTAAGCTGCATGATGCATTTCAACATTATAAACTTAAGGAGCAGTCTTTGGAATTATATACAAAATGTCTACATTTGTTTGTAGATAAGTTTATTTCTCTTTCATTTTCTCTCTCTCTCTGTGTGTGTGTGTGTGTCTCTCTATCTGAGTGTATGTAAATTAAGAGCATGTGATTGTTTGGTTATCCGTATACAACATAAACTATAAAATAAAACTAAATGTATATTTGTTTTTTAATCTATGCTGCCAAATTAATAATATTTTACCTGTTACTTTATTTTAAAAATACAATTAATCTAATAATAAAATTAAATATTATTAATTACATAAATATAAAGCTTTTTAACTTGGTATGAAGTTATAAAAATCTAAAAAGTTATAAATAGCAGAATTCAATTTTTAGAAGGCAAATTAAAGATTATTACCAAGGTATCTGGTACAATAACGACTAATTTTATTTTGTCAAAATATTATTTTCTTACAGTTTTCACTTATTTAATTTTTAATGAGCAATCTAATATATCTAAGGTAAGTAATATTTATCTCTTATGTAGTATTTAATAATTAATATTTTATGATTTATAGCAATAGTAACTACCAATGCTGTTTACTCAGAAGTAAAATTTTCATATATTACAAATGTTTAAAGTACTCCAGGCGCATTGAAAATAGATCATTGTCTCTGAAATTTCAGTATTATTTACGTTAGAGTTTTAAAATAAATTCTAGATGAAACGGGTATGGTTTGAAGTGTATAATATGTTAATTATTCATTTTAATTAACCGCTATAGCTGTTTATTCTACAAAATGTGGGTATCATCATCATAATTATTTTTTCTCTTTATATTTTCTATGAATGATCATGAAAACAACTACATTTTTTGTAAAGTCTATAAGGAATACTTAAAATGTTTTTTATCAAATTGATGCTCCTGGATCATTTTTAATTAAGCTAAATATAAAACAATTAATAATTAATAATTCCAAAACTAATTAATAATTTGCCTTCAAATTTTTAAAATATTTATATATCAATACTACTAATAACATATTCAATTTTCAAGTAAATTTATTTAAAAGAAAAAATGTTCACTCTAAAGGTCCACTGTCGACTTAATATATTTTTATGTAAGTGATGCCTAAAAGAAACACTGTATTGATGCATATGAGTAGTACCTAAATCAAATTGAGATACGAGCACCGTTTCACTTCCAATCCATTTCTAAAATTCTCTACTTCACGCAAATCTCTCGCATTTATTACATTATCATCGCTACATTAAAGATCCGAGGACTCCAGATAAAGCCCTCAAGTGTTAAATATCCGCAAGAAAAATCCTTAAAAGAAATCGTAAAAATTCAAATGAGTATATTCTTTTTTTCTTATTTGAGGAGTGGGTGGGTTGTAGAAACGATTACGGAATAAAGAGCAAGTTTAGCTGAAACTCTTATTATTTAAAAAAAATTGTAAAGTAAAGATTTTCGATGTAGATATAAATATAGGAAAGTAGAAAAATATTTCTAAACATTGCAATGAGAGTTCCAATAATCGAATAACAATTCTCAGTTTAAATTACTCAAATAAAACAAGCGGTGATTTAATTATAAACTTTAATGCATAATTAATTTTTAAATGCCTTTTATTCTATTACTTTCACACATAACGGTTAGAAGTTGTTTATTCATAATATTTAAAACTCTTCATAGTTGAGTGGTAATGATTTCCACGTTTACTTAATACACCTCCTATACGATATATAGCAATTATAATTCGATTCTCATAGAAAAATAAAATAGTTTTTTCTTTTTGATACTTTGTTCAAAAATAATAATTAGAAATTATTTATTCATAATATTTAAAACTAATTATAGTTGAGGTTTAATAGAATAAACTATTTGTGGAAATAAATTAAAATTTCCATGTTTAAATACTGAATATACCTTACTTAAGACATGTTATAATCTAAATACAATTAGCTTTTTTGACTAAATACTGTAGTGTTTTTCTTTATTCTATTCAAAGATAATAGTTTGAAATAAATCATTTATAATATTTCACACTCGTTGTAATTGAATAGTAATGATTTATTTATTTAATTGCTTAATAAACCACATATAACACATATTGTAATATAACACTAGATTTACGGTCCGAGCCAATTTGACTCATTAACACTTTGATCACTATATATATATATATATATATATATATATATATATATATATATATATATATATATATATATATATATATATATATATATATATATATATATATATATATATATATATATATATATATATATGTATGTATATATGTATATATATATATATGTATATATATATATATATATATATATATATATATATATATATATATATATATATGTATATATATATATATATATATATATATGTATATATATATATATATATATATATATATATATATATATATATATATATATATATATATATATATATATATATATATATATATATATATATATATATATATATATATATATATATATATATATATATATATGTTATATATGTATATTTGTTTATGTATGTATAATATTTTATATATATGTATATATATGTATATGTATATATTATTTATATGTATATATATGTATATATATTATTATATATATATATATATATATATATATATATATATATTTATATATATATATATATATATATATATATATATATATATATATATATATATATATATATATATATATATATATATATATATATATATATTATATATATATGAAACTTTAATATCATTTCAAAACATACTTTGGTTTTTAGTTAAGTAATAAAATGTACTTAAACTTTCATTCCTCTTCCCCGCAGACCTCTTCATTTCACATTATCGAATGTCGTATACCTATTTTCACGGTTGTGATCCAATTTGACTCATAGAATGGTTTAACATATAATCGCCTAACATAAAATTTATTGGTCCTATCAAACCTGGGCAACAGTCAAGATTTTATTTTTCAATTGGCCGAAGAGCTAAGAAGTAAATAATACAGAGAAGAAGTCGAGAAAACTTCCATTCCAATGACAAAAATGCATGCTACTGACGCACGGAAGAATTGTCAAGTTAAACCATCATGTAAAAGAAACAGATGTAGAAACCATTGTGCTATATGTAATAGAAATATTTGCGGAAAATGTGTTTCAAAAACAGATTTTATATGCAAAAAAAAGTTTTCCATGAATTTTTTTTATAATGAACATTTTATTTAATTAATTTCGAACTATTTTCTTTGCAAAAAACTTCCATTCTCTTGTATGAGTCAAATTGGCTCACTTCCTTATAAATAGGTATACGATCAGAATCTGTAAATCTAGTATTAATTATACATCATATTTTGGTTAAAATATTATATTGCTTTTCTTTCTGCTATTGCGTTCACAGATAACTTTTAGAAGTGATAATTTTATAATATAAAAACTTGTCATAATTCAGTTCTTATAGAATATACTATTTGTTGAAATCAAATAAAGGTTATAATGTATAATTATTTAATATACCTCACATAACCCATACTATAATTTAAGCACAATTCTTTTACTATACTACAGTGTGTTTCTTTCTACTATTAAAGATAATGGTTAGAAGTCATTCATTCATAATATTTCACTCTCTTCACAGTTGAGTAGTTATAGAATAACTATTTATGGAAATATAATAACTATTTCCATGTTTAATTACTTTATATAAGACATGATACAATTTAAGTATAATTATTTTTCTATACTACAGTGCTTTTCTTTACACTATTAAAAATATGGTTAGAAATCATTCATTCATAATATTTCACTCCCATTCACAGTTGAGTGCTTAAAGAATATACTATTTATAGAAATACAATAAAGATTTCCAGGGTTTAATTACTATATATAAGACATTAGGAGTTTATAATATTTTTTGGAAATACTATAGTTCTTTTTCTATAGTTCTTTCACCTGTAGAACATTCTATCTTACGATTTCAAAAGGTAACTAAACTGATGGCCGTCAGGTTCGACCTGGCTTGTTCTAATTATTTTAACTAGAGTAAATGTCGGATAAATGCGTAATTCATCAAAACGCCCTCTGGCGGCATAAATTTAAATTTATTTTAAAAATTCGCTATAAAATATCCGATTATCTCATTATGTCCTACATAACATTTCGTAGTATTCTAAAGAACCGCTTAAAAAGTAAAGTTTAATTAAGTATACAATGTATATTGTGTATGCATTTCTTTATATATAAATATTATCATACTGTTAAATTCTTACGTTCCGTTTACGGATTAAGCTTTTCTTTTTGTTGGTTGAATTATTATACAAATGTTGATTTAAAAAAAGTTATTTTCATCATACATTTCAATAGAGAATTTTTTTAACAATTAGATAATATGTCTTTTCCAGTTTAAAAAACAAAATACATTCATGTTGATTTTAGTTTTCATCTCATCTCTTGCTGTGGGGCGGACTTCGTGATATAATTGTTTCAAATATTATTAATTTCTCTGCTCTTGTAAGAGAAACATGTCTTATCTCAGTCCTAAATAGTTTCACGTTGGACTAGTTGCTATCATGTAATGGTGTCACGACTGCTATTTAATTACGCTTCTCATTGCCCAGTAAACCAGACAATTAAAATAATGGGGCTAATATTATAATGTTATTGGCGGATTTATTTCGCCGTGTTGCATGTATGTGTTTATAAATTTATGTATATGTGTACGTAATCCAATAATTATAAAACTTCTGTTTATTATAGCCCTTATTATTTTTACTTGCCCAGACTACTGGGCAAGGAAAAGGCTAGTCAGCTGACATTAATAACGAACGATGCAGTCTGGTCACATTGAAAAGAACGACACAAGTCTA
>CM063511.1:145965895-145990895 GCA_032207245.1 Pardosa pseudoannulata | reverse complement strand
ATATATATATATATATATATATATATATATATATATATATATATATATATATATATATATATATATATATATATATATATATATATATATATATATATATATATATATATATATGTATATATATATATATATATATACATATAATATATAAATATATATATAATATATATATATATATATATATATATATATATAACACGTTTATACATATTTTGTGTACATATGTATATATCATATGCTTACTTGGTACAACATGTATCATGCTGCTCCGAAATATTAAAGAAACTGGCATTTCCGCCAATCCTCTTAAAAATCTTTTATTAACCTCCTATACCTCCTATCCTTAGTGCGTGTCTGGACGTATGCCAGGAGTAGCGGTTTATCTGTTGCGGGTTACCCCAATCATAAGCCAAATGCTTCCACATATTTGTTCTTTGTCTTCCTTAATGATATAGAGAGCTACTCTCAAAGACTCTTCCCATTTAAACAAATGGGAGTTCGCCCTTTTGTACGAGTAGTTTGCGTTTTATGAAGTAAATATATTTTATCATTTACTATATGATAATTTTTAGGTGACTTTAACCTTAAAAACTGGTTTATTTAACATTTGATGGATTTTAGAGACTTTCGGGATCAGGTCCAATTTAATATTTTTTAACCTTTTATTGACTTTCCAGCACCGCTGAGTAATTTTACATAAAAAGGCATGAGTCGACAATCTTCCTTTTTTTTTCATTTCTTACTTTGGTATAAAAATAACAAGTATGAATGAAAATTGATAATAAATTTATAAAATACTACAGTAGAACCTCGATTATCCGAGCTAATTGGGACCGCTAGTATCTCGGATATCGGAAATCTCAGTTAATAGAAACTCTGTATAAAAACCTTCCGTGCTTGCGAATTTAACTAACTTTTAAAGTAAGAAACAATAGAACATTCTTTAAATGATACAAATAAACATATTTGAACTTATGTTTCATAGCTAAATAGATTTAAAAAGGAAATAAACTCTAGTAGTAAATTTTAAAAAGTAAAATGGAATGTTTTTTAACTATACTTAGTTAAATATCAAAATATTAAATTTGCATTCTTTTAAAAGAGTATGTTACCTTTCGTTGCAAAAGTTCAGAATTTCTACAGCCCTATCGTATTTTTGAGCAACAGGAGATCCAACGGTGTAGCATCGTACCTTTGCTTCAAATATTTTAGGGCAGTTGTTAGTTCTTGAACACTTTCACTGTGACTTATTGTCGTAGAATCCTTAAATTCCTCATCTTCCTTTTCAGCTTCATTAATGTCCGTCTTCGTCATTGAGAATTTCAAAAAAAAATTTGAATGTTGATTTTCAACATCCAGTCACTCGCAAATTTCCTCTTCTAAAACTTCCTCACACCCTTCAATTCCATTGATGATCTCAAGAAGTTCCCAGTAGGTGTGTTTTCAGTCTTCTGGGATTCACCCTGTCTCCTCTTTTCAACAATTATTTTGTTGAATAATTTACGAATTGTAGCTGGATTCACTAATTGCCATGCCTTGGCAATCATGTTGTGGGGAAGAAGTGCCTGTAACACGGACAACGAACTAAAATGTGTATTATTTTTCCAAGCTCATTTTGGAAAGGAAAAAAAATTAGACTTCGTTATTGACTATGTTAACAGAAACCTAGATTAATCGAGGTTCTACTGTAATTAACCTTTAAGTTGAAAAATGAAAATGTTAAGTTTAAACGAAAATAAATTATATTTAAATATTTATGTCAGGTGCAAATGAAATAATATATTTCATTATTGTGATACATTCATTGCAAGTCATACACTTTTATTTTACGGTTTTTGTTATAACAAAAACAAATTAATATTGATAATAAATATTAATCCCTGCTGTGGAATATATACTCTTGGAAAAAAGAACAACGCACCATGACGCACCGAGAAGATGTAATGCAAATTGGACAGCAATTTGTATGCATAAGACTTTAACAGAAAATGCTTAATTTTAAAGTTTGGCGACCAATAAATGAACGTGTGTCGGTGCAACGCATCTTATCTGTGCAACTGGCAGGATATTGACCTGCCAGGAGAAATTTCGATTCCAGTTCATAAATATTTTTCGAATCGCATTCCATGTACTCAGGTATAAAGTAACTATGCCTTCCATACAGCTGGGTTAAAGATATGCATAGATGCCAGCAGTTAAGAGAGGGCGAGTAGTTGGGCTCAAAGAAGCCAGGTGGTCTAATTGGAGAATCGATCGACATTTGGGTAAAATGCAAAATGGTGAACCATGGCCGAACACAGCGTCAAAAAGAAAGCGATAGGCCTAGAGAAACGACAGTATGTCAGGATCAAGCAATCGTCAGAGCCGCACTCTCAGACCGAAATGTATCAATTTCATTGATTGAACGTTCAATTAGTGCTTCATTGACCACAAAGACCATTCATGGCCAGCTCACAGAAATGGGGCTGAGGTCACGGCGCCCATTGCATCGATTATTTTGACCTCTATACGACAACATGCCAGTTTCCAGTGTTGTCGAGCACATGCGAACTGGGATGTCACTGAATGGAGTAGAATATCCTTCATTGATGGGTCTTGTTTTGAACAGTTCATAATGACCATCGAAGATATGTCTGGATATTTCTAAGACATCAGTGGGATACCAACGTATCTGTCTTCCGGCATACATGCCAACAACCAGGAGTAAGGGCATGGGGTGCCATTTCATTTTATCCTAGGGCCCCTTTTGTTGTCATCCATGGAACCGTTACATGACAGCTTTACATCGAAGAAGCTCTATGTCCCGTTGTGTTGCCCTTTATATCACGCTATCAAGTACATACATTTCAGAAAGATAACGCCTGACCCCACACTGCACGAATTTCTATTGCTTGCCGATTCAAGCCGATTTTTCTCAAATTGTAATCATTTGTTTTTCTGTGCATGTACATCACATTTGCCTATTTTCGTCCCATTCAGCTAACTCCTTCTTGATACGTTATTTTTATTTTTATTTTTATTTTTTTGTCTAAGGGTGTTGAAAAAACTTCCAAAAATGGATAAAAAATTCTCTTGAATTTTGTTTGTTATTATCATGAAATTGTTATTATATAAATAGATTATTTTTTAAAAAAAGAAAACTTTAAACGAAATAACTACTCTTTTCAATATTTTCAGATGTATGAGAACACTTTACAATTCGCTAATGTTTAACATCAAAACTTTAGCAAAAAAGTTGATGTGTTCAATTAAATGATTTACTATGAAAGCCTAAATAGATTCACATAAATATTAATTTTTACTACTATATTAAAATTTATAGCTGATTGGCCAAAAATAAAAATTACTTCTGAAAACGTAATGTCCTCTTAAAGTTAATATTCTGTTACTATTGTCAGCCAAATATGTCGCTAATAGGTATAGCCATAAAGATTTAAAACTGTTAAACGATTAGATAAAAAGTAATCTGTATCTAAAAAATCCCTAAATCCTTCCCTGTTGTCTGATTTTACTCATACACATGAAAAAAAGATAAACAAAAATCACACTCATATCTTTTTCCCAATAGTAATATTCTGTTACTATTGTCAACCAAAGATGTCGCTAAGAGGTATGGTCATAAAGATTTAAAACTGTTAAACGCTTAGATAAAAGGTAATCGGCCTGTAAAAAATCCCTAAATGTTTCCCCTTTCTTTCATTTTACTCATACATATGAAATAGAGAATAAGAAAAATCACAGTCATTATATATTTTTTTCACTTTCTCTTCAGAGTATCATTAAAAAAAATTGTATTAAATATTTTCTCTTGCGCAGTTTTCGAATGAATGTTTAATTTTATCTTTTATCACAGTCTAGTCAAAAAAAGAAGAGGAAAAATGTAAAAAAAAAAAAAATAAAATCACAGTTCACGAGACTAAAAGATGATTCAATCTCTTCATTTATTCAACAATTTACATGCGAGTCATGTAAACTATTAACAATCGCGAAGTGCCTTTTCATTGCTTTTACATCACCCAGGAAAGGAGAATTTTTATTCTGAATGAAAAGCTGTCTCTACGCAAAAATTAAACTGTCTTCTCTCTAACCGTAACCGTGTCTCCATTAATTTAGTCCCGTCAACAACGCGAAGTTGATGAGAAAATGACGAGAAAATTACGCGAGTATTTTTTTACGTTATTTCAAGCTTCATCTCGTGATGTAACGGAGAAGATTGTGAGTGCAGTTTATTTCTAAAAAGAATTTTTCTCAGGTAAAGATAACTCGTGGAGACTTTGAGGAAAAATGTAGTATTCTAAAGGTTTTAAAAAGTATATTAGCACTTAACTAAGTTTCTGAGATATGATATAGTTATTTTCATGTTAATTATGAAGTGAATATTATTGTTATGAAAAGTTTGTGGTGTAATATTTAAATTTTTAATACCTATATTTATGTTATAAGAATTAGCTATTAAATATAAAAGTATAGTGTAAAATTGTGTATGTAAGTGTACATTATAAGTATATTAGTATTAGTAAGTATAAGTATAGTATAGTAGTATAGTAGGATTAGTCTAGTAGTATAAGTATAGTAATATTAGTATAGTAATATTAGAATAGTGGTATTAGTATAGTAGTATTAGAATAGTAGTATAAGTATAGAATATTAGTTTAAATATAGTATACTAGTATAAGTATAGAATAATAGTTAAGTATAGTATAGTAGTATTAGAATAGTAGTATTAGTATAGTAGTATTAGTATACTAGTATAAGGTTAGTACAGTAATATTAGCATAGTAGAATAACTATAGTATATTAATAGTAGTATAGTGGTATAAGTATAGTAGTATAGTAAGTATACTGTAAGTTTTAAATTTAAAACCAATGTATAATATTATTATGGAGTAGTATAATAACTCCATAGCAACGTATAATAATATTAGTATAATAGTATAATAGTATTACTATTAGTATAGTAGTATAAGTACAGTATACTTGTATTAATATTAGTATAGTAGTATAAGTATTAGTATAGTAAAATTACTAACATAAGTATAGTATAGTAATATTAGTATAGAAGTATAAGTATAGTAGTATAGTAAGTATAGTGTAAGTTTTAAAATTAATATGTAAATTATAGTGTAAGTTTTAAATTTGGAATAAACGTAAAATAATATTATGGTGTTAGCATAATTAGATGAAAGATAAGATATTTGTACATATTACATAATCATTCTGAAATAGAGTTCTTTCATTTACTGTACAAAGTGAAAATTAACTATTGTAAACTTTAAAAATTTCAAAGAATTTTGAATATAATATTTATATTTTGATTTTTATTGCTAAATTTCAAGTGTGTTAATTTATTTTAATTTGAGTATTTATATGGCTGTATTTATTTGAATAGCGGACTTTTATACAAAATATGTCCATTTGTTTATGGATTTAGTTTTTCTCTTACACACACAGATATATATATATATATATATATATATATATATATATATATATATATATATATATATATATATATATATATATACATATATATATATATATATATATATATACATATATATATATATATATATATATATATATATATATATATATATATATATATATATACATATATATACATATATATATATATATATATATATATACATACATATATATATACATATATACATATATCTATATATACATATATATATATACATACATATATATATACATATATATGTATATATATATGTGTATATATATGTATATATATATATGTGTATATACATATATATATATCACATATACTTTTATCATTTTTATATATAAATAAAATTAAAACTATTACCAGTTTATTAGTATTCTGTGTAATACAAACATTTTTAAGTAATGTTTTTGGATAGATCAACTTTTATCATGTATTTTGTATTTTAATCAATAATTCTTTTCTAGTAGGTTTCTGTGTCTTTCAAATAAAAGTACATATCTCAATATTAAAATATAGATAAAAATTGGGTTGAAATTGCTTTGTTCTCTTAAACTTGTATACCAATATACTTTAATTCTAACCACAGTTTCTCCAAAGAAATATTCATTTATACGTCATTGTCATTTAGGAAAAAAAAATTGCAAAAAATATTACTTCAGTTCATTTCATATATCACAATTGAAGAAAAAAATTAATTTATCTTTATTACTTTAACAAATATTTCTTCTGACAATAACACAGAAAAAATAAGCATGTAAAAACAATGTGCATTCTTAAAGTATACTTATAGCACCATTAAAAATAAAATATGTAATACATCAACCCCTACTCACAAATATAAAGGGAAAAAATCGAACGCATTATTACGAATCAATGGTTTTCAAAAACAATTAATCACTTCTAAAAGATGAACTCAAAATTTAAAGCAAAGTAAGGAAATATGTCTGAAGAAACCCGCAAAATAAAAATAATGGCAAACTTTTTATGATCTTGTATGAAAAGATTTATTCATTATTTTTTTCATTGTTGAAATCAGTGTTTTTTTATAAAAAAAGGATGTTCAAATATTTTTATTGTGGACCAAAAATATCACACAAAAGATTGTAATAAAGAATCATCAATAAAAATAATAATCATTCAAAGTAATTAATTCTCTTCTGTAGAAGATCTTACAATTTATATAATATTGTGCACTTGATGTCAAAAATGATTATGAATTGCGGATCTAGTCTACATGATTCTTTTAGTATAAAACATTTATACTAATATATATATGTAATAATATTTTTATTACTTTCGGTTACTATTTTTCGGTAATTCCTTTCTAGCAACCCTAACGGATGTCTCCGTAAGTTTCCTAGTAGTTTCTATCCGGTTGCATAGTTAAAAAAATTAGAATACTGATGCTCAAATTAAGTCATCCATGTGACTTGTAGTGATCGCTAATTGGTTGGTACAAACAACTACAAAAGAAGTGCCCCGACAGTTGAGTTAGAAGTTTATATAAAGTTCCGACTGTTTCGACAGTATTTCGTTCGTGATAAACAATGTGAATAAACGATGATAGTCTGAGATACCAATTGTCTTTATTTTGGTTGTCCTTCTTTATCATTCAGCAAGAGTGCAAAGCGAGCTGTAGTATCATATCGGAACTCCAGTTCCACAGGAGTCAAAAAACCTCATTTCATTTTTATATTTAATCCTAATAATTATAAAACTGCTGGACAAGGATAAAGTTAATCAACTAACAGTAATAACGATGCAGTCGTATTATCGAAAGAGACCGGCACAAGTCTAATTAAAACTTTATTTCAGATCTGCTAAAACGGACATCTTTACTAGTCAACGAAAGACAAAAGAAAGACACTAAAATGTGTGTGTGTGTGTATGTGTGTAAAACAGCGAAATTAATCCACCGGCTACAAAAGAAATTTAGTCCCTAGTATTTTTGATTGTCTTACTGAGCCATGAGAATGCCTATGGAATATGCAATAGTGGCTCCCTTACAGGTAAAAGACATGTTTCTCCGCCAAGAGCAGGTAAATGAACATAAAAACACTTTCCTATCACAAAGTGGTCCCCACAGCGAGAGATGAGAAGAATTCTTTTCCCAAGAAACCATCAGCTTAGTCAGCTTTCTTCACACTCAGATAAGAAATTACGTTATTGGAAAAGTAAACCACTTTAATAATATAGCAGGAAAATGAGGCGAATGGGCAAAAATTACATTTTTTTCAGGGTGAGCTTCAGGAAACTGATTATAAGATTTAAGTATTTCCTCTATTAGGCACTCTTCTAAGTAAGATATTTTACGGCTGGGAAAATAGTTATGAAAAATGAGAGAGGGAAAAGGAGCAGTTTAGAGAGATATTTTAAGTATAACACTTTTGATATACTACGCACACACACAATTGTGTAATGGTTAAGACTGGCCCACAAGTGGGAAAAATAAAATGCGGTGAAATGGGTTTCAGCGGAACTCACTGCCCCCCCCTAGGTTGTCTGACGAAATATTATGATGATGATGATGTGTGATGGCTACAGCTACCGATTATAAGTAATTAAACGTCGTAGTTAAATCACTAACATTACTTCTAAAGTCTGCAAACCGTGCATCAATTTAGAACATTTTAGATTGGCCAGTTTCTATAAATAAAGTAGCCAAAAAAATTATAAACGTTTAACCTAATCAGTTGTGCCAGACGGTGGCAAAATGGTAAGGTACTGCAATTTGATACCGTAGTAAGAGAGTTCAATAAGTAGGAGATCCCGGTTTTATTAGCCCTAGTGTAGCAAAAATGATGAATATAGCGCTACAAACAAAAGAAAATATTTTCAGTTATATCTGGTTTATTTAAGTGATATTAACAGAATTCGCTACAGTAGAGTGTGAACAACTTTAATATTTATCATAATTAGGATGCTTTATCTGATTACAGCGGGGTCTGCACTCTATCACTGATCAATATCTACTACCTCGTCAGTCGCTATCCCCAATTTTGTAACATATCAGCTAGGTTTAGTTTATTGTAAACAGTATTTTATAGCTATAGTGAGCCCACAGTAGTTCAGTCGGAAAAGGCAACGATCTCGTAACTGAGAGTTTGTGGTTTCGGAACCCAAGCCGGCCTGAGATAAGTCGTGTTCATTAAAGGTGACTGGGCACGTAAAATAGGTTCGTGGTCACAATGACCCCCAAGTTCTCCTTTAATATCTCTAGGGGTGGCAGACTAGTTCTATGGGTCTTCTGCTTGGTCCCTGCTTAAAAATTACGAGAATTTACTTCAGCGAAGTCGTTCTTTCACCTTAATGGTGATGATTAAAACGAAAGGCTCACCCCTTGACCTTAATAAAAGTGCCTGCAGGCTCAATCTTGCTTGGTTCGTCCAAGTAGCATGAGAAACTACTACTATAGATATACGAGGCTCATCCAGACAGTAATATGCCCTATTTAAAAGAAAAAAGAACTCACTTTTTACGACATATTTATTGGCAACAAGTACATCAATGTTTCAGCTATTTTTCAGCATAGCCACTGTCATAACGTTCCATTTACTTTCCATTCAGTTCCCATTTAATTCCATAAGCTTCACTTAAAAAATTCCTTATGTGTAACTTTCCTGCCGTGCTCCCAATTATCACGTTGGTGAGGCGAAAAACCCCTTTTTTTTAACGCATAAGACGCCTTGGATTTTCAATCAGGTTACATCACACATACCAGGAGCGTCACGTGGTGTCTCCTAGGCGAGCGCTGCGCTGCAATAGCTTTATAATTTTCACCCTTTTTTTCTGATGATATGACATACCCCTCTCCACACATTGGCATGTTTTTAGTCCTGCGCTTGGCGGTATTCCCCCGTGCCACCAGGCCATTGGAATGTTAATGACAATCCCAGCCATCAGTGGTTGCCAGCCGTTGCAGTCCTGCAGACTCAAGATAGTTAGTTAGAGAGATTTTTTTTTGTCTTGCACTTGAGCTTCCCAGACTGCCGGTCCTAATCCAAAGGCTTGATCTTGCACTTAGATTTGCTGCAGAGACATGGAACAGAGGAAGAAACCTAGTATCCTGGTATCCAGTATCCTGAGGAGGAATTCTGAATTCGATCCACCATAATCAGTCTTTTTTTGGTCCATTTTTATTTTCTCCCTTTTTATATTAATTTTTATATTTAAAACAAAAGTTCAATCGTCTTATGTTAATTTTATCTAAATTTCATATCAATATCAATAAAATGTATTCATTCAATAACTTCTCTCTTTTAATTTAATGCCTATTGTGTTCCTTTTTTAAATTTAAAATTTAAACTTAAGTTGGCGAAAAGCCAAATTTAATTTATATTAAGTTAAGGGTTATGGCCATAACGTGTATTGCCACTATGCGTCACCCACTTAATTATTATATTTTTATTGTCTTTTCTATGGGTTTCTCTTTCAGGTACAAACAATCCTAGTTCCCCATAGAAAACCACTTAATTCCACAGTCAACAACCCATTACCAGTAAAAAATAACAGCACAGAATAAAAACATTAGCACAGCCACCACCAGAATTGAGACACTTTTCGTGTTGTGGGATCAATTTTTGTATCCCTCTGTCGTAGAACTCGGCCGTCTGTGAATAGAACCAGCCTTCCTGTCCCAGAACACCGTGCACATCCATCTCCGTACCGACAGCGTCTGTTTGAATTTGGTCGTGACCGAAGATCCACTATGACGCCAATGCATTGACTGCTCCTTGGTTTCCGGTGTAAAGTGTGAAATCTCAAGTCTCATTGCTCGTCTGTCGAGGAACTAGTCGCCATCATCGTGATACCGTTGCAAAAATGTCAGTGATTCTCCTAAGCGTTGAATTTTGTGTTCGGGTGTCAGTTTCGGCTTATAAACCTGACAGAGCTGACGATGAATTTCAATCAGTTCAATGCTTTGTGCATTCAAGATCACCGACAGAACCTTGCAGGCGGTTGGAGAAGGAATTAGAGTTTCCATTTCGGACTACTGGTACCCCGCTACTGGCCCGATTCCGGACTTGTCCAGTTGGCATATGATAATACGTCATATATATGTTACGCACGCGCAATTAACACTACTAATTATGTTTATTTTAAAGTGGAAAACATCGGGAAATTTACTCTCTGGATGCGCCTCTTAGATAAAATCTCTAGAAAATAAAATGTCTAAAGTATTTAATTCAACCTTAAATATATATTTCACAATGATATACATTCTATTTTTTATAGTAATTTTTTGACTATATTATAAATTAAGAATCAAATTAGTGTGCATCAGTATGGTTACCGAAACGTACACTTTATTTGAATACAACAATACTACAATTCGAACACATAATAATCTACACGCAATTGTGAGCAACAGAAAAATATTACTAAAAGCATCACTTCAGTTAATCTCGTTATCTCATAATTGTAGATTTTAATCAATTTGCATTTATCATTTTAACGAATATTTCCCCTAACACTAGGACAGAAAAAGTAACCATTTATCAATAAAGTGCATTCCTAAAGCATTCTTCTACTATCATTAAATTAAAAGTATGTAGTACATCAAATCCCCCCACAAATATAAAAGAAAGATCGAACGCATTATTCCGAATCAATGGTTTTCAAAAACAATTAATCACTCCTGAAGGATTAACTCAAAATTTAAAGATTGTTACGGAAAGAAGGCAGAAAAAATCACAAAATAAGAATAATGGCGAAGTTTGTATAATCGTATAAGAAAAGATCTATTTCTTTATTGTTTCATTGTTGAAATCAGTGTTTTTTTTATAAAAGAGAAGCCTGAACAAATTTTTATTGTGACCCGAAATTCCCGAACAAAAGACTGGAATAAAGTAACATTGTTAGTAATAATATTTATTAAAAATAAATAATTCTTTATTTCGTACACGGTATTACAAATTACATACTATTGTGTGTAAGATGTCAAAGGGGATTATGGATTGTGGATCCATTTTAGATGCATTTTATTTGAATTGTGAATGTTATATATTCTTGTGTGCTGCATATTGATTCAGATTTTAAGAAATTAAAGTTCGTAATAAACAAACTAACTTATTTATAAACTGTAAAAATCGCACAACATATTGGAACTTTCTGTAGGTTATACTTACCACATTGTGTGCTGGTACATTTCGCGGCGGAATTGTACCGGGAGCGGGCGTTTTAAATTTAATTTTAGTTATTCAGTTAAATCTCAATAGATCGAAAATTGTTTAATTTTTTAACCATCTTTTCTTATTTTATATTGAAATATATAAACAAATATATAAATAGAAATATATAAATAACAACCATAATATTTTTGTTAAAAAAATGTATTTTTTATTGGATAAATTTATAATAGTTTCATAAATATGAAAAATCAAATAGAAATAGTAGTATATAGTTTTAAATTTTTCCCGTTATGTGGTTTCTCATTGTAGAAAATAATGTTACGTTGGCCTAGTGTTTGAGAAAGGAATTAAAACTAATTAAGAAACACATGGAAAATAGGTCTTGATTAAATGAATTTATACAGTTAAATTAATGCCTAAGGAGCACATCTGGAATCAACTTATCATTTGTAGATCTAGGACTGCTTTCTAGTCGGCGTCGGTCCTAAAATAAATGGCGAAGCTTTCTTTGCAAAGGGTTCTCCCTCAAACCGTGGATGCCAGCCTTTCATCTTCTCTTCTTCAGGTAACAACCTTGTCTGCTCCAAATTCCCTATCGCCTCATGGAAAAAAAAACAGGGGTCTACTCCAGGACGGCGGGGGAGGGAGGGTCAAAATTCCCCAAACGAACGGAACCTCTATTGGCTGGGAGAAGTCCGAAGTTTCTTTGTAGTTCAAACCAGTCCTGCTCCGGCATGTCCCCGACGCAGACCCACAGGGAGCTGAACAGAATGTAACTTACTGTTACACTCATCGACTGATGTAAAAACTAGTTTTTATTTGTCTAAATCTATGTAGAATCTATGTAGTAGACAAGAACATTCGGCTTCGTCTTCCTGTATATACCGTTATTTATGTACCCACAAACGAACCATATTGTTACACTAACCCGTACTAGTACGTGTCCCGAGCTCCAGTATAGTATCAATCTTCAGAAAACGTACTAGTACTTGTCCCGCATACAATGTGTTAATAGGGTATTCCTTAGCAAATTTGGCGAAAACATTGGCGATGTTAGCAAAAACACAAATGTATTCCATCCAAACATTATATCCCTTGCTTTTTGGTGACCTTAATTGATGCATTGTGCGGCAGTATAATATATACTCTTACTTAATTAACCAAAACCACTTAGAAACCGAGTATTCATAAAAGTGGCCAGTTAATTCCTCACCAGTTTACAAAACCAAGAGCTCCAAATTATTAAAAAATAGCCATAGTGAACCATTAAGCGTTCACTATATCTATTTTTTTTAAGTATTACGCGCATTTAATATATAAGAAAAGGGTTTACAAAAAGAGCTGGATACTAGTCCAATATAAATGAAAATATAGATACAGACTATTTGGACACGGCGAGATCAGGAGAAGATGTTTGGCTATCATGCTGAGAGATTTATCACCAAGTTGGCGGTTCACCCCTGCTCTTATGTCAAACCCTTTCTGTAATAACTAGAATTAAACAAAAGAAATAGCTGCTTTATTGTAATTTAGGGTATTTGCGGAAATAAGGTCTTTATCTATATTTAGCATTGGCAAATATGCTAGTTATCTCTCATATGGCAACTTAACTGGTATTCCAAATGCAATTGTATATAAAATTTTTGTATACTCTTTTAAATATTTTAATACTCTCAGTTTATGAATTTTATTATATTTTCATTGCATTTATAAAGTAAGTACCCATATTTTCTGTAAAATACCAGTATGATTTAGAAAATTAAAAAAAATCTATTCTACATACGTTTGTAAATTTAAAAATATGATACAATCTGTGTATAATATTTATCTTATTAATATTACTGTGCTTTTACTTAGACTTGATGATCTACACCCACATCCTACTCAAGGGTGGATGTGAGTGTGGATCTATGAGGGTGGGAAAAACATTTTCACATTATTCATTTTAAAATTATACACCGAATTATTGACTTAAAATTTAAAAAATATTTATTATCATTATCACAACTTTTGTTAAATATTTTCATTCATTTCAAAATATAATTTGCTTAAAAGAGTAGTTTGGATTTTATATATTATAATTATCCTTTAACTTATTAATGTGATTGAGATTATTATCTATTCTTTTAACCCTTTCGTGGGCCGTATGAAGATTACTTCCCACCTACACGATCTTACAAAATACACCTGTGGGAAGCGTGAAGTCCATTCTAATATATTGGTCTTGTTATTGAAACGACGGGAAAACTGATTACCTCTTCAGTTTTGCGCTGTCATGAATTGCTTGATCGATTGAATAAAATTAGCAGCTCTCTTTCGAAAGTTTGGAAACGTGGAGCGAGAAATAAATGGTCCACGAATGGGTTAAAGTATTCAATCTGTGTTTCGTTTTTGTATTTTTTAATAAACATAGGAACAAGATGAACTGTGCTTTTACTATATTAATACTAACAGTTTATGTGTCTCAGAGCTCTTATGCAGGTTTATCGCCGTCATCTGAAAGGCATGTTAGAAATATTGACGCCAAACAATATCGCCAACATTAGTCAGAACAATAACCTTGATGTTAAATTATGGCTTTATACAAGTGAAGTGTTCTCGCCAAGCCTGGGTGATAAGCACTAAAAAATGAAACGTTGTGCGCAGACATGTCAATAATTTTTCTTTTATGTAAATGATAATTATTAGGTATAATTATACCCCTATTGAAATTTTCGATAAGTATTAGAAATGTTAAATCAGGGTATAGACTTTTTAAAAAAGCAAAAATAATTTTTAAACATTTCATTTTAAATATTTTAAATACTAAATGGAATAATCAACAAGAAAGTTGGTAAAACTTTATCGCAGATCTATAATATATTGACAGGGAACAATTAAAATCAATATGCATTACTTAGTGTTGTTGTTGTCTTATTACACTTGGTCAAACCAAGCACGATTGAGCCGGAGGCTACTCTTATTAAGGCAAAAGGGTGTGCCTTTTGTTTTACAGAGCACCTCAAGGGTGAAAGTACGACTTATGCTCAAACGGATCTTCGGCATTTAGAAGCAGGGACCAAGCAGACGATCCATAGGCTTGTCCTGCCACCCCCAGAGGTACTGACTGAGAACATGGAGGACATTGTGACCACAAAACTATTTTACGTACCCCAGTCCCCTTTAATGAACACAGAGGATCTTAGGCCGGCTCTGCCTCCGAACCCGCAACCCTCTAGTTACGAGAGCTTTGCTTTTATCGACTGAACTACCACTGCACTTAGATTCACGCTAAAACGACTAAATGACAATCTCCCGATTTTTCACAGTAAATTCCTTTTCATATGCTCTCAAAAACCGATAGAAACAGAAAAAAGTTAATTTACGATGAACTTATAAGGACTAAAGTAAAACATCTGTTAAAAAATCAATACATGAGTACTGTTTGCTATTGTACAATGAATATAATTTTTATGTTTTAAAAACTAATAGAGAACCCTCCAGTTACGAGAATGTTGACTTTGTAGACTGAGCAGCCGCGGCTATATATATGAATTTATATGAATTAGTTTTTTATCACAGTGTGCGCAAGTTGAAAACACCCTTTTTCAGTAAAATGCATTTAACTCTAGATTTACGGATGTTGATCATATACCTATTTTTACTGAAGTGCGCCAATTTGATTCATACAAGAAAATTGAAATTTTTTGCAAACAAAATAGTTCCAAATTAATTTTAATAAAATGTTTATTATAAAAAACATTTACTCTACTTAAAATACTTAGAACAAGCTGTGTGCAACTCGCCATCCATCGTTTTAATTATCTTTTAAAATCGTAAGATAGAATGTGAAAGAACTATAGAAAAATAACTATAGTATCTTCAAAAGAAATACAATAATGCCATAGCATGCCTTATATAAAGTAATTAAATATAGAAATCGTTATTGTAATGCCATAAATAGTCTATTCTATAACCACTCAACTGTGAAGAGAGTGAAATATTATGAATGAATGACTTTTAGCCATTATCTTTAATAGTATAAAGAAAAGCACTGTAGTATATAGTAAAAGAATTGTACTTAAATTATAGCATGGGTTTTGTGAGGTATATTAAATAATTATACATTAAAATCTTTATTCGCTTTCACCAAATAGTATATTCTATAATCACTTAACTATGACAAGTTTTTGATATTGTGAATTTACTACTTCTAAAAGTTATCTGTGGACTTAATAGCAGAAAGAAAAGCAATATAATATTTATCCCAAAAAATCTCGTATAATTAACACTAGATTTACGGATGTTGATCATATACTTATTTTTACTGAAGTGCCCCAATTTGACTCATACAAGAAAATGGAAGTTTTATGCACAAAAAATAGTTCCAAATTAATTTAAATAAAATGTTTATTATCAAAAAAAAGTAAAACATTTTTTACATATAAAATCTGTTTTTGAAACACATTTTCCGCAAACATTTCTGTTCAATTTAGCACAATGGTTTCTACATCTGTTTCTTTAGCATGATTGTTGAACTTGACAATTCTTCCGTGCGTCAGTAGCAGGAATTTCTGTATTGGAATGGAAGTGTTCTCGACTTCTTCTCTTTATTTACTTTATACTATACTTTATATACTTTACACTTTATATTTACTTTATACTATATTTTACATACTTTACACTTTATATTTACTTTCTATTATATTTATTACTATATTTATTTAATTTCATATACATTCTCTGAGTCCAATTGGCTCACAACCGTGAAAATAGGTATACTACATTTGATAATGCGGAATGAAGGGTTTGTGGGGAAGAGTAATGAAAGTTTACATATATTTTATTACTTAACTAAAAACCGAGGTATGTTTTTGAAAAGTTATATTAAAGTTATATTATATATATATATATATATATATATATATATATATATATATATATATATATATATATATATATATATTTATATATATTATATATATATATATATATATATATATATATATATATATATATATATATATATATATATATATATATATATATATATATATATATATATATATATATATATAAAGTGATCAAATTTTGAATGAGTCAAATTGGCTCGGTCCATAAATCTAGTGTTAAAATTTTTATAGCTTTCTTGAAATACATGATGTTAAATGCAAATATTGTACAGTTTTACAAGTTTGTATTGTAATATTTCAATGAAGTTGTTTTTAAATGATTCAGAAAAATCCAAACACTTAAAAATTTAAAAATAAAAAATCGAGTTTCTCAAGGTTTAAATGTAATGTGTCCTTTAACAAGAAATATAGTTTTGTATTATTCATTTAAAATCTTACCCTTAACAAACTAAAACTATCACAGGACAAACTAAAATTGTTCTTAAGTTAGAATATTACTGTAAAACTCGTGGAAACACTTCTAATAGGAGATATTTTTATTTTAGGATAAAACGAATAATTTTTCGTCTCGAAAGGATCTATCCTCCAAATATACACACCACTCTTTTATTACATAACATTTCAATTCAGCTCACTTGAAAAATTAGAACTTAAAATAAAACGCATTTGGAGCGGAACATGGGAACAGTGATGGTATCCCTATTCTGTAAGTTAACGTCACCATAATGTAGGATAAGGTTTTACAGTCGACTGACATTTCTATTTTCTCTTTCTAGTCAGGATCGAGTTACCATTAGCAATCGAAGAGATCGCTGTGGGATGTATTCAGAGAACTTTAAAGCCGTTAAATTGCCAGAGAAGAAACAAAATAGCTTTTGGGGAAAAAATGCTTTGTTCTCTAAAAAAATTCTAAAAGATTTTCCCACGTGGAGTATTTTCTTTCCTTTAAATGTAAGTATCTATTACACTTTCAATTCGATTTTGCGAAAATATACAGGATTTTTTTTTGTTTTACAAATGAGGGGCACTTTGCCTTTATTAGCATTCTACCATACAATCCCCTTTTTAGTGCCTCTTTTTAATAGGGTATCATTAAATAGATAGGGCAACATAGCTCCTTATAAGGGAACAAGTCACAAATACATCCACACTGCTCTTAGGTGCAGAGTTTGGGGGGTCAAATCCCGATGAGGGTATCAATGTTAGTAGACATTTGGAACCGGCTTTAAATAGTAGTTCCAGTTGAGTCTCGTGTTGCAAAATAGTACACTGTAGCACTTCAAACCAAACTTGAAATACATCCAAGTTTTATACGGAAATCGAACCCAAACCCACCGGGTTTGAGCACAATATGATATACACTACAGTGTTCCCTCGCCAATTCGCACTTCATGTTTTGCGATTTCAGTGCTTCGCGGATTTTTCCAAAATATTCATCAAAAAATAAAAATGAAAAATACAACCATGTCGCAAACCTCATTGTGGAAAGGAGCGTTGTTTCGTGTTAATGCGCGAGAGAGAAGGATCCCTGCATGTCAAACAAGAGTTGAGATCAGACTCAGTACATACCACGGGCTGTTGAGATATCAAAGTCTTCAAGTGAGGAAGAAAATGAAGAGGAAGACGAAGAACAAACCGAAAAGCGTGGCCTTGCCCTGGTGAATCTGCAGAAATTGTGCAACATGGCAAAATTTGCACAAGACATTGACAACAATATGGTTTGAGCTGTTGAGTTCAGCAATCGCGTTGATGAGTTTATGTCCTTGTACAGGGGAATTTTGAAGGTAAAGGTAAAACAAAGACAACAACTACCCATCACCATGTTTCTCTCCAAGGTAAAGCCCCCGGCTCTAATGTCAGTGTATCCAACAGAAGATTCTCTGAGTGAGTCTAAAGCTTCTCAGAGTCAAGTGAGAGCCTCTCCTTCGCCATCAACACAAGACTCTTAGACTCTCTCAGAAAGCTATGTTGATTAATGTTTAGTACTCTATAAGGTTTTGTAATTAACCTTATTATTTATCACTTATACGTTTAAGTAAATAAGTATTCCGTAGTAATTTTTGTCTTAAATGTGTAAAGTATAAATACTGCTTACATATTTAAAACTTTCGTGTACCCGCATACATGAAAATTTCTAGGGGCAAATACTACTTCGCTGTTTTTAAGTTATCGCTAAAGATTCTGGTCCCCATTAACCGCGAAAATAAGGGATCACTGTATATAATCTGGGTGATACTTTAAATCAAATTAATTTGATATTTCGCATAGCAAACAGACCTAAATCAAGTCGAGCAACCTTAATCAAACCCTTACCTTAGAAACACTTAATTATATAATTGTATAAAGGTAAACAGGGGAAACTCAAATTTTAATTCAAATTGAGTATCATTTCAATTCAAATTGCGTATAATCATAAATTAAAGATACATTTCAGCATAAAACATTCTAGCAAATGATAACTATTTAATCTCTTATTTAAAAAACTCTTTTATTATTTAAAAATATTTAAAGCCACAAAAGAAAAAAATTCATAAAATCAACAAAGCTTTAGGAGATTGAAAATTGTAGTATTAGAAGGCACGAGCTCCGTAAAAAGCAAGTTCTTGTATAATTTATCTTTTTGTTTTAAACTTAGTGTAATGAGAAGTGAGTTCTATATCAAACATCTTGTTGCAAATCTTTGACACTTCAAGCCAAACCAGTATGAAATTTCAAATAGCAAACAGACATAAATCATGTGGCTCAACCTAAATTAAACCCTCTACTTGAAAACACTTGCAATTAAATAATTTTTTAAACAGTAAGAAAATTAAATTCCAATCTGAATTACATATAGTCATGCGATTAAAGGAGAAAATTTGAGCATTACAAGAATCTGTAACAAATGATAACTATTTAATATTTTATTTAAAATTAAATTTTTATATTAAAAAAATTCAAAGCCACAA
The DNA here is from genome assembly GCA_032207245.1 of Pardosa pseudoannulata. NCBI lineage: Eukaryota > Metazoa > Arthropoda > Arachnida > Araneae > Lycosidae > Pardosa > Pardosa pseudoannulata. The sequence goes on along the minus strand of CM063511.1, from coordinate 145,971,448 downwards.
AAGCAAAAAATTATATAAAGTATGCAAGGCTATAGAACATTAAAAGAAAGTTAGTTTTATGGCAACTACAAAGAACGAATCTCTTTACATAGTACGTTCTTTTAATATTAATATTCTTCCTTTTTTTTAAAAACGAAATTTAGACACCAAATCCAGCATCTTGTTGTAAAGCGCTGACACTTCCAATCGAACCAATTGCAAACAAACTCAAGTTGCGCAACCTAAATCAAGCCATCATGTTAAAAACTCTCGAAATTAAATAATTTTTTAAACCGTAAACATAGAAACTTATATTTCAATCTTTCTCAACTCTATTTCTGAAAGGTTTCGCAATTTTAAAGCGTAGTAAATAATAACGTACGTCGTAGTTTACTAAAATCTGAGATTATATTTAAGAAAATATATCAAGATTGTTTTGAAAAATTGCGTTTTCCGTTTAAGCCCTTTAATGAATTCAGTTCTTCAAATGGATATGTTGAAAGATGTGACAAGATTGTCTCTGAAATTTCATACAATTTCAACAAAAACGGAGACCTGGCCAGCATATTAAAGAGATGGAAAAACGGACGAAATGGCGTCTCCACAAAAAAGACGTTTAAAATGTTCGTTTTCTGCTTTATTTCTTTTTCTCTCTTTCGTCTTACATCCGGAAAAAGAAGACAAAATTATTTCCATAATTTTAATCGGATGAACAGCTCAGTTTTTATTTGCATTCCTTTCGAATTCAACTTCATATTATATTAAAATTTCACACTTTACTTAGTTTTTGAAGCATGTTTTGGAGATCTAAATTTAATTGAAAATCTGAAACGCCTAAGCTGGTTTTTGAAACTTTAAAATAAATTTGTTTTTCAATTATTTTATACCTTTTTAAAAAACTAAAACATATATTTTTGAGTAAGTTTATTTCGTATATATCAGAAAGCGTAGTGTAATATTGCTGTATTTTATTTATTATTGACAGTTAAAAAAACTTAATGCGTCTGTCTAATAAATACTTATCCATAGTAAATTAACTGCTTATCTTATGTCTTAGTCTACAAAGATTCAATTCCTCATTGTAGCCATTATTGACCGTTAAAAAACTTAATTCATCTGTCTAATAAATACTTATCCATAGAAAAGGATCTGCTTATCTTATGTCTTAGTCTACAAAGATTCAATTCCTCATTGTAGCCATTACTGACAGTTAAAAAACTTAATGCGTCTGTCTAATAAATACTTATCCATAGTAAAGGATCTGCTTATCTTATGTCTTAGTCTACAAAGATTCAATTCCTCATTGTAGCCATTATTGACCATTAAAAAACTTAATGCGTCGGAATTTTTTTTGTGTATATAAAAATTATGTGTATAGCAAAGGTGTAAATAAATCAATTATTCTAGAAACACCTAATTCTTCATTGTGTCACCTAAAACAAGGACCGGATACGTTACACTAGCTAGTGATAAACGTGGTAACACGTTAGTAACAAGTTTAGTAAAATACAGTGTTATAATTCAGACATCTACTTACTTTTTAGTCGGTTTACATTTATTCTAATATTTTACAAGTAAAATTTCATGGATATTGTGAGTTATAAATGAATGGACCTAACAGATCCGGAAAAAAATTCTACTTAGATCTCTAGGTTATCTGTAAAAGAAATAAGTGATGGAATGGGTACGGATGAGCCCAATGTTCTTTTATTTGACCTAGATCCTGGTTATAGTACCTGGCTTGGTAGTTTTGTAAAATTTTAGGCTGATTGGTATGCATTCATAGCTGAGAACAAAGGAGAACTGAAAAAACTTCAGACACCCTCCAAAAAAACTTTAAATTTCAAGATTACTTTACTTCCAATTTCAAAATTAAAGACGTGTTTGAAGGTGCAATTTTAGAGGCACAGCAATTGCGTTTTAGCTTGTATGACTCCACGTCTGAGCAGGAAATGATTGCACAACGTAAGGGATGCTTAGAATTCCAGGTACAATTTGCCGGCTATTTTAGCGGAATCAATTTGTCTAGGCCATGATTCAGCGATTAGGGGATGGTGAATCTCTGCTTCCCATTAATGTCCCCGCTCGGCAAGACTTTTGAACGATCAAATATCCTGCAGGAATGATTGTAGTTGTTTGACTATGCCCTGTACCTGATCTTTCCCTTTTAGAGTACCATTTCATTCCTTGTACAGTTTTCTCTATGCACTTATCTACACTAATGCATTTCGCTCGTTTTCACGTCGCTTCCATTTAAGGAACGAATTGCAGCACGTATTTTTCATTCTGACGGGTTTTCAAATGCCGACGCTTTTTAAATGTGCAATTAAACTTCAATGGTGAAATCATTTTAGCAGTATTTAATGGTGAACACTTTTAAAAAGATTCTGTAGATAGCTAATACATAAATACATTTATGAGTAATTGGACTCAAAATGCTAGTTTGTAGTACCAAATTATTGCTTTAAAAACTGCTTTTGAGGTGCAACTTGTATAAATATATCAGGAAAATGCCTTCAAAGATTTCAAAGGTATATACTTGAGCCCATTTTAGGAGAAACCTGTAGAAACTCTTCTCAAACATTGCATTATAGTGTACAATGTATTCTATTATTTAAAGATTTATTTTCCGTCTTTAGGTTGTTCAGATAGAATGGGATAAAGAGATACTTAAACAAACGTGATCTATTTAAATGGAAGTGCCAGCTTAAAACTTTCAAAAGTTCGATTTTTTAAATCTCTATATATTTTTGAAGAATTTAAACCAAACTCTATTGGAATTTTCGAATTTCAACCTGCAAAACTATAAAATCATTGCCTTTAACATCACAGCTTTTAGGGAAAGTATAAAAACGTTAAATGCATTTTACTACAAAATTATTTTTTTAAACTTACTTCTACTATAAATAAAGCATTGCTATATTAATTTCAAATTTTCAAAGTAATTACGTTATAGACATTCTAAAAAATTCTACTTTTTTGGTGTTGTTTACTTCATATAGTATTTATAGTATATAAAATTAATTTTATAAACATTATTTTACGGGTTTTTTTTTTGGGCAATTTAAACCTCAGGTGCAATATTTTTGTTATTTTTTTATATTTAAAATAGGCGGAGAATCATCTTTAATAATTATTGTATACAAAAAAAGGAAAAATTATTAATGTAACACACTTTATTTTTATACATCTGTACACAGTGTGTCAGAAAAATTTAAAAAAAATTAAAATCAAGCTCTTACTCTCAGTTTATAAAAAAGTTAATTTATCAAAACAAAGTAAATATAAATAAAGACCAAATGTTGAAATTTCTACTTATTTAAGAATATAATTAAAACATATGATAGAGCAAAAAGATAAAAGATCTTACATTTAAAATTGCATAATGAGAATGTATGTCTTTAAGTAAAACTATTTGCTGTAATTATTAGCAAATAATTGGGATTTCTATCAAACCTGATCATATCAGCAAGGTATTCATTTCACTGACCGTGCACCAAACTAATTCCCTAATTCTATGTAATAATTCGCTAAATAGAGATACTCAATCGTCCTCTACAAATGCAAGTATTATATAAGAGAGTACGCATTGTTTGAATTCTGTGTATAAATAAAATTTACAATTTTTTGACACATTTAATTCATTCTGTAACAGGAATATATATTATTGAAATAAGGAAAATGTTTAAGGTATTTTCTAAAGAGTCCTTGCATAGACTAAATATATATTTGTACGTGTGTGTATGCATATTTATGTATGTACAGTGGACCCCGCTTAATGTGTTCAGTTTGGGATACCGTGATTTTGATAACAATAAACGATATTCAAATTTAGATAAATTTACCCCCCCCTTTTATTCACATGTACTAAATTTCAAAATAAAATGAAAAATCAACTTATATTTATGTATTGTATATTATCCTTTAAAACATAAGAATTGTATACATAATTTTAAAAAACAGATCAATTGTTGGCTGTTATAAATCAATGAACCTAACAGATCCGGAAAAAATTTCACTTAGATCTCTAGGTTATCTGTATAAGAAACAAGTGATGAAATGGGCATGGATGAGCCCAATGTTATTTTATTTGACCTAGATCCTGGTTATAGTGCCTGATTTTGTAGTTTTGTAAAATTTTAGGTTGATTGGTATATATTCACAGCTGAGATGAAAGGAGAATTGATAAAACTTCGCTCCCCTCCAAAAAAAGAAATTCAAATTTCAAGATTACTTTACTTCAGTTTTAAAAATTAAAAACGTGTTTGAAGGTGCAATTTTAGAGGCACTGCAATTGCGTTTTAGATTGTATGACTCCACATCTGAGCAGGCAATGATTGCACAACGTCAGGGATGCGTTGAATTGAAGGTACTACTTGCTGGCTCTTTTAGCGAAATCAAATTCTCTAGACCATGATTCAGCGATTAGGGAATGATGAATCGCTACTTCCCGTTAATCTCCCCGCTCAGCAAGACATTCAAACGATGAAATATCCTGCAGGGTTGATTGTGGTTGTTTGACTATGCCCTGCACCTGATCTTTACCTTTTATAGTACCATTTCATTGCTTGTAGAGTTTTCTCCATGCACTACTGCATTTCACTCGTTTTCACGTCGCATCCATTTAAGGAACGAATTGCAACACGTATTTATCATTCTGACGGGTTTTCAAATGCCGACTCTTTTTAAATGTGCAATTAAACTTCAATGGTGAAATCTTTTTAGCAGTGTTTAATGGTGAACACTTTTAAAAAGATTTCGTATATAGCTAATACATGGATACATTTAAGAGTAAGTGGACTCAAAATGCTACTTTGTAGTACCATATTATTGCTTTAAAAACTCCTCTTAAGGTGCAACTTGTATAAATATATCAGTAAAATGCCTTCAAAGATTTCAAAGGTATATACTTGAACCCATTTTAGGGGTAACATGTAGACACTCTTCTCAAACTTTGCATTATAGTGTACAATGTATTCCATTATTTAAAGATTTATTTTCCGTCTTTAGGTTGTTCAGATAGAATGGAATAAAGAGATACTTAAACACACGTGATCTATTTAAATGGAAGTGCCAGCTTTAAACTTTCAAAAATTCGATTTTTTAAATCTCTATATATTTTTGAAGAATTTAAACCAAACTCTATTGGAATTTTCGAATTACAACCTGTAAAACTATAAAATTATTGCCTTTAACATTACAGCTTTTAGGGAAAGTATAAAAACGTTAAATTCATTTTACTACAAAATTATTTTTTTAAACTTACTTCTACTATAAATAAAGAAAAAAACTATTACATATATTAATTTCAAATTTTCACAGTAATTACGTTATAGACATTCTAAAAAATTCTACTTCTTCGGTGTTGTTTATTTCATATAGTATTTATAGTATATAAAATTAATTTTATAAACATTATTTTACGGTTTTTTTTTTTGGCAATTTAAACCTCGGGTGCAATATTTTTGTTATTTTTTTATATTTAAAATAGGCTGAGAATCATCTTTAATAATTATTGTATACAAAAAAAGGAAAAATTATTAATGTAACACACTTTGTTTTTATACATCTGTA
>CM063511.1:145958395-145960895 GCA_032207245.1 Pardosa pseudoannulata | reverse complement strand
CTAACCAATTATAACTCTACTTTGACCTAGCAGACAATTTAGGAAATTTCAAAATAAAAAGTAGATGCACGCTATCGGAGGCAGATTTTCCAACAGATTTTGACTGAGATGTTGACCCAGGTGTTAAGGGCCTTTGACTTATAACTTCATCCTATTTGACCCCTCAGTTTGTCCTATCCCTATGATGAAGTGGGAACCCGTCCTCTAAAGTTCTGTTAATAAAGGTCTTTAGCTAAAACGGTGTCATTTTCATGGGCCCTGTCTGCAACCACCCATCGTGAAGTCTGTCTTATTATATATATATTCCTACATACACACACATATATATCTGTAAGTGTGTATGTCTAAGAAACTGAAAGAATTACAGTGAGTTACAGTGAGAGAAATGTGAATGAGACAAAGTGTATGTGAATAATTTAGAGAGTGAATTAAAATGTCTTTGAAGAAATAAGAATTTGAGAAAGTGTAAATATATGAGTCATAGAGCAAAAAAAGTGAGGGTGATGAACGGTATGTAAGAGAGTAAATATATATCAAATTTGAATAACATGACATTTTATTCCGTATGATTTATTTAAGAGTATTTTTTGCTTATTAAGGTAAATATAAACTTAGATATAATTTTCTACTAAAAATCTTTAATATATATATATATATATATATATGTGTGTGTGTGTGTGTGCGCGCGCATCTTCCTATATAAATGCATATATATATATATATATATATATATATATATATATATATATATATATATATATATATGTGTGTGTGTGTGTGTGTGTGTGTGTATGCGCATCTTCCTATATAAATGCATATATATATATATATATATATATATATATATATATATATATATGTGTGTGTGTGTGTGTGTGTGTGTGTGTGTGTGTACGTGTGTATATGTTCAGTGTTTTATATATAAATATCGAGTGAGTTTGTCTCTATGTATAGATTTCAAAGTTATATTCCTCAGAAATTTAGTATTAAAGATATCATAAAAAATTTTTAAAAGGGGCGAAATAAGTTTTGCTTAAACTGTTTTTAAATCTTATTCAACCCGAATTAAATATTGTACATCCCGATTTACATGACATTTTATTCCGCATGCTTTATATAAAAGTATTTATTGCATATTAAAATAAGAATAAACTCGATTCTCATTTTGTACTAAAGTTCTCAAATATATATATATATATATATATATATATGTATGTGTGTGTGTATGTTCAATGTTTTATTTATAAATATCAAATGTGTTTGTCTCTATGTATAGATGTCAAAATTATATTCCTTAAAACTTCAGTATTAAAGAGATCATAATTTTTTTTAAATGGGAGAAATAATATTTACTAAAACTTTTTTTAAATCTTGTTCAACCCGAATTCCTTTCTCTTAACCAAACACCATTTATTTTCATTTTCCTCCACTAATTGCAATCCGTAAATCAACTTGTACAGGTGAATGTAGTGAATAAAATAAGAGGTATGTGTATTTTCTTTCTAAAGACCAGCCATTTTTTGCGTGTTTTACCTTCAAATAATTATCCATTGTGTGTTTATAGTTCAATTCATTTGTCTGATAACTGTATTTGGATTACACCTAGAAGAAACTAGTATTTTTGAAATCTCAGTTTAAAAATATTAGTCATTTTTTTATTTGTTGATATTTTCTAAACGATTTAATGTTTGAGTGGAATAAAGTTATCGAATACATGCGGGTGTACACAGGCGTGCGTGTTTGTAGATATGAAAAGTTTCATTTATGTGTTCAAATCCATAGATACCTAAAATGTGAACAGACATTCTTTAGTATCGCTAAACAGTTAGCGTTGATATTAAATTATCTTCATCCTGTTGCATTGCATTTTATTACAGTATAAGGAATAATAACAGTATAGGTCCATGATAGATATTTTGTATTATGTAGTTTTAGTGGTGTATGGTGTTAATTTAATGTTTTTCTTGAGATTTATAGCAATTCAGCCTTCCAATTTTTGCTTAAACGATATTTTCCCTGTAAAGATAAGTTTATTGTAATTGTACACAGATATATGTTCGTTAACTCTAGAAACACTTACACAAGGTGTAATACTGTCTTCCCTTATACTATTAAATTAAGTTATAAACAGAATTATAAAACTTGAGTGCTTATAAAAACACACATGGCATAATATTGGCTTTCATTGTACTATTATATTCAATTTTTAAATAAACATCATTGAAATTGAATAATATAAAAATCATACACATGGTTTCATATTGGCTTTCATTCTACTTTTAGATTCAATTTTTAAAAATGTATTGTAAGAATTAAATATGTTTATAATATACGTATGGCAAAATAATGTCTTTTTCTCTATATTTTTTTAAAAAAATGCATAATATGAATTCAATGTGATTTAATGTGCACTTTACATGGTTTTTGTTGTAATGTTAGTTTTAATATATCAGAAAAATCATCCCAGGAATTGAATGCTATTATAATATACACATAATTC
>CM063511.1:145923395-145953395 GCA_032207245.1 Pardosa pseudoannulata | reverse complement strand
TGTGAAACTTAAGTAAAACTATTCGCCTTAAGTAGAAGTAAGAAATCCCGATTCCCCCCAAATCCGATTTGTCTAAACAAGGAATTTATTCAATTGACTTCGCACTAATCCTCTAATTAAAGTCACTGATTCAACCTCTTCAGAAGCAAGTATTAAGGCACTGTCGAAAGAACCCATAATTTATTCTTTCGCAGAAAGTTTCAACTGTAAAAGGGACCGTTAGAACAATTCTTACTGACAAAAATAATTTTTTTAATTTATAAGTGTCTAGTAAGTAAGTAAAGATTATGTGTAAAGATTAAAAGAATATTGCAAAGCTAGACTAAGTAAGAATTTAAAGATTGTTCAGCAGTTTTCGAGAGAAAAGTGTGAACTTTGATCGTTGGAGTTAGTTCATAATCCACACAGGCAGTTTAGTTATTGTAGAAATGACACTCTTTTGCCAGCAGACAAAAAAATGCACATATACCTGCTTGAGATTTGAGAGACAGATAAAAATAATTTAAAATAGACAATACTCCTTTATATCCGAAACTTTACAGCGGGGAAATTAGGTAGTATAAAATCTAAAAAAATATATATAGATATTTATATATATATATATATATATATATATATATATATTATATATATATATATATATCTATATATATATATATATATATATATATATACATATATATATACATATATATATATATATGTATATATATATATATATATACATATATATATATATATATATATATATATATATATATATATATATACATATATATATATATATATATATATATATATATATATATATATATATATATATTCATGCATGTATGTATGTCTCTCTCTATATATATATGTGTGTGTGTGTATTATTATTTTAAAAAAAGGCAAAAATTCTTAATGAAACTCACTCTGTATTGTTTTATGTCTTCACACAGCGTGTCAGAAAAATTTTAAAGTTTCCAAAAGAAGCTCTATGTTTTTTACTTTATACAAAAATTTTTATTCTTTAGAAACAAAGTATATATAGTAAAATGTATGCAATAAAAACAGAAAACGAATGCTGAAAATCATGTATTTATAAAAATAATTAAGAAAGGTTATGACAAGGCAAAAAAAATTAAAAATTATCTTTCAGTGGCTTAAAAGGATATGTGCCCCTTTAAGGAAAGTTAATGACGTAAGTAGCATTACCCACGTGGTCTACGGAATTTACAAGCAGGAACCAAGTAGACACCCTAGACTTGGTTTACCACCTACAGAGGTATCGTTTGAATTTGGAGAACATTGTGACCACGAAAATACGTCATTAATGAACACGCCGTCATTAATGAACACGGAGGGTCGGGTCTTAGATCGACTTTTGACTCAAAGTCACAACTCTCCAATTATAAGATTCACATCTTTGCCAACTGAGCTATCGCAGCTCTTTTCAAAATATAAATATGAGAAAATTCACGACACTAGGGGTGGGACGCTTGAATCCCATTAAAGTGGGATATTTTACAACAAGTCATGTGGATGTAAGGAATAAATAAAAATACATTATTATCCCTTAAAATAGTCACAAGGAAAAATATGGACACGTAAAATTACGTAAGCTGACAAAACATGGTCGGTCTCATGGTTACGTAATTCACATGGTAAAATGCTCTCTTTTTTATTTTCAATGTAATCTTGAGCCTCTGAAGATAGAATATGCTAAATTATTAAGCTATTCTGCTAGGTATTGGCAAACTCTAACCTCGAACTCACAACTCTTCGGTTATCCAAACGAAGACTTTGCACCCTGAGTAAAACCTTCTCCCGAAACGTAATACAGTGGACTCTGCTTAATGTGATCGCTGTCAATGCTGTCAATCACTTATTGTTATCAAAATCACTTGGTTCCGATTTTCTCTATTCATTTGTATGTCAAAATTATAGCTTTATGTGATCGTTACATCGGTTAATGGGATCCGTTTACAAACCTCATTTTAACTGGCAATGGAATATTCACAATATATTCAGAAGGTACCCATTCTTTTATTTCCTTTCACTGTTTTTTCAATTTCCGAGAATTCTCCCTCATTCAATTAGGGAAATGAAGAATGAACAAAGGAGTGGGTAACACATTTCTGGAATTTTTTAGAAATACGCACACTCTGCTAGTGGTCAATGGTTGTCAGATAAGAAGAAGACGACACATTCTTATCGGAACTAAGAAGGAGAGTATTCACATTTTATGTCTTCATTTTGCGAAAAAAATTACCAGAAATCTCAAATAATAGAAAATCCTTCGGATATGACCTCTGAAGAGTTTTAGTCATGGGTGAAAGTAGATCAAAACATTCCAGTAGCTTCCACATTGACAGAATCTGAAGTCTGCCAGATTGTCATAGGAAAACAGACGAATGATGGAACTGATGAGTCAGATGAACAATCTCTTGATACTGAGGCACCTCCTATAGGTGCTGAAAGGAGAAATGCATTGAAAGTGTTGAAACGTGGAGTATAACACCGCTCCGATGACTTTATAAAACATTATCATTACGAACAATTATCAATGACGTTCTTCGAAAAATTGTAGACAACCAACGATTGATCTATTTTTTTAGTTATGTATATAATTCTTATGTTTCAGATGATAATATACAGTGAGTTTTTTCATTTTATTTTAAAATTTAGTACGTGTAAATTAAAGAGCGGGGAAATCTAATTATCTAATTTTGCATATCGTTTATTGTTATCAATTGGTTATTGTTATCAAAATTACTGTGGCCCAAACTGATCCCTTTAAACGTAGTCCACTGTATAACTTTTTTTTTCTAAATTCAAATGTATGAATTGTTGTAAACTTTCCTTTCTAATAAATGAAGACATTCTTTTCTAATTTTACAAAACCTAAAACAGGTCTCAAATACTGAAAAATTTTTTTTTAACATCCTCGCTCTAAGCGGTAGTAAGAAATCCCTTTTTTTTTCCCTAAAACTGAATCACCCTAACCGGGAATTTATTCAAGTGACTTTCTCACTCCTTCCCTAATTACAGTCACTAAATCAACCTGTACTGGACGATGTAATGAATAAAAGACGAGGCTCTTATGTTTTTTTCAAAAGATTTTTTTAGTGTCCCTTATTTTGAAGTCAATGTATTAATCCATTGTATATTTTAGGCGGAATCGATTCGGCTAATGCCTGTAATCTGATTATCTTTCGATGAAAACTACCCTTTGTTTTATTGTAATTTAAATATTTATTTTTATTCGAATAGATTTTCTTCCTTCATCGAAGAGAAAATGTTACATAGCGATGGAATAATTATTCTGGTATAAATTTCAGAAACCTGCATTTATATCGCGATATTAGCATTTTCCGTTAATAATTCATACATTTCCCATGAAAACTATTGTAATCTTCAGCTATTTGAGATTTCGTTCTAATTTTATATCTGTTAAGTATTAGAGCACATTTCTTTACTAATTCACAAAAGAAAATTTTATTTTAGATTTCAGATTTATGCTTTAAAATGCGTTTGTTCGTTGTTTAAAAATATACAGAAAGTCGTTCGGAAATTTTGGAAATAATTTTGTAATTTTTTTTCTCATTTATATTTTGGGGTAAAATTTGGTAATTTAAGAATAATCGATTGTTTGTGTTATCATTGGATTGGAATGTATCGTAAAATATCTGTTGATAATATGCTAATATATTTCACGATATTTTTATAATTTTATTATAACGGTATTTATCCGTATTTAATTTTTATAAATATATTTTTATAAACATATACTTTTTTAACATTTCACTGATATGACTATCGAATGCACTCTGTTCCAGTTGTGCCCAACTGGTTTCTGGTGAATTTGAATGAAGCTGATTTAGCATTATGTTTATCCCTATGTAATTTGGTTGCATTTCTGTATCTCTCTCTCTCTCTGTATATATATATATATATATATATATAGATATATATATATATATATATATATATATATATATATATATATATATATATATATATATATATATATATATATATATATATATATATATATAATATATATATATATATATATATATATTATATATATATATATATATATATATATATATATATATATATATATATATATATATATATATGTATATATATATATATATATATATATATATATATATATATATATATATATATATATATATATATATATATATATATATATATATATATATATATATATATATATATATATATATATATATATATATATATATATATATATATATGTATATATATATATATATATATATATATATAATATATATATATATATATATATATATATATATATATATATATATGTATATATATATATATATATATATATATATATATATATATATATATATATATATATATATATATATATATTTATATATATATATATATATATATATGTATATATATATATATATATATATATATATATAATATATATATATATCTATATATATAATATATATATATATATATATATATATATATATATATATATATATATATAATATATATATATATATATATATATATATATATATATATATGTATATATATATATATATATATATATATATATATATTATATATATATATATATATATATATATATATATATATATATATATATATATATATATATATATATATATATATATATATATATATGTATATATGTATATATACGTATTATATAAGTATATACATACATATATGTGTGTGTGTGTAAAATACTATCATATAGCCCATCATATGACGAGATCAATAAAATTTTTAATTTTCCAGAATTGTAAAATTCCCAATGAGGCAGGCAAAATAATGGTTTGTTTTTTGGCTCAGAATTATCTGGTACACGCTCAATAATTTGTTCATCTTTAATGACCGCATATTAGTTGTCAACTTTAATTTATCTTGTCATATTACGGGATATGATGGACAACATACATTTTAATATTGACAGTGATTATTTGGCGTTATTTATGAATGATGTCCAAAATTTAGCGAATCTTTTGCAAACCGTGTGGTTATGTGTAAAAAACAAACACACAAACGAACAAACTTCTTAATTTTCAAATATATTTAACTTGACCGCTAGATATTTATTAGTTCGTGAATTTATTATAATGACATTTATCCGTATTTTAATTTTATATAAATATATAATTACTAGCATATAGTCCATTACTAGCATATGCCTTAGACGGGATCTGTAAAAGTTTTTATTTTCTAGAACTGTAAAAAACCCTATGAGGCAGGTAGACAAACGGTTTATTTTTTGGCTGAGAATTATCTGGTACACGTTCAATAATTTATTTATCTTTACTGACCGCATGTTAGTTACAAACTTTAATTTATCTTGTCATATTACGGGATATGATGGACAACAGACATTTTAATATTGACAGTGATTATTTGGAGGTATATATGAATGATGTCCAAAATTTAGCGAATCGATTGCAAAACGTGTGGTATTGTATAAAAACAAACACACAAACGAACAAACTTATTAATTTTCAAACATATTTAACTTAAACGCTAGATATTTATTAGTCCGTGAAATAGACTCCTAGACTTTTATGAAAAGAATTTGTTGTTAATACCGGTGATAAAATTTTTATTGGCAGCAAAATGTAATCGATGATTAAATTTAAAATTATCTCATATGTAATGTATCATTTAAGCCAAATATAAAAGATAATTATTTACGTAATATCTAAGTTCAGTGATAAAAAGTAAAAAAATAGATTTGAAAAAAAATTTTCAATTTTACAACTCCTCTTCAACCTCTACTCAAAATACAGTTTCAAATTAATTTTACAATTTACACTAAATCACAAATTTGTGATGAAAATCACACTCAGTTTATTTAATTTATGATTAAGTGAATGTTTCAGTCTATTTAGTATGAATGTTATGTGTTTCCTTTGTGTTTTCTTTGTTAATTCAATTAGATTTTAAATATTCAATTTTTGTAAAATTTTTCCTCAAAATGTTGTTTTTGTTTATGTATCAATTTGTTGAGTTACGATCCCCTCGCCAGATTTCAAACGCCACGCTGCAAGCACGCCATGCATGCAAGCTGCAAGCACGCCAATTTCGACAAATGTGGTTGAAGCACCAACAAGATCCATGATTAGAAACAGGAGAGTGGGCTAAGAAGAGGAGTTGAATAATGCCGACGATATTTAGATAATTTAAAATATGAAATTATTAAATGAGATGGTTAAAGGAATGACGTCATAATGCTGGAAAAATTGTTTTTTTCATCTACGTGTAATGTGATAAATTGATAAATTTATACGTCTGCTCCTAACCGGGTAAAATAGGGCTTGAAATAATGGCATTAAACGATCGAAAAGATGGAAAGTGGTTGGATTTCGAGCGTTTTTGAATTAGCTTTGAATTTTTCTAACCCTAACTTCTTAAGAATCCAATATTGATGTATCTATCTATTCAAGGTCTAACCGCTTCGTAAATTCGAGGAGAGACGAGCTGATAACTTAGCTATTATTATAAGGGGATCTGTGTGAAGACATATTCACAGACTGCATACATAATAAGTATTTATACATCTCTCATATATTTTACCTTATATATCTCCTTAGATAAAGACAATAAATAGATATCTAAGCATCCCATATTCATTATCTACAATCTTTTAAATGAGTATTAGATGGAGCAGTACGACATCATTTATTTATTCTATACATCCCTTTATGTATACTAAAACTGTACTGTATCTTCATAAGAAGTCTATAAACGAAACCCAGGACATAATATTTAATGGAACGCATATGATTTATCCTGACACTTCGTATTTGTTGGCATCCCATGTTTTCGGATAGAAAATTTATTTTTTCTTGTGCTCTAAAAAATTCTTACAAATGGGGAAAAGCATTCATGTAAAAATTAATGATGTGTAAAGTTTAAAGGAATTAATTGACTCATTTTACATGGGATATTTAAATTAGTTTTTACGTTCTGCTGAAAAAACACCATTTTTAGTAAATTGCTTTTCAAGTTTATATATTTCTCTTAACACTTGGCATGCGGGTATACTTCACCGCCAACTTACTCGTACAGCGGGCGATTTTTCGTGAATCACGCTAAAGTTTAGTTATTCAGACAAATCGCAGTAAATCAAAAACTACTTTGTTTTTATGAACGAAACTTTTTTTTTATTTTACACTTTAATATATACCGTATGATTATTTAACAAAAAAAAAACAATACTTTTACGAAACCACAAAAATAAACGTTTTTAAAATTTTACAATGTATTCAAAAATATTTTTTCATGACAAGTACAAATAGAACTATTTATTAACAATTTTGTATTCAACAATGCAAATCGAATCTTCAAATTCACAAAACACGACTTGTACGTTCTGGAGGTATGAATTTGATTAAAGACGAAATAACGCAACAAAAGACCGAGTAACTCGACAATCATAACTTGTATAAAGAAAAAATGCAAAGCATTGCACAGCAGCGCAAACAACACGCATATAATGTCACACATACATATAATTATACGTATTTAGTAGATTTGTGGTGGTTAGCGGGTATCCACTACAAATCTACTGAATACGTATTTTTACGTGACCCGCGCTCCAGTGACAGACTGCAAAAAACGTAAAAATAAGTTTCCCACACATGAAGTTTTAAAAGCTATGATATTACCTGCAACGGTTGTATAGTTTTGCAGATTCTAATTAAAAACTTTATACTACACCTTTAATAAAGTTTATTTTTATAAGTTTACCCTGTCTCGTATATTATTATCCGGATTTCTATTAAAATTCTGCTATAATCTGGATATTTGTTAAATTGGGTTTAAAAATTTCTGGTTTAATTAAAATCAAATTTTATTTTGAAATTTATAAAATATCCTGTTAAAGTTTTACCTGCCTCAGACTGTAATTATTCCTAAGTATATCTTCATAATATGCACTAAAATTCTAGCAGAGAAAATACTGTAAATGAAGAAGAAAATTCCATAGAGAACAGACGAGAAAATAACGCTTAAAATGTACCGCAGAGTCTTCTCAAGTAATGGAAACGACACTGAGAAAACAATTTATTTTTCCTCAGTGTTAAATGACTGCTGTTGCAGTTTAAAGGAGTAAAACGCATCAGCTAGCAAAATTTTATGTTAGAGGTAAGAGCTTAAGCGTCGTTTCGTTTTGTTTGTATTGGGACTGAAACCATTTTCGTAAGTTAGTTTTAACTTTGGCTAAACCTTGTTGCGTTAATATCTAAAATAAATGGTAAAAGATATATTACTAAAAAGAAGTTCGCCAAATTTCGAGAACATTTTGAAACACGAAAGCAAATTTATTTTAAGAAAATCAGACCTTTTCAAGTCTTAGCATTTTTTATTTATATTTTTTAAAATTTTGAATATTTCTGTATCGTTTAAGAAAAATCATATTACAATATTTGAATTAGATCTTATAAAGCCGTACATTATTTGCATTTAATATCGTAATTAAGGGAACTACAAAAACTTTATATATATTTTACTAATAATAGTGTTTTTTCAACTTTCGTACAGTATAAATTAAAAACTATTACACACACTGATTTATACTCAGATATCACTCTAATATTCACTCAAACATCCCTTTAATATTCTAATATCTATCACTTAAATATTCCCAGTAAATACACCGTAGACCTGTGATAAAACTCTCTCTACATTTTCTGTTGATGCTTGTTTCATTTTTACATTTTTAAATATTATGGATATTTCTGAATAGCTTAAAAGAAATCCTATTGCAATATTTGAATTAGATCTTATATATTTTACTAAAAATGGTGTTTTTTCAACTTTTGCGCAATATAAATTAAAAACTATTACACACACTGATTTCAAATATTCACAGTAAATATGCTGTACACCTGTGATGATCCTTTGTCTACATTTTCTGTTGATGCTTATTTCATTTTTACATTTTTAAATATTATGGATATTTCTGAATAGCTTAAAAGAAATCCTATTGCAATATTTGAATTAGATCTTATAAAGCCAAACATTATTTGCATTTAATATCATAATTAAGGAAACTATAAAAACTTTAAATTTATTTTATATAAAATGGTGTTTTTTTACCTTTTGCACAATATAAATTAAAAACTATTACACACACTGATTTCAAATATTCACAGTAAATATGCTGTACACCTGTGATGATCCTTTGTCTACATTTTCTGTTGATGCTTATTTAAATTTTGCCTTTTTAAATATTATGGATATTTCTAAATAGCTTAAAAGAAATCCTATTGCAATATTTGAATTACATCTTATAAAGCCATATATTATTTGCATTTAATAACATAATTAAGGGAACTATAAAAATTTTAAATACATTTTAATAAAATGGTGTTTTTTCCTTTTGAGCAATATAAATTAAAAACTATAACAAGCACTGATTTAAAATATTCACAGTAAATACACTGTAGACCTGTGATGATACTCTGTCTTTATTTTCCGTTGATGCTTATTTCATTTTTACATTTTTAAATATTATGGATATTTCTGAATAGCTTAAAAGAAATCCTATTGCAATATTTGAATTACATCTTATAAAGCCATATATTATTTGCATTTAATAACATAATTAAGGTTAATATAAAAACTTTAAATACATTTTAATAAAATGGTGTTTTTTCCTTTTGAGCAATATAAATTAAAAACTATAACAAGCACTGATTTAAAATATTCACAGTAAATACACTGTAGACCTGTGATGAAACTCTGTCTTTATTTTCCGTTGATGCTTATTTCATTTTTACATTTTTAAATATTATGGATATTTCTGAATAGCTTAAAAGAAATCCTATTGCAATTAATTGAATTAAGATATTTTAAAAGCCAAACATTATTTGCATTTAATATCATAATTAAGGAAACTATAAAAACTTTAAATTTATTTTATATAAAATGGTGTTTTTTTACCTTTTGCACAATATAAATTAAAAACTATTACACACACTGATTTTAAATATTCACAGTAAATACACTTCAAACATCTATGATGAAACACTGTCTATATTTTCCATTGATGTTTATTTCATTTTGCATTTATAGTTTCTGAAATGCAATTTTTAAATACCATTTTAGTTTTCAGGAAAACTCAATCGTTTGGTGCAATATTTATGATTATTTTTAAAACATTTGAATAAATGGAGAATTATACGCAATAGTTATTATATTCAAAATAGTTAATTATTAATAAAACTCGCTTTGTGTTATAATTTGCTGCTTAACAGCAATCATAAAATGCTACTATAACAGTGCATATTTGATAAATTTATTAACATTATGATACGTTTTTCATATCCCATTTCAATACTATAGAGCATAGTTTTAAATAAAAATGTTGTAGCAAAATGAGAAAATCACAAAACTAAAAAAGGTTGATGTAAAATACGATAGAATGAATTACGATGATGTCATTCTATGCTGAAGAAATCGATTGCAAGTTTGCAAAAAACGTAAAGGCTTTACTGCATTACACATTAAATTATAATTAAAAAAAAAAATATTTGAGAAAATTTTCTAGAAATTGCTGTTTTCTGTGACTATCGATATCAAAACAACTTCCGGTTCACTTTTGCAACTGACAATGTTTCTTGTTTTAAAATAGCTATATGTCAGTTGTTATTTGACGTAAAAGGAAATAAAAACTGTTATAGAAGAATAAATGTATAAACTAAACTATTTTTAAAAAATGAAAATGACCAAAATTGTAAAAATATGGCAATTTCCTCGTAGGCAGTCCATATTAAAGGTTGTTTAAATTTGATATTTTTTAACTTTTGGGAGTGTATTAAGACTTAGATTTAACATATTCATTTATATAAATTTATTAGAAACAATCAAAATATTAAAGCGTTAAAATTTTTCTTAAGTATTTTTTAACATTTTTATACTGAAAGCGATGTATCAGAAAACACCATTTTGAAAATTATCCAGATATATAATGATATCACAGTAGTAATTTTTTTTCGTTTCATACTGAAAGCTATACTCTTAATATAAGGAAATGCCATTTTTTCTTAAACAACTATATTGTTAATACAACAGTATTTTTCTTACTCTTAATATACTGAAACGTGTTATCTTTAATATAAGAAAACACCAGTTTTTAAATTTGTATTATATTGTTAATGAAACGGTATTTTTCTTAGACTTAATATACTGAAAGTGACATCTTTTGTATAAGAAAACACTAGTTTTTAAATTTAATCCAGATATCCAGATACATTGTTGATGCAACGGTACATTTTTTACTCTTATTTTATTGAAAGCGATATTCCTTAATATAAAAACCATTTTTTTATTTTATCGAGATGCATTTTTGATATAAAGGTATTATTTTTAATCGTATTATACTGAAAGTGATAACCTTAATATGAGAAAACACCATTTTTTAAATTGTCGAGATATTTTGTTGATACAATGATATTACTTTTTTTTACTCTTATAATACTGAAAACAATAGCCTTAATGATAGAAAAATTCTTAAATTTTCGACATACATTCTTGATATAATGACATTATTTTTTACTCTTATTATACTAAAAACCATATCCTTAATATAAGAAAACACCATTTTTTTTTATTATTCTAATATTTAGTTAATACAACTGTATTATTATCCCATTTTACTGAAAGTCATACCCTTAATGTAAGAAAATGCCATTTTTTAAATTATATAAATATCTACATACATTTTTGAAGCAACGGTATTATATTTTACTCTTATTTTATTGAAAGCGATATTCCTTAATATAAAAACCATTTTTTTATTTTATCGAGATGCATTTTTGATATAAAGGTATTATTTTTAATCGTATTATACTGAAAGTGATAAACTTAATATGAGAAAACCATATTTTTTAATTGTCGAGTTAATGTTTTAAAAGTGATACAACGATATTAAGTTTTTTACTCTTATAATACTGAAAGCGATATCCTTGATATAAGAAATTTTCTTAATTTAAGAAAATGTTATTTTGAATTATCTAGATACATTATTGTACGATAAAACCTTTTTTTTACTCTTATCATACTAGATGCTATATCCTTAATATAATAATACATCATATTTTAAAAAAATAATCTAGATATTAAAAAATAATCTAGACATTGTTAATACAATGCTATTATTTTTCCCTGTTTTTATGCTGAAAGTGATATCTTTAATATGATAAAAACACCACTTTTAAACTTAACAAATATCCAGATAGATTGTTGATACAACATTATTATTGTTTTATTTTTATTATACTTAAAATGATATTCTAAATATAAAAAAATACTTTTTTTTCTAATTTTCCAGATACATTGTTAAAATAACGACATTATTTTATTACTCTTATTAGACTGAAATCAATATCCTTAATATAAAAAAAACACTTTTTTAAATAATCCTGATACATTTTTGATACAACAGTATCATTTTTTCATTCCAATCTGATAATGTGTGCTTCGTTTTTTCTCAAAGACAATATATTTAATCCTCCTTTTTTTACACATACCTTATATATGTATGCAATATTTACACTTGTTTACCCACTTCACATCTTCTTTTACCTTCGATATTACGTAGCATAAAGATTATTAATAAATATCTAAACATCTCATATACGATGTCCAGGAGCTTTTGAAAAAGTATTGGATGCAGACGTGTTACATCATTTATTTATCCTGTAGCTCCTGGTATGAATACTAAAATTGTACTGTGTCTTTTATAGGAAGCCTATAAACGAAAGCCAGGGCATGGGATTTAATGGAACGTATAAGATTTATCGTGGCACTGTTTCTTTGTGGAAGTTGGCATCGGCTGCTTTTGGACAGAAAATTTATTTTTTCTTATGCTCTCAAAAACTGATAGAAACGGGTAAAATGCTTGAAAAAAAAAGGATTAAAGATGGAGAAATGTTTTGAAAAAGAGCTGTGAATCTATTTTTTAATCCCATCTCTGTCTGGTTTTTTGAGAATTCCCGAGTCGAAAATAGCATTTTTTTAATTGAAGAAAATTAATACATGTTCTATCTTAAATTGAAAAAAGCAAAACTCTTTTGTTAGTGAACAGCTTTTTCATTGATGTACTGGAGTATTATATGTAATATCCCGTTCATTGATTTCCTATTTCCTTAAGATAAACAGTCCAACAATAGCCGAATGGATAGGGTGCTGATCTTCTGCAACGTAGTTCGAGGGATATAAACCCACTGTGGCATGGATGTTTATAGCCATTCTCACTCGGTTTTAGGCACAAGGTCCCGGTCTCATTAAACCTCGTGTCATAAAAAAATATACCGTAGTGCTCCAAATCAAAGCAAACCATTTTATGTACCGCTCTACAGGATGAGTTTCACCATTATAATCCTTAAGGGGCCATCTTTGGTATTATATACAAAATGTCTACATTCTTTTGTAGATAAGTTTATTTCTCTCTCTCTCTACCTCTCTCTGTATCTCTCTGAGTGTATGTTAATTAAGAGTATGTGATTCTTTATGCATCCGTATACAATATAAAATATAAAATAAAACTATAGATGTATTTTTTAATGTACGGTATCGAATTCATAATATTTTATCTATTATTTCATTACAAAGATACAACCAATCTAGTAATAATAATAAAGTACTTAATATATTTTCATGTACGTGATGCGAACTCAGAAGAAACACTGTATTGATGCATGTGAGTAGAACCTAAACCAAATTGAGATACGAGCACCGTTTTACTTCTTTTGCCAGTAAACAGTTTTTTCATCGATGAACTGAAATTTTATATGTAATATCTCGTTCATCGATTTCCTTAGTATGAACAGCCTAACAGTAGCCGAAAGGGAGCTGTAGCTCGAGGGATCTAATCCCACTGTAGCATGGATGTTTATAGCCGTTCCTAATCGGATTTAGGCAGTAGGTCCCGGTCGCATTAGACTTCAAGCTGCAAAACAGTATATCATAGTGCTCCAAACTATACTATACCATACGATGAAGACACATTTTGAATTTGTAAATACTTTCTGTTACTATATTCATCAAATGTATTGCTTTAAAGAACTGTATTAAATATTTGTATGAAAATATTCATTAAAAATCAGTTAAGATATTGGAATATTAAAATATTGAATTCTATAATCTTATCATGAAAAGAGCTTTACAACGTTTGTTATCTCGGAAACGTAAAAACCACTTTGAAAAAAAAATTAATATCCATTTGCTATCTTAATCCTGTAAAAAATCTTAGTTATGTACATCAGAAATATATTGAATTGTTTTTTATCATGAGTTTTAACAGATATTATTATGTGTGTGAAAAATTCATTAACGTGGTCTAGTGCAAAGTTTCATATCATACCGCTTACACAAGTACCTTGTAAATATTATCCTCTTAATACAGGAAATACAGTGGACTCCGTTTAATGTGATCGTGGTTATTGTTATCAATCGCCTTTTGTTAACGAAATCACTTGGTCCAGATTTTCTCTATTCATTTCTATGTTAAAATTATCGCTTTATGGGATCGTTACATCGGTTAATGTTATCAGTTTTTGAACCACATTTTAACTTGCAGAGGAGTATTCACAATGTATTCAGAAAGAACTCGTTCTTTTCTTTCCCTTCTCTCTTGTTTGAATACGAGAATTCTCTCTCTTCCACCTAAGGAAATGGGGAATGCACAAAGAAGAGGGAAACACGTTCCTGAAATTTTTCAAAAATACGAACACCTTGCTGGTGGTCAGTGGCTGTCAGATAAGAAGGTAACACATGCTTCTCGGAACTGAGAAGAAGCGTCATCACATTTTATGCCTTGCTCGCTTACATGCTGTTTGTCGATATGGAAGCCAGAAAGCGAAATGATTTAAAATTAAAAAAAGATTGAAATTTTAAATCGTTAGGAGAGATTGCAAAAAATGAGTCAGCGAATTTAAACATTTCTCAGCCTCTATTGAGCAAAATTTTGAAAATTTGTGAAGAACTTACTATAAAACATAAACAAAATGAAAATAAGGAGTGCAACAGCTTCGTGGAATCGAGTTTCTGTTCAAATGATCAGAAACTTCTTTGCCTACACAAGATTTTGCAAAAGAAAATGACCAGAAATCTCAAGAAATGATAGAACATTCTTAGGATAGAACCCGTAAAGTCTTCGAGTCGTGGTTGGAAGTAAATCAAAACATTCGAGTAGCTTCCACTTTAACAGAATCTGAAGTCTGTCAGATTGTCATAGGACAACGGACGAATGATGCAACTGATGAGTCAGATAAAGAATCTCTTGATATTGAAAAACCTCCTACAATTGCTGAAATTTGAAATGCATTGAAAGTGTTGAAACATGGAGTGCAACACCGCTCCGATGAATTTAAAAAACGTTATGATTACGAACAATTTATCAATGAGCTTCTTAGAAATAATTGTAGGCAGTCAACAATGGATCAATTTTTTAATTATCTATACGATTCTTATGTTTTAAACGATAATATATAGTATACAAATATAAGTTGAGTTTTTATATTTCATTTTGAAATTTAGTACATGTGAATTAAATGGAGGTGGGTAAATTTATCTTATTTTGCATATCGTTTATTTTTATCAAAATCATGGTGTCCCAAACTGATCACATCAAACGGAATCCATTGTAGTAACGAAATGATGAAAAGTGTCACTAGTGAAGGATGCAATTTTAACAATGTCTTATTTTTCATCGATGCATGACATGTCACACCGTCGAAGAATAGGTTAAAAGAATATAATATTCTAAAAATATATGGTTTTCTTAAACAATTTTTATTTCATATCTAGAACAACGTATATTATTTGTATAGAGGGTATTCCTATGTAGCTTTGTTACATTATCTAAATTTAGTTTATGATGAACTAAAGACAGACCTAAGTTAGGATTAAAAATCCCTAAATGCGCATCGCTTGGTTTTGCCCAATATTGTTCAATATGCTTTCAAAAACTAATAAAAACTAGAAAATTACTTTAAAAATGATTTAATATGAAGGAATGCTTTATAAAATAACAGATAATCATATTTATAAAGAAAAGCTAATATTCGATAAATATTAAGTTCTTATATTTTTTGATACTCTTAAATAATCAGCACTGTTAAATGATTGGTAAGTTTACAGAAATTTTCATGTAAAGAGGATATTTATATATAACTCTGTAACCTTAGCAAAATTTAGTTTGAACGAATGACACATCTAAGTTATGACTTCTGTAAAAACCGTTCGATAAGCATCCCCTTCTATTGGGCATTAAATTTATTTCTTATATATCTTCAAAAATTGAAAGAAACACAAACAAAATATCGTAAAAAAGGATTAAAGAAGGAGAAAATTTTAAAAAAAGATCAGTGAATCTATTTTTTTAAGAAAAGCTAATACTCGATATATACATTCTCTAAAAGTGAATTTTTTTGTGTATGGATATCCTTAAATTTAAAACTGTTAAATGATTCGTAAGTTTACAGAAATCATCATGTTAATGTGATATTTATAATTTTTTGACATATTCAAAATAATTTAGTTTGCGATGAACAAATAACGGAAGTACGTCAGAATTTATATTAAAAACACTAAATTATAAAATGTATTATTTAAAATATACTATCAATTGTATGTATACAATATTTAATGAAAGATAAAACTAATTATGTAATGGTTATTATACGAAGCTTTATACATTTCATTGATTAAAATTAGGATAACAGTATATTGATCAGAAACAGTATTTTTTATTATATATTTTTATTGTAGTATTATTTTTATTGCATATTTTATATGTATGATTTTCATTCATACATATAAAACACGAAATGTATGAAAAATAACGGAGACAAACGTTAAAATTTAGGAGAATTTTAATTGAGTATAATAAAACTAAAAAATGATATATTTCTTTTCAAAAATATGCTATAAAGGCACAACTCCAAAGCAATTTATTTATTTAGACTAGAATATAGCCCGTCATATGACCGGATCAGTAAAATTTTTAATTTTCCAGAAGTCTAAAGTACACTACATGACACAATAAAAAAATGCTTGTTTTTTGTCTGATTATTATCTGGTACACGCCCAAAAATTATTTTTTCATACTCCTCTAAAGTCTCCCGATACTGTGAATGCAGTTCAGAATCACGTTGAAATTATTTAGAAAGATAAGTTTTCTTAGCTACATCTAAAGTTTTTCCCAATATTTTTGCCACAGTAATCAATGGAAATAAAGGAATGAAACTAACATTTCCAATACACCCTGGAGGTAGATAGAATTTGCTGTTAATATCGGTAATCAAATTTTAATTGCAACAAAAAATAATCGATGATTAAATTTAAAATTATTGCGTATGCACCTAATCTATTATTTAGTAAAAATATAAATAAAGATTATTAACGTCATATCTAAATTCAGTTATAAATCGCATGAAAATAATGCAGACGATATTTAAGTAATTTAAAATAAGACATGATTAAATGAGATGTTTAAAGGAATGACTTCATAAAGTTAGAAAAAAATTTATTTTTACTTATTTATTATGTGACAAATTAATAAATTTAATCACCTGCTCTTAACCAGAGAAAACAGGGCTTTAAATAATGGCATTAAATGCTAGAAAAGGGGGGAGGGGCTGATTTGAAGTTGCTAACCCTAACTCATCAAAAATCCAATATCTATCCATTCCAGGTTCAACCTCTTCATAAATTCGAGGACAGACAGACAGATAACTTAGACTATCATTGTATAAGGAATCAGTGCTTCCTACCTTTTTTTTTTTTTTTTTTTTTTTTTTTTTTTCCCGTGCAGCATCGAGTCGCTTTTAAATATCTGATGCCCTCCATGTCGTGAACATATTTTTTTCAGGAGTTTCCAGGAATTAAACCAAGCTAATACCAATCTTGCATCCACCAGATATGCTATTTTGCTTTGTTAATATAATTTTTTAAAGAGATATATAAAATAAGTAGGTTTCGCTGTGGAATATATTTGAGAAAAACATGCCAAAAATGAAAAAAAAATGTTTTTATTTTGTTCGCTGTTATCATCAAAATGTTTGAAATAGATTATTTTTGAAAAAAAATTAAATAAATAACTATTATTTTCAGTATTTTCACATATATGGAATTAGGTGAATTTATATAGATAATTGGTGCCTATTTAAGTTTCGCCTTTTTCAAAGGGGCACTTCACATTTAACCCTTTGACTGTGAAATGTATTTGATAAAAACATGCCAAAAATGGGAAAAAAAAGTTCTCTTCAATTTCCTTCGTTATTATAATTAAAATGTTAGAAATAGTTAATTTTGAAAAAAAAATTAAGCTTTATAACTACTATTTTCAATATTTCCACATATATGGGAAATTTTAATGAATTACAGTAATTTTTGCTCAAATGACAGCAAAATAAATCAAATCACATAGTTTTCTGGATAAATATAACAAACAAATACAACAATATAATTTTCTCTATCAACTGTCATGAACTCCATGTCCCTCAGTTTCCTTTGAATTTTGCAAATTCTTTACAATATGCGAGAAATAATGACCAATGGTGCGAAACTGCGGAACATTTCGTGGGAAAGTATCGCTATCTATTGGGAAAAGGGCAATTAACCCTTTATAAAGTCGTGGGAAGTATAATTCCCACCAATTTCATTAACTTTTAAGTGTCAATGTGAAGCTATTTTCCCAACTACTACTAAATATACTTCCCACAAAAAAATGGTCTTTAAAATCAAATTTATTTTCGATTTTAGATATTTTTATACATTAATCGCACTCCCAAATATATTTTAACATAGCATTACTAGAAAAAAATGGCCCTTTAAAGGATTAAATACAGTAGAACCTGGATTATCCGAAACTCTCTGTTAACCGATGTCGGTTCTCTTTCAATTTTTTTTTCACTTTCTACTATCATCCAAATTTTTTTCTTTACAAACACGCATTCTTAAAGTTTTCATATTCCTCCCATTCCTTTTGCATTCAAGCCGTCTTTTCCAAACTACGAGTGCAGATAAATATTTTGGAATTCCCTTTTTTAGAATACCTTCTCACAAGCAAGATTCTCAGTATGAGTGTACTCTTCCCTAATTTCAAACATCAATTTTCTATACCAGTTGTCGGCAAAGTGCTGCTCCAGAGCCGCATGCGGCTCTTTGGCTGATTAAGTGCGGCTCTGGCACAAATATCCACGGAAGGCGCAATAATATTTTCATTAAAAAAAATTGGTAAGAAAACAAATTATATCTTATTTTGATAAGTTAAAATTCTTCTATAAATCGAGAACATATATATTTTTTGTTTAAATTAAAAGATAGATAGGTAATTAAAATTTTATATTGTTGTAAAATTACGTAACGAACATCGAGTTTAATTTTATTAGTTTTCTTAAACGTAAACACAAACCATGTACAAGCTACCGGATGAAATTGTACGTATGTTTTAGCCGTACTCCGGTGACATACAAAAGTACCACAAGCATGCGCGCTCATACTTTTTCTAAAGTAGTGGGAGGTACAAATTGGCATCACAGACCAGCAGTTGCAGTGTGAACAGTTTTGTCTTATGTATCATTAATAAATACCATTAATAATTATTTATTAAATATGAAATTTAGTTTTATTTGGTGTACTACTAATTTAGTAGAATAAAAGTTTACTAAACAAGCAGATTTGGCTCCCATTTTTTTTAAACCGTTGTAATGTTCATATATATGCTCTTTGGATAATAAGTTGGCCGACTTCTTTTCTAATCAAAAACACTACTCATTTAGAAATTTGAAAGTCATACTACCGAATCCCAGAACAATCGAATGTTATTGCCTCAATGAAGATACTGCATATTAAATTTGATGATTATTGATGAATTCTCGATTATCCGAAGTTGGTTCGATTGCAATTACTTCGAATAATCGAGGTTCTACTGTATTATGCATTGGACGAACCGATTTCGGGAATTTATCGAACCGATTCACGGAATTGAAATACCTTTTTTACTTGGCCGTACTCAGGTCGGGCATTCCAAAATTGGCGGATTTGCGTTGCCCGAACTGTATATGGAACCGATTTCGGGCGTATATGGAAAGGGGATAATAACTGGAATTTCTAGGAATTTAACCTCGCTAGACCACGATAATACTGAATTTGCCTCCATCAAAATCGCTACTTTACAGGGTCTGTTTATATAAATTTAAAAAAATGATTAAAAGTTTTAGGTAGGTTTTAAATATTATAAATAGATAATGTTAAATTCTGAGATAGTAAAAATTGGATTATTTTATGTATTTTATTCAAGTACAAAAAACTGAAGGTAGGTATGGGATACAGGCTACCAAGAGAGCTGTTAAGATAAATAGGATGCACTTGAAATAAAGAGACCCTTGTGCTTGCTGAAAAGGGATTTTATATTAGAAACAAATTTCCTTAACTTCAGTCTCAAATCCTCTCGTTTGGAGATATCTAGCGAATTTATTTTCTTCAGTAGCAAATCTCCATAGTTACAGTACTAAAACCTCATTCCACTAAATAAGAAGATGGAAATGGTAAATACAGTACTTGTAAATCTAGATAAGTTTCAGTATTTAACCTCTCACTACTAATAATAATCTGAAGATTTCCTTAAAGTGCCATTATCTTAAGAAAATATGTAAAGATTATGTTTAAATTCAACTTTTTCTTCAAATTTGTTTGAGATATCTCTGATTTCTTAAAGTGAATGAATTTCGTTTTAAGACATCCTTAAGAAAATGATAAGACTATTAGCAGAGTAACCTTATCTTTAAAATATCTTTTTTCAGAGATACAAATATTTTTTTTATATATTCTTCAGAGAATTTTCAGTTAGAAATTAAAAAGTGGTTTTAAGGTGTTAAAAGGTGGAACTTAAAAAATTGTTTTTAATTCTGTGATATCATCAGCAATTATACAAATTACAGTATTTCTGTTTTTTTTTTTAATTGAACAATTCAGAATTTTTTTTTTAATTTTTGAGCCCAGCTCTTAGAATTTTTATTAAAAAAAGTTCATATATTTTAGAAACAAAGTAAATTCAGTAAATATCATTTGTTTAATTTAATTTTATTTAAACCTGGAAACACCGGAAGAAATTCAGAAGAGAAATAAATAGTGCACACACGAAAATAATTCTGTAAAAATAAAGTTATTTCTTTAAATATTAATGTTTAAGTAATTAAAATATTTAAGGGGACACAAAATATTTAAACCTTCAAACACTCGATTTTTTTTAAACTTTTACATTTTAAAATATCTGAACACTTCTAAATTCTTTTAAAAACATTTTGAACTATTGAATTGAGTACCTGTAATGATAATGTATAGTATCACTTGTGATGTTATAAGACTGCTTATAGTGTATAGGAAAAATTCTAAATTTTTTAAACAAGCTCTCGGATTTAACATTAAAAAGAGTTCTTATATTTTAGAAACAAAGGAAATTCAATAAATCAAATTTGTTCGATTTTATTTTATTTAATAGAGGACAAATGTTGAAAATTCCATGTATTTAAGATATTAATTAAAAAGATATAAGTTGAAAAAAAAGGAAAAAAATATTCCATTTCAATTACCTAAAGCTGATATTTCCCCTGGAAACACCGGAAGAAATTCAGAAGAGAAATAAATAGTGCAAGAGAGAGTTAATGCCCTTAAATTTTTAATGTCATAGTTTTAAAAGAAAGTATATGAACTTTGAGTGCATTTTAATAAAAATGATGATTTTTCAACGTGGCTAACAGTAAATTGAAAATTACTGCACATATTAATTTTCACAGTAAATACCTCATTGTTTTGTTGTTGCTTATTTTATTTCATATTTATAGTATTTGAAATGGAATTTCTATACATTATTTTAGCATTTTTAAGAATTCAGCCGCTCGTGAAATATTTCTGATATTTTTTAAAGATATAAATAGGTTGAAAATTATACCTAATAAATATTGTTTCAAAAGGCAAAAATTATTAATGAATCTCCCTTTGTGTGCTGTACTGTAAATCTAAGAAGAGTGTCAGAATTTTTTTTAAATTGTTGAAACATTCTGCTTTTACCAGGGCTTTGAAACAAAACTGAACTAAAATCCAAAAACCGGAAAAAAACGTTATTTTGGTCGAAATGAAAACTAAACTGAAAAAAATATCGGTTTATTTCGGTTCGATATATTTTTAGTCACTAGGTCACTGTAACCGACTCATCAATATTTAATAATTTAACGTCAACAATATAATTTTGGCATTACATATGCATTGTGCCAGACGATGGCTGAATGGTTAGGGTGTGGATGATTTGTACCGGTGTTCGTGGGTTCGAATCTCATTGTGACAAGGATGTTCGTAGCTGTTCGGAATCGGCTTTAAGCAGTAGGTCCTAGTCTCATTAAAACCTCTTATTGCAAAACCCTAGACTGAAGAGATCCAAACCAACAGAAACGAATACATTCCTCACCCCAGAGTATGCAACTTTTAAAGTCACCCCTTTAATTTTACTCTCAGAGAAACGACCAAAAAATAATATAAATACTATTAATAATTGCATAATTTCAAATACCAATTTACATGTTCATTGTTTCTCTATTCCCTGTTTTGATGTGAACTAGAACTTTTTCTGTTTCAGTTTACAATGAGACTACTTGTAGAAGGTAGATTTAATTTAGTTGTATGTTCAGTTGCCATATGCGATTTCGATAATGGATAACAACGTCAATGCTAGCAGTTCTCTGCTTATCGTACTTGCTCATTAATTGTATCAAATCACGTAGTGTACTAATTTAAAAAATGATAAAAATCTTCTAAATTTTGTTTCAATTATATTTTTGGTTTACGATAGAATTATATCTTTAGTACAAATAAGATTATACATAAAATAAAACTATTCATTGGAATCAGAACCCCAAACCGTAATTTTTGGCGGAACAAAAAGCGGAACTGGATCAATATATATTTTTAGTTGAACCGGAACGTATAAAAAGTTACGGTTCAAAGCCCTGGTTTTTACTTTATAAAAAAAAATTATATTTCAGAAACAAAGTACACCAAATCAGTTAAAAATAGACATAATAATCAACACAGAGAATAAATGCTGAAATTCCATGTATTTACAATATTAGTTAAAAAATATATTAGTTGAAAAATAAGACGAAAATGTCTTCTATTTAACCCTATAATGCACAATTTTTTTGAAAAAGGGCGGCAAAAAAACCCCCCAAATTTTTACTGTAAAAAACACAATTTAAAATTTTGTCTTGCCAAGACAATTACAAAAGTACAAAAATAATCAAAATATGTGTATACTGGATATTTATAGAAGTAGTAGGATTTCTAATTTTAAGAATATTATTATTATTGTCGAAAGAGTGTATTGTTCAATTGGTAAGCAATCTACCAATTGGCAGTATGATGTGTCACCTCTTGATGCGTAGGTATCAAATATGAAACCCTTATCTTTCATATCTCAAGAATAAAGTATATAAAGTGATGCCTCGAGTCAAGGTTGTCTTTACAACCAGAGCTTAATAATAAAGTAGTTAACAATTATATTTTATTTTACATTATATTTTAGTAAAATATATATTGAAAAATAATCGAATCAGAATCTGAATATGAATACACTGTCGGAAAGCGGCTCTCAAGGAAGAGATAAGTAAGTGATAAGTAGAAAAAAAATATATATTTTATACTTGAATAAGTAAGTGTTATAGCTTACAATTCCATGTAAATGATAAATATCAATGAAACGATTGTTGTTGTATTTTTTGCTTTTACATTGTTATTTTCAATTCTTGATTGCATTCGAGTGTGAAAAATTATGGCAACAAGTACAACGCTACTCGAATTATCTCGAGTGTGCACAGTTTGGTTAGTTTAGAGCTCTCGAGTTAACTCGAGCGTGCACATTAAGGGGTTAAATCTACTTAAAGGTGATTTGTCCACCTGAAATTAACGTCAGAAATTCAAAAGTGAAGTGACTCCACGAGTGGGTAAATACACTAAAAAGAAATGTTCTGATTTATTGTAGATTTAACAATTATTTCTCCTTGAGAAAATAATATTAATAATTGTTCATTATTTAGGATTACATTAATTACTTTTATTATAAGACTAAATAATGATTAAAATCAAAAAATCAGTTATTTGCAAAGGTTTAATATCAATTAAACGCTACGATGATTGATTAGATTAATTTATATGTATACTGATATTAAAACTTTCGATATTTTTCGATTATAATGCGAATTTTAAGATTCTCAAATCTCTAAAAATTCTTTTTCAAAATGTGCTTTATTCCTAATTAAACTTCGCAGTTTTCTTTTCTTTTTGCATTAGTGAGTAAATATCGTTTAAATCAACAACAAAATTCAAAGTCTTCGGGAGAGAAACGCTTAATGGGGTTTAGAATATTTCTTCTCTCTAATTAAGAACTAAGTTTTCATAATTGATTAATATAATTAAATTTCTCGGTAAATTACTAACTAATAATTAAATAATTGAGTAAATTATTTAAAACTTTAGTTCTAAACGTAAAATTAACGTTGCTTTATAAATCATACAAGTTTATAATCAGAAATTTAAACTCCTTCGCAAATGGCATAGAAATTCGGTTAAATAATTTTTTGTCTAATTCCCTTTGAAGTTTCTTTTCGATTTCATCCTAACATATAAACTGATTTAAAAGATAGAATAAATATAATTATTTTTCAGAAGTTAAAGAGTTAAACAAAATTAGTATTTTTCTCGGTTTAACTTTGTTGGTGAATTTAATGACTTGTTATAAGTATAAATAAATTAGTAATTAGTGTTATAATTTTACTGGTATTTATTCTACATATTTTCTTAGTTACCTGTGATAAGTATAATGTTATTTGCTAACAGCTACAGAATATAACTTTGACATAAAATTTCTTTGTCGGAAATATAGGGAAGTATTAATGTGTGTAATATTACGGTTTAAATCTATTTATTCCATATATATAGAGAGAGTATGTTCGATAAGAGCATGTCGCTCATAAATTCGTCAATAGATAGCACACATATACCGGCTTAATTGCACGTGTTATTCAAACATTAGAGAAGTGTGCTTTATGGTTATATTCTTTATTCGATTTGTTTTGATGTGTTTAAATTAACATTTCCAAAATGAGTGCCACGTATGCGAGCCGTTTTGAGGCAGTGTTTCTATGTGACCGTGCAAAAGAACCAAAATTGTCTTGTGAAGCTGCATACCGGTACATGAGAAAGTCGGAGTCGTTCGTCAAAAAGTGGGTAGCACGTTATAAAGCAGTACAAAATGTTGACGACCTACCGGAACGGGGTAAACGCCGCTCAACGTCAAAATCGAATGATAAAGTGATTCTTGCATAATCGATAATAAATGGGCACTGGACAACT
Source organism: Pardosa pseudoannulata (assembly GCA_032207245.1). NCBI lineage: Eukaryota > Metazoa > Arthropoda > Arachnida > Araneae > Lycosidae > Pardosa > Pardosa pseudoannulata. The sequence continues at coordinate 145,927,925 of CM063511.1, read as the reverse complement.
TATTAGGTGAAATGCATTTCCGACTAATATGTATACTAAACGGTACAAATATATTTTTAACTAATTCGTTTGTATTTTCAGAGAAGTAGACGACACGCTCTAATGGAACAGATTGTATATATAATAATAATAATAATAATAATAATAATAATAATAATAATTTAACACTAAAAAGAAACTTGTGTAGTTAAAATAACTTTTTCCACTACTTATTTTTAATTGTTAACAGTTATAATAATAATTGAATAAATATGTCTTATAGTTTTACGAAATAGATATTACTATAGAGAACATTTATTGCTTTTAAATTATATAAATTAATGATTAAGCATTATAACTTTCTCCAACTATTATGGAACATGTATAGTAGGTTTATAATGTATAATATTGTATAATAATCTATGTATAACAAGGTGAAAATTATTTTCTTTTTTATATATTGATGTTCAAAGACATTTTAAATTTACACTAGATTTTGTTCCTTAACAATCTCTCTGTATATAAGAATTTATCACCACTGAAAGATTTCTGTAGGAAAAATAACTTCTTACGTGAATTATTTTTAATTGTTATCAGTTATATTAACACATTGTATGCGGGACACGCACTAGTACGTTTTCTGAAGATTGATACTTGAGCTCGGGACAAGTACTAATATGGGTTAGTGTGACAATATGGTTTGTTTGTGGGTACAAAAATAATGGTATATACAGTAAAACGAAGCCGAATGTTCTTGTCAACTACATAAATTCTGGAAAAATTTAGACAAAAACTGGAATTTAAGTTATTAATTTTATGACTGCTATTTTCATTTTTTATAATGTAAAAATGTTTATATGTAATATAATTCGAAAAACTTAAAACCATATACTACTATTTCTATTTAATTTTTCATATTTACTATACTATTATAAATTTATCCACTAAAAATATACTTTTTGTTTACAAAAATCTTATGGTTATTATTTATATATTTCTATTTATATATTCTTTATATATTTCAATATAAAATACGAAAAGTTATTTAAAAAATTAAATAATTTTAGATCTTTTGAGATTTAACTGAATACCTAAATTTACGCTCTAAACGTCCGCTCCCGGTACAATTCCGCTGTGAAATGTACCCGCACACAATGTGTTAAGGATTAAAAAATGCGTAATATGTATTTATCCATACTATAGATAAAAGTTATTGCTTTTAAATTATACAAATTAATTATCAGGCATTATAACTTTCTCCACAAACATTAGGGAACATGTATAACAAGTTTATAATGTTTAACAAGTTTATATGTCTAACAAGTTAGATAAAATTTCATTCTATATCATCATGCATGAAAAAATTTTAAATGTACACAACATTTTGTGTTACTTGAATAGAGAGTGTAACAAATCATAGTAGTTTTTTAATAGATTTTTAAGAGATTTATTCGAAAATCTCAGGAAGTATTAAATTGCCTGTTATTTTGTGTATATATCTAATGAGATTAAAATTATTCTTTACTTAAAGTCAAGTCATGCTGATAGTATAAACGATATTATGAATCTTTTTTAATTATTACTAAATTAATAATTAAAATTTATAATATAATTCAAGTCTAAAATGATATGCTTAGTGAAAAGTAAGTTACTTTTACGCAATAAAAAGGAAAATGTTATAATAAAAAATTATTTTTGTAAGACAATTCGGAAAAACTTTTTTAAATACTATAACTTAAGTAAGTAATAGTAATTATTTTGTGTTTTTTTGCAGTATATAACAACAACATGCAATATGTATAACAGGTTTATAATGTATAAAAATTTTATATATGCATAACAAGCTGAAAATTGTTTTCTTTTTATACACTGATGTTCAAAGTGATTTTAAACGTACACTAGATTTGTTTCTAAACATTTTTCTCTATAATTAAACATTCTAAACATTTTTTCTATATAAGTATTTATCACTAGCAAAAGAATTGTGTAGGAAAAATAACTAATTACGTGAATTATTTTTAATTGTTATTAGTTATATTAAGGATTAAAAATGCATTATATATATTTAACCATACTATAGATGAAAGTTATTGCTTTTAAATTATATAAATTTATTATCGGGGAATATAACTTTCTCACATTAGGGAACATGTATAATAAGTTTATAAGGTTTAACCAGTTTATATGTTTAACAAGTTAGAAAAAAATTCTATATGGTGATGCATGAAAAAATTTTAAATGTACACTAGATTTTGTGTTATTTGAATAGAGCGTAACAAAATATAGTAATTTACTTCTTGAATAGATTTTTAAGTGAATTACACGAAAATCTCAGTAATAAATTGCGTATTAATTTATGTATATATCTAATGAGATTAAAATTATTCTTTACTTAAAGTAAACTCATGTTGGTTGTATAAACGATGTTAGGTATCTTTCTTAATTATTACGAAATTAATATTTAAAATTTATAATATAATTCAACTTTAAAATGATATGCTTAGTGAAAAGTAAGTTACTTTTACGCAATAAAAAATATGTTATAATAAAAAAAATTATCTTTATCATAGTAAGGTAATTCAAAATGAATTTTTTAAATACTATAAATTAAGTAAGTAATAATAATAATTTTGTGTTTGTTTTATCATGAGTTACAAAGATATTATAAATTTACGCTGGACACTAATTATTTACACAAAAATGGCATCCAAAAATGTTATTGATATACTTTAATCAAATATGACTATAGGCATGTGTTAGTGGGAATGCATTAATAGCTCTGATTTTTAAATTTATTATGTGATTCCAGGCAAAAATTAGTAGCATTAAGAAATCGCATTACGAAATTTTTACATTTACCTTTTAACTATTATCCTTCATAACTAATACGTTCAATAAAACTTCGGCATTTTAAAAAGTATAATTTTTATCCTGGAGTGTGAACATACATGTAAATGTAATAAATAGAATTGGAATTATTTTCACGCAATGGCATTACAAATTCTTATTCGATTGTAAGCTTGTGTATACATGGATAGAACGCACTAATTATGAGTCTATTACCTCAATATATCAGTGTAAAAATGTGCTACATTTTCTTATGAATAATATAATGAAATCCCTTTGTTAAATAATTTACTAAATGTTAATATGTTTTGATGGTTGTATGTATTTAAAAATTATCCATACGTAAAATAATAATTATATCGCAATAGTCGTTATAAGGATGAGTTAAACGATGTCACCTAAAATTATTTAATTGTTACTGAAATATTAATAATTCATGTTACATATAAAAATTTAATAGGATAAATAAAATTATATGGGTTTCAAAATGTATAAATTTATAACTTGAAATTTTAAATTTTTAGTAAGTTTTACGAGAGGAACTACAAACATATTATGAACTAAATCTAAGTGTTAATCAGAATAAATCCATTTAAGTGTAATTTGTGAAATTCAGATGTTAAATGTTATCTGTAGAGAGTTACTTTTCATATAAGTAGCGTAACACAATTTCTTTTATTTTTTCCTTTGAACAAAGAATGTCTTCAAACTATCGCCACATCCGTACGAAATCGGTCACTATGTAAGTATTTGGCTGTAAATGCATATGTAGATAACCAAATATTTTTAATGCATGAATTCATTTCTTTGAAATTATTTAAATACAACAAGAAACTTGATATGTTTATAATCGATTGTAAATTCTGATAAGGAGTTTGAACTTTTCGTAATACGTATTGTTATTTTTCGTATTATTTTTTCAAGGTAAATTACTTTTGAAAATATATTTTCTTTTCTTGTATTAAATTATGTATATATATATATATATATATATATATATATATATATATATATATATATATATATATGCATATATATACATATATATATGCATATATACATGCATACTGCTTTTTACACCAGTAGAACAGTATGAGAAACTATTATACTATTATATAAACTATATATATATATATATATATATATATATATATATATATATATATATATATATATATATATATATATATATATATATATATATAATATATATATATATATATATATATATATATATATATATATATATATATATATATATATATATATATATACGTACTTCTTTTTACACCAGTAGAATGGTAAGAGAAAGTTTTGAAGTATTTTTGTGTGAAGTGTTTCTTAAAAAATTAAACTGTTATACCTTTTTAAGAAACTTCTGTACTTTATAATAAGTAATTTATGTATAGATAACCAAAAGTAACATAAAAGTGGCTTGAAATCATCTAAATACATAGAACGACTTACCTTGTTTAATCCATAATTGCACTAAAAATAGATAAATTACGATAATATCAACTTTGTGGCTCATTTTATCTCAATGTAAATGTATTGTTTTCTCAAAAAATCCAGTTTTGATTATCCGGTCACTTATTATGAGGCAATATCGTACATAAGTTTGAAAACGTGTAATATTACGGTAAGTTCTAGAAATAGTATATGAATCTGTATATCTACTATTCGTGAAAAGAATTAACGATCCTC
>CM063511.1:145888395-145913395 GCA_032207245.1 Pardosa pseudoannulata | reverse complement strand
TGTTATATTGTTCATTCTGCTACTCTTAATCCCAGCAAAGCTTTTGTGAGTGTTCGAAAAACAGTCCCCATTTTAATTAATGCGAGGTTTAAAGTTTGAGCGTCTGACTCATAATCTAGATTTTGTAGAGGCTCCTGGGATGCTTTCGTTAATTACTGCAACAACCCCGAGATTTGAATTCTTTACAGGAGGTAAATTATTACGCTTAGTAAAGGGTTTCGGGCAAACACCTAGGCACGAAAATTAAGCTTGCGCATTTGATTAGTGACTTATAAGAACAATCTTAATGAAAGACTGGGACTACTTGCATAAATCTTATCTTTTAAACAATAGTAGAATTCATAATGATTTGTTTTTATTTATACAAGATCTGCGTCTTACATACAATTGTCTATCTTTCCTTACACAAGGCGATTATTGTGAAATGAATTTATAAACATACAGACTGTAGCGTGTTTAAAAAAAAAATAAATACTTTTATCTTTGAATATTTAGATTTTTTCAATAAAATCATTGTTTTATATACATTAATCGATATTATTTATATTTTATATGCATTTTTCACTTCTTAGTTAACAAGTGTAGTAAAATTATATAATCATACAGAAAGGAAAATGAAATGAATTGAAATTTTTTTATTCTCTAGTAGTATTTACTACATGGCATCAAAAATTGAAAACTGAAATATTAAAAAGATTAAAGAGAGATAAATTTTTTGTGTGCTTTATACATTTATACATTTATTAATATTATATTTATTTTGTATGAATTTTTCACTTCCTAGTTGAGAAATGTGGTGAAATTATAAAATCATACAGAAAGAAATATGAAAGGAATTGAAATGTTTCTACTCTCTAGTAAATCTACTACACGACATCAAAACTGAAACATATAAAACATAGGTGAATCCTTTGTGCGTTTTATACATTTATACATTTAACTATATTATTTATACTTTATATGCATTTTTCACTTCCTAGTTGACAAGTGTAGTAAAATTATATAATCGTACAGAAAGAAAAATTAAATCTTTTTACTTCCTAGTATATATATATATATATATATATATATATATATATATATATATATATATATATATATGTATATACATATATATATATAATATATATATATATATATATATATATATATATATATATATATATATACATATATATATATATATATATATATATATATATATATATATATATATATATATATATATATATATACATATATATATATATATATATATATATATATATATATATATATATATATATATATATATATATATATATATATTATATATATATATATATATATACATATATATATATATATATATATATATATATACATATATATACATATATATACATATATATATATATATATATATATATATACATATATATATGTATATATATATATATATATATATATATATATATATATATATATATATATTATATATACATATATATATATATATATATATATATATATTATATATACATATATATATATATATATGTGTGTGTGTGTGTGTGTGTGTGTTGTAGATTACTCAAATCTAAATGAGCTGGAAAAAGGGTAGTGGAAGCCTACGTACAGACTAAAAATCTTTATTAGAAGCAGAAAATGTTGAAGTTATAATGAAGACACAGATGAACACCGGATGGTATGTACAATGAAATGATGATCGTTGCAGGAATTATCCTTCCTACGTCTCTGGTCCTAGTTTCCGGTAGGGAGAGAAAAAAAAAGATGGGGAGGACACCCTCAGTCATTCTCCCAACGCTATCTGCCAATGAGTTCACAGTTGACTCTATCTGTCAAAAATCACCCTGGGCCATGAACTCTGATATTTTTATACCGACGTCTGCAAGCAAATTTCCATCTCAGCTGATCTGACACCTGGTTGATGACTCGGGAAGAACCGTTTTGTTGAACTGCTAGCTGGACAGGTGTAAGCCAGATTCCGAGGAATTCACGGGAGTTCTCAGCAATCGTGATCAATCTATAAGACATCATTAATCGATGTCTCTGGACAAACCTTTGGAGAACAAGGGAGTAAAGTATTGCTGCTTCCCTTACAATATAGAGGGCTTCTGTCATACGAGACTGTTTCTTCGGGATGCCATTGAAAACCACACTGGAAACATTTCACCAGCATTCTAATGAATTTTTCTGACAGAATGATTGAGATGGTCCTCGGTGTTAACAATCATCTATTTAGCATCCTATTATAAGCGAAACAAAGTCCTGTCACAAAGTAAAGATGAGCTCAGTTCAAGGGTACACAAAGGACGCGTTCACTATTTCTACCATATGCCGTTTTTTCACGAGAGTAGATAAGTCAGTATCTGGGAATTAAATTCAACGATAATTTGTTACAATATATAAAATTAAACGTGAATTAAGATTTCAGTGAACTTTCAGATAAGCAGGAAATTATCTTAAAGATGTCCGAATCAGTAGGGTGCTGCTCTTTGGTACTGGAGTTCCTGGGTCTAAATCCCACTCCTAGAACGGATTTTCCTGACTGCCGATATTAGATTTTAGCAGTATATTTCAATCTTACTAACATTCATGTAGCAAAAATGTAGACTATAACCTTTCAAACATAAGCAAAAAAATCAGCATGAAATTCAAAGAACAAAAATTTTTTAAAATTGTTATATTTATTAATCCTATACAGATGTAAAAACAGAAATTTCGGGTCTCCATACTCCATAAAATTATTATCGCTTTTCATTCTATCCACTTTTGTTTAAAAATCTCTATGGAAAATTTAATTCATTTTCACTTTAAAATGTTGAACATAAATCCATCTTTCTTATATTTCTGTAAAATTAATAGCATTATATTAATTATAATGCATGGTTTTAAATGTTAGAAAAAAACTATTATATAAACACAATTTATTACTTCAGAGTACTATTTTGATATTTATCAAGAAACGGCTAATATATTACATTATTCCTATTTGAAATTTCAATTAATTATATGAGTACATTCTATCGTAAGATATAAAATATTAATAGTGTCATTAATATCTATAGCGTATTTAAAGCGTCAGATATTTTTATTTCTGAAACAATATTTCACTTTTAATAAAGCGAAGATTTGATAAAAAAATATCACCGATTTTATTTCACTAATTTAGGATAAACATCGAAGAGGAGTAAAATTTGTCTAACTTTATTATTCAATGATAAATGATTAACTTAAAAATGTATAATTATTACGATTATTATTCAAATATTAAATGGTATGTTTGTAAGTAATGTAAAAAATTATACTCTTATGTAAATTTTGTATATATCATTTGTTTATATTGCAGATTTTAGTTATCGTTTGTTTATGTTACGTAATATAATATGTTTAAAATCGATGTTTCAAAAGCTTAATCTGGCAATTTAGTACTAAAAGAGACGTTAAAAATATTTCTAGAATAAAAAAGCATTAATTTTTAGAATTAATTTTCACATGACACTTTTCCACGAATTTATGCAGCTATTATTATTTTAGATCTGAAAAATATTCTATAAATAAAAATGTTTTTGCATGAAAAAACTTAATGCAATTTTAGTACTTTAAAAAAAGCTACCTTTAGAAAAAATAATAATTATGTACTTATAAAATATTGTTTTACTTATTGTTTTAATATTTTAGATACATTTACTAAAATGTATTATTTTGTGAAATTTTACATGGCCTTGACTAATGTGAAACTATTTATTTTTTTAATTGTTTTGTTGTCTGAAATGTAATAGATGTAATATATTAGACTTTCTTGAACATGCATCATTATATTTCTTAATTTCTTGGGACTACTTACGAATTGGGTTCCCTTTGGTAAATTTGGCTAAAGAAATTGGCGATATTTACTAAAACACAAAGGTAATAGATCCAAAAATTGCATTTCTTGCGCTTTTAATTAATGCAGAGTGTGCATTAATTAAACTCGTAATTGAATTATATACTCTTACTTAATTTAAGAAAATTACTTAATCACTTAACAAAGCTTAGGAACGCAACAGCTCCAAATTATTAAAATTCAGTGATAGTGAAACATTAATGGTTTGTTATATCTAATTTTTTTAAGCAATGCGCATTAGAGTTACACAAGGAGAGTTGGAAGCAAATATCATATAAATTATAATATAGATACAGATTGCTTGGAGACAGTGAGATCAGAAGAAAATGTTAGGCGACCATACTTAAACCATTATCGCAAAGTTGGCTGAGGAACCCTGTTCTTTAGTTAAGCCAATTTCTTAATTTACATGTTAATTTTACACAACTTTAAATGTAAGAATTTCTTTTTGTCCAACCTTTTTTATCGTAAATACAGGTGATTTTTATCATTTGTTCTCTACTCTCATTTAATGTTTTGACCAATTTTCTTTGTTTGAAACATATAAGAACTTTGTTTTTATAAAGTCAAAAGAAAAAGCTTGTTTCAAAAACTTGAATTTTTTCTGACCCACTGAGCTCATACTTTAAACAATACAAAGTGAGTTTCATTAATAATTTTTGTCGCTTTTTTGTTGACAATTAAATGTTTAAAAATTCCACTTCAAATGCTTAAACCACTAAACAAACAACAATGAAAAAAGGAGTTATAGAGTTTGATCAATGTCTATAATGTATTTTACTGAAAATTGTTTGTAAGTAATGTAAAAAATTTATACTCTTGTGTAAATTTTGCATATATCATTTGTTTATGTTGCAGATTTTAGTTATCGTTTGTTTATGTTACATAATATAATATGTTTAAAATCAGTGTTTCAAAAAGCGTAATCTGGCAATTTAGTACTAAAAGAGAAGTTAAAAATATTTCTAGAATAAAAAAGCGTTAATTTTTAGAATTAGTTTTCACATAACGCTTTTCCACGAATTTATACAGATATTATTTTTTTTAGATCTGAAATATATTCTATAAATAAAAATGTTTTTGTATGAAAAAACTTAATGTAGTTTTAGTACTTTAAAAAAAGCTACTTTTAGAAAAAATAATGACTATGTACTTATGTTGTTTTACTTATTGTTTTAATATTTTAAATAGATTTACTAAAATACATTATTTTAAAATTTCACATGACCTCGATTAATCTGAAACTATTTATTTTTTGAATTGTTTTGTTGTCTGAAATGTAATAGATGTAATAAAATAAACTTTCTTGAACATGCAATATTATTTTTCTTATTTTTCTTCTTGGGACTACTTAAGAATTGGGTTCTCCTTGGTAAATTTGAAGAAAAAATAGGCGATATTTACTAAAACACAAAGGTAATCCATCGAAACATTGTATTTCTTGCCGTTTCTGGCGCCTTTAATTAATACAGAGAGCGCCATCGTATTAGAATTATGTACTCTTACTTAATTAAAGAAAACGACTTGAAAACCAGACATTTATATTTATGGGCAATTAATCACTTAGCAGGGCTTACAAACACAACAGCTCCAAATTATTAAAATTCAGTCATAGTGAACCATTAATGGTTTGTTATATCAATTTTTTTTAAGAAATGCACACTTTTAATATATAAGAAAAGAGTTACACAAGGAGAGATGGATGCAAATATCATGTAACTTATAATATAGATACAGATTGTTTGGACTCGGTGAGATCAGAAAAAAATGTTAGGTGACCATACTTAAACCATTATTGCCAAGTTGGTGTGGAACCCAGTTCTTTGTTCAAGCCAATTTCTTGATTTACATGTCAATTTTACTTAAATTTAAATGTAAGAACTTCTTTTTTATATACCTTTTTTATCATAAATACAGGTGATTTTTATCATTTGTTCTCTACTATTATTTAATTTTTTGACTAATTTAATTTGTTCCAAAGATATAAGAACTTTGTTTTTATAAACTCAAAAAAAAAATTGTTTCATACACTTGAATTTTTTTTCTGATCCACTGAGCACAGATATTTTACAATACAAAATAAGTTACGTTAATGATTTTTGCTTTTTTGTTCACAATTAAGTGTTTAAAAACTCCACTTCAAATGCTTAAACTACTAAACAAACAACAATGAAAAATGGAGTTATAGAGTTTAATCGATGTCTATAATGTATTTTACTGAAACTATGAAACGAATAAAGCAATAGTTTTTTTATTTGCAATACATGCAATTTGAAAAAATACCATTTTCAGTAAAATGCATTTCAAACTTTTATAGTTCCCTTAAAAGCTATGATATTAAAGGCAAAGAATTTACAGTTTTACAGGTTCTAATTCATTTTATTTTAAACGCTTATTCGGTTTATTTTAAGCGTTCAAAAATGTCCAAAAATTTTAAAAATGTGAAAATTTAAAAAAACTCAATTTTTGAAGGCTTAAAGGTTTTGTATCCTTATAATAACTAACAGATAATTTTCATTTGTTATACCTGTTCATCTCAAAATTACAAATGAATTCATGAAAAAGAATTGAAAATTGTTTTACCATCTGTGTTTCTAATTTAATCAAATCAGTGCTGATATAAAAACAAAAGCCAGATATTTGTATCATGTGTGATAACAAACTGTGTGAATAAACTTTTTTTTATTTTTAAGTCTTCTTGAATATCGTAGGTTAAATCCAAAGTAATTAAATTTTATATTTTTTAATATTAGGAAAATAAAACTTACTTTGAGAAAAGGTAAACACCTAATATTACCCATTGTGTTTTGTTTTACTGAAGTTTAAGTTGTTCTATTTCAAGGGGACTGCTATTCTTATCACATATTCTAATCAGAATTTTCGTTATATAGATAGCGAATTGAAAATAAAAATGGAAGTGCACAAGAAGATGTTAAACTTCGCTTGCGGGCAACGTACTTTTACGTTTTTTGTAGTCTGTCACTGGAGCGCGGGTCACGTAAAAATACGTATTTAGTAAATTTGTGGTGGATACCCGCTAACCACCACAAATCTACTAATTACGTATAATTATATGTATGTGTGACATTATATGCGTGTTGTATGCTTTGCTATGCAACGCTTTACATTTTTTCTTTACACAAGTTATGATTATCGAGTTATTAGGTCTTTTGTTGCGTTATTTAGTCTTCAATCGAATTCCTAGCTCCAGAACGTACAAATCGCTTTTTTGTCAATTTGAAGCTTGGCTATTTATTATTGAATACAAATAGGGTAAAATGAGCCGTTGTGACAAAGATAGTGAAGAAGAAATATGAACAGATATATTATCGGATTTTAATTTTAAAAATCGTTTTTTTTTGTGATTTCTTAATTTTTTTGTTATTAAATAATCATACAGTATATAAAGTGTAGAATAAAAAGAGTTTCATTCATAAAAACAAAGTAGTTTTCGATTTACTGCGATATTTCTGAATAACTAAACTTTCGCTCAATTCAAGAAAAAACGCCCGCTGCACGCGTAAGTTGGAGGGGAAGTATACTCTCATGCTAAGTGTTAAGACAGTACTAAATACAAATTTCCATCATAGATCAACTGATCATTTTGAGTTACAATAACTTTAATATCTGTTATATTGAAGTATTTTGCTACATAGCGTTGAGATTACAATAAAAAGCGAGAGATGCACAAATATGTTATTTTAAAATTCCTAAAGATAAAATTTCAATAACGTACAGCCAATTAATTTAAATTATACTGGACAGAGTATATGTCCGTTATACTGGAATTTTTTACTATATAAAGTGCATATTGCAATAAAAAAGAGATATACACGAAGAGATGTTATACATTCTTAAAAACAAAATTTCAACACTCTTTTGATATCCGCTTTGGAATTTTGCGAGATACATATATAATTTGAATACGTACACACGTCATGTTTAAACTAATAAAAACGTGCTCATGGCTAAAACAACTGTTAAAAAGTTAAAGTTGACTTCCAGACATAAAAATGACACTTCTAATAACTAATTCAGGCATTGTTAAGATGAGTTTTTTCAGCTACAAATTGGCCGATGTAAAAAAGATAAACGAAAGGGAAATGAACAATAGCAGAGATGAGGGGTTCGAACACCAGTGCCGATGTTTGAAGCTGTTTGAATCTTCTTTAAAAAGTAGGCACCACCCTCATGTTTTAATAGATTTTTTTAATAAAACGCTATCCTAAATTTATTTGGACACACTAAATTTACTCTTCTAGCACACACGCTCAGTAATTTTACATAAATATGTGTGAGTGTGGTATTTTTTTACAACAGATTGTATTTTATTACACGAAATTGACACGAAAAACGACTGATATGAATAGATTTTAATAATAAATATGTTTAAAAAAATAATTAACCTTATTGTTGCAAAATACAACTTATGTCACATTCAAATAAGTGTAGAAAATTAGTCAGGCTGAAAGACAATAATGTATTTTACTATAGAGAAAATGAAATTTATTATTTATAAACTTTATTTTAAATTTTAATATAGTTTACTGTTCGTGAAAGAAAAGTATAGATAATTAAAATAGGAAATGAAATTCAACTCAAAAGGATAAAAAAGTAGGTTTAGTACTAATTACTTATTCAAGGAAATTAATTACAATGAAACAAGTAAAAAAATAAATGACTGACTACAAAAACTAATATGAAATTAAATTTAAATCTTTAATGCCTGGTGTATCTCATTAGATACGGTTAGTAAATAGCTTGTAGAATTTTTATGTTTTTTAAAACGAGTTTTCTTCTTGAGAATAGGTATATGACAATCTTATAAACAACCTACAAAACTTTCAAGAAATTTTTATTATTTATAAACTTTACATTTGATTAGAAACTTTATGATATTTCAAAAAGCATGCATCAATTTACTTATTCGGCAGGTATATAGACTGTATTCATGACAAATGGGTTTATCGATTACAAAATTCTGTATTACAACACTTATGTTAGATGTAGTACCAAATAAATATTTTTTCAGAATTTTTTTCTTTTTTATAAATGACATCCTATGGTATTTAAAAGGATAGATGATAATAACATGGCTTGATGTAGTATTCAGAGTTTAAACAACTCTGAAATTTTGTTTAAATTTCATATTTATTTTATTCGGTGCCATCCATAATAATTGGATATAATATATGCATGTAACTGATAAGTAATAGGTAGAAATGACTCAGACATTAAAGGGTTAATATTTTGTTTACTTCTAAAACAATAAACAGGAGAAAGTATTCGGAAAGAAATCTTCATTATAATCGCTATCGCTAATAAATTCAAACTTATCCTTCTTTTCCTATTTCTTCGTCAGATAGAATGATGATAAAAAAGTTTAGTGTTGTAGCGTACTCAACTCTGAGCTGTAAAAAGGATAGCGGAGGCTTACATATATAAAGATCTTTATTAAAAACACAAAATGTTAAAGTTTTGATGAAGACATCGATGAAATATAATATATACAGTGATGATCGTTGCAAGAAACAACTTCCTAGTCGTTCGAAGAAAAAAAAAGGGGGAGGGGGACATTCTCATTCTCTCTCCCGACGCTATCAACTGATGAGTTCTTAGGAAACTCGAACAGTCAAAAATCACCCTAGGCCACGAACTCCGGTCTTTTTATATAGCCGTCTGCCCGCAGATTTCCATCTCAGCTGATCAGACATCAGATTGTTGACGTGAAAGAGATTTGTAGAACTATAGTCGGACAGGTGTAAGCCAGGTTCCAAGGGAAATTTGCAGTAATTGGGAGCAATCTCACCGATCCTTAATCGATGTCTCTGGGCAAACTTTTAGAGAACAAGGTAGGAAAGTATTGCTGCTTCTCTTACAATGTAGAAGATCTCTGTCGTGTGAGACTCTTTCTTCGGGATGCCATTGAAACGAACACTGGAAACAGCTCACCAGCATCCTAATGAATTTCTCAGACAGAATGATGAAGATGGTCCTTGATGTTAACAATCCTCTATTCAGCATCCTATTCTGCTTGAAACAACGTCCTTTCACTAGGTAAAGATGAGCTCAGTTCAAGGGCTCACAAAAGGCACGTTCGCTATTTTTACCTTATGCCGTTTTTTCTCACTGTAGTAGATAAATCTGTATCTGGAAATTTAATGTAACGAGAATTCATTACAGTGTACACGTATGTCTCATGCCATGAACCTCGATATAAAAACTATCGATTCGACGTTAAGAAATAAAATAATATGCTTCACATAAACACAAAATAACAAATCATTTGAAAAAAACTATATTTTCCAAATTTTTACCCAGGATCAGTCGAATGTCCTAAATTTTACCAATATTCTAACTTAGTGCAAAATCCTATTCAAATATAAAAATTTTTTATATGTATTCTTTACTGCTTACAGATTCAATGATGGGAGAAATCACGAAAGGAGAAATAGAAATGAAATTGTGACATCCCATCTTCGGTATGAGAAAAAGTGCATTAAATACTGAATTTGTCGTGAATTTTAAATTTCTTAAAGTATTAGGTTTATTGCATTATTTACTGTCTTTAAAGATATGTTAATATAAGTTTAATATTTTAATCACTAAAAAATAAGATACCTTGTTCCCTTAATTTATTTTAGATTTTCCTTTCTAACCGTGAAGCACTGGCAGATAATACCCGGTTAGAAAAATAATATTTTCGAAGCATTATCCGATACTTAGCTGCAGAATACGATGCTCCGATGCAATATTCATTTTTAAAAAGATAACGTATGAAGATGGAACAGAAAGTCAGGCGTCGAGAAAGTTCTATCGATCATCGCCCGAACACCGGAGTTGGAACATTTTTTTTCTTTCAAATCCGACACTGCCCGAAATAAATTCACGACGACTGAATTTTTTACGAAGATTCCTAGGCTAAGTGATTCCAGCGATACCGTTGCGAAAAAAGAGGTGAATTTATATTTGCTATTTTATTTAAGCGTTCTAAAATGTAAAGTCAAATATATCTTTATCTTTAAAAATTTAAGCTAGAACATCAGATAAAAGCAAGGCTTTTATGGTTTAAGTAAAGTATTTGTTATCAATTAACACTCTAATCACGCTTAATCCATATACACAGCCGAAAATTTTAAATCCATGTTATTATGCTTTAAGAGTGTAAATTCTTTAATTTGAAATCCATGTTATTAGGAATTAATTCGTCGGTCACAAATGAATTTTAGCCCCTATTATTTTTAACTGTCTGGATTTTCTGAGCAATGAGAAGCCTAATTAACGCATTGTGTGCGGGTACATTTCACAGCTTAAATGTACCGGGAGCAGACATTTAGTGCGTAAATTTAGTTATTTAGTTAAATCTCAATAGATCGCAAATTATTTAATTTTTTAAATAACTTTTCGTATTATTTAAGCGTTCTAAAATGTAAAGTCAGATATATCTTTATCTTTAAAAATTTAAGCTAGAGCATGAGATTAAAGTAAGGCTTTTATGGTTTAAGTAAAGTATTTGTTATCAATTAACACCCTAATCACGCTTAATCCATATACACAGCTGAAAATTTTAAATCTATGTTATTATGCATTAAGAGTATAAATTCTTTAATTTGAAATCAATGTTATTATGCATTAATCCGTAGGGTCACAAATGAATTTTAGCCCCTATTTTTTTTAACTGTCTGGGTTTTCTGGGCAATGAGAAGCCTAATTAACGCATTATGTGCGGGTACATTTCGCAGCTTAAATGTACCGGGAGCAGGCGTTTTGAGCGTAAATTTAGTTATTCAGTTAAAACTCAATAGATCGAAAATTATTTAATTTTTTAAATAACTTTTCCTATTTTATATTGAAATATATAAACAAATGTATAAATAGAAATACATAAAGAACAACCATATGATTTTTGTAAACAAAAAATATTTTTAGTGGATAAATTTATAATAGTATCTTAAATATAAAAAATCAAATAGAAATAGTAGTATATAGTTTTATGTTTCTAAGTAGTTGTATAAATCTAAATTGATCTTTTTAATCAACCATCCCATTCTGTGATTCAGCATCGACTAATGTAAAAACTAGTTTTTATTTTTCTCTAAATTTTTCCAGAATCTATGTAGTAGACAAGAACATTCGGTTTCGTTTTCTTGTATATACCGTTATTTTTGTACCCACAAAGAAACCATTTTGCTACATTAACCCGTACTAGTAGGTGACCCGCGCTCAAGTGTCAGTCGTCAGAAAACGAAATAGTACGTGTCCCGTAAAACAATGTGTTAATATGCAATCGGGACTCCATTGCAAATACAAAGTGTACAATGTGTTAAGAGTAAAAAATCTTGAATTTTAAATCCATGCTATTTTGCATTAAGAATAAAAATTCTTAAATTTTAAATCCATGTTATGCATTAAGAATTCTTGTTGTTGTTTCTGATGCCACTTGGTGATACCAAGCACTATTGAGCCATACGATACTCGCATTAATGCAAAAGGCGCGTCTTTCGTTTTAACGAGCACGTCAAAGGTGAAAGCACGACGTTTGCTCAAGTGGGTTCTCTTAATTTTGAAGGCCAATAACCATAGTCATGGTCTGCCACTTCCAGATATATTGATTCAGAACATGGAGGACATTGTGACCACGAACCTATTTCACGTGCCCCAGTCACCATTAACGAACACGGTGGATCTTAGGCCGGCTCGGGATCAGCATCCGCAACCACTCAGTTACGATATCGTTACCTTTGCCGACTGAGATGCCGCAGCTTGCACTAAGAGTAAAATAGTATTAAATTTTAAATTCACATTATTATGCAATAACAGTAAAAAGCTATTAAATTTAAATAGCTTGTAATATTATTACAGCTTCATCGAGTTGATAAGCTGCCATTTATCTTAACTGTAACATCGTATAATATCATTTATAATAAATTCCTCCCCGTGTCCGTGTTAAAAAATCATCAGATTAGACTTAGGATTTCTTTTCATTTAGAAAAATAGGTGAATTTCTCCCGTGAGATTGAAATAATGCTACCGATTATAAACCTCATCACAATTCAACCTGAACGAAAATAAGGTTTGATTTGGTTTGGAGTCCTACGGTCTACTTTTTGCAACACTAGGGCTAATTAGACCGGGACTTACAGCTTAAAACCGATTCCGAACGACTACGAACATCCATGCCATAGTGGGGTTAGAACCCACGAACTCCGGTATCGAAGGCTCTTGTCTGTCGTTGACTAAGGCTTGTCGTTGTAAAGATGTTCGTTTTAGCAACTCTAAAATAAAATTTTAATTAAACTTATGCCGGTCTCTTTCAATGGCCAGACTGCATTGTTATTACTGTAGCTGATTAGGCTTTCTCCTTGCCCAGTAGCCCAGGCAAGTAAAAATAATAGGGGCTACATAATTATTGGGACTAGACGAAAATAATTATATATATATATATATATATATATATATATATATATATATATATATATATATATATATATATATATATATGTATATATATATATATAGAGAGAGAGAGAGAAAGAGATAGATAGAGAGTAAGAGAGAAGAGAGAGAGATAGAGATAAATATAGATATAGATATAGATATATAATTTATGCAATCAGAGATACATTGATTCATAAAAGATTGGATTCATACAAGAAGTGTATTTCTTTCATGGAGAAAAACAGTAACACTAACTTCCAGTCTTACCTTGACTACCAAAGTTCATTTCTTTCATACTATCATATCACATGGTAAAACTAGTTGTAAAAGTTTTAATATCAGTAGTAACATCACGGTCGTACCGATGAACTTTTGTTCAAAATTTATTGAATCTATATCCAAACTTATTTATATCTACAAGACATGAACACAAATGGGCTCTCTTTTATATATAACGATGGAGAAATCATAAAGTGCCTTGTAATACACTAAGATTAGCATCAAAAACCTCATCACAATTCAACCTGAACGAAAATAAGGTTTGGTTTGGTTTGGAGTGCTACGGTCTACTTTTTGCAACACGCGGGCTAATGAGACCGGGACCTACAGCTTAAAACCGATTCCGAACGGCTACGAACATCTATGCCATAGTGGGGTCCGGTACCAAAGGCCAGCACCCTAACCAATCGGCCATCGTTCGGCAGAACAAAAATAAATATTGGACATATTCATTTAAAATTTGCACGTTAAGTACATTACAGGTCTATAACAAAACTCTACCTACTTTTTTCGTTGCTGTCTATTTCATTTAGTAACTATAGTATTTGAAATGAAATTTTTAAATTTCAGCTTTTTTAAAAATTCAATTCCCAAGATATTTTGGAAACTAATTTCCTTTGTTTCTTTCTAATGTATTGTGAATTTACTGCACGTCTAATTGGATCTATATTATTCATAAATATTCTAAATTTATTCAACTAATTTTTTTCTACTGTTCTGTACATTTTATTAGAATATTTACCTATTAAAACATTCAGTGTTATTTTATAATTATACACCTGTCGTCATGTATACAATTAAAGATTGCAAATTATAGGTTGTGTGTTTTGAAGTAGGCGTGTGTTATTACATGAAAGAGTTTATCTATTAGAAGAGGTATCCATATTTCTTAAATAATTCTATTTTACGCTAAGCATGTTAAGGGAGCAGTTTATTATCCTTCAAATTTACAAATATCTTGCATGGCATATAAATCTTGTCTTAGTCGTTCTTTAATAAAGACATATTTCGTTTTATTGTTGGGTTATATTTGCGTCCCTAATTCAGATTTGTGTTCAGAATCCGTAAATTATTTTAGTATGTGACACGACGTAACCTAATTAAAACTGATTTATCATAATAAATTGCCCTTCAATATATTTTTGTCATTTCATTTTTGGTGAGTTAAACTATCAGAACCCTATAGTAATGTAATTATCTATTTACATACACTCTGCAAAAGAATGTATTGAATCATCCAGTAAATTTAAAAACTCTATTTTTAAAAAATGAGTTTTAAAATTAGATGAGAAAATTCGTTTGTTTAAATTTTTATCTTATTTTGATAAATTGTTTTTGAATTCATTTCTATCTTTTTATGAAAAATAAAAAATAGAAAAAAGTATATTAATATATAAAAGTTTAATAAGTATAAAGAATATAAAATATTTAAATTGTAAATAAGATATGGTTAGTTCTGTGTTGATTAAATGGAAGAAATCTATTGTTTACTTAAAAAAAACTTTTTCAAAATGAGATTGACAAATTAACTTCATTTCTATTTTTTATGCTGTTTAAATTCTAAATAAGATATGGTTAGTTCTGTGTTGATTAAATTGAAGAACTGTATTGTTTACGTAAAATAAAAATTTAATTAAAAGTATAAATTATTAATGAAATTTCACACTTTTTCAAAATGAGATTCACACATTAAACTGGAATTCGTCTCACCGAGTTTAAAAACTGAAAACTAAGTACATGTGTGTGAGTGTATGTATGTGTCTGTTAGAGACAGAGAGGGAGAAAGAAGAATGAAAGAGAGTAAGGATTGAAGGAGGGACAGAGAAAAAAGGGAGTAGGAAGGATAGAAGAAGGAGACGTGGGGAGCGGAGTTGAGAGTGAAGGATGAAAGGAGGTGACAGGGAAGGAATGGAGAATGAGAAAGAGGGACAGAGAACGGAAGAAAGAGGAGAGATGTGAAAGGAGAGGGGAAAAGAAGGGGCAATTAAGAGGGAGAAACAAGAGAAAAGGAGAGAAAAGGGAGATAAAGAGAGTAAGAAGAGAGAGATGAAGGGAGTGAATGATGTGATGAGTGAGTAAACGGGAGAGAGGAGAAAGGGAAGGAAAAGGGGGAGCGAGTGAGAGAAAAAGGGGAGTGGGATAGAGATAGAGCTAAGTAAGTAAATAAATTGTATATTTAACATTTGAGGTCATACAGATATATAACACAGCATTAAGTAAATGAATTTAGGCTATAAATTGGTTGGCTAACCTGAAAAATATTTACAGTTTTTCATATATGTTACATTTGGCAGTATTTGGTGTCAAATTTTGGGGCAAATTTAAGGGTAAAAATGTATCGATTTTTTTTCCTGTCATTTGAAAGAAAGATCGAGAACATTGTAGAAATCGCGTATTCAAAATGGGCTTTCGCTACCTGAAATATAGTGCTTTATAGTGATTGATAACTGGAACTTACCATATGCTTAGTGTGCCTTATTTGAATGGCACTTTTTGTGCAAAAGGCAAATTCATTTAGGTGTTAATGTGTTTTTGTAAATCTGTCAATTTTATTCATAACTAACTATCTAAAGCAACCAGCGTTGCCCGAAATATTTTTATGTATTTCAGCATAACTTAATGCATTTTACACATGGTGTTTCAAAAAGACCTAACAAGCTCTACACATCAGATTCGTTGTTCAGAATACATAAAAAATGTTCAAATAACAGTACCTCTGAGACCCACAGTTTTTGAGAAAATGCGAGATATTGTTTGACGTTATATCTGTTTTAAGAAAAAAAAACCTCTCTCACAGTCGCATGAGTACTGTGTTGTAACTCCTGTAAATTTGGACACTAGAGGGCGTATAACGTGCGAGTAGGAGATGCGAGCAGAATGTTTTTGTGTGTGCTTAATGTAGTGTGCTGTGTTTTTTTGTCGTGAAAATACATGGAAAAATCACATCGTCGCCTGTTTCTTCTCCACCGTCGTCTGACAGGTAGGAACAGTTTTTATATTTTTGCGAATTGAACGAAACCTTTAGCAGTCTAATCATACTGTGTCCATTTCTGAAGGAACTGAGACTTGATAAACAAATTCCTTGCGATATCTCCCTAGAAAAATTCTAAATTAGTTAGATATGAAGATAGTGGTAGCCTTAAAACTGCATCCTCAAGTAATGACTATATACAGAATAGCTGTCAGTAAATTCATATAGATTCATATAATACGTATAATATATGTATATTTATCTCTCTCTCTCTCTCTGTATATATATATATATATATATATATATATATATATATATATATATATATATATATATATATATATATATATGTATTTATATATGTATATATATATATATGTGTGTGTGTGTATGTATACTATTAGGCAAAAAAAAAAAAGCATCAAGATAAAGTTACCCGAATGGCACGAAAATCGGTATATGTGATGTACATGTTCAGAAAAAAAATTATTACAATCTGAGAAAAATTGGTTGATTTATTAATTCGATAGAGATTCACAAAGTGAAATACTCAGTAACGCGTTTTCTCATGTATTTTCCCCTGTATGGGAAATGTTAATGGATTACATTAATTCTTTCTCAAATTACTGCAAAATAAATCAAATGACATAATTTTCTGGGTAAATATAATAAACTAAAACAAAATATTATTATCTCTATCAACTATCACGAATTCCATGACCCTCAGATTCCTTTGATTTTCACAAAATCTTTACAGTGTCCAAGAAAGTGACAAATGGCGTGAAACTCACTACCTTTTACGGGAAAATATCTATATCTATTGGGAAAATGGTGAATTAAACATTATGCACTAAACGAACAGATTTCGGGCTTCATGAAATTGAAATACTGTTACTTTTCTTGTGCCCGAACACAGGTCAGGAATTCCAAAATGGGGGCATTTGTCTTGCCCGAACTGAATTCGATGGTCACAGGTAAGGAGTGAATGAGGATGTGTATGTGTTGTTATAATAAAATTTTTAGCTCAATGTAAATGTGTGATGGGAAATATAAAATTCTCTGAACACAGATCACATTTGAATTCGGTTCTGACCTTTTTTCATATTTCTCATTTTTATTTAATACTTTTTAATTAACTTTTCTTGTAAGAATTTAGAAAAAGAAACATTAAAGGGATGTAGCTTTCATTTGATACAGAAGTATACAGAAACATATATGAAAATATTGCAATAACCTTGTGGCGACTCAGTCGCATTGGTTAATTTTTATAATACTTGTTTATTAATTTTACAATATTACATAAATGTTTATTATTAATTTTACAATATTTGTTTATGTTAATTTTTTATTTTACGAAACTATATATATTTTGCAGTTGTTAACCGAGGCCGTGCTTTAGAATAAAAGCACCCGCCACTGGAGCACCAGTAGGTCATTCATCTGAGTCCGGCTTACCTCGTTGCCTGCAGCCGGCTTCGACTATCCCTCGACCATCGCTCCCTGCGACCTTGAGGTGTCCTCTAGAACTGTGTGTTTACCACTCCGCGGCTGAGATTGGAAATGCTCTGTACAGGATTAAATCTGTCGAGTTTCTTCAGGTTGTAAATTCATTGTTGTTGGAGTAGCATATAGGAGCAGTACTGTGTGTCAGTGACTAAAGTAATTTAAAGCTTTCTCAACACTTAACAACTTTGATATTGTTGAAGGATATTGTTTTATGATTTATATTGATTAATTTGTTTAGTTACCAAAAGCCATTGGTTATTTTGTTATGCGTACATTGTATTCAAGTAGAGTCAATAAATGTCTTATTTTCTATTCATGTGTGTTAAGCATCTTTAAGGTAATTTAAGCAAGTGGCAGGAGCTAGGTATCAATTGAATGTTACCCTCTAACGTAAAAAGGCAACCTTTTATGGGTCAGAATTAAGCTACGTTAGAGTGCTTGCTTCAACCTCAAACTACAATTAAAACTATCATACAAAGACTAATATTTAACTTTTTCATTTGCCCGAGATAACTCGGGATAGTAAACTAACATTAAAACTGAAATACTTTTAGACCTGTAAAAAATTATTAATTCAACTTAAATACCTACACATTTTATTTTGTTCCTTAATCTCGTATTTAATAATAAAATAAAAAAATGTGATGATTTTTTGTTTTTTTTTTAATTGTAAGGGAAGCGGTTAAATATAGTTAATTACCTGTTATTATAAGAAATTAGAAAAAGAAGCATTAAATAGATGTAGTTTTCCTTTGCTTTACAAATATTGGTAAGTATGTAGGAAAAAATTGCAATAACCTCAAACTACCATTATGTATATTTGTATCGTACCTCTAATACTTATATAGTTATACCTGGGAAATGTACTATGCTTAAAATTAACGTTCAAAATGCACCGGGTTTATAATTGACACCATTTGTCTTATTTTTACCTTTTGCCATCTTTTGTCCTTTTTTTCTTATTCTTATAGCTTTAGGAACTGAACTTTGCTTTTTTATATTTTGGTTAGGAATATCGCTAAGATTTTGCTTTGTGAACACTGACAAATTTTCTATACTGACACTGTGTAGAATACCAGTCTTTATTCAAATATATTTTAGCATCTCATATAGCCTTTATTAAACTTTGTTACAGCAGCAAAAAACCCGATTTTTTACTACATTTACTTTATTTATTAGAAATTTTATAAAAAATACTCCAGTAATAAATTTTTTAAGTGCAAAAAATCTAAAAATGTAAAAACATGAATTTGTTTCTACGTTTAAAGAAAAAAGTTCTCCGAACGTAGACGGATACCTTAAAGGGTTAAATTGTATTACAGTAGCATATACTCATAAATGCATTTTCATTGTCAAATCATTTTAAACAAATTTCACAACTCCCAAAATAGACATGTTATATGATACTAACACTCTTAAAATAAAACTTAACCAATTATTATTTTTGAAGGTTGAAATTCTACATTTATCAAAACTGATATTAATTTCTTTTTCTCATATGATAAAAATTTCAAATAAATCTATTTAAAACTAAAAAAATATACCGCAATACATCTTTTTAAAATTTACGACATCATTTTAATGGTATTTTTAATTATATATTCTCTAACATAGAAAATTACATGTTATTAAAGATTTCCAATTATGGTTTAAGTGTTTTTAGGTAAATGCAGGTTTAGTAGTTTGATGGTAACGTGTGGGCGTCTATTTCTGAGATGGATTATCGATATTTCTGAAGTTACTCTATTTTGCGATGAGCTTGTTACGTGAGCTGCATATTTCTCGATGAATATGCAAATATCTTGCTGGCAAAATACATCATGCCAAGGAATTCCTTAATAAAGACATATTCATCTTCTTTTAATATTAGGTTTACCGAGTTTAGATACGGTTGTTTGGATCTTTTGAAATATCTTTTATGACTTTACAGAATCAAACTCAATTAACAATGGGAACTGTCTTGAAGATGTATTTTGATACATTTTAGTTCTGCATAATTTATGTCAGAGGTTTATTATCGGGATATTTATCGGGATATATACTACACAGATATAAAATTATAGCAAATGCTCCAAAAATTTGCCTTTTGATGCTTTTCCAAACCACTGTTTTGAATGCCACAGATAATTTTAATGTAAAAATCATATTTTTTGTAGATGAAATTAAGGTAACACTTCCATTTGGAAACTATATTTGTGAGATACCACTTGAAAATTATATCAATTATTTGTAACACTTAAACATACAGCAACAGTTTTTAACTGATTTTATATTATCATCTAAAAACAAAATTTTTAATTAAAAATTTAATCAAAAAATTTCATTTTGATGCTTTTCTAAACCGCTGTTTTGAATGCTACATAAAATTTCAATTTAAAAATTATATTTTTTGTAGATGAAATTAAGGGAACACCTCCATTTGGAAACTATATTTGTGAGATACCACTTAAAAATTTTATCAATTATTGTTAACACTTAAACATCCAGCAACAGGTTTTAGCTGATTTTATATTATATATTTTATATTAAATTATTTTATATTTTATATTAAAAAGAAATTTTTAACTCAAAATTTAATCAAAAATTTGCATTCTGCTGCTTTTCTAAACCGCTGTTTTGATTGCTACATAAAATTTGAGATTCAACAAAAATTTTATAACTTATTTTTAACAATTAAACATCCAGCAACAGTTTTAACTTACTTTATATTATCATCTAAAAACAAATTTTTAATTCAAAATTTAATCAAAAATATGGCTATTGAGGCTTTTCCAAACCGCTGTTTTCAATGATACATAAAATTTCAATGTAAAAATCATATTTTTTATAGATGAAATTAAAGGAACACCTACATTTGAAAACTATGTTTGTGAGATACCATTTAAAAATTTTATCAATTATTTTTAACAATTAAACATCCAGCAACAGTTTTTAACTGATTTTATATTATCATCTAAAAAAAAATTTTTTATTCAAAATTTAATCAAAAATTTGCATTTTAATGTTTTTCCAAACCGCTGTTTTGAATGCTACATAAAATTACAATGTAAAAATCATATTTTATTTAGATGAAATTAAGGAAACACTTCCATTTGGGAACTATATTTGTGACATACCACTTAAATATTTTATCAATTATTAACACTTAAATATCCAGCAACAGTTTTTAACTAATTTTATATTATCATCTAAAAAGAAAATTTTTAATTCAAAATTTAATCAAAAATTTGCATTTTGATTCTTTTCTAAACCGCAGTTTTGAATGGTACATAAAATTTCAGTGTAAAAATCATATTTTTGTAGATGAAATTAAGGCAACACCTCCATTTGGAAACTATATTTGTGAGATCCACTTGAAAATTATATAAATTATTTTTAACTCTAAAACATCCAGCAACAGTTTTTAACTGGTTTTATATTATCATCTAAAAACAAAATTTTTAATTCAAAATTTAATCAAAAATTTGCATTTTGATGCTTTTCTAAACCGCAGTTTTGAATGCTACATAAAATTTCAATATAAAAATCATATTTTTGTAGATGAAATTAAGTTAACACCTAATTTTTAAATCTTAAGAAATCGATTACTATTTTTACATTTTTAAAATATCTAAACATATCTGAGTCATTAAAAAAACATATTTGCATTATGATCTAGAATTTAAAAATGCTTTAAAAATAAGCCATTAAAATGGCCCATAAGTATTATAATACATTTCCTATTCATGTTTGAATAATATATAAATTTCATAACCACAATTTTATTTGTTCTTTCCAATGATATAAATATTATAAGAGATAATATATAACAAAGATAACGAATTTAAAAGATCTAAATAATGACAACAAATAGCAAAGGCTTAAACATCATAACAGAAAGTAAACAAAACATTACATCGCATGCATTTTTCACCACACATAGTATTTGACAAATTTTCTCGCTAATAAGTTGGTATTTCATGTATACAAAATCTTTCCCTTTGTTTTAATCCTGTTCTTTTCTGACAAAGGCTTGTGGGATAAAATATTCTTGACAGTTTACCTGTGTGAAACGGTTGCAGGAAAATAGACCCATGCAATTTTCTGGTCGAAAATAACTCATAGAATTTGACAATTTAAGTCGATGCTAGTAAAGAAAACTGACTGAAGAAACTTTTTTTTCTCTAAACACCGGAAAAAACATCATTTTTTATGTTAGCGTCCGATAGAAAATAGTACAGACTTTTATTATTGTGGAGGTTAGGGTTTACTCTTTATCACGTGGAATCTCTCTACAAGTGATGGAATGTTTTAAAAGAACTCCCCTCTGTGTATTTGTAAAATTTTAAAAAAATAATTTTTTTAAAATCAGTTCTTAACCATGTAATTTTTTGTATGAAAAATAATATGTTTTAATAAAAAATAACATTTTGTTATAATATATTATTCTTTTCTGATTGCTTTATTTACATTATTTCTTTAAGGGGGCAGATCACCTATAAACCATCAAAAGTTCGATTTTTTGATTTTTACATTTTTATAAATCTTTAACCATTTCTGAATCGATTAACACAAAATCTATTAAAATATTCCAACTAGAACCTACCAAACTATATATTCTTTGCATATGCTATTATAGCTATAAAAACTTTAAATGCATTTAACTGAAAATGTTGTTTTTTCAACTTGTGTGCACTGTAAATAAAAAAATCTATTGCACATATTCGTTTTAAATTAAGCTAAAACCCTTACACTTATGATAAGAAAAATATCTAAGAAAACATTTTTACGTTTAAAGTTGCTTCATGGACGCTTAAATTAAGAAAAATATTAATAAATGTTTCACAAGTCTAATTTATTACATCAATATCATTTCAGGCAACAAAACAATTTTAGAAATAAATAATTTTACATTAATCGATGCCATGTAAAATTTCATAAAACAATAACGCATTTATTAAGTAAATGTATTTAAAATAGTTAAAACAGTAATATAAGTAAATTATTATTATTATTTCGAAAAGTAGCTTTTTTACAAGTCTTACTATTGAGTTAATTTTTCTCATATTAACATTTTTATTTATAGAATATATCTCACCTATAAAACTATACAATATTTGCATATATTAACATATATTTAAAACAAACTACAAAAAAAAATGTGTTTTTCTGAAACTTTAGTTTTTCAACTTTTACGAACTTGTAACAATCAGTTACATTCGGTTCAGCTCTTTTTACCTCTTCCCATGAGTCATCGTCAAAGACATACCAGAACAGGACCGGTTTGAACTAGAAAGAAACTTCGGACTTCTCCCAACCAATAGAAGAACCCGTTGGTTTGGGGAATTCTGACCCCCCGCCGTTCTGGAGTGGACCCCTGTTTTTTTTTCTCCGCGAGACAGTCTGATTTTTTTAGAGGACAAGATTGTGAGGAGAGGAGCTTGAGGGATAGACCTTTTGAGAAAAATCATCGCCATATTGTTTTTTAGGGCCGGCGCCGACTCGAGAGCAGTCTTCGATATCTACAAATGATAAGTTGTATTCCAGTTGTATTTCTTAAGCATTTATTTAATTGTATAAATTCATTTAATCAAAACATGTTTGCCCATGTGTTTATTAATGAGCATTAATTTCTTCTTTCTCAAACACTAGGCCAACGTAACATTATTTTTACAGCACTATAAATAATAAACTATGGCACATATTGATTTTAAATTTTAACAGTAAATTCAAAATAGACCCACGATGATACTCTGTCAACGCTTTTTCATTGTTGTTTATTTGACTTAGTGTATAAAGCATTTAAAATGGAAATTTTAAACTATATTTTAGCTTTTTTGAAAATTCATTTCCGTCATATAAAAATTATGTTCATTTATAACATTTTAAATTGGTTATGAGTCATACGTAATAACTGTATTCCAAAAAAAAAAAAGAAAAATAATGAAATTTAATTTACGTTATTTAAAGTACAGCAGATTTTTTTAATTTTTGTAGCAAGCTTTAAATTTTTTTACTTTGTATAGAACGCTCTTCATTTTTAGAAAAAGGGTACATTCAGCAAAAGTAATTAAATACAAATGAAAACAAATACTGAAAATTGCATTCATTTATGATAATAGTAAATGCATCATACGGTAAAAAATAAGAAAATACCTCCCATTTGAATTTTCTTATAAATGATCTTCCCTTAAATTTGTATTTTAAAATTTAAGCTTAATGTCATTTAAATTACTTGAAGAAATATTAAAATACATTACAACGACATTAAGAATTCAGTTAATTTTAGTCTAGTGTTATAAGACATTAATATCTTTATTTTTTTATAATATTGGTTTAAAATTTCTACTTCTTATGTTACGTAACTATACGGAATCACATAATTCAATCTTGGACATTTCTCTCTTTTTAGAAAATGAATAAATATTTCTTACCTGTATTTCTTTGCTTCGAGAAAATAAGCTTATAAATTCAAAAGTTTAAGCTCGGGTTTTTCTGTTTATCGTGTATAAATCTGATATGTACAGGCAGTATTAGCTTCAAATATTTCTATGGTATTGATAAGTTATAAAGTTTCCAAACATTAATTCAAATTCAATAATCCATCTACAGTGATCCCTCATTTTTAACGGTTAATAGGGACCAGAATCTTCCGCGAAAATTGAAAGCCTCGAAGAAGAATTTGCCCCTAGGAATTTTTGTGTATGCGGGTACAAGAATGTTTTAAATATGTAAACAGTATTTATAATTTACACATTTAAGACAAAAATTACAACAGTATACGTATTTACTTAAACGCGTCAGGGCTAATTAATAAGGTTAATTACAAAAACATATAGAGTAATAAAAATTAATCAACATTGCTTTCTGAAAGAGGCGAAGAGTCTTGTTGGTGGAGGAGGAGAGGCTCTCATTTGACTCCTAGAAGATTTAGGCTC
>CM063511.1:145870895-145883395 GCA_032207245.1 Pardosa pseudoannulata | reverse complement strand
TCACGACATGTCAAACACACACACACACACACACACACACACACACATATATATATATATATATATATATATATATATATATATATATATATATATATGAAATCAGCAGATTTTTCATACTTATATTATATTTTAATTAATAAATGCCTTTAAAAGGTAAAATACGATGTATACCAATGACTCCATTAAATTTTATTCAAATCATGTTTTACTGATACAGCCAGTTTCTTTATTTTTGAAACTTTGACTTAAAAATTCATTTCGTATTACATAACCACGCAAAGTGAAAAATCAAAAGCTTTCATTTTCTTTCTTTTTGAATAGAAAAAAAGATTATGTAGTCATAATCTATTTGCTTCGAATAACTATAAAAATGCCATTAAAAATAAGATTTTAAATTAAAAATATTTTAAGTTTCCTACGAAAGGAAAAAGAGGAAAATTTAAGTTCTGCTGGGAGCTTATCTTTATGCTCGAAAAACTTCTTAGGGTATGTTTGAAGAATTTTATGAAAGTTCTAAAACAAACTGGGAATTATTTCTATCTGGTATATTTTTAATCTTTGTTTTTATGTAAGAAAATCATTTTAATTACTTTTTAAAAGGATTTAAAAAGCTGAAATAATTAGTTTCTTTTATTATATATGCAATATTTATTTGTGTGTAAATATATATAGATCCTTAAGATTTTAGACTCGTACTTTTCTTTATTGTAGAATGTAATTCCATATTTCGTAAATCAGGTCTAGACTCTTAAAAATGCAAGGTTTTTACAAATAATTAAGGAAAAAAATTAGCATGACATATAAATGCTGGAGCTCTTTAAAAATACAAGTTGTTAATCCATTTGAATATATATATATATATATATATATATATATATATATATATATATATATATATATATATATGCAAATGCACTCAAGAGCCAAAACATTATGACCACCCCCACATTTTGCAATGAACTCGGCTGGATGACGTCGAAGGCACGTGATCAGGTGGAAGTGGTATTTAGCTACTACTGGAGAGTGTCAAAAATCATTCTTCACTTACTTCTGTGTATGATGGGAAAGGCTACGGATCTAAGCGATTTGATAGAAGGAAGATTGTAATGGCTCAAAGGCTCGGAACAAGTATTTCCGAAACTGCATGACTCGTGGGTTGTTCGCGATCTGCAGTTGTTAGTATTTATGCAAAGTGGATGAATGACGGTGAAACCAGGAGTAGACGACATTGTATAAAGATATTAGAAAAAGGTATTAGAGTTCATATATATCCTTTTCCGAACGAAATCCTACAGCGCAATGATCAAATTCTCTATTGTAAAAGTGCGATTTCATTAATAATGAAAGGAAGATTTATTATTTTATCAATTCCTCTGAAAAATTTCGAAACTGGTGACGTGAAAGTAATGTGCTCAAGCATATTGGGGACTACGATCTCATGAAATCATTTTAAATATTATGGAAAGAAAATGGTAATCGATGAATCCTATAAAATATATGTTATTGTATTCTACAAACTGACAGCTCAGTATGTATTATGTAGTGACATATAAAATTGTGATACATTCTTCAGTTATTATTCGAAAAACGTGTGATATATTGCGGATATAGTGGTAGGGGGAATACTTGGTTGGTTCATAAATTTTAAAACAGAATTTTAGGTCGGAGTACCTTTGAATCTCATTCAATCTTCACCTCTAAATGTCAATAAATAAAGTCATTTAAAATATTTTCTTTAGTAAATCCTAAACAATCAAGCCGAACGATGGCCGAATGGTTAGGATGCTGTCCTTCGGAACCGGAGTTCGTGGGTTCAAATTCCACTATGTCATGGATGTTCGTAGCCGTTCAGAATCGGCTTTAAGCAGTAGATCCCGGTCTCTTTAGCCCCAGTGCTGCATAAAGTAGACCTAGCGCTCCAAAACCAAACCAAACCTAAACAATCAACTATATGGAAGAGTAGCTCAATCTGTAGAGACAGCGATTTCGTATCGATAGTGGTAACGAAGATCGAACCGTCCAGATATCGTGTTCTTTAATTGTAGTTGGAGCACGTAAAACTGGTCACAATGTCGTCTAATTTCTCATACAACAGGAGTTGGCAGGTCTAGACTGAATGTTCTCCACCTTGCTCCCTGCTTCACAACAAGTATCCATTCTTGATTTTTTTGTCATTCTTCTCACAACATTCTTGATTATGTCAGTCTTCAGCTCTCGTAGTTCCTGGATTAACATAAAGTTGCATATTACTAATAGCCACTAACCAGTAGAATATTTTGAAGAGGTCTATTGGACCTGCTGTAGGCTTTCATACACCAGGAGGATGACTAACAACAACATATGGAAGGAAGCAATAGCAGTATTCGATAAGGTATCCATTTTCTCATTGTCGTGCACATTACATGGAATGGTACATTCTTAAAGTAGATGGAGAGTTGGAGGGAAGTCAGTGAAAAAAATACATAAGTTATCTGATTCTAAAGAAGAAAAACGGTCTTTAATGTTTGATAGTTTAACTAATTTCTTGACATTACATCTGCGAGATGCATCAAGAAAGTTTCCCGATGTTTTCTCCTTAAAGTAAACGTAATTAGCCGTGTCAATTGCAGAGATCTATGACGTATTAATCATATACCAGCTGGACAAGTCCTGATTCGTGTCAGTAGCGGGGTAGCAGTGGTCCGAAATGGAATTTCGAATTCCTTCTCCCACATCCTGCAAAGTTCGGTCGGTGATCTTTAATGTACAAAGTATTGCGGCAATTGAAATTCATCGTGAGCTCTGTCAGGTCTATGAGCCAAAACTGGCACCCAAACACAACATTCAACGCTTAGCAGCACTGACATTTCTGCTAAATTATCAGGATGACGGAGATCCTGTCGAGGAACTCAACAGGATCGTCACGGGCAATGACACTTGGATTTTGCCCTTTATCCCGGAAACCAAGCAGCAGTCAATGCATTGGCATCATAGTAGATATTTGGTCAGGACCAAATTCAAACAGACTCTGTCGGTACGTAAAGAGATGTGCAGGGTGTTCTGGGACAGGAAGGCTCATTCCATTCACAGGCGGCAGAGTTCTACGACAGAGGATACAAATATTGATCCCACAATACGACAAGCGTCTCAATTCTGATGGTGGCTCAATTCTGTTTCTGTTAAAAAATAGCTGATACATTGCTGTATTTGTTGCCAATAAATATGTCTGTGAAAGTATGAGTTCTTTTTTTTTCTTTTAAATAGGGAAACTTATTCTCTGGATGCGCTTCGTATATATCAAAATGTAGTTGATGACTGTTACAGTTGGTGAATCAAACAAGACACTAAATCCAATTGTTAGGTGATTTTTTAATAATATTTTAGTTTTACGTTATCAGTGAAAATTATTATTCATATGCGTTTTTTTAGCTGTGACAAAACCACTTATAATCTTCTAATAATTTTAATGAAGTTTCATTAAATCAATTTGGATTTGATTTAACAGCTCTGCAAATTTTCAGCAGAAATTTAAATTCTTCTAATACACACAGAATCAAATCCACTTAAATCAAATATTCAGTACCTCGGGCTACATTTTTCGTCATTTTATTTGATTCTGTTTCCAAAACATTTATTCCTGAGAAATCAGTTTTGATTACTTTTGTTATTTCAGAAAAGTTTTTATGGTTCTTTATCAACACATCCACAATATTTTTACTTAAAAATATTTAATAACTGTAGATACATGCAAAATTTTATGCATCAGTCAAATATTTTATACGTATGTTTTTCGTATTTGAGTGGGTTTAAGTAAAGACCGAATAAAAATGATTTCTGGAGGTAAATAGAGGATACTAAAAAAATTAAAGCTTCGAAATTCTTAAAACAAAAGATGATTTTCCCCCTTTTCCTCCCCTTGTGAAACTAACGTGCTGCCAGATTTTTAAATGCATGCTCGACCAACCCTCTTAAGGATTTTTTGAAGGCCATTAAAAACTATAAAACAAAATTATTTTACGAGGAATATTTTTAATCAGGATTGTTTTCTAAGAAAAGAGATTCAATTTTGTACAGAGAAAAATTATGCGGATATCTGGAAACAATTACTTTTAAACATTTGACTAAATTTTAAAATTCCATATTTAAGGAGATGCTTTACGTTCAAGCAACTTTAGTGGGAAAATTTTTCATATTTTTTGCCTTATCATGTCATTTGTATTCAGTACGTAAATACGTGGAATTTTCAGGATTTGTTCTACATTCTTATTTAATTACTTTTACAGAATTTACTTCGTTCTTTTAATGAATTGAAAGTTCAAAGCTTGTACGAAAAATTTTTAAAAATTACTGACACAATGTGCGCATAACAATATCAACGCAAAGTTTCATTAATAACTTTTGCTTTTTTATAAGCAATAATTAGGTATAATTACCCATTTTATTATTAATTTTAAACTATCAAATATTTTTGCTTTATCATTTCATTTGCATTTAGTATCTTAAATACGTATAATTTTCAACATTTGTTCTATATTCTTATTTAATTACTTTTACGGATTTTACTTCGTTTTTAAATGAATTGAAAATTTAAAGCATCTACCAAAAATTTTAAAATAATTTTGACACAATTTGCGCATAACAATATAAACACAAAGTGAGTTTTATTAATAAATTTTGCTTTTTTATAAACAATAATTAGGTATAATTACCCACTTTATTATTAATTTTAAACTATCTTTTTTTTGGCCTTGTCATGTCATTTGTATTTAGTACCTTAAATATGTACAATTTTCACCATTTATTATTATTCTTTTTAATTACTTTTACTGAATTTACTTCGTTCTTTTAGTGAATTGAAAGTTCAGTAATTAATGAATAATAAATGAATTGAAAGTTCAATAATTAGATATAATTGCACACTTTATTATTAGTTTTAAACTATCAATTTTTTTGCCTTGTAATGTCATTTGTATTTAGTATCTTAAATAAGTACAATTTTCAGCATTTGTTCTATATTCTTATTTAATTAAATTTACTTAATTTACTTCTTTCGTTTAATGAATTGAAAATTCAAATCTTGTACTAAAAATTAAAAAAAAAAATTCTGACACATTGTGAGCATAGCAATATCAACACAAAGGGAGTTTTACTAATAACTTTTGCTTTTTTGTAAGCAATAATTAGGTATAATTACCCACTTTGTTATTAATTTTAAACTATCAAAATTTTTGGCCTTATCATGTAATTTGTATTTAGTATCTTAAATACGTATAAGTTTCTGCATTTGTTCAATATTCTTATTTAATTGCTTTTACTGATTTTACTTCATTAATTGAAAATTCAAAGCTTGTACCAAAAATTTTTAAAAATTTCTGACGCAGTGTGCCCATAACAATATCAACACAAAGAAAGTTTTATTAATAACTTTTGCTTTTTTGTAAGCAATAATTAGGTTAATTACCCACTTTATTATTAATTTTAAACTATTAAATTTCTTTGCCTTATCATGTCATTTGTATTTAGTATCTTAAATACGTGGAATTTTGAGCATATGTTCTATATTATTTAATTACTTTTTCTGAATTTACTCCTTTTTTTAATGAATTGAAAATTCAAAGCTTGTACAAAAAATTTTTTAAAAATTCTGACACAGTGTGCTCAATATCAACACAAAGTGAGTTTTATTAATAACTCTTGCCTGTTTATGAGCAATAATTAGGTAAAATTACCCACTTTATAATTAATTTAAAACTATCAAATGTTTTTGCCTTATCATGTCATTTGTTTTTAGTATCTTAAATACTTATAATTTTCAGCATTTGTTCTATATTCTTATTTAATGACTTTTACTGAATATATTTCTTTCTTTTAATGATTTGAAAGTTCAAAGATTGTAACAAAATTTTGAAAAATGATCTGCGCCTAACAATATCAACACAAAGTGAGAATTTTAACACACTGTATGCGGAACAAGTAATAGTACGTTTTCTGACGATTGACACTTGAGCGCGGAATACGTACCAGTACATTTTCTGACAATTCAGCACGGGTCAAGTACTAGTATGGGTTAGTGTATCAACATGGTTTGTTTGTGGGTACAAAGATAACGGTATATACAGGAAAATGAAGCCGAATGTCTATGTCTACTACATAGATTCTGGAAAATTTTAGACAAATAAAAACTAGTTTTTATATTATTAGTTTTATGATTGCTATTTTCATATTTTTATAATGTAAAAATGTTTTTATATAACATAATTCGAAGAAACAAACTATAGACTACTATGTCTATTTGATTTTTTATATTTATGATGCTATTATAAATTTACCCACTAAAAATATATTTTTTGTTTACAAAAATGTTATAGTTGTTATTTATATATTTCTATTTATATATATGTTTATATATTTCATCATTAAATAAGAAAAGTTGGTTAAATAATTAAATAATTTTCAATCTATTGAGATTTAACTGAATAACTAAATTTACGAGAAAAACGCAAGGTCTCGATACAATTCCGCAGCGAAATGTACCCTCACACAATATGTTAATAAATTTTTCCTTTTTTGTAAGTAATAATTAGGTATAATTACCCACTTTATTATTATTTTTTTAAACTATCAAGCTTTACACCAAGAGAAGGATTTTTAAATAGGCTAAATAATGTTTAAAATTCCACTTCAAACACTACAAAT
Source organism: Pardosa pseudoannulata (assembly GCA_032207245.1). Classification (NCBI taxonomy): domain Eukaryota; kingdom Metazoa; phylum Arthropoda; class Arachnida; order Araneae; family Lycosidae; genus Pardosa; species Pardosa pseudoannulata. Next base: position 145,876,717 of record CM063511.1, on the reverse strand, counting down.
ACCACCAAAATACACAGAAAAGAAATAATGAGCTTTCAATTTCATTGAAAGTCTATGATTTATTTACTGTGATAATTTGAAATCAGTATCTGTAACAGTGCCCGCAAATAGAAAAAATACACCATTTATAGTAAAATGCATTTACAATGAAAACTTTTTTACATTTTCCTTACAGTCTCCTTAAATCTATGATATAAAATACAAATATTGTACGGCCGAAAACTGGCCGATTGCTTAGGGCGCTGATCGTCGTTACCGGAGTTCGTGGGTTCGAATCCCACTATGGCATGGATGTTCGTAGCCGTTCGGAATCGGTTTTAAGCCGTAGGTACCAGTCTCATTAGCCCTCGTGTGCAAAACAGTAGACCGTAGTGCTCCAAACCAAACAAATATTGTACATTTTTACAATTTTTGATTCGAATATTTCAATGGATTTTGTTTCAAACGTTTTAAAAATGACCACATATTTTTAGTATGTAAAAAAATAAGAAATTGAATTTTTGAAGGTTATGTGAACCCTGTATATACAAAATATGTATTTAAATACATTGGAATCACTCCTTTCATGTTTTTTTACAAGATCAATGGCGAAAAAATCTATTTTGGGAATAATGATTACTTAAAATTGAACATACAAGATAATCTCCATATTGTACACTCAGATCGAATGAATCGTTCTCTATATCTCTTTATTACTAGCATACAGCCCGTCATATAACAGTTTTTAATATTCCTGAATTCTAAAGTACCCAATATGGCAGTTAAAAAAATGGTTTGTTTTTTGGCTGAGAATTATCTGGTACAAGCTCAATAATTTGTCTATCTTTACTGACAGCATGTTTGTTGCAACTTTAATTTATCTTGTCACATCTTTTCATATGAACAACAGCAGAGGTTTTAACATTGACAGTGATCATTTGGCGGTATATATGAATGTATGTCCCAAATTTAACGAATCGATTGCAAACAGTGTGATTATGTATAAAAAACAAGAGAACAAACTTCTTAATTTTCAAAGATATATAATTTAAACGCTAGATATGTATTAGTCCGTGAAATAGACTCCTAGACTTTTATGAAAAGAATTTGTTGTTAACATGGGCAATAAAATTTTCATTAAAACAAAAATAATCGATGATTAAATTTGAAATTATCACATATGTACCTAATTTATTATTTATGTCAAACATAAAAGAAAATTATTTACGTAATGTCTAAATTCAATGATAAAACGTGTGAAAATAATGCAGACAATATTGAAATAATATAAAATAAAAAATGGATAAATGAGATAGTTAAAGAAATGACGTCGTGATGCTAGAAAAAATGTTATTTTTGTGCACTTATTATAAGATAAATTTAATCGCCTGCTCTTAACTGGGGAAAATGTGATTTTGAAATAATGACATTAAATGCTCGAAAAGGGTGGAAGGGGTGGATTTCGAAAGTTTTAAAGACGACAATATTTCTCGCTGCAATAAAGCATATTTATACCTATTTATTTTAGAATTGGGTTGATAGTTTAGGAGAAGATAAACTTTACTCGCTCAAGTCCAACCGCTTCATAAATTTGATGACAGACGGATAGATAACTTAGGCTGTTATTACAATACCAGAAGAAAGTTTACGAAAACCTCATATCATGCCTTTTATATTTGGTGTTATACATGGTGTTTATTTTAAAAGGTATGTCCCAAAAGTAGACATATATCTGAAATAAAGCTGAAAATAAGGGTCTAACATTAATAACTTTCGCCACAAAAGCAAAGTGGGAAAGTAACAGTGACGAGCAGAAAACCCCCAACGTTTGACCTCCAGAGGTATCCTTAGAAAAGTTGGAGGACATTGCAATATGGAACCGATTTTACGTTCCCCGCCATAATAAACATTTTCGACCGATTTGACCGATATTGCCTTGCAACCCTCCAGTTATCAAATCAATGAACTTAGTTATACCAAAAATGCTTGTCTGCGTATTAAATTTCATTTAATTCCAACCAATTTTTTCCAAGTGTAGTATCACGCTTCCCTATATTAAATTAAAACTGACTCATTGGTAGTTCATGGTAAAGTGAAATAACAAGATTTATTAAACAAAAGAAATCATAATAAGCACAAGAAATCATAATACTAACGCCCTAGGGCCATTATGCACAAATATTAAAGTTCAAATTAACGAGGTTTATTAAACACAAGAAATTATAATATTAATGCCTTAGGGCAGTGTTTCTCAACCTTTTAGTATTCACGGCCCAATTTTCAATCATAATTTTCATCGCGCCCCCCTCCCCACTGAGTACAATAAAATGTATACAATAATAATGTGTTTTGAGCATTATGGCGCTAAACCTGCACTACAACCTTAATTTTAAACTTTGCAAATTACCAAGAATACGTAAATTTATTGACATTTTGCAACACTGATACTCAGCATTGAAAAAACAATAATAATCCTATGCCTTTTTATTGCTCTTGCGTCCCGCCATGTCGGGCATTCTCACGGTTTCGCGAGAAGTTTCGATTTGTCTGGAATTTGTCTGGTCAGCTTAAAAGTTAAGTTAGGAGCGTGCGCAGATGTGAACAAATGTTTTCTCATAGGGAGAAGGAGAAAGTTCTATGACGCCAATTTCAATTCCAGACAATCTCATTCGAGTCGATCCTTCTTATCGCTATTGAATCTATTCTTAATGTGTATGTTATATATATTTTCGTGTAATTGCAATTCACGGTATTAAATATTCACGGCAGCAGACTTATGCAGAATCATGGATAAATTTTTAAGCGGGTGTAAGCAAGCATTAGACGATAGACAAGCATCAACAAGTACACAGACGAGCGTGGTTCCGAAAATAAAATCAAGAAAATATTCTCAAGAATACTTAAATTTTGGGTTCACTAGTACTGAAGTAAATGAAGAAGAAAGGCCCCTGTGTATCATTTGCTCAAAAATGTTGGCGCAGACAGCATGAAACCTAATAAACTTAAACGACATTTGGAAACGCTTCATAGTGAGTACGTAAACAAACCCAGAGAATTCTTCGAATTAAAATTAAAATCATATGAAAAGCAAAAATCATTGTTTAAAAAAACTTTGTCTGTGAATGAAAAAGCTTTAATTGCCTCTTACAAACTTTCATATAAAATAGCCAGATGTAAAAAGCCTCACACCATTGGTGAAGAGCTTATTTTGCCAGCCGCAATTGAGATTGTAGAAATTATGTTTGGAGATAATTTTGCAAAACAATTGCAGTCTATACCTGTTTCAAATGATACTGTTGCCCGTCGAATTGCTGATATAGCTGAAGATGTAGAGTGTCAGCTTTTGTCGAAGTTGCGTGACAAATTGTTTTCAATACAACTCGATGAGGCAACAGATAGTAATAAAGATGCTCATTTCATTGCCTATGTTAGATTTTGTGATGATTTGTCAGTAGTAGAAGAATTACTTTTCTGCAAACCAATAGAACTCAAAGCAACAGCACTCGCATTATTTGCTATCTTAAATGATTTTATGAACGAGGCAAACATAGAATGGAAAAATTGCGTCGGAATATGCACCGATGGTGCTCGTTCTATGTCCGGAAGATTCCAAAGTATTCAAGCACTTGTGAAACAAAAATCGCCACAGTGCGTCTGGACACATTGCATGATCCACAGAGAAGCTTTGGCTTCCAAAGAAATGAGTCCTGGTTTGAATATTGTGTTAACTACGGTTGTAACCGTAGTAAATTATATAAAAATGAGACCCCTGAAATCAAGAATCTTTTCCGCACTTTGTAAAGACATGGGTGCAGTACATTCAGCGTTACTATTTTATTGCGAGGCAAGATGGTTATCACGAGGGAAATTTTTGCAACGTGTTTATGAATTAAAAGAAGAAATCGCCGTTTTCCTAGAAGAGGAAAACAGACCGGAAGCTGAGAATTTTCGCGATAGTTTATTTGTGATGAAATTGAGCTACATGGTCGACATATTCGAGAAATTAAATAACTTGAATCTTCATCTGCAAGGAGCAAATACACATATATTGGATACGAGTGATAAAGTTAATGCTTTTTGTAGGAAATTGGAATTGTGGAGCAGAAATTTAAAGCAAGAAAACTTAACAATGTTTGCAAATTTGAATGATTGTATTAAAACTTACAAGGCTGAAGAACAACATGTAAAAGTTGTTTTTGCAACCATTGAAAATCATTTAGCAATGCTAGCAAAGAATTTTAAAAAGTACTTTCTTGCTGACGACAAACTGATATCAAGTTACAAGTGGGTGAGGGATCCATTTCAAAATACTCCCGAAGGACTCTCAATTGAAGAGGAAGAAACCTTCATAGACTTCACGGCAAGCGGCGAAACCAAAAGACAATTTAGTAATAAATCACTCTTTGAATTTTGGGCAGGAGTGGATGATGAGTTTTCTGCACTAAAAACAAGGGCATTTCGCATTCTACTACCATTTTCAACATCTTACCTTTGTGAAACTGGATTTTCTGCGGTGGCTTCTTTGAAGACAAAATATAGATCTCAGCTAAATATAGAAAAAGAACTGAGAGTGTCTATTTCTAATATTAAACCCTCCTTCGAAAAACTTTGCTCTGAAAGACAGGCCCAAGGAAGTCACTAATAATTATTAAATTTGTTTTTAATTTAGTAAGTTGTTTTAATTTAATAAGTTAATTATTAAATATGTCGAAATGTATTTTGTTTTGTATGTGTGTGTGTGTTCTTTCCTTTCAGTCACTTAATCAATTTTTTTAAATAACATTTTCTCTTGGATATGCTCGCGCCCCCCATTGAGAATCACTGCTATACCATTACGCACAAATATTAAAGCTCAAATTAAGTAGGGACATAGTTTTATATTTTTTAAGGAATGTCTCTCTTTGCTCTCTTCTATTATATATATATATATATATATATAATTCTCTTTGTTAGACTAAAGATTTTAGAAGCTAATCATAAATCGATAACAGGGATCTTTATTTATCAATCATCATGCGACCAACTTTCCAAAGCATTTATTTTGCACGTGCAATTTAAACAGAATATAATGTATTTACAAGATTATATCTAATTTTCAAATAATGGTCACTAGCTGTATGTTTTTAAGACTTACAAATGCTCATTATGATATCAGAGTATATTTTTATAAACATGTTATGTAATTATATATGTAATTACTTTTACTACTATCCAATGTAATTTTTAATTATATTTCACATAAATTTGTATTCTATCCTTATATAAATAAATGAAGAAAATCTTTTGTTCTTTCGACTCAATCTCTAAATTTAAACTTTGCATGCGCTTAAACTAATTTACTTATTTCAGTACTATCATATAAACTCTATATATTTCATTTTTTTCCAACGTCATCTTATGGTATAATATTATGATTCTATATTAATAGCTTTTTCTGTGTTCTATGTTTATCTGCTCCAGGAAAATAAGGCTCTTTTGATATTTTTCTCCTCTTAATATGGCAAAAATGGCCGAATGGTATCCTTTAACCGGAGTTCGTATTCGAATCCCACAATTGAATATTCGTAATTCGGAATAGGCTTTAAGCAGTATTCTCATTAGTCGTGTTCAAAAAATAATAGCGAAAAAAAAAAAAAAAAAAAAAAAAAAAAAAAAAAAAAAAAAAAAAAAAAAAAAATCTTAATATGAGGAATATCTGAAAACGTCCTTGAGCTTTGTTCGTTAAATACATATATTAATTTCATAAAGGTCTTTATCGATTATGTGTAAAGCATTTGGCATTAGTAGATACGCTTGCAAAATTTAGTCAGAAATATCGCCACTATGATTCTCATGGTCTGTTA
>CM063511.1:145860895-145868395 GCA_032207245.1 Pardosa pseudoannulata | reverse complement strand
GTTTATTTTAAATTTTAAAATTAATTGTTTTTATTTTGTTTTTTAGAATTTTAATGCAATTAAATTTAAACAAATATTCATTAAATCTGATCACAGATGAATTTTCGCTAATATAATTAATGTAAAAATCAAATCATATCAAATTTTCAGTACCTCAGGGTGGCAAATAACCTTTTTTTATTTTTCATTAGAAACTGCTGGTGAATAAATTTTCCCCAGCAAATATGAAATCCGATATATACCAGTGATATCTTAAATGTACACATATATTTTTATAAAATCATATAAGTTATGTCTTTCCAATTTTTAAGAATAACAAATAAATTCCAGTTTACATAAGCATTCGCTGTTAATTTTCTTTTTTTTTTTTACTTTTCGAATTCAAGTTTAAGTCCAAATGAAATTCATTTGCTTCGAGGGATTTAAAAAAAAATTCACAAAACCCAAAACTTAAGCCACATTTTTCATTTTTTTTTCTTTTCTAAAACTTACGTGCTGCCGGGTTATTAACTTCATGCTCGGAAGGCTTTATAGAGGATATTTGAAGTCCATTAGGAGAGGTATAAAACAAAATTAGAATTATTTCTCTGTGGTATGTTTTTAATCTTGCTAACTTTTTTTTAAAAAAATGGTTTAATTTAACTGAATTTGCAAAGAGGTTTTATGCAAAAACCTTTCAGAAAATCATTTTTGTTTAAAATATTCAAATATTTAACATAGCATTTAAAATTAGTGTATTTGCAGAAGTATATTTTAAGTAGAATTGTATTATGGTGTTATACATAACCTGTCTGTCTATTTACTAGTTTGGGGAAAAAATAAATCCATTATTTTTGCGTGAGTTTAATGATTTTATTTAACATGTTTCAGATTGTCCAATTTGGGTCAAATATGTACCGTTTTTCTGTATTATTTGTTGCCAATTTAAACGAAGTTTCATAATACCTCTCTCATAGAAGTCTTGGTCCTTATTGGCGAACATCTATAGTAATCGATTTTCACAATCTTCTCTGGATCTCAATTTCTTATCACTTAGAAGTTTTGCAATGCGAGAAAAAGGTGGTAATCGCTTGGTGCCAGGTCCGGACTATATGATGGATGAATTAAAACTTCCCAACCAAGGTCCCTGAGTTTCTGGTGACTCACTATAGACATGTGTGTCCTGGCGTTCTCCTGATGGAACACAACACCTATTCTGTTGGTCAATTCTGGTAGTTTCTGGTCAATCGCTAGCTTCAAATGGTCCAGTTGTTGACAGTAAAGATCTAAATTTAGTGTTCAACCATATGAAAGTAACTCATAATAAATGATTCCCTTCCAGTCCCACCAAATATACAGCTTCCTGGCCGTTTGTCCTAGTTTGGCCAGCGTTTGAGCTGCTTAACCGTACTTTGACCACGATCGTTTTCGCACAATATTGTTGTATTTGACCCATTTCTTATCCCCAGTCACCATCCGTTTAAGAAATGGGTCGATTTCATTCCTTTTGGCCAAGGCTTCGCAGACGGAAATTCGATCCATCATGTTTTTTTGGTGTTAATTGATGTGGCACCCAAACATCGACCTTCTTTTTTAATCCAACTTTGCTAAAATGTTTTACAAACTACTTTATGGTCGATCTTTAGCTCCTTTGCGATGCTACGACTACTAACATGCCGGTCAACTTTGATTATTTCTGTGATATTATGAACATTTTCGACGATGGGCCTGCCTGGACGAGATGCATCTTTAACATCAAAAATGCCTGAAAAGCATCGACGAAGCCAAAATTGCACGTAATTAGCAGTTATAGTATCGGCATCATAAACACCATTCACAATTTCAACCGCCTGGCTTGCATTTTCGCCTTTATCAAAGGAAAACTGTAAAACGTATCAAATTTTCTCTTTATTAACTTCCATTTTTAGCCCCCTGTAACTCACAACTGAAAGAACCAAACAGAAAAAAAACAGTAAAAACTTTTTTTAGTGTGAAATTTTACCTTCATAACGAGCATAAAATTTGAAATTGTCTGATTGATACTTTACGAGGTATCGATCACAACAGCCATCTACCAAAAACAATAATGGTTTTCTCTTTTTTCAACCTAATATTTGCGTATATACTATATATGTGTGTATGTAAAGATATTTTAGCCAAACTGACCAACTTAAAAATATTTATGTTCTGAAACATATTTTTGTCGAATCTATATCTAAAATGAAAATGTTTGCCGGAATCTCTTTGTTTTACTTTCAATTCTGGTAAACATTAGTGCCCACTTTAATGCCAAATTACTCTTTGCTTCAACAAATTTAGTATAACTAAGAAAGTTAGCTTCGTTTGTTAGTATGCCTACTTGGTGCACTCCTTTTCCCTAACCCTAATTGGTTGTTACCTTGTGCTGTCATGGCACAATGTATAAGCAAATATTCAAAATACTCCAAATACTTTTTGTTTCAGCAAACACTATATTTTCATAATCTAAGTTTGATGTATTCTATCAAAGTTTCACGATTGTTCTTTAGCAACAAGATTAATCCCTTGCCTGGGATGTCCAAACTCAGTGCGGGCAACTCAAATGTGAACATTTTGGAATGCCGACCTGTGTTCAGTCAAGAGAAAAAACGGTATTTCAATTCCGTTAAGCCCGCAATTTGCACATAATGATACATAATGTTTAGTTTGCTATTTTCCTAATAGATAGAGATATTTTCCCTCTAGGTAGTTTTGCACCATTTGTTGCTATTTCTCAAATACTGTAAAGTAATTGTAAGTTTCGAAAAATCTGAGGGATATGGAATTCATGACAATTGATATATAGTAAGATAGATCATAATATTGTTTTATTAGTTTATTTTATTTATCAAGAAAATAATGTCATTTGATTTATTTTGCTGTCATCTGAGCAGAAATGACTGTAATGCATTGATATTTTCCATATAAGTGAAAATGTCGAAAAAATAGTTATTTCGTTTAAAAATATTTAAAATAATTTATTTCTAACATTTCGATGAAAATAACGAACAAAAATCTAGAAAACAATAAAAATTCCACATTTGGCACGTTTTCCTCAAATATATTCCACAGGCAAGGTGTTGAAAACCATTACACACACTCACACTCGCACACATCTTTATATATAAAATTCTTCTGTCCGTGTGTTTGTAATAGAAATCCTTCTAAACAGTTGAACTGATTTGGATGAAATTTTGTGTATGTAATTAAGTTGGTTTGAGAATAGTTTAGATTCACAATTTAATCTGATAGAAAATGTTTTTTTTTTTATTAAAAATCCAGAATTGCGGTCTTATTGAGATTATTATAATGCCACTTGAAAGCTTTCACTGCCGAAGTATCTGTGGGACAGTGGTCCGCCCAACGGGCTGCACTAGAGGAACTCCCAGGTTCGAATCGACGTACAGTCGATGTGGGAATTTTATTTTAATCTGATTACGCTTGTGATGACTGTACGCGTGGTGGCGTCAAGTATTTTTAAAATATTTTTTTCTTTACATTTCCATCAAAATGGTCCAATGCATAATTTATTTAAATATATTTTAGAGTTTTGTGATTCACAACGTTAAAATAGGACAACTTCTATCGGTTGGTCTAGTACATATAAGAGGAACTTCTTATTTATTCTAGTAATATGAACTTCGGGCACATCTGGAAATGCGTCAGGCTGGTGAGTTGACACAAAATTAAGTCACCAGGATTCTGGGAAGCTTCCGGAAGAATCACGCAAGGGGCAACCTGGACTCCTATATAAGAAGATTGGCTAAGCCAAAAAGAGTCAGCCAAAAGGAGTTTTTTTTTTTTTTTTTTTTTTTTAAGCTCGAGAAGAGTCCACTTGTCTCTCCAAATTGCCGGCGTTTGCTTTTCATCAGAGACCACCAGCGTCTCTGCTTTCTGCTAAGAAGTCGACTTCGACTTCGGGATCTATTTCCCGTTACCTTTAACAATTTATTTTACTTCGTGCTTTGAAGTAGGTCACTGAGAGTGACACTCACTCTCATTTTGGATTCGTCCGGCATCCTTTGATACTCAACGAACTCCAGCGACATACGTGCCCCGAGCGTTTCGAACCTCAGTGTAGAAGTCAACTGTTCGGATCATCAGACAGATAGATTATAGTGTCCGAGTTCCGTACCGGCACTAATTAGCGAACTGTTCCTGTGTTCGAGAATTAGTAGCTTCACTGTACTAACGTGTTGTATATTTTTATCGTTTATCTCATCCCGAGATCTCAGAAATAATTGAATTTACTGAATCCTGTACATAAATGTATATAATCATACCCATGAATAAATAATTTAATTAAGATTAAACAGATGTTCAGCCTATATCCTTAACGGCCTCGCCTACCCTTACTCCAGTACGTCACAGCGTATATGTATTTAAGAGTGCAATACTTTAATGCACTAATATGCGTTGATAATCATGTATGTAATAAATCATGTATTCGCACACATATAAGTCATAATTTCAATGAAATGAACACATTTCAACAAATCTAGAGAAATCTAATACGAAAAATTACTTTAAATTTTAAAATCTCTCAAATTTATAACCCTAATATAATATTTAATAAAACTAGATTTTATCAACATTACAGAAAATCTAGCTCAGAGAATAAGCTAATATAATGCATGTAAAATAAGTAAAATAAAATAAATCTTCATTTCTTCGAGGCAGTAAATGTTCTTGGTGTATATTTCACTGTAATCTTCTGACATATAAATTTGTTCCAATAATTATGCAATCTGACAACGTACAATTGATTCTATACATGTACTTATATGATTTTCAAAAACACATATAAATTATTTATTTCCATTTTTACTATTAAAAATAAATTCTACTTTGCATAAGCATTCGAAGTTAAAAATTAAACATTTATTCTTTTCTTTTCGAACTCTAATTTAAGTCTAAATGAAATCCATTTGCTTCGAGGAATTAAAATAAAATTCCCCAAACCAAAAACTTATGCTACATTTTTCACTTTTTTTCTTTTCTAAAACTTACGTGCTGTCAGGTTATTAACTTCATGCTCGGAAAACTTTATAGAGTTAGTTTCAAGACCATTAGGAAAGGTATAAAACTAAATTAGAATTATTTCTTTGCGGCATATTTTTAATCTTGATAACTTTTTTTGTTCAAAACTGGTTTTATTTAGCTGAATTTACGAAGAGGTTTTAATGCAAGTAATTTTTTAAATAATTGTTTTGTTAGTATATCCAAAATTATACGTATATACAAAATTATACTTTATGCGTGTATGAGATGTTAAGAACTAGTGGGATGTATAATTAAATATATAAACTAAAATAAAGACTTTGTGATTGAGAAATGACCAAAGGGAAGGGATTTGCTAACAGTTGATTGTAGATTAGGATTTGATATTAGGAAGCAAATATATTGCTATCAATAGAGGATTAATGACTACTAACATTTAAGATTTTAACACAGTACAATAGATAAGAGTACATAATACATAAACCAATCAAATAAAGTTAAATGTATATGGATTTGATCAGAGTAGGGAAAATGGAAACCCAATAAGATTTATGATTAACCCACTAAACGGACGCTTCGATGGGGATTCGACAGCGAATTTCTGTTCGAAAAAGGACTCGTCGACCTCTTCTCGTTCGTTGTGTTTATTCTTATTTCGGCACGGCCGAGACCCTCTCGAAGCAGGTGGTCTGTTTGAAATTTGTCACGCCGTTTACTTGTCGTCAAACTATTCAGGCGCTCAGGCATTTCACTGCAATACTCTGGGGGTTATTTGGCACCTGCTTTACTCTATTCTTGACCTCTTGCCTTTCACTCCCCACATACTCACTGATTCTCCGAACTCCAGACAGTGGCCTCGAAATGTATTGATAATTTTCTTGAGAAAAGAATATATGTTTTGCAATTAATTCATAAAATCTTTGACATTGACAAATATTTTGAACAAGGGAAATGGGTTTTATTTTAAATATAAGTAAATGCATAGTGTTAAAGTTAAGTACTAAATCTCTTTTGAAATCACTTAAGAAAAGGATATCAATCACGTGGGATGAATTAATTTTTGGGTTCTATGAAAAATTTATTCACCCCACGTGTTGCATTTTTGCTGGCCGCTTGAAGGTTTATACTCACTTCGATTCCAGTGCTAATAGGATTCTGTAGATTGATCTTTATTCAGTTACCTGAAGGTCTAAAATTATAATCCAATGGATACGTCTTTTTTAATTGAGAGGAATAAAGAATTTACTTACTACAATGACGAATATTTTCACTCCAAACGTCGTTCAAACCATCCACTTTAAAGAAACATCAAGAAAAAACAGAGTATATTGGTTCGTAGCCGATTTAATCCCCACACTCCACGCTCTCAGCGAACTCTATTGTATTTTTTTCAGATGGCGCTACGCTCAACGGTAACAAAATAAACACACTTTACAAAACTATAAAGCAATCGCTGCCGCTGATCCAGCATCATGGCTGCTGGACGGAACAGCGTAAGTGTATAAGGGTGTTATGCATTTAACCAGCGAAATCATCTTTCACCTATTAGATGAAAGCCCCTCTTTGTTGAACTGACAGCGCTACTGGCGAAATTGAATTTACAAGTAGTTTGCTATCGTGCCAACATTAGTAAATTAAAGTCCAGCATTGCCAGACTTTATCTTTATTGGATTTTTAAACGAATAGTCAACAGATCGTGTTTACAAGGCAAATGAATGTTACAAGAAAATTGTATATTTCAATGATTTTCGCATCTCAGGAGTACAAATTCAATCCATTTTGTTTCCAAGAGACTTATATTTAATCAGAGCGTTTATGGGAGTCAAAAGTGAAATTTGAAAATTTAAGTTAGCATGGAAACCCCTCAGGCAGCAATTTAGTTGTCAGAGAAGCAAAAAAGTCTCCAAGGGATAGCTGTAAAATGTAGCCAGTGTACAAAAAATGAGCATTTATTTTCAGCATTAGATTCAAGCATTAGTTTTACAGAGAGAACACTCAGTTTTATTTGACATTTTAAGGCTGTAAAATTTGGTATTAAAAAAAGAGTAGGAGAAAAAGTAGAATTTTAGATGGAGTCGTTAAATTAAGGAGGGTAATAATTTTGATATATTACATGCATATACATATGCCTATGTACAGGCGCATATACAAATATATATGTATAGCTCAATTATAATTATATTCTAAAAATTCTATCAAGTATTCTGTCCGTTGATTCACATAGACGACAGATTTCTAAGGCAGCCAATAGAGTACCTACTAGGTATATGCATTGATAGGAGGCGGCCAAATTATATCTTAAACAGATAAGGCGTTGACCAAATACTATCTCTCACTCAGTTGGTGCATGACCCAGTCCAGACCAAACATACGAAATCAGTTACCTTTTTACTTTTGATTTTCCTTTTTAATATTTCGAAATAAAAAATACAAATACTTCTTACAAACAAAAATATTTTTTAAATTTTAATATCTTTTAATCCTATTATTTCTGAAAATGTC
>CM063511.1:145848395-145855895 GCA_032207245.1 Pardosa pseudoannulata | reverse complement strand
TCCAGTAATTACAGGGTAGCAGGCTGCGGCTGTCAACAGGACGTCGGTGAGGGCATAAAGGTCGTTTGCTGGACGTCGGTACTGGCGTTATTTTGCTGGACGTCTATGCTGGCGTGCCAGTCATACGCATGCGGGCTCGAGAATAGATTGCTGGCTCGTGCTCACGGGATCCCGATGCACCCGATCTCTCTTCACCTCCAGCCTCGACTTCTTTTTCCCACTTTTCTTCCATAACTTTTCACCTCGGTTCAAAGACCCTTTTTTCTCTTTCAAAACACTTCTTGGTGAAATTTTCCCACATCTGTAACCCCCTTCGGGCTTGAATGTGGGCTCAGTAAAATGACACCATTGGTAAAAGTTGACATTATTTCTTAGCCCCTGTCCCCATATCGCACGCCTGCATCCCTGACTGGGTTTTACCGTTACACTTGTCCCACAGCAATAGCTATAAATCCTCTGCAGGGATCCCCATTACAACTCCAAGCCAACAGCTGTGTCTTAATTCTTCTTTGAAAGTTACTCCACAGTTGTATATACACGTATTGACCATCATGGGAAAATACATCAGTACAGGAATTAAATTTAAATTTAATTGAATATTGTGAAATCAAGTAAATAGTTGTATAATATCTTGAATGGAAATATAACACAATTTAGAAGTTTATTTTTCTATCATCATAATATTAACTAGTGGAGGCATTATATGTATATTACTTTATTTTAGAGCTATCAAAATGACATAACTCTATCAAAAGAAGAAAATAAAATTATCATGAAAATATGTAGATAACAGGATTGATACCAGAGCTAGATGAAGACGAATTCTTTAACAGAAAAAGTGGCTTCGTCAGCGCTCTCAACAGTAAAAAGGAACATACATCATTCACAGGATCACATGATACAGGTACTATAAAACTGCCAGGGCCAAGCCCTCGAGTTCTGCATTACATGGGATTTTAGCAAACAAAACTAATAAAATGATTTGGAGAAAAGAAAATAGGGAGGAATGTTTCAGTTTAAGCTGAGAAAATAATATAATAAACCATAAGTAATAATATAAAAAGAGGATAAAATTTCTTGTCGGAATTTATGTTGAAGAAGGAGTTTAAGTTCACTAAAAGTCATTACAGCAGAAGTACCTAATATAGAATAAAGTTTTTTTATGAAAATGGAAAAATGAGTATGAATACTCTAGAAGATGGGGGATTATCAGGCAATGACCAGATAGTCCGAGATTGGGATCCAGAAGAGAATTTAACAGCTAATCAGAAGTGAGATTGAGGACCAGTAACAATCTTAAAAAATGATCCACCAAAATATGGCTGTGAGAACAACTGCTTCAGAATTTGGAAGAATACAGAATTTCAGAATATTGCTAACAAGGGTGAGCCATTTTATTGACAAAGGTGGAAAATGCAGCGAATGACAGAAAATTAATATCTTTTTCAGAGAAAACTTTGCGAAATGGGTTCTAAGAATTCAAGATGCAGGCACTCTTCTAGATAATATATTTTGTGGCTGGAAAAGTAGATTGAAAGAAATAAGGATAGAAAAAAGAAATTTTAAGTATAATAATTTTGAAATATTACACACACACACACACACACACACACACACACATACGTATATATGTATATATATATATATATATATATATATATATATATATATATATATATATATATATATATATATATATATATATATATATATATATATATATATATATTATATATATATATATATATATAAATATATATATATATATATATATATATATATATATATATATATATATATATATAATATATATATATATATATATATATATATGTATATATATATATATGTATATATATGTATATATATATATATATATATGTATATATATATATATATATATAATATATATATATATATATATATATAATATATGTATATATGTATATATATATATATATATATATATATATATATATATATATATATATATATATATATATATATATATATATATATATATATATATATATATATATATATATATATATATATATATATATATATATATATATATATATATATATATATATATATATATATATATATATATATGCATATATTCTGGCTGGAAAAATAGATTGAAAGAAATAAGGAAAGAAAAAAGAAGATTTTTTAAGAGATAATTTAAGTATAATAGTTTTGAAATATTACTATATATATATATATATATATATATATATATAGGTGTGTGTGTGTGTGTACGTGTGTATGCGTGTGTGTTGTCTTCTTATTAAAACATTTACTTTTATGTTTGTTTTGTAAGTTTTTTTTGTTTTTAAAATTTTTTACCCTATATTTTTAAAATGCCGTTCAGGTTCAATGTTTGGTATTTTTTCCACATGAAACGATAGTAGTAAAAATGGTACAAGAAATTTTTTGGTTAAGAAGGTATCTTTAGATTTGACAATTTAAGCCGATGCGGGTAAGAAAAATAAACTGGAAAGTCTTTCTTTTTGTAAACATTGCGGTAGGAAAATCATTTTTTATGTTAGCGTCTGATAGAGAGTAGTAGCAACTTTTTATTTTTCTGAAGGTCAGTTTTATTCTTCGTCCGAGGAACTCTCTCTACACATGTTAGAAAGTTTAAGAACTCAACTCTTCGGAACTACTGTTTGAGGCAATGAAAAGGAAAGTAAATAAAGGTTATCTTTTTAGGAAAAAAGCCATTTCTAAATTAGAACTTTTTATCTTTTTAATTAAATTGTGCTCTTATAAATGTCACAGAATTATTTCAGTGATTTGCGAAGTTGAGAACTTATAGGTTCATGTATTGAATGGACTGTTGTAGATAAGATAAAGGAAAAATTTATTGAAATTTGTAAATAAAGAATAATTATCAGTATTACTAATCAGAAATAATATTATTTCAAGTTAGGAATGTAATATACATATACACAGTACTCTAAATTATACTATGGCACCTCTTCTAAATGCGTCTGAACTGAACTGATGAACCTTTATTCACTTTTATAGAGCAAAAGAACTTGCTGGACACAGAACGCTCTAGAAGGTTCAATCCCTCAAAATATCGCCAAATCATCTTCACCTTGGTGACTTAAACGACATTGGTGATAAATTTGGCAACAAAAATTAGACACCATAAACATAGCTTATTAGCAATATCTCGCCAATTTGGCGAAATACCGTAGATGTCCTATGTTATCACTGGTCACAGGGGGCTCCAAAAATGATACATTTTCGTGTGTCATATTTGCCAGAGTATTAATTTTAAGTAAATTATTGTAACTTAAAAACACAGCTGTAGAATATTTTAAATGAAAATGTAACACATGAAAATATATTTTAAATCTCTAATTTTTTCACTCACTATTTTTCACAATCAACCTTCCCGTTCTGTGGTTCCGAATCGACTAATGTAAAACTAGTTTTTATTTGTCTAAAGTTTTCCAGACTCTATGTAGTAGACAAGAACATTCGGTTTCGTTTTCCTGTTTATACCATTTTTTTTGTACCTACAAACAAAACATGTTGTTACACTAACTCGTATTAGTATGTGACCCTCGTACCAGTATCAACCGCCAGAAAAAGTACTAGTACGTGTCCCGCATACAATATGTTAATACTCCAACCCGGAAATACCACGGGTGCGGAAATAGAGGGTGAAACTTCACCTAGTCATTTTGACGGGTTAGTTTGGTTTGGATCTCTACGGTCTACATTTTTGCAACATGACAGCTAGTGAGACCGGGACCTACTGCTTAAAGCCGATTCCGAATTGTTAAGAACATCCATGCCAAAGTGAGATTCTAGCCCACGAACTCTGATACCGAAAATCGTGAACCCCTTAACAATTCGGCCATCGTCCGGATCTTAATTTGACGGGAGCGAGAAGGAAGGGGTTAAAAACAACTTTGATTTTTGATAAATTATCCTGTTAATTTGTCGCCATTTCTTATATACAAAACCTCCCCTTTCTTTTAATCTCTTTTTTTCGAACAAAGGCTTGTCAGGTACAATATTCTCTACAGTTTACCTGAGTGATACGGTAGCAGGAAAATAGTCCCATGCAATTTTCTGGTCGAAAATATCTCATTGGATTTGACAATTTAAGCCGATGTGGGTAAAGAAAACAAACTGAAGAAACTTCTTTTTTCTGTAAACACCGGAAAAGGTGTATCATTTTTTACGTTACCGTTCGGTAGAAAATAGTACAGACTTTTATTATTCCGGAGGTCAGGTTTTACTCTTTATCACGTTGAATCTCTCTCTACACATGATGGAAAGTTTTAAAAGAACTACACTCTCCAAAACTACTGTTTTAGGTCAAGAAAGCAAAAGTAAATAAAGTTTTTTAAAAATAAATCTGTTTCAAATTCTGCATTTTCCCCTCTCTTAATTAAATAATACTCTGGCACATTTAAGAAGTCCATTTGTGACATTTTGTATTACGTTATATTATTTAAAACTTAAAGCGATATAATTGATACATTATTATTAATGCAAATAAAAATTAAAAAAGGATTTTTAAAATTGTTTTTATGCATTGTTTTATTTCCATTATATTTTAATTCAAATAACTTCAAATGTAATTCTCTATCTATTTGCATATTTCAATATGTTTATTTGTATAAAATATATGTCCCATAAATTGAACTTCCGGGTGAGTTTCTAGACATAAATTAATATAGATTCATAAATTAATATTTAATTATAGAGATTGCGAACAACTCGAAATGTAATAGAATTGTATTGTTGTTCAGTTAGTTTTCTTTATAACTTAATATTTTACCTACAATTTATTTGTAATGTAGTTCTTTAAAAGTACTTCCACTATTATTTTTATTTGAAGTAGTTTTTACATAAATATTCATGCACAAAAAATATTTAATGATTCTAACAAAAAGTTATAATTAAGTGAATAAAACAATATTTTATATTGTACATTTTTACGTTCATTAATGACAATGGAATTGTATTTTTTCTCTATTACTTTTTTTAACTTAATATTATTTTTCCTACTTTGTTACTCTAGAATGTAATAAATTGATTCTAAAGTACTTCTATTATATTGATTGTAACTGAAATGGCATTTACATAAATAATTGTGCATTAAAATATTTAATAAATCTTAAAATTTTTTTACCATTATGGAATACAAAATATTTTACATTGTATTTTTATATTCAATAATGACTATTTGTAATATAAAAAATGGCTCTGTCACTTCTTTATAAGTTAACTGTATTTTACTACTGTATTACTGTACAATGTAACAAATTCATTGAAAAACATATCTATTTACTTTTTTATTTGAAGTGGTATTTACATATATAAATTAGAATTTAAAATATTTAATGATTCTAAGGAGTGATTTACATGGACTAGATGTTGATTGCATATATTTACATGGACTCTGAGAAAGGTTGACGAAGAGATGTTGATAATATGGGATAGAAAGATACCGAGAAGAGTTTTTGGAGCACTGTATGAAAATGACGAATGGAGAACTAAATCAAATAGAGGAATGTATGAAATATATAAACAGATATTATCACTAAGATATAGAGAAGGGGAGTTCAATGGCTAGACCATGTGAAAAGAATGGGGCCTTGTAGAACCCCAAGAAGACCTCTAAAAGAAAAACCCAGTGGTTCTAAACTGAGAGGAAGACAAATGAATAGATGAATGGATCAGGTCGAAAATGAGTTAAAGAGTTGGAGAACTCCTAAAAGAAAACCCCAGCGGATCTAGACTCAAGGGAAGACGAAGGAATAGATGAATGGATCAGGTCGAAAATGAGTTAAAGAGTTGGAGAACTCCTAAAAGAAAACCCCGGTGGATCTAGACTCAAGGGAAGACGAAGGAATAGATGAATGGATCAGGTCGAAAATGAGTTAAAGAGTTGGAGAACTCCTAAAAGAAAACCCCAGCGGATCTAGACTCAAAAGGAAGACGAAGGAATAGATGAATGGATCAGGTAGAAAATGAGTTAAAGAGTTGGAGAACTCCTAAAAGAAAACCCCAGCGGATCTAGACTCAGGAGAAGACGAAGGAATAGATGAATTGATCAGGTCGAAAATGAGTTAAAGAGTTGGAGAATCATTAATTAACAATAAAGGTATCTAGTTAGGTGGAATGGAAAAAGCCTTAAAAGATCTCAAGGCCTTTCAAGGATTCTAATGCCAATTATAAACGTGATACTACCAATATGTGTACACAAAAATATTTTCATAGTGATTTATACCAAGTACACAGGCAACAATATCTTGACTTTAAGTTCAAACTTTCAAATTTTCCCTTTTTTATTTTTTACACCAAACAAAAGTAGTCCACTCAGCTATGTCACTCCTTCCTCAGTCAGAAACTGTAGAATGAACCACTGTAGTACTTCATTCTAAATTCCAATCCCTACATGGCATGTTGTTGGACTGACAATCAACAGTGTCTACTGGTCAGTCCAAACTGAAGGCCAAAACAGTATTAGGATGGACCATTGGTGGACCAAAATAATAAAACAAATTAAAAATTCTAACTTACAGTACATTCAAAACTGCATTACACTTTTCTGCAATTTTGGAGAAAAGATATAATGTCTAACTAAAGTAAATCTGAAAAGTAAGATGTTTTTCTAAAGTCAAGTTTAGACAGACATAAAAACTATAAACATAGTTACTTTAGTAAAAAATCTGCACGCTTCTCAAAACTGGGAAAAGTATGATGTAGTCTTACAGTTTACATTTTATACTGTGAGTTAAGATGTTATTGCATTGCATTTTCAACTAACAATTAATCTTGAAATATTACAACAATCTCGTCGCATCAAACTTAGCACTACAGATAGCTTTTGACGCACAATTTTCAAGCTTGTAACTGGTTCTGCACATGCACGTTACTATAGAGAGGTGAGATGTGCTTTCTATTTCTTAGTCAATGGTATACCAATATTTGTGTAAGATGCGTAAACAGAAATATTTATAATTTGGGAAAAAGCGAATGTTATATGTCAGTTTTCCAACAAGAAATTTTAATAATTAAATGCCTCTTTTTCATATTCTTGTTTCAAGTGAAACCAACTAAATGAGAAATTACCAAATTTTAGCCAATGGGTATGTTCGCGGTATCTATACAAGGCAAATATTTCAATAGTCGCTTTTGTGTTCTTAAAACACTGATAAAAATTTAAAAAACACGAGGTGTCAAGAACGATCATGTTTCTTAATTTTCAAGTTGATGTAAACTGTCTCAATGGCAAAGATGAATATTCCAATTTATAATTCTGAAAATGAACAAACATTAACTAGCACGAAAAAAAAAGATTCCGGTTTAGAATTAAAATTTTTTTGATTGATTGTAGAAATTTTGGTAGCACATATAATGACATACGAAATTATAAAAATTGAACAAAGAACAAAATTTTGCCGCTTATATGTTTTTCTTTTAAATTTATATATTCATATGCACATACTTACATGTACA
>CM063511.1:145815895-145845895 GCA_032207245.1 Pardosa pseudoannulata | reverse complement strand
TGAAAAAAATTTTTTTTTATAGTTAAAATTTATTAAAGTGTAACTTGAATTAATGTTTCTTAGATTCTCAGTGTGAAGGTTTTTATTTATTTATTTATTTATTTTTTGTTCGGAGCGTTTTTGCAGTCAAGGGTTAGCTAATTGAGTGAGTCTCTTGTGACTCTTGCATTTTCACCCCCTTTAGACCATGAGCGAGTTAAACCGCCATTCGTCTAAAGACTGAGCCTGTTTCTCCGAGACATTTTTACAAGAAATGGAATTGTTTGTAGTTACACTCATACGAAAATGTCGAAAGCCGATCAGGACGTTGGGAGTTTGTCGACCCACGATCCTTTGAACCTGGAAGTAATTAATAAAAGTTTCAAGATTTTATACTAAATTTAATCAAAATTCAAATAAATTGGCTAGGCTGAGTTAAACCGCCATTCGTCTAAAGACTGAGCCTGTTTCTCCGAGACATTTTTACAAGAAATGGAATTGTTTGTATTTTACACTCCATACTGAAAATGTCTGAAAGCCGATCAGGACGTTGGGAGTTTGTCGACCCACGATCCTTTGATCCTTGGAAGTAATTAATAAAAGTTTCAAGATTTTATACTAAATTTAATCAAAATTCAAATAAAGGGGTTGGCTAGGCTAGGACTAACTCTGAGTTATCACAGGTTACTCCTGATCTTCTCCACAATTTTGAGCAACCTTGAGGTCACCAACAAATTGTCACGTTGGTCACCACTCAGGACAGCCATGTTTTCTATATCCAAGTTGTTGTAATAAGTTTTGATATTTTTTACTCTTAAGAAGGATAAAAAAGTTGATTTGTTTGAAAGTTTCATAGTAAATTGCATAATGTATCATGTTGTGAACTTCTGTACTGTACAACTATTTTAATTCGTCTATTTTGTATTTGCACAAGGTTTACTCTATTCACTACAATATTATTTACTTACTGTTTATTAGTTTTTATATTAATAATTACTTATTTTGTGATGGTGCAGAAGAGTCATAGGAATGATTTAAAGTTGAGAAATTTTACTTTGAATTCAGTGTGAAATTACCTTATGATGGGTTAAGGGCCAAGCTTTTAAGTCTGTAACCCTGATGTCCCCAATTCTCACACCATGTCAGAGAATGATTGTGACTCTTCTCCACTAAATTTGTGATGTCATATTGTAATTTGGATACAGTTTGTATATTTTATAGTTAAACTTGGTATTATATTTTTATTGTGAAAATGTCACCCTTCAGCGAGATGATTTTCCCTTTTTTCGGGGGGGGGGATCTGTAATAATATCAATATCCAAAATTATCCCTTTTCCCCATTCATTCTCCCAGGAAAATTTGTAACGATCAGCAATAATACTCTTCTGAAACGCCACACTTTGGCAGATGTCTCTAATCAAAGGTTACTCTCTCTAAACAATTAACAGTTTCCTCAGCATTTTTACCACGACACTAAAACGCATACGGTATTTGGTAGTCTCTCGCAAAAGTTTGGTATTAGAGAGAGAGCGTTCTGTCACCGTCCGGTTCAGACGCCTCTGGATTATGCACTATTTGTATCGGATGAAATAAAAGTTATAGTCGGCCACGACGACTGATGTGTTGCTTTCGAACAGATGATTAGCGGGACTCTTGGCAGCCCAGCATGCCCGGGCTGAGGAAAACAATAGGGGCAATTTCAAAAGAAGTTTTCAAGTGAAGTATGAGGTGGTTAGTCCCCTGGCCGATTACACACACACACACACACACACACACACACATATATATATATATATATATATATATATATATATATATATATATATATATATATATATATATATATATATATATATATATATTGTAATGAACTCTCGTTACATTAAATTCCTGATACAGACTTAATAATAACTGTATAAAGACGGCATAACGTAGAAGAATAGCAACCGTGCCTTTTGGAGCTTTTGAACTGAGCTCTTCTTTACCTAGTGAAAGGACGTTGTTTCGGGCAGAATGGGATGCTGAATGGAGGATTGTTCACACCAAGGACCATCTCAATCATTCTGTAGGAGAAATTCATTAGGATGCTGGCGAAGTGTTCGCAGTGTTAGTTTCAATGGCATCCCGAAGAAAGAGTTTCACACGACAGAAATCCTCTACATTGTAAGGGAAGCAACAATACTTTCCTATCTTTTTCTCCAAGGGATTGTCCAGGGACGGCGATAAATGATCGGCGAGATTGCTCCAGATTTCGGCAAACCGATTACTGGCACCTGCTGGCGCTACGCACGCTTTCCCCACCACGTCATCAACTAGCTGTCCGATCAGCTGAGACGGACATTCTTGAGGTCAGACGACTTTATAAAAGAGAAGAGTTCGAGGCCCAGAGAGGATTTTTGACGGATCGAATGTCCTGTGAACTCATCGGCCCAGAACGACGAGGGAGCGACTGAGTATCCTCCCCCCCCCTTTTTTTTCTCTTAGGAAGCTGAATCCTGCATCGATCATCATTTTAATTTGTAGATAGATATTCATCGTTTCATCTGTATTTATCCTAACTTCAATATTGTGTTTATAAATAAATATCATAGTCTGTACGTAGGCCTCCGCTATCCTTTTTGGGGCTCACTTAGAGCCCCAGTACGCTACAATATATATATATAATTATGTGTACAATTTTTTTAAAATAAATGTTAATACATAAATGTTTCATTTGGGTCGTTGCATTACAGTTAACAGATTTTCTGCAATGTTAGAAAATTCATCTGATCAATACGAGACGCGAAACTTGTGTTATCTAAGTGAAAGACAAAAAATAGATATTCAAACATTAAAATCTGAATCAATACACAGTAACTCCCATTCCCCCAAAACCTTTGAAAACGGGGGGATTTAATGCTTGCAAATCGGAGTAAATATGTACATATATTAAGATTAAAATGAGTAAATATGAAAATTATTAACTTTCGATACATGTGCAACACCAATATGCATTTGTAATTATCAGTTTTGTTTCAAACTTATACTTTATTGCGAACTGAATATTCTATTATGTTAAGCAGAGTGGCCGGCAAATATACTCCTAATGCAAAAATAATCTGCACTGAGCAAATTTAATTCCATTTCTAATTTTAATAATAATATGTATTTAAGTCAAGAAAATCTCTCTCTCCCAGAGGTCTGATAACATTTCCAATAAATTTCAATGGATGTTTCTAATGGATGTTGTAACAGGAAATGTAAATTTAAGGCTTATGTGCTTCAAGGCATAACGTTGAATACACTTAGAACTATGTTATTTATAATATAAAATTTAATTATTTTAATCGGCTTAGTATCCTATTTCAAGCCATGTTCAATACCTAGTTAACCCGTATAATACAACAATTTTACATACTTTAACTGATTTGTGTATTTATTTCGTGAAATAACTTAATAATACTGTTGTAATGTACTTACAACCTTAACAACAGTGTTCGTTTACAAATGTGAAACACAGTAAGAATATAATACTTTATATTGAAATTCAGTCATTTATTATGTACATTCATTTACAAATTTATCCTTGGTTATCATATATCATAATAATCAATTATTTATGTCTTATATTTACACCATAATTATTACAATTCTCTTTATAATGCGTTATTATTTAATCACAAGTTTAAATTACTAACAGAGGCCAATATTATTTTATTTTTACCTCCAGTGAAGGCCCAGGGGAGAAAGTAGAGTCTTTCGTCACGCGATGTGTCGGTCCTTCAGAGTTGGTCCAAAGGATCAGGCAGGGGCTTTCCTCCTGCGGTGTCTTTCGGGGCGCACGGGACAAGTTGGTGATGGTGAGCCTGGCTTGGGATTTCGATGTTCAGGTGCTCTCGAATCCCGACTGCAACTCCTCTCCTTAACTTCGTTTCTCATCTCATCACCTCAGTTTTAACGCCCCTTTTCTTTCTTTGCCAATCGCTTGTTGGTAAAATTTTCCCACATCTGCACCTCCTCTGGGAATGCAGGTGGTCTCATTAAAATAGCTCCTTTTGTGAAAACTAACATTATTTTTAGCCCCTGCTACCATAACTCACGGTTACATCTCTGTGGGAGCTGGACCGTTACGGTGCCATTCCGTGATCTACACCTTCTCTGCAGTGGTCCCTAAACTCGACGTGAACAATCGAAGTCCTAAATTCCTCTAGGAAATTTCTCCTACGGCTGTGCATGCAGGTGCAGATCATTGTGGGAAAGTGCCTCGGTACAAATACACTTTATAATTTACAGATATGAATGGATTCGTATGTGTGTATATAAAATTACGTAATGCATGCAATATAATGCTTGAAAATACTGGAAGCAGGTTGAGAATATTGTATGCAATATAGATGTAAATGATTACTCATCTAATCCACAAAGAACAGTAATAATAAAACTTGGACAGTCGTGACCAAAGAATTCTGATTTTCCAGAACATAAAAGTAGCTATTTTACTTTCAGAGATGCTAAGAGAATTGCGTCTAATAAACAAACATATAGAAGTATAACGAAACTTTTTTCACACCCTAAGAACCTTATTTAGAGTACCAAAAAATGATGATCTAGCATTTAATCTCTACAATATGCACATGCATTAGATTGCAGGCTAAGTTCAATATTTTGCTTGTTTTTTGTCTTTGAATCTAGATAAATTTCTACAAATAATTAGGATGAAAAATGATCGTTAGAATTTCCTAATTTATCAAGCTAAATTTTTATAATTATGTTTCATAGATATGAAATCAAAATAGTTTCATCATTAAGTAAGACTATCGATAGAACTGGAAGAAAATATATCAGTAGAAATAATAGAGCAGCGGGAAGTTAACACAACCAGGCAGTTACAAGAAAACTTTCACACTGTTTAGCCTTGTAAAAGAAAGAAAGTTCTTCTTTACATTACAGCTTTCAAAACATACAGATATCTTTAAGATAAACACAGCTACAAAAGTGTTATTCATTTATTACTACCCAAAGAGCACGTGCAGCCTTATAAATGCTACGGAGACTAGTAGCATTGCCCCCCTGGGATCTTCATAATTTAGAATCGGAGACCAAGTATTAGTTTAGGGCTATCATTTCCACTAGTCTCGTTTTAAATTCGAGGATCTTGCAACTACGATTCGTACATTTAATGAACACAGCGGATCTTTGATAGAATTGAGTCTCGAATTCTATTTTGTCCACTGATATTCTTCGAATCTTAGAACAAGGAGCACACATTCATTCCTTTTAAGATCAAATACAAGCGATATATTTCTTAAGTTTTCTAGAGGGAAAAGGATCAAGCAATTTGTATAACGTATTTAATTTTTACATCTATTTATAAAACAAGAATAGTCACCAACACTATGCGTCTGATTCGACGAAGATTATGAATTAAGTTTGTAATACTAGCTTTTCGAACAAACTTTTCGAGCCGACAAATAACGGATGACTCAAACATGAATTTTGTAATCTATAAGATCACTGATAATATATAATGTTTAATAAATGTTTAGGAGACACGAAACTTCTGGAAAACTTCAGCTCTCGAGAATGTCGATCGACAGGCTAATGACAAATAGACACCTAAAATAAGAACATCGCCTGCATGACCGCAAAGCATGTAGAACTTTATGCATTTATTTTAGACAACACATCGTGTCTATGGCATTTAAAGAGACATGACTACATTACAGATTTATAACTGGTAAGAGTTAAGATTTAACAAGTTTGTGTGTAAAAATCAAGGAAAGCCATATGCCATATATCAGTTTTAATTTACTGTCTGCCATTTTGTAAAGAAAATTCATTTTGGGCAGCTGTACGCGTTATATCAACCGAGGCATTGTATTTAGACTCGAACGATGGCCGAATGACTGAAAAACAAAAATAAATGATGGCCAAAAGGCGATATTGTAGCTCACAGGTTCAAATTTCACTTTACTATGGGCGTTCGTAGCCATTAGGAATCTGCTTTAAGCATTAGGTCCCGAACACATTAGACCTTGTTTTCAAAAACGTATACTGTATTACTCCAAACCAATTCAAACCACGATAATTTGGATATTGAAACAAGGTGTAAGAAATTTTGTACAAACTAAATGCAAATATTGTAATTAAGATAAATATTAAGACCTGAAATTAAAAAGAAATTTTTTAACATGAATCACTAAGGATTATTCATTTGATGCATTACATCTGTATGTATAGACTAAAAACTTTAATTTCAATGTTGTAACTTTAATTCCAATTGTTGTTCCAATGATATAATAGTAATACTATATTAATATAATACTACATTTTGCATATAGTATTACTATTACATCCTGCTGGTTGTTCTACTCCTTTTTCTAATACAATCTGCACTTTATACTACAGAAATTTCAATGTAACGGGGAATAACATACTTTTTATTGAAATTTTCGGTGTGTGAGGATAACTCAAAAACAAATTGTTGTAATTTTGCATTAAAACTACTATAACATCTTGTTGTGCTTCTCTCATTCTAATTACAACCTGTGTTCAATAGGAAAAAATTCGATATAACATAAATTAACTCTGTGTGGCAGAACTAAAAACCTTTTAATTGTAGAAGGTCAAGATCTTGTATCAAAGACAATATAACATCTAGTTGTACTAATTCTACATAACGAGGTATTTATATCAATAATAATATAACAAAATAATTATCCCTAAAATAGATATCCATATAATGGATACATTCTTTTTCCCTTTCTTAAATTTAGTACTCATTTTCTCACCAACAAAATGTGAGTTAAGAGTTGTTCTCCCACTTAAATTCTTTTTACCCGTCTAGTAAGTATAACGCTGAAATACACTTTAGATTTATGTCCAATCGCTATATTTTTCAACTGTCTCATTAAAATGATATTCCTTCTGCTTATCTAAATTGCTGTCTAGATGGTTTTGGAGCTAACGTAAATTAGGCTTCTCCTTGCCAGCTAACCCAGCAAGGAAAAAGAATAAGGATTATAATTCCATGTTTAAATCGCCGTACATATATATGTATATATATATATATATATATATGTATATATATATATATATATATATATATATATATATATATATATATATATATATATATATATATATATATATATATATATGTATATATATATATATATATATATATATATATATATATATATATATATATGTATATATATATATATATATATATATATATATATATATATATATATATATATATATATATATATATATATATGTATATATATATATATATATATATATATATATATATATATATATATATATATATATATATATGTATATATATATATATATATATATATATATATATATATGTATATATATATGTATGTATATATATATATGTATATATATATATATATATATATATATATATATATATATATATATATATATATATATATATATATATATATATGTATATATATATATGTCTGTGTGTGTGTGTGTGTGTGTGTCAGGTTTGGAAATTGGGTAATGTAAATTAAGAAAATTATTAACAAAAACACATAGAACAAATTAATATTAAGTCAATGAGGAGACGTTCGAATATCAGCGTAAGAGTACAGAGAAAATAATACAGGCACAAGCATATGTATCGAAAAAAAGAGATTACACGGGCAAAAGTTAGACACTTTGGTTAGTGGATCTGGGCTGTAGACACCTCCACTATGTTTGTGTGTACTAATGAAACAAAGAAAATGAAACTGATGGCGTAGCCATTGTCTTTCTCTATGTAGATCGTGGTATAAAGAATTTGTGAGTTTATTTGTGTGTGATTTCTATAACGAGTCCTGTATATATATATATATATATATATATATATATATATATATATATATATATATATTCAGCTACATATACGTATATTTATATACATATGTGTATATGTTTGTAGGTAGATATAAAAGTATATATATACACGAATTTATATCTTTTCATGCTTAATATACTTGTTCTTAGACAAACTATCATATCTTAAATAACAGAGTAACAATCTGGCAATTTATTTTAATAAAATATTACTAAAATATTATCACATAATGCTAAAAACGTTGAAATAACATATCTTTTCGTTCAAATCTTCAAAAGAAATATTTCATCAAAGAGAATTTAAAAAAAAAACTTTGCAATCTTAATGGAAGCCATTAAATTTTTTGGCATCGATTTAAATACTTTATTTTTAATGGTTAATGTACACGAACTTTCTTTCTTAAAAATATATTCCTTTACTATTTAATTTGTTGGTATTCGAGATTATTTTTTATTTTTTCTTCTTTTGTATTTACTGAAATAATTTTTTGTAGAAAATAGATTCTTGCTTTTATGAAATACTTACGAATACTTTTATAAAATACTTACAAAAATAAGAAATTGTTCAAGTATACATATATATATATATATATATATATATATATATATATATATATATATATATATATATAAACTATTATTAAAATATCGATCTAAAATTCTCTTCTTTCCTCTTCTCCTTCTTTAACACCTAATTTCATAGCCCTAAAAGGTCAAATTTAAAGCTGTGTTCGCCAACATATATTCTTTTGACCCTTCTCCCAAATTAACGGTAGAATAAATGCTCATTTTCTGTCCACTGGCCACATTTTCCAAAATAATTTCACTCTCCCAATGTCTAAATTGCTGCATATGTTGTTTTCAGGCTGACTTAAATTATCAAAATTTATCACTTACTGCCAATAATGCTGAGTAATATTTTGTCCTCTGAGGAAATAGTTACGTAATCACTCGCTGTTGGGTAAATTTTGTGAAAGAATTGTGTATTCTAGATCATTTTATGCTAAATTCTTGTCTTTAAAGGTGTTCATATTTTAACTTCAATAAAGTTAAGTTTCATAACGCTGGACATCTTCATTATTTTTTAATGAGTGAAATAAAGAATACACTATATCATATCGTTTATGCATCTCCATTACATTTATTGTAAATGTTGCTGCGTAACTTGGAGACTTGGCATCATTATTCTAATCTATTGCAGATATATATATTTAATCAGAATATACAAATATATTACGTTTATGTACATATCTATAATTATATATGAGTGGTTCTATTTAAAAATCAGATGTTATTGAATCAGTAAATCAATTAAGAATTGTTTTCATCAAAAATAACTGAAAAGTATTTAATTCAATTTTAAAATGTTTTTCACTAAAGTGAAAATCCTAACATAGCACTCTGATATGATAAATATTTAAAAAAAAAGTTTTGTCAATATATATTTATATTATATTTATAATATATATATATTAATTTATATATATATATATAAAAATATAAAATATAAAAAAATAATAATATATATTATTTATATATTAATATATATCTATATATATAAATATATATATTATATATTATTTTATTTATATATATTTATATATTTATATATAATAATATATATATATTATATATATAAATATAAATAAATACATATGTATATAATATATAATTAAAATATATAGATATTGTATATTATATATATATATATATACATGTATATGTATATATATGTAATAAATATATATATAAATGGAGGTATATGTATGTATATATATATAAATATATATATATATATGTATATATATATATATAAATATATATATATATATATATATATATATATAGTATATATATATATATATATATATATATATAATATATATATATATATATATATATATATATATATATATATATATATATATATATATATATATATATATATATATATATATATATATATATATATATATATATAATATATATATATATATATATATATATATATATATATATATATATATGTGTGTGTGTGTGTGTGTGTGTGTGTGTGTGTTGTATATTTTGCCATCTTCTCCAATATATCGAATTTATTGGTGGCTTTCAAAGAATGTTCAGTTTTTTATATTGTCAGTTACTATTTCAATTCTTTTGCAAAGTGGTCTTCATATAGAATATGGTATATAAAATACTGTATAATAAAAATGAGGTATAACCAAAAATTGGAAACTTTATTAATGCAAATTGTTTTATATTTATGAGATTATTCCAGATTTTGCTCTAAATATTTACAAATTTTAAAATATATTTTCTGTCATGCATATATATATATATAAGTTCAGTAAATCTAACAAAAAATAGAGGACAAGAAACTTTTTGACAAAACAAATATTTTAATTTCTTAATCAAAAACTCAGTCATTATTAAACTAAAATCTTATTTAGTATATTAAAAATTCACACAGCTACTCATACATATATCGTACGCCGCATTGTCCTACATTTTCTTTTCAAAATATTATTTGATGAGTCAATTTCATTTCTTAGTAATCACATTTTGCCTCAAACAACAAAAGACGAAATAATCCGCGATGCTTATCTCGGACAATAAAATATTTTTCTAAAAAGAATACAAATAAATTTATTTTTATTATAATATTACAATATAATTTATTATTTTTATATTAATTTTTTTTATTTGTTTAATTATTTTATTAAATATAATTTTATATATATATTACATATTTTATGTTATTATAAAATAAGATATAAAAATATACATATATTTATACATATGAGATTTTTTATTTATATTATTAGAATAAATTTTTTTATACATAAATATTTATAAATATTATATTTATATAGATTATATATATATATTTTTATATATATATAATATATATATTTATATAGTATATATATATATATATATGTTATTATATAATATATATACACATATATTGACATACATATAAAACATTTTTTATAATATATATATTTATATATATATATATATATATATATATAATATATATATATTAAATATACATATATATACACATATATACATACATACATACATATATATATATACATATATTATATATTATATATATTACATATTTTATACAAATATAATATTTTATATATATATATCTTCATATATATATAATATATATATGTATATATACATACATAATATACATATATATACATATATATTACATATATATATATATTTTATATAATAAATATATTATACATATATTTATATATAATATTATATGTATACATATATATACATAGATATATGATTATACATATAATACACAAACAATTTATATAATATATATAAATATATTATATTATATATATGCTATATAGTATATTTTATATATTTATAATATATATTATTTTGATATATTTATATCATTTTAAATATTATATTATATATATATATATATATATATATAAAATATTTATATTATTATATTACATTTATATTATATATATATATATATCTTGTAAAATTATATATATATATATATATTTATATATATTTATTGATAATATATTTATATATATATATATATATAATATATATCTATAATTCCTGATTAAAGCTAAAAAAAATTGGTTTATAAAAAATTGTTTATCCCTTCTGTCTATGGATACGCCATTTAGATATCCTTTGTTCAAAGCTTGGGACGACAAGTGTGGAGGATGTTATCAGCCCTACACCCCACTGAGAACTGCCCTTTTGGTATTGTTTAATTAAATAGATTCATCCTGTCTACTTCTGGGTCAGCTTCTTTACTCTGTATAGTTTCGCTGGAGTGTGTGTCTATATCCTATTACGTTATCATTAAAGTGTCCCAAATATTTTTTATTATAACTCGCTTAGTTCTTAGCCTCCATTTTTAAACCTGGCATACTCTATGTGTGTGTGTGCGTAAATGTATATGTAATTATACATGTTTATGCATACATAACTTTATTTGGAATAGTGAAAGGTTATTTAAAAAGTAATATAATTTTTAAAATGCTCAAATTCCGCTTTAAAGAGTCTCATTTCATCCAAATTCATATGACTTACTTCAGTCACTAAGCTGTTATTAATTTCCCATTTCTAGGCAGCTCAGTTACCTAATTTTACACTGGCATTTCGGAAAATGATTGGCATTTGAAAAACTCAATATTTTCAAAGCGAAACGAATGGAGAAATTTTATTTTTCGACAGTATTGTTAAAGGTGAACTGGTAAGCTTAAGTTTTCGTGGAATTGTATTTATTTTTGTATTATGTTAAAGTGGATAAAATTCATTTAACATATTGTCTGTAAATAGAAGGAAAATAAAATAATAAAGATGTATTATAGGCAACAAGGAACTTTTAAATGGATATTTTATTTTAAATTGAATAGATTATTAGGATTACACTTAGTATTCAGAATACATTTTTGAACGTCATTAATTTTATCTTTTTTTAACATGATAGTTAGAATTTAATATTTCTTATTACATGGACATTTTTATATAAGGATTTTTCGCTAATATATTGTTAACCGTATATATTAAGTAATATTAGGATCTTTGGTTTCTAACTTTTCTTAATATATAGAAATTGTTATATTAAGTATATACAGTAAAAGATTTTAACACTTTAACAGACAGTGGTTTCGTAACAAAACCACCTATTAAACATCTCTTTTTTTAAACTTTACTTTTTAGATTACTTTACTTTATCTTTTTATAATTATTTACGGCTCCAATCTCATTCATCTGTGATATATAAAAGCCAATGATGCAGAATTAAGAGCTTTTGCAATTAAAAAAAAATTTTTGAGACATGGATGAGTTTTTGATTATATATATATATATATATATATATATATATATATATATATATATATAT
The DNA here is from genome assembly GCA_032207245.1 of Pardosa pseudoannulata. Classification (NCBI taxonomy): domain Eukaryota; kingdom Metazoa; phylum Arthropoda; class Arachnida; order Araneae; family Lycosidae; genus Pardosa; species Pardosa pseudoannulata. The sequence goes on along the minus strand of CM063511.1, from coordinate 145,833,138 downwards.
ATATATATATATATTATATATATATATATATATATATATATATATATATATATATATATTTATACATACATTATATATATATATTTTATGCATACTATAATTTTGATATTTTAAATATATAACAGATGATAGTTCTACGTTTAACTTATTTATTTCTTTTTCTATTGAAATATACGTATTTAAACTTTCTGTATTTGAGAAGTCAGATTCAATTTATCTTACTTATGACCTGAAATTAAAGTATCTGTACAAACAGCACTTTTAAGTTGTTAAGCTATTTATTTATTATACCAGTTTAAGGATTTTGATTTATTGTTTTTCCAGTATAGTAAAACTTTTAAAAAGGCATAATGTTCAAGCTGTACAAGGGTAGGGGTTAGTCAGTTAAACCACTTCTCAAACCTTAATTTGGTATCCTCTAAGGCAAACCCTTCTAAGTAATGTAAAAAAAAATATATATATTTTACAAGGCTTATAGATAACATTTATAAACAAATTACATTACATTCCCATGAATTTATATTGGTGACCTTTAAAGGGTTAACCATTATATATTATTAATTATTATGTAATATTAGAATTTTTGAATACTTTTATTTCATAATATAAGGAGATTTTTAGGAATGATTCTTCGCTAGAACATAGTGACCTGTACATATTAATATGTATTATTAAGTAATATTAGGATATTTGGATCCTAATATTTCTTAATAAACTGAGATTTTTATATAAAGCATACTTCCCTTAAACATAGTTAATCGTATACATTAAGTATTATTAAGAAATATTAGGATCTTTTGTTTTATAATATTTTATTTCAATTGCTATTTCCTATTGTAACTTTCACTTTCCATACGAGGTTTAAGAACAAGCTAGTGTGACTAATATAACAAATACAACACTGCCTAGTGAACATAAGTATCCCTGTATAATAATACTATAAGTTATCTGTCTATCTGCCCTGGAATTTGTGAAGTGGTTGACCTGGAATGGATAGGGGCATCCACATTGGTTTCTTGATGAGTTGGTTTAGCAAAATTCAAGCAAATCTTTTAGACGTTCGAAATCCCCCCCTTTTAGAGCGTTTAATGTCATTATTTCAAACCCTATTTGTCCCGGTTAAGAGCAGGCTGTTATGTTAATCACATAATAAATAAGTAAAAGTAACATTTTTCATTATGACTTTATTTTTTAACCATTTCCTTTACACCTTTCTTATTTTAAATTATTTCAATATCGTCTGCATTATTTTCATACGTTTCATCACTCAAGATAGATATTAAGTAAATAATTATTTTTCATATTCGGCATAAATAATAGATTAGGTACATATGTAATCATTTTAAATTTAATCATTGAGTATTTTTTGTTGAGATGAAAATGTTATCACCAGTATTAACAACAAATTCGTTCCGTAAAAGTCTATGAGTATATTTTACGGACTAATAAATATCTAGCATTTAAGTTATATATCTTTGAAAAATAAGAAGTGTGTTCTTTTGTGTGTTTGTTTTTTATACATAACCACACGGTTTGACTAACTGAAATCATGAAATCAACGTGATTCTAAACTGCATTCAGAGTATAGGGAGACTTTAGAAGAGTACAGAGATAAACAAATTATTGATCGCGTACCATATAATTCTCAGCGAAAAAAACAAACCTTTTTTTTATATGTCTCATAAGGTATTTTACAATTCTGAAATATTAAAAATTTTACTAATCCTGTCTTATGGCGGGTTATATGCTGGGTAAGTGATAATGATCAAATGATGCATAACTAACTATTAAGTCGAAGATTCGGATTTAAGGAATACATGAAACAGTTTTTTTTTAATCTTTTACACTCCATTGTTCCCAAAAGGGAACATAATATTAATAAAATTATTTAAAATTAAATTTAATCAATGTTGATACAAAAAAATTAGCAAATGTGGTAAAAGGACTACTCAGTTTTTTAAAATAAAAGCTATATTTCTATGATTAATAGAAAAATGTATAAAAATCATAATAATGACAGTTTTCATCATTTTCTATAGAGCACATATTAAAAATTAACACAAATGTACAAAAATATCCAACGCTTCTAAAATCCGATTGGTATCCTTAAGACAACTTTCATTTATTTTAAAAATAGGAAATTCGACATTAATAATCAGAAACGTCCCTGGAATAATTTATTAATTATTGATGTTCCCAATTGGGAACAATAGACTGTTGCCGCTATACTCGACGAAATAATTTCCTCAACGGAGAGCATTTCTTGAAAGATGTAAGAAATGAAGGGGAATTCCCTAATTTTATGAAAGGGGATTTCAACTCTATAAGCAGTCTAGTGCTTTCGCTTCTCCGATATTATTTTGAAAGGTGTTAAATGTATTATGTCTGTGAACTACAAGTTACAACCGCTCTTCTAAGAACTGCACCAAGGAAAGTTAGGCCTCAACTTGGACTCTTACTTTACCGCGCTATATCACAGAAAATTGACACAGAGAAAAAGTGATGGCCATTTTCTTGTACAAACAAAACAGGGTAGGTGTGAATAGTGCACATTAAAGGTAAGATTAGCTTGCAATGAGTGCAAGAAAAAATTACATCTCCATTGATTTCCAATATATCACGGCATAAAGGTATAAACTTATGTTTTTTATATTTAAAAAAAAATGTTATCATTTAAATTTATAATTTTTAAACTTTATTGATATCTGTCCTTAAATTTAAAAATAAATTTTTAATTCATTCTAATTATTTTTCTTATTATTTAATATTTAATATATACATCATTCTACTCAATTTGTGAATCCAGTGTATAGTCAGAAGTGGCCAATGTTCCCAATTGGGAACATCATGAAAATCGTAAAAGAATTTTTTTTCCACAATTAAATGACTAACATACCTTAACTGAAGCATTAGAAGGCAAGATATGCAAAAAAATAATTTAAAATATATCTGGATCTGAATTCGGCCTGTAAAAGGTTAAGGGGAGAAAAAATACATTACTTGAAATTACATAACAAAGTAATTTCATAAAAGTTAAAAAGTTATTAAATTTGCAAAAATTCGTCCTTCAAATAGCACGACTTTTAATCTTATAATGAATCGAAACAAGGCTGTTGAGATGAAAATTTTGAGTTTCAAAAATTATTCTGTTCCTTTTACTAACACAGCTTTTGAAAACTTTAATAAGTAGTGTATTTCATTTACTCCATTTTCCTCTTATGCAAATGCAAAGTTAACGTTCCAACATCCCCCAGTTTGAGATGGCATGCATTCTTCTTCTGTGCTTATGAGAATTCCACAGCAGAATTTCGGTGCACGACAGCAATTTTAAGTTTTCACCCCATTTGGTGGAGTTTAAAAATTGCCATTAAGGTTAGTAATTCGGAATTCTCGGTTCAGCTAAAGGGGATAATAATCAATAATATTTACATGTAATGAGCTTTGGTTGTTCCTAAATATAATGATGAAACTTTATTTACGAAACTGTAAAAATTATTCCCTTGAAAACTCTATTTTGCTAGAATGTTTTAAAGAATATATTCAGTTTCAGGGATTAAACATAGCATATTTTTACATATAAATTGCTTTTTCTGAGAGATAATATTATCAAATTTTAAACTGTCAGAGAAGTTTTAAAGCTAACTTATTTTCTTTTTAATTTATCTGTTTGAAAACTTATTACTATAAGCTACATTTTATCGAAATATTAAAATTTTCTAGGTACAATAACTATTTTAAGTCTGTGACAATTATTTAAAAAGTAGCATCATTATTAATTTTAATTTCTTTTTTTTACATAACATACATACATTTTTATTTCTAAATTACATTCAGATCGTATAACATATCCTATTTGTTATCATATGCTTCACAAAAATATGAAGATAAACAAGTAATGATGCTATTTAATTTTCTTTTACAAAATGTTTCCAGCATTCTTAAATTTAGCACTGACAAACTGTGCAACACAAATCAAAGTAAACTTCATTAAAAGTACATTAAAATAAACTTCATGTTGGCATTTTAAATAAAATGTTGATAAACTTCAAAAGGATTTGGTATAGAAATAACTGATTAATATAACTTTCATACTCTTAAGCAAATGAAAAATACTTGGCAGTGTTTTTGCAATTAAATGGTTTTAAACACAACATTCCTGATAAAGTCATTTAACTACAGTCTCCTGTGAAATTAAGGATATACTTTTTGAGTTTTTGGTTGATGCAAGAATCTGTTAACGTGTAATGGATTAGCATGTCTTTATTTTGAAATTAATGATTTATTATATATGCCTTTTTAGTTTGATGAACCTCCATGAGTTCATGGTGAGGGAGGTGTTGAGAATGAAAATATTTCAACTGAAGTGAAGTGATGCTGCCCAAATGTAAAATATAAACGACGATGTTACTCTACAGACCAGCAGTTAGCTTTACTGTAATCGTTCGCACGAAATAAAGAATTTTGTTACTTTTCCTTGACTCTGGCAGAATTCTTAAAATATTTTTACATATGGCATTTAAATAGGGGTAAGAAGTATTTTTAATAACTATAAAATTATACTGAATAAACTTTACACACATATTTAATAACAATTTAAGTATATGTTGTGGTAACAGCTGAATGATAAAATTACTTGTCTCAAAAACTATCATTATGCCAGTGTTAATGTATGGTTAAGAAATTTTATTTTTAACTAGGTGTTTAGAAAACATAATAGCAATTTTCCGAAATGAAGGTCCTGAAAACATCTTCGTGTTGTTGTATCTTATCTCCTTGGTGTAGGAAGGCCTATAAATAAGTACTCTAGACCCCATCACAATATTCGACTGGTTCGAGGATAAGGGTAAAATGCAGCTTTACTTGAGCAAGAAAGAATGATGACTGAAAACTAAGCAAGCCTTAAAAATAAGTCCTCGTAATTCAGAGGGAAGGATTATGCAAAGACTCCCTCCATAGCTTTGAGTGCAACTTCCAGAGCTATCATTTGGTAAACTTGGAGAGCATTCCGAACATGAAGCTATTTTGTCAAAGTGCCCCAGCCACTTTGACAATTGATCCCGTAACTCTTCAATTCTGAGACTTATGTCTTTGCTAAAAGAGCTCTGAGAAGCATCCTTGGAGGTGGGAAAGAAAGCGCCATTTAGCAATCTCGAACTTGGAAATTTATAGAACCTTTATACAGCCGGATATAATTAAAATATTAAAATTAAAATAAGGAACTGGGCTGATCATATCACAAAAACTGGAGGATTGGAATATGGGCGAGTCAAGTAATCCGAACTAAATCACTACGTTAAAGAAAATAATTTCTCTCTTTAGAAGTTAATATTGAATTTCTGCAAGAACCACATATTCGTATAAAATTGTTTGAATTTCCCTAATTTAAGTATTTCTCATTTTCGTTTGCCTTCTTTAACGGACTCCTGTAAAGGTTCCCTAATATGTCCAAATTATCTTCTTGTTTTTTCTCTAATCAAGATCATGTCAAATTTAAGTACACTACTCTTTTTTTTCCATAAATGTGTACATAAAGAGAGCGTTTCTATCAAGGCAGACTATTATAAAAGCTCCACTATATGTTCCGTCTTTTTGTGCTGTTATCTAGCATTTCGTTTTCTCATTTTTAATAAATGTCTTTCGAAAGAACACCAAAAAGACCATATTACAGCAATGAAAAGCTAATACTTTTGAGTAATGCTGCCGTTGTCCCTATGGAAGATAGAATTATACAGAAAAAAAAATCATTACCTAGTACTTTAAGTCCGGTAAGAGAGGGAGGTTCAAATTTCATTCTATAAATTTGATTGAATCAGGTTATGAAGCAACTATGGTAAAAATCTACCAAACAAGTGTGAAGACTAAATTGCCATGGAAGAATCTCCTACAGAAGGCTTCGGTGACAGTGTATTAAAGTGATAATAACTAATGTCTTAGCAGAATAAGGAATATTAAAAACTAATTTTTAGTTTTACTTTACAATTATAGTCAGAACATTAGAATACGCTTCTCCTTCTTTCAATTTATTTAGCACAAAAGATAAACTTCAACTAAAATATACACCTTTCGGAATGATTTCAATGATTTATGAAGTTACATTTTAAATAAGTATATACCAGTTAGGGATAGATATCAATATTTTACTTATTTTGTAATAATGATTTGATTTTTCTTACAGTAAATAAATTTTATTTAGGATATGTATTTTATAAAACATTTTGTTCACGACAGATGCATTACACAGAATTAAAAAAAATCACTGAAAAGTGAAAATACTGAAGTTAATTGTTCTGACATTTTTTAAACAATATCATGGGGGTTAGAATAAGCAATTGTAGCATTATATGCAATTGAAATATTTTAGTTATTTTTATATTTTTAATATTTTTATTTGAAATACCATAAAAAATTAGAAAAATCTTGGTGACATCAGGCACTAAAATAAAAAAATTATGAAAGTTCTTTTCTTTCATTTATTTATTCATTCAAAAATTAGGATTATTAAAAGACAGGATGGGTATTACAAACTTTTTTTTACAAATTTATTAAATAAAACTTTGAATACACATACATTAAAGTATAACTCAAGAAATCTTATTTAAAAATATTTTTTTATAAATCTTATAGAATTTTTTAATATTTAGTTTATAAACCAATTTTTTTAATGAAAATCATTCCTTTCAAAGCGATTTGGTTTAAATTTTAAACTGCTTGTTATTAATTAAAAAAAACGGAAAAAATATATAACGGATAGCTAGATTTATTTAAATATATGTTAAGAATGTTTGATAAGCACTTTTAGGAATCAAATAGAAAAAAATTACAAAAAGTATTTTAAAGATAAAATAAATTCATAAAAATTAATCATTCAAAAATATTGAATGATGAAAAAATTTACTTTTTTTATTGTTCATACTTTAATCTTTAAGTAATCAACATTTAAAAAATTAATTATTATATTACAACATTTGTATTACTCTCCAAATTTTAAGTCTTTAGAAAACCATAGCATTGTCTATCGAAATACGAATCTCTAAGTATCTGTAATAGAAAAAAAAAATATTTCGATCGAAATCGAATCCACCAGTGAAAAATCTAAATATTTCTCCACTGAGCTACAAAGCATATGCAAAATGATTAATAAGAAGTAGAATTGTATAACGATGATAAGAAAATCAATAGTTATTAAAATAGATTAATTTGCTAGCTATGGTGTCTTTTATAATTCATTCATTTGAAAATACGAAAATACAACTGAATGCTAATCTTTTTGCTGTATTAAGATTGTTAACATTGGGAATTTAGCGAAAAATAGATTACAACATTTGGAATTATGCATACACATAACACTTTTAAAAAAAAGGGAGATATTACATATTTTGACACGAATATTTGTAATATCTCGGGAATACTCAAGTTTTCCCAGTTATTTTTTTTTATTCACACTAATTCATCTACATTTTAAGATATAATGGGGAGACACCTGCTAACGAAATTTGAATGTTTTGCCTGTTATATTACCGATATATCTTGATAAGTATATTTTATATAAAGCTTTATAAAATTAAATTTTTTTTACATTTTTACAAAAGCTACTTAATAATTATAAATTGTATGTTTCATTAAAAAACAATTCTAAGCAAAACATTAGATACCGTTGCCACAACATTATAATAAACCTTTAAAAAGCAATCTCCAAGTAACGCTAGGAATATTTTCCGATCAGAAGAAATTTGACAACTCAACGTCTACGCGTGCTATCCACAAAAGTGTTATTTCCGTAAAGAAAGAGGAAGAAGTTAGCATGGTATGACCTTATTATCACACCCCTTCTATTTCATTCGACGTCACCACGTGCTATCTGCAAAGATTCCAGAAAACCGTAAAGTCCAGTCTAGATAAAATGGGGAAGAGCTATCCAACTTCTCCCTGTTCCTATCACGTGACATGACATCATTATCTATACCCTTCTTCTATTGTATTCGACTTAGTGACAGGTGGTATTTTAGTTCATAATTGTTTACCTAAACATTATAGGAAATTAAGATTTTTGTTATACATTTGAATATGTAAAAGAAGACCGTGAAAATCGTTTAATATTCATATTTATGCTGTGTAATAAGATAGCAATAATAGTCTTTAATAAAATATGCTAAATTTGGGCATCTTGGACTTTTAGTTTTTTTTTTTCGTTTTGGTTTGGAGTGCTATGATCTACTTTTTGCAACACGAGGGCTAATGAAACCGGGACCTACAGCTTAAAGCCGATTCCGAACGGCTACGAACATACATGCCACTGTGGGTTTGAGATTGGTTTGGTTCGGAGAGCTACGGTCTACTGTTTTGTTACACGAGGGATGATGAAAGCGGGACCTACTGCTTAAAGCCAATTGTAAAAGGCTACGAACATCCATGTCATGAGCGGGATTCGAAATCAAGGATTCTGCTATCGAAGAGCAGCGTCCTACCATTCAGTCCTCGTCTGGTTTAGAAATTAGGGTAATACAGGGTAAGGAAGTCCTTGAAGAAATTTACATTTCGTTGAGATTAGGAAGTTTAACACCTTCTATTTTTCCTTTTAGAAATTTAACAATTTAGTCTTAAAATGATTTCTAAAACAAACACTCAAAACTTTTCATAATTGTAATACAATTTTCCGGCAATTAATCAGAATATTTTTATTATTTTATATCAGATTTTTAAAACAATTCAAATTTGATCTAATAAAATATTTACCTATTTAAAACTAATTTACATTTTTCAAAGACCATTAAAATGCTTACAGTGCCGTGTAAAGATATAAATTTTATAAACTGCAATAGAAGACATGTTTTTGTTAATTTCGTAGTGGATTTTAGATATTCATTATTCTATGTTAAAGCAATTTTTATAATTATATATAGCGATAACTTTCTAGTTATTTTAATTAATCGAAATCATTCTTTCACTTTCAACAACAATAGTGAAAATAATTTTCCTTTTATAAGACTTTCCGAATTATACTTCAATTGAAATTTTAATTGTTTCTACTTAAACACGCACTTTTTTTCTACGCTATATCTATCAACAAATCTCAAATAAAATCGTATAGAAAACAATGAGGCATTATTTAAATTATGCATTAATATCAAACATTCCAATTATTACTGGAAGCAAAATCTTTATCAGGCTCATTCATCTTTCTTTATTATTATTTTATCTCAACACAAAATCTAAATATTCAGACTTCCAGCGAACTGCATTATCTTAAGTATCAACATAATTTAAAAATATTACAGTCATTCATCGAAAATCAAATATTTCGTAGCTGAATTGCTAATGAAAATTTATCGCACTTTCGAGTAAATTACGCAGAGTTCTTCATTTTTACAAATATTCTCTTTTGAAAAGAGAATGGGAGCTCAGTGTAATCATTCAACTGAATACAAATGTGTAGTTTTTAATTAAATTTTTCTTGTTTTAAAATGTTATTTAACAATATGGTTTTGTTTTTAATAGATGTCTACATAAAACGAATTGTCTAATGTTCTTTAACACCTTGCCTGTAGATTATATTTGAAACAAATAATACAAAAATGGAAAAAAAAATTAATTTTGTTTGTTATCATCATCAAGATATTAGAAATAGATTATTTTTTTAAAGAAATTTAAACTGAATAACTACAATTTTCAATATTTTCTCATATATGTGAAATGCTTATGGATTACAGTACTTTTTTGTCAAACTTTTAACACTTTGCTCGTGGAATGTATTTGAGAAAAACATGCCAAAAATGGAAAAAATTTATTTTTTCTTCAGTTTTGTTCTTTATTATAATAAAATGTTAGAAATAGATACTTTAAAAATATTTTAATCATTATTATTTTTTTCAGTAACTCTACATGCATGGAAAATTTTATTGGATTGCAGTACTTTTTGCTCAAATTTTAGCAAAATAAATCGAATGACAGAATTTTCTGGATAAATATAATCAACTAATACAACAATATTATTATCTACATCAATTGTCATGAATTCCATGCCCCTCAGATTCTTTTGAATTTCACATGTTCTTTACTGAATTCTATAAATAATAATCACTGAACTGTAGTTGTTACTAAATAACACATTGAAATTAAGGGATACACCCCCCTTAACCTCTTGTCAGGGGCATATATTTGAAAAAAAGTGCCAAAAGTGGAATTTTTTTTCTCTTTATTTTCGTTTGTTATTACCATTAAACTAATACAAAAATATTATCTACATCAAATGTCATGAATTCCATATCCCATACACTCTTTTGAATTTAACAAATTCTTCACTGAATGCTATAATGAATAATTACTGAATTGTAGTTGTTACTAAATAACACATTTAAATTAAGGGGTACATCCCCCTTAACCTCTTGCCTTGGGCATATATTTGAAAAAAAGTACCAAAACTAGAATTTTTTTCACTTTATTTTCACCTATTATTACCATTAAACTAATAAAAATATAATTATTTACATCAACTGTCATGAATTCCATGTCAGATAGATTCTTTTGAATTTCACAAATCCTTTACTCAATTCTATAATGAATAATCACAGAACTATATTTGTTACTAAATAACACGATTAAATTAAGGGGTACATCCCCCGTAAACTCTTGCCTGTGGCACATGTATTTGAAAAAAAGTGCCATAAATGAAATTTTTTTCTCTTTATTTTTGTCTGTTATTACCATTAAACTAATACAAAAATATTATCTGCCTCAACTGTTATGAATTCCATGTCCCACAGATTATTTTGAATTTCACAAATTCTTTCAGAATTCTATAATGAATAATCACTGAATTGTAGTTGTTACTAAATAACACATTTAAATTAAGGGATATATCCCCCTTAACCTCTTGCCTCTGGCATATATTTGAAAAAAAGTGCCAAAAAAGAATTTTTTTCTCTATATTTGTGTTTGTTATTACCATTAAAATTTTAGAAATAAATAATTTTTGGAAAAAAAAGTTTTAAAGAAATAACTGCTATTTTCAATATTTTTACGTAGATGGGAAGTGCTAATGGATTACAGAAATTTTTACTCCAATTACAGTAAAATAAATTAAATGGTATAACTTTCTGGATAAATATAATAAATTAACTAGCTGCTTTGCTGCCCAGCATTCGGTATGGTAAGCAAAAATTATCTTAATAAATGTTTAAATCAACTACTAAAGATAGATAAAATTATAAAAATATTAAATAAACTCGTAAACTGCAGATTGTTGACAAATATGATAGTTTAAGCAAGAGACAATCCCAATTATAAATTTGTTCAAAAATAGTATCACCACAGCATACCACGGCGTAATGGTGCTATATTTTTCACAGTTTTTTGATCACGACATGATCTTATTTTCAACATGTTATATATATGCACGAATGCAATGTCTTTACTGAGAAAATGTATTTCAAATAATTTTTATTCCTTAAATTTCGTTTTTATATATATTTTCATCACGTGGTTAAGATGCAAATAATTTCTTTTATTACAGATCTGATTTCACGACTCCTCTTTTCAGTGCATAATATAAAGGTTCCTTTTAAGATGTATTGGAATACAGAGAAATAGTCAAAATGAATTTGTTGGATAAAGTTTTATAACGAATACAAACAATCTCTGTGACGTCGCCTTAATCTACAAAAATGATACGAAATATTTATGTTAATCACTTTATGTTGCAGAACAGTTTGATTACTTATATAAATTGTGACTTTATTAAAGACTTCAGTCAAATTTTGTTTATATTTTGAATAACCAAGAAATAGCCAAGAAATCCAAGCCATCACTAGTATCCAAGAAATACCCACAAATTGCTTAAAACTGTAATGAGAAAAGCATCTCTATCTATTGAGGAAATGGTGAATTAAATACTATGCATTAGACGAACCAATTTCGGGCTTGACGGAATTGAAAAACCGTTTTTTCTCTTATCCGAAGTCAGATCGGGTATCCCAAATTTGGCGCATTTTCGTTGCGCAAACTGAGTTCGGGCGTCACATCCAAAAGATTAACAAGATTTCTAGAATAGTTCAGATAAAAGGAAATATATCAGCTACATGCATTCTAGAAAATTAAAGCAAATAAAAATGTTACTGAATTTTAAAATACATTTGAAATTGAGCATGTATGTACGAATGAATCTGTTGCATTATACATACATGTATTTTAAACATAGTATAAAAAATTATAATATGAAACATAATATGAAAAAAAACATAATATGAAACATAATATGAAAACATATTTTATTTTAGCATCGTCACCCGAAGGTTCCTGGGATGGAAAACCTGTACAGGACAATTTATAGGTATATGAGCATGGCAACCATTGTTTTTGGTAGTTAGTCTTGTGATAACTCGAAAAGAAGCATGACTAAGATATATAACAGGTAGGCTGAAAAGTTTGTAGGCTGACACATAGATGGAGCTACTAGTATTAAATCCATATGATTTTCAGTTAATCCTAACCTTCGAAAGATACTAGTATAAATTTGACAGATGTCGAGCTATTAGTTTGTGAAATATAGTATTTTGGATGAAGCAACTTTTGTTAGTTTGAAACCAATGGATAATAAGAAATTTCGTGTGTTAATAAAAAATTGTTGAAGCCAAGACTTGGCTTGATATACATTATTCGGACTCTGCCCCAGGAAAATCAACCGTTGAGAAGTGGTTTGGTAAGTTAAAACGAGGCGAAATGAGCACCGGGGAAGATGGACTCCTCAAAGAGGCTGTTACCGACGAAAACATCAAAAAAGTCCAAAAAATAATTTTGGATGACCGTAAAGTGAAGTTGATTGAGGTATATGAAAATCTAAATGTATTAAAGGAACATGTTGGACTTATCGTGAATGAATATTTGGGTATGCGAAAGCACTGTGCAAAGTGGGTGCCACGCGAGCTCACAATCAACCAAAAACAACAACGAATTAATGATTCTGATCTGTGTTTGAAGCTGTTTAATCGTAATAAACCCGAATTTATGCGTCGATGTGTGACAAGGGATGAAACATGGCTCTATTATTTCACACCGAAGTCCAACCGACAGTCAATCAAGTGGACTGCACTGGATGAATCAACTCAAAACATGGAAAGACGCAACAGTCGACTTGCACATTTATTCTATCAGTATTTTGGAAGCGCATGGTATGTTATTCTTAGAATATCTTGAAAAGAGAAAAACCATCAACATCGACTATTACATAGCGTTACTGGAGCATTTGAAGGACGAAATAGAGGAAAGAAGGCCCCATTGGAAGAAGAAAAAAGTGTTGTTTTATTAAGACAGTGCACCGTGTCACAAGACAGTAAAAACGATGGCAAAGTTATATGAATTGGGCCTTGAATTGCTTCTGCATGCACCGTATTCTCCAGATCTGGCCATCAGCTACTTTTCCCTTTTCTCAGACCTCAAGAGAATGCTCACTGGAAAGAAATTTAGCACAAATGAAGAAGTAATCGCCGAAACTGAGGCCTATGTTGAGGCTAAAGACAAATTGTACTATAAAAATGGTATCGAAAAATTGTATGACGGCTACAATCGTTGTATCGCGCTTGAAGGCAACTACATTGAATAATAAAATCAAATTTTATTAAAAAAAGTTTTTCTTATATTAGCCTACGAACTTTTTAGCCCAGCTGTTAGCCCTGATGTCAAAAGGAACTAATTTTGGTGTTTATGTACTCGAGAAAGCTAAAGTAAGACCAAAAGATAGTCTCTCAGGTTTGAAATTTAAAAATAGAATCACACAAAATTTATTTTAAAATTCATTTTTAATTACGTTTGTTAGTTTTTAGGTTAAAAATGGCATTACATACATAAATACACACACTTACATATATATATTTAGGGTTCTTCAATGTAATTGTAATATGTCTTTAAATATTCTAAAGTCATTAAGGGAGATAGTATTAAAAATATTTCAACAATTTCATTTTTAAACAATGAGTTTTTAAACGGCAACAAAATCAAATATTGAAAAATTTATTTTATTTTGTAAGGTTTAAATATAGAAATTCCGAATACATAAAACAAAATTCATGCAATTTACGTTTTTAATTATTGTTAAAACGGGGATTGAAATTCAATGTATCTAAAAATATTAAAGGTGTTAATGGGATTTTAAGCAATTGTAAAAATAACGTTTTTTTAATAATGGAATACATAAGTGCACTCAGCGAAATGCAAGCAAAATGAAAAATAATAATGTTCCTATTTTTCTGGTTTTTCAGTGAAACTATTTTTAGTTTAATTTTCAGCTAGAGGAAAAATACCTTACGTTGTTAAAACTGGCATATTCTCGCTGTATAATAAATAAAAACACAAAAATTTTAAATTTTAAAACCTGAATAATGTATTGTGGAATTTTGTGAAATAATTTGATTTTAGATTTTGAAATAGTTAAAGAAGAAATCTGATTTTCTCAAGACTTAATTTAAATATAAAATGTAATTTGCAAATATGTACAGTTGTATGTATATATATGTATGCGTATATAAGTAAAAAAATGTGCGAATAAGTACGAAAATATGTACGAAATGTGTAAGTATATATATCTATATATATAAATATGTAATATATCAAAATTACTACACTTAAAATATCTCTGTAATTTTCTATTTGTCTCCCCATTCTCTGATAACAATTTTCCCATCTATAAAATCTCAGAATTAAAAGGCGTGTTATCTGCTTAAATTCTTTTAAACTAGTCTCATAAGGATAACTTTAAAATAAATGCAAATTTTCTGTCCGCTCGCCACATTTTCTAGTAGTCCCAGGTGAATAGTTCATTTCTGTTCATTTCTCTGAGTGTCTCGTTGTGGGTACGACCCTGTAATCCACAAGTGTTTCCATGTATCATTTATTATTCTGATCTCGCCAGAGAAAGATATCTGTTACCGGATCTTAAATAAAGTTACACGTCCCACTTGCTGCTTTTTTTATGGGATGGCGAGACTGCATCTTGATCAAACTTATTAATTAGGCTTCTCTTATCCCAGTAAGCCCAGGCAAATAAACATAATAGAGGCTTAATTTTATCCAAGTGTAACTTGTGGATTAATTACTCCGCTTTCATTATCTATCTACCTATACATATATGTTTGTATGCATGTATATATATATATATATATATATATATATATATATATATATATATATATATATATATATATATATATATATATATATATATATATATATATATATATATATATATATATATATATATATATATATATATATATATATATATATATATATGTATATATATATATATATATATATATATATATATATATATATATATATATATATATATATATATATATATATATATATATATATATATACATATATATATATATATATATATATATATATATATATATATATATATATATATATATATATATATATATATATATACATATATATATATATATACATATATATACATATATATATATATATATATATATATATATATATATATAATATATATATATATATATATATATATATATATATATATATATATATATATATACATATATATATATATACATATATATACATATATATATATATATATATATATATATATATATATATATATATATATATATATATATATATATATATATATATATATATATATATACATATATATATATATATATATATATATATATATATATATATATATATATATATATATATATATATATATATATATATATCGTGGTGCAGTTAAGGCGAATGGAAAACAGTCTTTCTTGATAATAGTAAGTTTATTAAATCATCGCTCTTAATTAAAGTAACTTTCGCCATTTTCATTGTTCGTGGCGGAGCTAAGCGCGGAACAGGTGTTGACAGCTCCATGTCCACTCGCTCCCTGATCTTATCTGTTTACAAGCTCATCGAATTGTTTCAAAATTATTCCGCCTGACCGGATTATCCTAAAAGCTTAAGCGAGCGTGTCTTTCGTTTATTTTAGTATTATAAAAGAGTTCCTTTGTTAAAATCGCCCTTGTAAAAGTTCCCTTGTAATTATATATATATATATATATATATATATATATATATATATATATATATATATATATATATATATATATATATATATATGTGATATTTATCGGGAATTCCATGAAGCATATGATGAAAATGCAATGCCATGATAAGCGAATAAGAAAGGATCGTATGTAGTAAAACACTAATTTATCAAGAAGTTAAAGTGGAATGTGTGGTAATAACCTTTTTTATACCAGACCTATCAAATTATGTATATACTGATGTATATTGGTCAATCAGAAACTTAATAGTAGTCCACTGTAAAAGTTTTCGCTGACAGACTATTTTGACAAACCTTTGTGGAAACACTATAGACAGTTATCTTGACTTAGCAGCTTTTTCCGGCAATTTTAACTGTTTAAAATATCAATCTTAAACATGTTTTACGTTCAACCTAAAAAATATGCAGTGATTTTTTTTTCGAAATAGTGTGAAAATAATCTTAATAATTTAATCGTTCCGGGGTCCTTTAGAAGCTTGATTCAAGGCCTTAAGCAAGGGAGGGACTTAGGGGACTGGTTCAACTCCGAAATTCTTAAAGACTATTTCGTGAAAAGAAAATGGACCATGTGTCCAGGTGTGTCATTGCTAAGCTGTGCATAGACAACAGTGTGCTTACAACAGTGACGTTGAACTTAAATAGTAGGTGCAAATTGTATTCGTCAAGTAAGAATAGGTTGACTAGCCCTTTTGGCAACTCATCACAATATTGTTCTACAATAGGAAGAAATTATGAAAAATTTTTGGCGAAAATTTCACGGAGATCATATTTTATAATATACAGGTAAAAATTTGAATATTTTAATTTTCGTTCAAAATTATTCTTTTTCTTTGGTTATACTTCTATTTTAAAAATTAGAATTTAATACCATATGCAGTTTATAACATTTCATTGTTCATTTTACTATTAAATTCACTGTGTAGTTACTATATTACTCATTCAAGGCTATAAAGAGAAAATAAATGAATATTTTTGTTCCTTATACTAATTTTAAGTTATTTTGATATTTAAAAACCGCATTGTATTATGGTACTCATTAGAAGCATGCATACATAAGAAAACCTGTAGTGTTATTGAATTATCATTCACAAAAAACAATGTCCCCTTCCGAAAATAATTTCTGGCTGCGGCCCTGGTTTGACTCATATAT
>CM063511.1:145778395-145803395 GCA_032207245.1 Pardosa pseudoannulata | reverse complement strand
TTAATATCTCTTGTAATATTTTTTTTAAACTGGAGTAAATGTTGGTAATCGTATTATTCCTCTAAAACTCCCTGTGGTGGTGAAATTTTGAATCTCTTTTACTCGTTGAAATTCCCACCTTTTTATTATGTCTTATACTAAATTTCATACTATCTGAATAATAGTTTCAACTGTATACGAATTTAAAGTAAAAAATTTTAGTTATAGACACTATACACACACACACATATATATGTAAAGAAATAACAATTGAACCAACAATTTTATTTTGTAAAATAAAAAGTTCATTGGTTTTTTTCTACGTATAAATACCATATACATATAACAAATTTTACAAAAAGAAAAATTAGATATACAACATCCAAATAGATTAAACTTTATTTTCTATGTTCTCTAGAGAAAAGCTCGAAGTAGCTTTAGAAACAAGTTCAATTTCAATAAAATGAGTCTTTAAAGAGGTCTACAGAAAAGAAATAAAAGATTTTAGATGCTCTTAAACAGTAATTACCACTTACAACGCTATAAAAAGGGTGTACTCTATTGTTTCTTAGATTTTAGGAGAGCCATTCAGTAAACAATCAGATTTCATTCAATATGCTTCTGATACATTTTAATTTCAAATGATACTATAATGGTGAAACGGGGTAACATAAGTGAAATATTTTTTATACTAAAGAGGGAACATTAAAATAATTCTGTATATATATATATATATATATATATATATATATATATATATATATATATATATATATATATAATGTATATATATATATATGTATATATATGTATATGTATTTATATATATATGAGTATATATATGTATGTATGTATATATATATATATATGTATGTATATATATATGTATGTATATGTATATATTATATATATATATTGTATATATATATATTTATATATATTTATATATATATATATATTATATATATAATGTATTATATAAAATATATATTATATATATATAGTGTATGTATATGTATGTATATATATGTTTGTATATATATATATATATATATAAATATGTTTGTATGTATATATATGTTTATATAAGTATATATATATTTATGATATATATATAAATTAAATAAATATATATATATATATATATTATATAATATTTATATATATAGGGATGATGAATTATCAAATTCTTTTCAATTTTTTAACGTAACATTTTATCTCAATTTGGTAAATGTATTCAAATTAAAGGACAGATAACGCGTGAAGAATTATTTAAACTTCGCTTGTATGATGGCACATGGCAATGTAGAGGAATATTTTATGTGTTCATTAATTCCTTAATTGGAAGCTTTAAGAGTTATTGGCTTTTTTTAACTCCTTACCAGCTAAGAAGCGTTCTGTCTGCACAAATTCATGCCGAAGTTCATCTATTTCAAATTAAATTAGTTTTTACTGTTTTTTCCTAAAAACTAAAATTTTCTGCATTGATTGCTGATGTATTGCTTTTCTCCAAATTGATGTCTCCAATCTTCAAAATAAGTAAAAATCAAGTTTAAATCAACTTAACTCTACAATGGAGTTTGGCTTTTAAAAATGTTGCAACATTTCATATATGTGTGTAATGATAGAAAAAGCCCAATAAAATATTAAATTATTTTCGGTTTTTTAATTTAGTGTTTCATCTTAAATTCAGCAAATGTGTTTGGATAAAGAACAAATAAAGCACGAGTCTCGTACTGTCGAGGATCACACTACGCAGAACTATACAGGTTATTCCGTATGATCAGCAAATTCCTTAATATTTTAAGCTATGAGTTTTTGGCCCTTAATTGTACTTGCTTTGCAACTGTAAAGGTGTGCTGATTTCACTGAGTCCATTATAAATGAAAATTCCCTTCTTTTGTTTTCCGGGAAATTAAAGGTCCTGCTTTGATACTCCACTGCTGATGTATTCTCTGTTTACAAAATAGGTAAATAAGGTGCATAAATCGATCTAAAACAAATCTAAAATCTTCTTTAATATGTATATATATGACATGGACGAGTGGTTAAAGCATGGAAGACACATTTGATTTCATATATAAAAACTTCTTTAGTGTAATCATTTTGTCCATGACTATTTAGAAATACTTTGTTTTCATGTTGGAGCGACAAGCGTGGAGGATAAACCCGCGTTCCCCCTCAAAACTGTCTCTTTTCGCGTTTCTGCGTAAAAAAATTTCTATGTCTACTTCCTCGTCAGCTTCTTTACGCTGTATAGTTCCGCTCGAGGATGTGTCTTTCTCCTGTTACGTTATCGTTAATTCTAACATTTTTAACTATAATGCTAATTCTTAACATTTTTAAAAATGATATATAAAATAAAAAAAAAAAAATAATATATATATATATATATATATATATATATATATATATATATATATATATATATATATATATATATTTATATATATATATATATATGTATTATATATATATGTATATATATGTATATATATATATATATATATATATATATATATATATGTGTTTATGTATATATATATATGTATATATATATGTATACATGTATATATATGTATATATATATATATATATTATATTATATATATATATATATATATATATATATATATATATATATATGCATATTTTCAATGCACAGTAACCAGAACAGGAAAGGTAAGGGGAAAAATTTCCTTTTGTACCACTAAATTATTCAATGAATTAGACAAGAAGCCAAAAGCGATTCTTCTCATAAATAATAAGGTGATGAGGAACAAGAGCAAGGCAACGAACGCACCGCAGAAATGGAATTTAACCCTAACAAAAGGCCTGTGCTTTGCTTTTGTGCTGCCTCAACGAAAACGATATAAATTGTTCATAGATGTCTTACAGTTTTTTCGATTACATCACTATTAAATGGACCTTAACCGTAGCAGTTAAAGAATTTATCATTTCGAAAGGTCTATCATTATTAAAGAAATCGGACAAAATGAACAATCAGATATAACAAACAAAACATTTGGCTTTTAAAAATGTTTAAAAATCGATGTGTGTAATGATAGAAAAAGCCTTAAATATGCTTATTAATATATTATATGTTCGGTTTTTAGTGTTTCATCTTAATTCAAAATATAAAATATGTAAAGTAGAAATAAAACGATAAAGAAGTCAATATTATAAAACGGAGAATTTTTTTTTGGTGTGATCAAAATTCCTTTACTCGGTTAAAAATTTTTGACCCTTAATTGTACTTGCTTTGCAACTGTAAAGGTGTGCTGATTTCACCGAGTCCATTATAAATGCAAATTCCCTTCTTTTGTTTTCCGGTAAAATAAAGGTCTTTTGATACTCCACTGCTGATGTCTCTGTTTACAAAATAGGTAAATAAGGTGTAACTTAACTAATCTAAAGAACTTAATATAAATAATGAAATTAATTAACGAAAGACACATTTGATTTCATATATAAAAACTTTTTAGTGTAATCATTTGTCCATCTATAACATTTAGAACAAAATGAACAATCAGATATAACAAACAAAACATTTAGTCTTTTACAGTTCGTAAAATCGAGGTAGGTAAAACAGGCCTTAAAATATGCTTATTATATGGATATCATAAATGTTCCAGGTTACCCTTATATGTATTCAAATATACAGTTAAAATTAAAATTTTCCTTAACATATAATATATGTAAGCTAGAAATAAAACGATTAAAGAAGCCAATATATATAAAGCTGGAATTTTTTATGGTTGGGGTAAAGTTAGTTTCTCCTTTACTCCGGTTAAACAAGTTTTATATCTTGCACCATTCCCAGAAGCCGATGAATAATTATAAAAAGATAAATACTTATAAGCCGATTATTAAAACTTGAGTAAATCAATATATCTAAACAAATAATTAAGACAAATAGTAAATGAACTAATACTAGAAGAACATATCATATAAAAAGAAATTAATACTAACGAAAACATTATCAATTTACTTTTAGTATTTTGTCATCTGAGTAGCACATTGCATAAACTTTGATATAAGTACATGTGCTACCGGAAAAATACAAGCATACCTATATACATGCATACCTACACACACATACACACACATATTTATATATATATATATATATATATATATATATATATATATATATATATATACATATATATATATCCTCTTTTTGTAAATAGATTAGAAAAATATTAAAATATTTTTTCGTTTCTCTTGTTATTTACATGATTATTTTATTAAATGCTCTATTTTTGTTTTAATTTTCTTAAATTTAATATGACAATTTAAGATTTAAATTTTGTTGACATTGTTAAATACGTTCTTCATATATTACACGTCCATTTTAAGAAAGATTTCTTCTCATACGTTTACTCAATGTTTTATCCTAGAAAAATCTGACATTCATTTTAGGATATATGTTTCTGTTTGTTGGACTCGGATTAACTTCTTTTTGTATCGATTTCATTTATCCTTTACAGCATTTGTAAAAAAAGCCAGTTCTTTCATTTCTAGTATGCTCTATAACGACGAAAGACTTATTTCTTCCTGACTAATGAAAACACGGTTATAAATTTTTACAGAATTACATCTATTTTTTCTTTTATTTACTAGTGGACCTTTTATTGCATTTGCTAAAAGGGAATTTTATCTTTTCCTTTTCAACGAGTCTTTTTTTTATATAATGCGATATACATTTCCTGTGTATGAAAGAAGTGAAATATATTTATTGCGTAGATTGAAAGAAATAAAACTTTATGCTACGATATAACATAACTCTAAGCTTTATTTCGTTTTAGAAGAATTAAATTTAGTCTTGGTAGGTATATAACGGTTTACTACAGGAAATTCATTCATTTTCAGTACGAGTTATTTTCAAAAGTATTATACGTGAAAATAGGAGGAAGAGATGACATTTTTTGCTTTGCCACTAGATTTTCTGTACTATCTACAGATGTTATTATATATATTATACCTAGAAAACTATACAATCTTTGCATTTAATATCGCATCATGAATTCAATATCACGGATTTTAAACAAACGATGTACAAATTTAAAGACTAAAAATAGTATTTTATCTTGCATGTATGTACTTTAGTGTGTACGAAATGAATTTGAAGATTTAAAGTTCACTGTAATTTAAACTTTGTATCCGAAAATGTTCTAGCTATGTCACTGTTTGTTTTTCAATCTCACAGATACACCGTCTACAAATAAGTATTTGGACACCTATGCAAATGACGATATCTGTGGTCCTGAGGTACGTCACGGCCTCCGCCGGTATACATCGTGTAGGAAACAGCATCGGCATTAGTCGCATGCAAGATGGCGCGCAGTTCGGAGTTCTCTGGTTTCGAGAAAGGTATAATTATAGGGTATCACAAATGTGGCCGATCCTTAAGGGACATAGCTAGCGATCTGAAGTACCCAAAATCGACAGTGGCCTATGTGATTAAGAAGTGGAAAAAGAGTGGTGATTGTCGGAATGTGCCCCGAGTCGGCAGACCAACGAAACTGGGAGACAGAGACCGACCGACGAGTGCTGTCCAGAAAAATTTGGAAGAACCGCACCCAACCGATGGCCCTCATCCGTGATGAGTTTCAACGGGCATCCGGGAGTATTGCTTCAATGAATACCATCCGTAAGGAAGCACATCTGCTTGGTTTTCATGGTCATGCTGCTACCCATAAGCCTTTGATCACAA
Organism: Pardosa pseudoannulata; assembly: GCA_032207245.1. Classification (NCBI taxonomy): domain Eukaryota; kingdom Metazoa; phylum Arthropoda; class Arachnida; order Araneae; family Lycosidae; genus Pardosa; species Pardosa pseudoannulata. Next base: position 145,797,697 of record CM063511.1, on the reverse strand, counting down.
ACTCCAACCACGCTGCTCGGTTAATGTGATGCAAAACACATCGAAATTGGACCGTAGATCAGTGGAAAAGGGTTCTTTAGAGCGACGAATCAAGGTTCACCCTTTACCGTTGGGATGGCAGGGCATCCACTACAATTTTAAAAAATTATATGTGAACTTAAGTGGATGAATAAAAAATATTTTATTAATGATATGTAATTATATAAAAAGAGAGTGGGAACTAATAGTAGGAATTGAAAAAAAAGGGGGGGAAATGCTAAACATCCTATGTATTTACAATAATGATTAAAAAAGAAATGATAATGTAAAAAAATAAAAGTAAGATTTCTATTCAAAATATTTTAAGCTGATCTGCCTCCTTAAATAAAGGCGAAATTTAAATAGATACTAATTTACCCTAATTTTCCTAATTTCACCTAATTTGAAAACTGTACATTTCAAATAACCCATTTAATACGTTTTATTTTCGTCACAACCTCAACGATAAACTGCCGATTTCCTGGATTGGCATTATTTAAAAATGAATTTCTTATTCTGCTCTATTATAGAATCTGCGCTACATGCACTGTATATTTGAGATTTAAAAAAAAACTGTGACGTCGTTAGAACGTTTTCGGGAACTATCCAAAGTTTTATTTAAATTACAGTGAACTTTCAATCTCATAAAAAAATCCCTTGCATACACACAAAGTATATACATACATTCATATACACGTCTTATATTAATACTTTTGCATGCATACATAAATACGTCTTGCAACAGATCACTATACGCAGTACGGCATTTCATTGTATTATTAAGAATATATTTGCAGGCACATTGTGTTTTCATCTGTTTACGCTCTAAGATTTTTTTTGCATATCAATGGCTGATTGGTTACGGTGCTGACCTTCGGTACCGAAGTTCGTGGGTTGAGATCCCACAGTGGCATGGATATTCGTAGCCATTTAAGCTGTAGGTCCCGGTCTCACTAGCCGTCGTGTAGTAAAAAGTAGACCGTAGGACTTCAAAACCAAACCAAACTCACTAAGAAGTTTAAATCCTCCTGGTATACTTAATTTACGATCCAATATTTTAAAGACACGTTTAAGCTATTTTTTATGAATAACTAGAAAAACAAAAGAAAATATTTGGAAAGAATTGATTATTTTGATAGCTGCAAATTATCTTTCAACACGTGCAGTGGAAACAAGTAAGGAAAACATATTTAAAATATCTTGAATTGAAATCTTTAACAGGGGCGGGGTCTAGATGTATACAGGGACCTTCCACCTCCACTGTCCATAAATACACGAATTCTCGCTATACCTTCATAGGTAAATAATCAGGGACACACTACTTGTTCCTTCAATGTCCACGAAATTTACGAATATGGTTTAATGGGCTGATCAGTAGAGATGCCCTCAATCCCTCCTATATCTTTGAAAGATACAATGCGACATCTGACAGATATAATGCTGAGGACTATTAGACGTATTTTATTCTTTTAAGAGAAGCAGTTAGCTTTGAGTTTATTTTAACACTAAAACTGTGGGAGTTCTTGTCTACCTAAAACCAAGGACTGGGTCGAACTTACCCTGGTTAATATAAACCCGTGTTGTTATTCAAAAAAGTTGACTGTTGTTTTATACGAACGGCAATGATTCATTTTTAGACATTAAATGATTACACTAATTCGTAAAAAATGATAAGATATTACAATATTGAAAGTATAAATCGTTAAAAAAATATACTGACAGCTTTGATGGTATCATTTAGTTTCTTACCAGTCAAAGTTTCTTACACAACTCATACGCAGTTTTTATATATGTTTTGTGTATTTTCTACATATTGGTATTTTACATTTAGAACCAACATCTACAGTTTTGTTTCTACACATGGAATCTTAATAATGAATCATTTTTTGCATATGCACAGATTCCTCAATATTATATTTTCTTCGATTTTTATTGGTATAAAACTAGGAAAAGTCAAGAAATTTATTTCAATTTCGTTACTAACTTTTTAAGAAAATTGGATAAATATAGTTTTTGTGTAAAAATGAACCATGCTACGATTCTAGTGTAAGTGAATGATAATTGAAGACCCATAGAGCTCTTCTGGCGATGAATGTCTAGAAAATGACGATATTTGCTGGATGGATAGAATTAAAACTCCATAGAACTTGCCTTGGAGACCCTGGGGATAATAAGAGCAAATCGAAAGCCGACTGCGAGAATCATTCAGTGAATGAAAAAAAATCGTTGTTAAAGGAGTAGGAACAATTGCCTAAGAAATTCATAAAAAGATCTTATTTTAAATATGGCACAACTCTTCTGTATATCTGTGAGATGATCACACCCATTTTTAACTTTAGTTTTGTTCTATTCTGCAACTGCTGTTTCATACCTTTGGACTCCGACGGCTGTTACACACGATCTTCCTTGTATGTTTTAAGAGTTGAGAATTTATTTGATTTGTATAGTATCAATGTATGTGCACTTCAAATTTTATTAAAATCTGTCAAGTAGTTTTCGAGATAGTTGACCAAATCTAAAAATGTCTCTTAAGTTTCAACAAGAATGTATTGTAAAATGTGCGTATGTGTGAGAGATCACACATATATGTATGTGTGTAAGTTATTATTCAGTAAGGTTGTATAACCTAATTTCAATAATAATAAAAGTCAATACTGTAATTTAGCACGTATAGTCCGCGGACTGTGTTTAACCCTCTAAGCGGTTCGCACGTACAATTTCACCAAATCTATGATGTCTTCAAAACGTACAATTTTCGACCTCCAAAAACGCATCGAAAACGGATGTAGTGTACGTTTCTGCCAGTTCTTTCCGACATGGCGTTCTGTGGTAGGAGGGTCAGGTCAATTGTTTAGTAACTGCATCCCTCTTTGACTAACATTTATTGAGGGATGCACCCATAACCCCTGAGGCACAAAGACGCTGATAGCTTTTCATAGCTTTGTAAATCTCTATTTCGAAGTATTTCGTTTGCGGTAACTGATGTATCTCCAATTGCACCACTTAAATATCTTGGACGACTTACGTAAAAAATATAAACAAGCCTCTCAAAGAATATTTTTATTTGTACTTTTAGAATCCATTATTTCTTATCGGATGATCTTCGAGACTTAGCGAGCTTTATGTGTATTAAAAATTAACAATCTATAATATCTATTTATATAGCTATTTATAACCTGAAGTAAAGGGATAACAACGAGGGTGGGCTCCCAGTACTAGTTGACTAAGGGTGAAGGAAAAAAATCATAGAACGCTTTGGCCACTGACACAGTAAATCTTTAGAGTAATTTTTAGAGACATTTTTCCTCGATGTGTTCCACTTAGAGGCTTAAAACGCAAATTTCTTCAGCCTCGGACTATCTGCTGGTTGTTCATTGTTCAAATCTTCAAAATAAGTAGAAGAGGAGGGAAGCACGTCGCGCGAACGGCCGATGATCAAATGTAAACAGAAGCAACGACTCACGAGACGTCAAGAAAATATCGTATCGTATCGGTAATAAACCATGAAAAAATACAATCCATAAAGGGGAACAAATCAGTAATCAGGGTCAAAGGTCATTTCACCAAGAGGATCACTAGTAACAGAGTATTTTGTTTTCATAGTTATGATTTACAGTAATATTGGTCATTCATTATATCTTTAAAACATCGTAGTGGTTTTACTGCTGATTTCAAACTGAAAGTCATTCAGAAGATCGACATTGAGGTTGACGAGAAAACAGTAAGAAACTGGCGCAAGCAAAAGGAAACATTAAAAATTGGAGATGAAAGCGATCCAATTTCAGAGGAAAAATATAATGGCCTGCATTAAAAGACGATTTACATAGCAGGGTTCTCGAACAGAAAGATATAGACAGCTCTGTGACGAACGATGGCCGATTGGTTAGGGTGCTGGCCTTCGGCACCGGAGTTCGTGGGTTCGAATCCCACAGTGGCATAGACGTTCGAAATTGGCTTTAAGCTGTAGGTCCTGGTGTCATTAACCCTCGTGTTGCAAAAAGTAGACCGTAGCGCTCCAAACGGAAAAAAATAAACAGCTCTGTTTCTTTCGTTAAAATTCATCTCCGAGGCTATGGCAGAAGAAAAAACTTCAAATTTTAAAGGTGGAATGAATTGAGTCTAAACCAGACTTTTCGGCACTCTACTATACTTAGGTTTTTACTCTTAAAATGACTTAATATTGTCATACTAAAATACATTTGCTTGCACGTATAGTCCGAGGATTATCTAGTAGTGTGGACTATCTGATGATTTATGAAATATTTTAAATCAAAAATCGCATCCGCGGATTATACGGTGGTGCAGGCTATATGTGCAAAATTACGGTCATTAATTTATCAAATTATCGACGATAGTGCGTGTATTTTATATTCAAAGATATGCTTCGGGATATAGAGATTTAATTTTTTTTTAAAAAAAAAGGTATATTTTTCTTATTGCCAGAAATTATCTTTGACGTTTGTCTAGAACGATCGCATATTTCTATAAATATTTTATTCTATGTATCCCCATTGAATACTTTTGTCTCGTAGCTGCGTAAGACAGATATCTTTACGTCCGTTAGTCGGTTTGTGATATATATTTTTGTTTGTCGGACTTTATGTCGGTCATCGTCCTTTTTTATACTTCATGGTGTTTGTGACTACTGCCAGTCTTTTGTCTGCAGTCCAACGGCAAGAGTAAATTCTCCTTTCAGACTCTGAAAAGACGTTTATTATTATTTTTCACAGAATTACGTCTCCGTGTATTTCTTCTCTTGCTGTTTCATAGAGGATGTTTTTTGCAATTCTTTCGTAAAATATCTGTTGATACCTCGAGTTTATTCACAAAATGATATATATTTTGCCGGTTTCTGAAAGGATCAGTATTTGTAGACACAGTTTACGGAGCAGACTTTGGTATTAAATACAACCTTAAAATAAGGGATTACATAAATTATTCGTCTTGTTTTAGATACATTAATTCTTTTTCACTGCCTTGTACAGTAAAGGACATATCAAAACCACACACACACGCACACACACACACACACACACACACACATATATATATATATAATAATTATTTCCTCTGTTCACTATAAATATGTAGCCTGTATTGTTTTTAGGTATCCGGGCTACTGGTCAAGGACAGGGCTAATCAGCTAGCAGTAATAACGAACGATGCAATCTAGCCATATGGAAAGAACAGCACAAGTTGAATTAAAATTTTATCCTAGAGCTGCTAAAACGGACATCTTTACTAGTCAAAGACAAACAAGAGAAAAAAAACACTCAGTTCGAACAAAGGTGCAACCAAGAGAAGACAGAAATAATTTTCCCTCTTACTCAGCGAATTTAAGTGTAAGATCAGGAAAAAAAATGGAGCTATTTACCGGCGACAGCTGGGAAACGTGTTGAATAGACAGAAATTTTACATCTATAGGAAAGAAAGCTTTGGGAAATGGCTCGAAAGAATTTTAAGTCGAGAACGCTCCCTTGATTAAGATATTTAGAGGCTGGGACAAAGATTCTAAAGAATTAGAATGGGAGAAAGGAGGTTTTTAAGGAAATAGTAAAGTTAAATAATTTTGATATAGTACATTATATATATATATATATATATATATATATATATATATATATATATATATATATATATATATATATATATATATATATATATATATATATATATATATATATATATATATATATATATATACATACATATATATACATACATGCATACATATACATACATGCATACATATGTTTGTACATATATATATATATATATATATATATATATATACATACACATATATATATGCATATATATGTATGTATGTATATATGCATGTATATATGTATATATATATGTGTATATGTATAGATATATTATATATATGTATATAAAATTTAGTTTTCCTTTTTTAACTAGAATCTTTCTTTTCCATTTATATCAGACGATTGTATAATCTATAAATATTTCATTTTGTTTTGTATCTCCTTTGATTGTTTACAGGTTTTGTCTCATAGCTGTGTAACACAGATATCTTTAAGTCTGGTAGTCGTTTTGAGATATATATTTCTCTTTACCGGTCTTTATGTCGACTTTCCTATATTCGTCCTTTTTTATGCTTCACAGTATTTGTGAGCAGTACAGCCAGTCTTTTGTCTGCACTCTAACGACAAAAGTAAATTCTCCTTTCAGACTCTGAAAAGACAGTTATTATTTTTTGTCCAGAAGTATGTCTCCATCTATTTCACCCTTTACTGTTTTTGTTGATATTCATGCAGGAAATTTTTATTGCGTTTACTTCAATAAAATATCTGTTGATGCCTTTTTTCATAGAATGAAATATATTTTTCCAGTATCTCAAAAAGTGAAGTTTTACGGAGAGAATTACAGATGATACCTAAAAAAATAAGGTATTAATATAGGTATTAAACATTTGTTTTACCTCATTTTAGATATTCTTTCCTCATTTAAAGTCGTAATTGCTACAGATTTCAATTTTCCTATGAGAATGAAAAAATTCCATTGAAGTTATGTAACCCCTTATTAATTAGTTTAGCAAGTTCAAAGAACGAAATTTTAATTTTTGAACTTGGAATAACTGTTTTTAAACCTTTGATTTGATGACGTTTTAGGCGGACTAACTAGCATTTGGAAATGTTTCGTAGCACTTTTGGTGAATTTCTTTACTTTTAATTTAAAATAATTACATATCCAAAACAAAGCTTAAAACTTTTATATTTTAATATTTAATGTAACGGTATTTTCGAATGTATTTAATCGGATTCTGTACATCTAATCCATTGATAACTGGGTCCTAGGCTGATCACTATCGTTGCCATATGCATTGTCTGTTTTTCTGATCTTTTGTCTTCTTACACCTCTTACTTTATCACTATCATCATCACTGCTGGAGTTTTCTCTATCGTCAAGCTCTCTGTGTACAGCACTCATTTCCTCTTCAAATAATTCACCTTCACTCAAGTTTATTTCATTACTAAGACCCATGCTGATGGAGACCTGAAATTTCAGCCCTTCAGCCCTTTTGCTACAGACGCCAAGATATAAAATGCAGTCCGGTTCATGTTTCCGCACCCATTGTAGATAAGAAAATCTTATGTCATTTCATAGTTAGATGACTTCACTTTCGTAAGATTATATAGGAAGATCTTTAGAACCAATTTCAAAAAAAATACATAGTAGTAGTCAAAGCGCATCGAATTTCAACACCCAAGTGTTGGAGTGAGAATCAGCTTTCGATTTGAGATATTATATCATATGACGAGGGAGAGTCAGCTCTGAAATTACAGCATTATATCAGGTGGGCGAGAGTCTGCCCTCAAATTTCGGCATTATATCATGTGGTGAGTAAGAGTCAGCTCTCGAGTTCCGCCATCATACCATATGGTGAGAGAGAGTCAGCTATCGAATTGTGGCATTATATCAATTGACGAGCGAGAGTTAGCTCTCGAGTTGGGCCATTATATCATGTGATGAGCGAGAGTCAGCTCTCGATTTGCAGCTTTAGATCATGTGGAAAGCGAAAATCAACTCTCAATTTGCAGCATTAGATCATGTGGAGAGCGAGAATCAACTCTCGACTTGCTCTCGAGTCTAAAATGTCTAATGTTTTTTGTAGATCTTTTTTTAGACCATTATATCATGTGATGAGAGAGAGTCAGCTCTCGAGTTTCGGCATATCATGGTGAGTGAGAGTCAGCTCTCGATTTGCAGCATTAGATCATGTGGAGAGCGAGAATCAACTCTCGACTTGCTCTAGATTCTAAAATGTCTAATTTTTTTTCTAGATCTCTGTTATGTATCTCCATAATAAACTAACCTTAAATATTTCTAAAAATAACAAAAAATATTTTTAAAAATATATACATTTATGACTTTCTATTTTTGTTAATAGAACATTTCTCATTTGTGCACATGCTTATAAGAAACATTTTGCACACAAATGATAATTTTAAGTTTTTAATAAAGAATATACTTGCAAAATTGAATTTAAATAAAAAACCATAAATTTATACATAAGTGTACCTTCTAATTGGTCCTTTCTCCTGTATCATATGAGGACCTACTTTTCAGGAGCAATGATATAAGCTTTCGTAGTATTCCACACACTACGCATGTTATCTAGCCGGTGTTAAATGAGTAATATCTTCACAGCCGAGATCGGGTGATATCTGTATGATGTTAGAAGAGTTATATCCTCTAATTGTTGCGTGGAGAAAAATATCTCATAATAGTTTCCCTATTATTTTACTAGCAATGGTTAATTTTTATCGAATGTCTTGGGAAGAAATAACTTCCCATATTATATTTATTGAAGTATCTTTATAATATCTTCTAATTTTACCGGCTGATTAAAGGGATGGTTAATACTTCTGTTGTAAACTGATCATAGAGAAATAGCTCATTGAAAAAAATGTGTATATATACATACATACATACATATATATATATATATATATATTATATATATATATATATATATATATATATATATATATATATATATATTATATATATATATATATATATATATATATATATATATATATATATATATATATATATATATATATATATATATATATATATATATATATACATATATTATATATATTATAAACACTTTCGGACTTTTCTAACTTTTATGAAGCTTAACGACTAAAGTTTTATCCTTTCGGACAGGGGAAATACAGTTATTTCTTACGGAAATACTTGTGTCTATTTTTCATTTATTTTTGTAACTTTTTTGTTATTATTCTGGAATAAAATCTTTTTTACATTTGCTTCACAGAAAAATGTTAGTTTCTCAGATCTTTTTATAATGATGTGTATTTTGCTTGTTATGGTAGGGTATACTTATAGGTTTTAGAGTACGAATTAAAATTTAACACTAGCCTAAAATTTAGGAAAATTGTTATTTTAGATGGATTACATTCAGTTTTGTGTGAGTGTGCCCACGTACATACACACACATGTGCACACACACATATATGTGTGTGTAGGTATATATATGTATATGTATATATATAAATGTCAGGTATGAAATATAATATTAATAATTTAGTTATTGAAAGGCAGAAGGCTCACCGCACTCTTTAGGCACATGATTCACTAATAACTCCATATAAAAGCTCTTGTCGCGTAAGAATTGAGAGAGAATGTCTTGAGATAAGATCGCTGAAGAATCCAAGCTGAGCAAGGCTCTTTTGTTAGCCTATGTCAGCCAACTGACCGACGCCATGTTTGATATAAGGATGTAAATCTGTGTAATTGTCATGAATAAAGATATTATGAGGACATCATTGTCTCTTTCCTTTGTCATGGGTTTTTCATATATCTATATATATATTTACATATATGTCATGTCTGGATTGTCCATCTTTACTTAAACAATCGGGAAACGAGTTTTTGTCCAGATTAATTCTTTATTCATCTTTGATATTCCAAGACATGAGCTCATAGGAGGTATGTACATGAAGTACTTATCGATAAACAGTGTGATATAAGAGCTACTGACATGGCTAGTTTAACTCACGGCTGGGGCGAGAACATACTAACAGGCTGACGGCTGGGGAGAGAATGTCTCATTATCTAACTGACTGCTTGATACAGAATATGAACTATTCTAACTGACGGCGGAATAGAGAATATATGAATTCTTTATCGAATATATAAAATCTTACATTATGGGTTTTTTATTTATTTATTTTTTTTGGGGGGGGGGTTGGCTGACCATTTAGAATTTGTGAGGGCTTGTTTGGGGTTTTCTTGGACGTCTTCATTGGCCCTTGCACTTTCCCTTTTTGTTTTATTCTAGTCGAACAGATAGCATGGGACGCTATCTTGTGGGGTGCAGGTGGCCGGCGCTGGAAATAACTTCTTCAAGTTATGTGACTATAGTGTCCTGGGGATTTAACCTTTTGATTTTACTACTTCTGTAACGTCAAAGAGGGATTAAAATTGAGTCTTTATGGCCTACAGGTGGTTTACATCTTTGTATTTGCTGGAGGTCTTGTTTGTTTCCCATACTTAGGGTCCTATACTTAGGGAAGCAAGAGTGGAGAGAAAGAAAGAAGATGAAAATGATATAAAAAAAGAAAGAAAGTTGGAGAGCAGAGTTCGGGAGTTGGAGAACAGAGTTTGGTGACCAAATTACAGCCTCCCCGAATCCTCCAATTATTTAGAAGGCCCCAGATCAGTGGTGGGGCTGAAGTCAGCATTGTCATCCCAACAATCGAGAGTACACGCAAAGAGGTCTACATCCTTCCACCAACTCTAAGTCTGAAGAGCTCCCCACCCGAGTACCGCCCTGACAGAGCCTGCCGATGAACATCCCTTCGTAGATCCAAAAAGATACTTGTTATAAAAATTTGTATTTGGAATTAGGTCCTCTCTCTTCTTTTTACGTAAATGTTTAATATTTGATTGATGTTGAATTTTGGATATTTGGCACATAATAGAAAATTTGGAAAGGAAAATTTTTTTGAAATTTAAAACAACTTTCTGTACATAGACATATAAATAATATAACAATATTTTTTCTTATTCTTATTTAAAGCATCAACCTTGTTATGTTAATTATTTAAGAGTTTAATATTTGTTAAATCAACTTTTATTTAACTTATTAGTTTTTAAAATTTAGTCTGTAATTTCTCAGAACCTGTGATTAAATTTAAAACTTAAATAATGTACACAACGCAATACAAACAAATTTAGACATAGACTAACCAAATATTTACCATTATATTTAATCACAGGCAAAGTTACCTAAATTTAATGAGAGCTACACGACAGTCATCACAATATAACGTCAAATACTACAAGAATAATACTATTTCTTGGTAATATCGTACCCAAGGGCGAACAAATGACGTTTTGTTTCAATGAGGCTAAAGATTGTTCAGAAATTTTTAGGAGACAAGGGTAAACTTTAATAATTTAATATAGATCATAAAGCACACAGTTCTGTAAATTATTTATTGCAGTAGCGAAACCATTTTTCTAGGAGAGCTGAAATGGAGCTAGTGAACAGAAAATTAGCGTTTAATCTACCTTAGTTTTGAGTGGCGGGTAAAAAGTAATTAAGTTATAGAAAACTGCTTTATTTGCCATTTTATTGCTGGGACATTGCGCATTAAGAAATGAGAAAGGATTAAAGGATAATTTTAGATATTTATTTGATGGATATAATTTTATTTTATTCCATATATATAAATATATTGAAAATATTTTATACGATTAGATAGTTCCTATTTTTTATTTTGCATGGGCTTGATAGAAAAAGAAATCCTAACCAATTTACAGTTGTGAAATCATCATAGGAAACAAAATGCAGCATTATATAACCTTACAATTATTGAAGATCAAAGCACATCAGTCTCACCCTCCGTCTTACAGTGCAACAGTTCTGTATAAAATGCTCCAAGATTGTACGCTTCGTCATTAACGTCAGATCAGGCAAATCATGTAATTTTGTTCTCAATTCTTAAGATAAATCAGTACTCTTTGGGGAGTGAAAAGTGAACTGTGAGTATATAAGCCAGATCGGAAACCAAACAGGCAACATCTTAGTTGTTGAAGAAGTGATACAATTTTCCTACGATAGCTGAAATATGCGTCTAGTGGAAAGTAAATTCGCATTTATTCCGTTGTTATTGCTGAGAAAGAGAAAAATTTAGATTGGGAAACCCTCCTTATCTGATATTTTATTGCTGAGAAATAAGGTAGAGCAATATAAGGGAAATATACTGTAAAGTTTCTAAAAAAAAATTCGTAATATTTATTTTTAATTAAATATATTTAATAAGACACATCATCTTTCAACCTTCAAAAATTATATATTTTTATTTTTAAATTTCTAGAATCTTTGGACTTTTCTAACCAGATTATAAAAAAAAGAACCCCATTGTAATAATTGATCTAGAACCTGTAAAACTATGCAATATTTATTATCGTAGATATTAAAGAAACTTTAAAACTTTAAATGCATTACACTGAAAATGGTGTTTTATAACTTGCTCACACTCTTCACATATTGATTTAAAATTTTCCCAATAAATAGATTAGATATTGTAACAGTAAGTTCTTTCTCAAACACTAGAACAACGTATCATCATCAAAATCCTGGTGACGACACCAAAAACGTAAAAATATTGTTACGTTGGCCTAGTGTTTGAGAAAGAAAAAATTAAAACTCATTAAGAAACACATGGACAAATATATCTTGATTAAATGATTTTATTCATTTAAATGCCTATGGAATACAACTGGATTACAACTTATCATTTGTAGATATCGAAGACTCCTCTCGATTCGGCGTCGGCCGTAATATTTTTTCCTTTTTCTCTTGTCTCTCTAAATAATGTATTTCATACAAGCAGCGGATACCAGCAGAGTTCACCCTCTTCTATCCTCTGGTAACAACCTTGTCCTCTAAAAAAATCAGGCTGCCCCGAAAAAACAGGAGTCCACTCAAGAACGTAGGGTTCAGAATCCCGCCAAACCAACGGGCCCTTCTATTGGTTGGGAGAAGTCTAAAGTTTGTTCTAGATCAAACCGGTCCTGTTCTGGTACGTCTTTCACGATGGCTCACGGGAAGGGGTAAAAAAGGCTGAACCGAATGTAACTTAATCTTATAGATATGTAAGATTTATCTCAACCCATGTTTTCAGTTTCTTTTTATTTCATTTAATACTTATAGTATTCTTAAATAAATTATTATTTTTTTTTTGAATAACATCAATAAACTTTCTGTACATATATATCTTTTAAAATTTAAAAATTTTGAAGACATTATTCCTAATAATATTGCTCAAAAAAAAAAGAGGAAAAAATAACCTCTTTCTCAAAATCGAACTTTACATATATTTTGAAAACCACCATGTTTTTCTTTCAGAAAAAAAAAGTTTTTACTTTTTTGTTATTTTTTTTTTTCTAAAAGAAAATTAAACCAAATAAAAAACTAAAATTATTTTTATATAGTAAACATCTCTACTAAGCATTTTTGATAGTAATTTAAAAAGTTCTCATAGGGCGAAAAATAAAAATATATCTCCTATTGAAAGATCTTGAACCCCTACTGAACCTCTAATGAACCACTTGCTTCTCATCCCCGAACTGAGTTCGGACGATTCAAATTAGCCAATCACTTACCTGTGTTCGGGCAAGAAAAAAAAAGGTACGAGGCGAATCCAGAAAGTAAGTTTCTCTACTTGAAAGAAAAAAAGAACTCACATTTTCAGGAACATATTTATTGGCAACAAGTACAGCAATGTTTCAGCTATTTTTTAACATAGCCACCACCAGAATTGAGACACTTATCGTATTGTGGTATCAACGTTTGTATAACTCTGTCGTAGAACTCTGCCGCCTGTGAATGGAACCAGCCTTCCTATCCCAGCACACCGTGCACATCCCTTTCCGTACCAACATCGTCTGTTTGAATTTGGTCCTGACCTGAGATCAACTATGATGTCAATGCATTGACTGCTGCTTGGTTTCCGGGGTAAAATGCGAATTCCAAGTCTCATTGCCTGTCGATCTCATTGCAAAATCTCACTGCCTCGCGATCTTGTCGAGGAACTCGTCGCCGTGATCGTGATAAAGTAGCAGAAATGTCAGGGCTGCTCCTAGGAGTTGAATTTTGTGTGTGGGTGTCAGTTTCGGATCATAGACCTGACAGAGCTGACAATGAATTTCATTTGGCACAATGCTTTGTGTATTGTAGATCAACGACCGAACCTTGTAAGCGGCGGGAGAAGGAATTAGAGTTTCCATTCCGGACCACTGCTACCCTTCTATTGGTCACGAATCTGGACTTGTCCAGCTGGCATATGATTAATACGTCATAGATCTGTTACGCATATTCAATTAACTCGGCTAATCACGTTTACTTTAAAGGGGAAAACATCGAGAAACTTATTTTCTGGATACGCCTAGTATTTCAATTCCGTGAATCCCGAAATCGGTTTGTTCTATGCATAATATTTAATTTGCCATTTGTGAAATTCGAAGGAATTTGAATGACAAGGAATTCATGGCATTTGATAGAGATAATAATATTGATGTATTAGTTTGTTATATGTAACCAGAAAGTTGTGTTCTTATGTTTATTTTGCTGTAATTAAAGGAAAAATTACTGTTATCCATTAACATTCCATCCCATATATGTAGAGATATTGAAAATAGTAGTTATAACTCTTAAATGATTTTTTTAAAAGTAACTATTTCTAACATTTTGATTATAATAACGAGCAAAACTGAAGAGAAGAAAATATATTCAATTTTCGGCTCATTTTTCTCAAATACATTCCACTGGCAAAGGGTAAAAGTGAAGTGCTCCTTTGAAATAAGGCGAAACTTAAATAGTCAACAATTATCTATATAAATTCACCTAATTTCAAACGTATGCATTTAAAATAGAAAAAACTTTAAACCTAAACTGAAAAGAAACTTAGTATTTTCTTATGTGAACTTATTACATTATACTCTTAAATGATTTTTTTAAAGGAAACTCTTCTGAAATAACGGAGAGCGAAAAAAAAATTCCATTTTGTTTCAACATTTCTCTTCGTCTAAAATATTTCCCATAAAATGGACATTTGACAAATTTTGACAGTAATTATCTATAAAAATTCACTAAATTTGTGTTTCAAATTGCTTTTAAATTCTTACATTTTTCTTCTTTTAAATTCTCATACATGTAGTTTAATAAAAGCTCGTTTATATAAAGTTATAATGGTTTGTTTTTCTAATGTTATTATAAAATGGACATTTGGGAGCAAATATTTGTAAAATTATAAAATTAATTGAAAATTTTATTGCGTAAATAGTAATACTTATATAAATTTATTGGTGTATTTTTAATGAATGCTTGATTTGATTTGTAAGTTAGAAAATAAATATTATATAGAATAGATATATTTTAATTCTTAAATGAGTAAAAAATATTACGCATTGGGGATCACAGAGACATGTAAAATATTTTGAAATAATAAGAATTTACCATCTCATCATTTGGGATTCTGAGGTGAAAACATGTACAGTGATTCCTCGTTTTTTGCGGTTAATGGAGACCAGAACCTTCCTCAAAAGCTGTAAAAGTTCAAAGTAGGATTTACTTCTAGGAATTTTCGTGTATGTCTGTACTCTAATGTTTTAAATATGTAAACAGTATTTATACTTTAAACATTTAAGGCAAAATTACGACAGTATACGTATTTATTTAAAAGTGTTAGTACTAATTAATAAGGTAAATTACAAAACCTTATAGAGTAATAAACATTAATCAATATTGCTTTCTGAGAGATTTGAAGAGTCTTGTGTTGGTGGAGGAGGAGAGGCTCTCACTTGACTCGTAGAAGCATTAGGCTCAATCAGAGACGTTTCTGCTGAAGGCGCTGACGGTAGAGTCAGGGGGCTTTACCTTGGAGAGAAACATGGTGATGGATAGTTGTCTTTTTTTTCCCTTTTGCTTCAAAATTCCCCTATACATGGACATAACCCAGTGAACGCTATTGATGATATCGACAGCTCGAACCATATTGTCGTCAATGCCTTGTGCAAATTGTTGCACTGCTCTTGCCATGTTGCACAATTGTTGCAGATTTTTCAGGGTTAAAGCCTCGCTTTTCAGCTTCTTCTTCGTCTTCCTGTGTGTTTTCTTCCTCACTTGCAGACTTTGCCATCTCAAGAACGTCTTCATCAGTCAGTGGGTCCAAATGTCAATCGTTAAAGGCGCTGATGTTTTCTTTTGTCATGTCGACAATTCTTTCATTCCTTATGATGTGAGACAGCCTCACCGTCTTATCCACTTCTGAGTGCTGAAATGCCTTTATGAGAGCCCGTGTATGTACTCTGATTCCACTCATCTCTTTGTTTGACATGCAGGAACCCTTCTCTCTCGCTCATCCACATGAAACACCGCTGCTTTCCCCAATGTGGCTGCCGACATGATTATATTTTTTTAATCTTTATTTTTGATGAATATTTAGGAAAAATCCGCTAAGCTCTGAAGCCGCAAAACATGAAGTGCGAAGTGGCGAGGGAAGATCCGTACATCCTATTATGTACGGATGTGATCTAACCAATAAAAGAGTGAAAATTTAGTCATGTGATGACGCAGGTGTAGCAAAACTAAGTTGTATGAAGAAGGTACATACAAACTACTGAAGCAAGCAGGAAATAATTTGAAGTTACCAGTTTTTTAGAATGAGAAGAGAGAAACAAAATGATTTCGTCAAGAGAGCAATTTAAGAGTTGTCCGAAATTTATTTGTAAAAACAATATTGATTAAGTTGATTAGATTAAAGTTAAAATGTCATTACAAACATTTCTATTATATATATATATATATATATATGTGTGTGTGTGTGTGTGCGTGTGTACGTATATATGGATATATGGATATATGTATATTTATATAATATATATATGTATATATGTTATATATTTATTTATTTATTTATATTTATAGATTTATCATACATACAAACACTTATATATATATATATATATATATATATATATACATATATATATGTATGTATATATATGTATATATATATATATATATATATATATATATATATATATATATATATATATATATATATATATATATATATATATATATATATATATATAAATGCAATAAATTATTTCCTCTAGTCACAATAATTATGTAGACCCTATTATTTTTACTTGTCCGGGATACTTGGCAAGAAGAAGCCTATGCAGCTACCAGTAATAACGATGCAGTCGGCCCACATTGAAGAAATCAGCACAAGTCTAATTAAAACCCTACTTTAGAACTGTTAAAAAGGGACATCTTCACTAGTCAACGACAGACAAGTGAAAGACACAAAAATCAGTTTACCCGAAGAGAGGTGTACCTAAGAGGGAAGACATAGAATTTTCCCAAGGGAGAAGAAACTTAGTCAGCGAATTTAAGTGTTAAGATCAGTAGAAAATCCTAGCCATTTTCAGGCGAAAGCTGGAAAACGTGTTGAGTGGACAGAAAATTTACATCTATTGTACAGAAATCTTTGCGAAATGTATTGAAAGAATTTTAAGTCGAGGACGCTCCTTTGATTAAGACATTTAAAGTCTGAGAAAAATATTTTAAGGAATTAGAATGGGACAGAGGAGGTTTTTAAGAAAATATTAGAGTTAAATAGTTTTGATATATTACATATATATATTTGCCGTGTACATTATTTAGAAATTAAATGGCATTATTTTGTATAAATGTATTAACTATGAAATATATCAAATACGAATACATGTATACATGTCATTAAACAAATGGTAACCATATAAAATGCAATTTTATTAATGTCAAATAGTGTAACTTCGAGCAAATTTAAGCAAAAGACATTATACCATTTCTAATATCTTCCAAACACTTGAGTGTAAATGAACGAATTTTGTAAATTTTATTCAATGAATACAAAACATTAATTTAAACCTCTTTATCCCTTTATTTCTCAATATGAAATTGAGGAAATTAAATTCTAAAAATATTTATTTCTGATAACTGTATTATTGCAGTATTGCCATTAAAGTTATTTTGAACGTTTTTAGTTCTTTCCCGTGATGTAGCATGGATATTGGATTATAAATTTATATTATAGTATTAAAGGTATATGGTAAGTTTGAATTGTTGCAAATATTAAATATCACAATAAAATTAGTATAGTTTTTTTTTAATATTCAATTAAAAGTATCTTGACGAAATTACTTCTGAATGACTTAAAGTTATTCAACATTTTTAATTGTATATAAAATATTATATCAATTTCCGGATTTGGGATTTAAAAATAAATTTGAAACATATTTAATCCTCTTACACAAGTTTTATAAAATATCTTTAAAATCATACACCATGAATAGTTTTACTGACATTTACAGTTAAAATAAGGATATGTAACTACTTCTATGATATATTGTTATAATTGGAGAGAAACAAGCAATTTATTCATTTACATTTAACCCTCCGAGTGGAACATATCGAGGAAAAAAAGTCTCCAAAAACAAGCTAAAGGTTTACTTTATCAGTCTCCAAATTGTTCTATGATTTTTTACTTCACCCTTAGTCGACTAGAATGGAATACGGAAAACCCACCTTCGTTATTGTCCTTTTACTTCCAGTTATAAATAGATATATAAATTGATATTATAGATTTTCATTTTTTATACACATAAAACTTGCCAAGTCTCGAAGATCACCCCATAAAAAATAATTCATTCTAAAAGTACAAATAAGAATAGTCTTTGAGAGACTTATTTATATTTTTTACGAAAGTCATCCAAGATATTTAAGTGGTGCAATTAGAGACACATCCGTTACCGCAAATGAAATACTTCAAAATAGAGATTTAAAAAGTCATGAAAAACTTCAGCGTGTTTGTGCCTCAGGGGAGGGGGTGCATTCCTCAATAAATGTTAGTCAAAGAGGTTTGCAGTTTCTAAACAATCGACCGGACCCTCCTACCGCAAAATTCCATGAGGGAAAGCACTTGCAGATATGTGCATTACATCCCTTTTCGGAGCATTTTTGGAGGTCGAAAATTGTTCTTGACAAACGTTTTGAAGACATCATTGCTTTGGCGGAATTGTATGTGCGAATCGCTTAGAGGATTAATTCAGTTTGTTATACAAAACCTATAAAACATACTTTTATATCAAAAAGAAAATATACGTTAGCATTTTTAAGTGCGTACATTAAATTCAAATCAAAAAATCCTTTTAAACTTTGTGTTTGTAAAAGAAAAGCTTTGAAAATAAATTAGATCTGTGACCGTTTCTTAAATGTATAATTCGAAATGTAAAAGTGATTTACTTTTTTACATTTAACTCAATCCGCAGTTTCTCAGTCGGCAAAGGCAACGCTCTGGTACTTTAGGGTTGCGGGTTCGGAACCCTAGCCAGCCTAAAATCCGCTGTGTTCGTTAAAAGTGACTGAGGCCTGTATAAAATAGGTTCGTGGTCACAATGTCCTCCAACTTCTCTATGAGTACCTCTGGGGGTGGTAGGCCAATCCTATGGATCTTCTGCTTGGCCCCTGATTCAAAAGTACGAGGACCACTTGAGCGTAAGTCGTACTTTCATCCTAGCAGCGCTCGTTGAAACGTAAGGCACAACCCTTTGCCTAAATACGTGTATAGTATGGCTAAATCGTGCTCGGTTAGACCAAGTAGCATCAGAAAGAAGATCACAGAACTCAGTCTATTATACAAAACTTATAAAATATACTTGTATCTT
>CM063511.1:145773395-145775895 GCA_032207245.1 Pardosa pseudoannulata | reverse complement strand
TAAGAATAAAAGTTGTAGTTGTGGGCAAAACAATTGGCTTATCGCCAACAAACTTTCTAAATATTTTTCCTTGTTAGAACTACAAGAAATTTTTATTACTAGCTATCAAACCAAAAGTCATACATTCAGCTTTAAGTGAAAATCTATACATATTTTTGTTTTTAAAATTAATTTTAAATGTAAAATTAAAAAAAGAAAGATTCATATATCAGCATTATATATATAAACAATGATAAAATTAAATTTTTAATCCTGAGATTTCATGTCTCTTATCCCATAAAACTCCTTTAACGAGATACATCACTTTTATAAAACTTCAAAAATTCGATTTTCTTTCATTTTTAAAATTTTTGGATATTTCTCAATCATTCTAAACAATCTTCATTGAAATATTAGTATTAGAACTTGTAAAATTTTAAAATATATACATTTAATATCAAAGCTTTAAAGGAAAATTTAAAAACTTTAAATACATTTTACTGAAAATGATATTTTTCTATCTTGTGCGTAGTGTCTGTAAGCATAAAAATATTGCACACATTCACGTCAAATTGTCCCGATCAATACATCAAACACCTATGATGAAACTCTACCTATTTTTCTAGTTGTTGTTTATATAATTTAGATTTTATAGTATTTGAAATGGAATTCTTAAATGGTTTTCTAGCATTTTTGAAAATTCAACCTCTTGGTGTCACATTTTCTTATTTCTCAAAAATTTAAATCGGTGAAGAAAGATACCTAAAAATCCTTATTTACAAAAAGCAAATGTATTAACTCTCTGACTGCTCATCCTGCGACTTCCACGAGCAATTCAAACGTTGCAAAATTTGCTCATCCCGAGATTTTCGCAGGCATGTGTTTTTTATTCCTTTATTAAGAAGCACATTCCGCCTTTTCACCGTTTCACCAGTGGTATAAATTATATATGGTATTAGACATTTTAAATCGGTTTTATAATTAGATTGTACAAAAAAGCAAATATATAACAACTCTGATAGCTCATGTTTCCACAGAATTAAATGTTGCAAAATTTGCTCATACGAGATTTTCGAGGGCAATATTTTTTTTTATTAAGAATTACATTCCGTTTTTGAAAGCCGTTTCTCAGTGGATAAAAATATATAGTATTAAATCTAATTAGGTAATAAATAGAATTATATGACAAGATCTATAGCTGTATTAGATAACAGAATTATAGATAGTATGTTATAAATAGAAATTAACTGTATTTCAATTGAAGTTTATTAAAAAATAAATTTTTATGTGATAACATCTCAAATTAGTTTTCTGAAAGCTGTTTTGATAAAAGTTAAAAAAATCTTTTAAAAAAATTAGTATTTCACTTCTCCATTTTTTTATATATAAAATGTTTTATATATTTTATATACAAACTATATATATATATTAACATATAAAGAAAATATGTATATGTATATATAAATATATGATAATATATATATATATATAAAATATATAATATATATATATATATATAAATATATATATATATATATATATATATATATATATATATATATATATATATATATATATATATATATATATAATATATATATATATATATACTTAAAACTATGCAGCAAAAGAATACACAATTTTCACATGTACAAGAGATCTCGGTTTACAAATTGAGCAGTCAGAGTAAATAAATTTCTGTTAAGTCTCTGCACAATGTGTTCGAACTGATTAGAAAATTAGTAAAAAATTTAAACAATCTCCCATTTTTTACTTTATATAAAAATGTTTATTTTTTAGAAACAAACTGAATTCAACAGAATTAATTAAATTAAAGAACACATACTGAAAATGCTATAAATTTACGATAATAATTAAAAAAATATGATAAGATGAAAAATAAAATAAAAATAAAATTATCCCATTAAAATTTGCTTATTGTTATTTGTCCCATTAAAACAGTATTTAAAATACAAGAATATATAAAATGTGAGAAGCATGAAGTGCACAAATCATTTTGTTGAGAGTTAGAAACATGTATGTAAGCTTGTTTAAATTTTCCAGCATTACCTAAAGTATATATATATTCGAGTTGGCAACACATATATTGACAAATGTCCTTTCACAGAGTCGTAAATTCATATAAGAATATTTATTTTTTAACTTTTTAATTACCATTACATTTTCAAAAGTAAGCAGTAAATAAAACAATTAAATTGCCATATTATATGCAATAAAATAATGCTGAAAAGAAAATTGAAATATCTATTTACCTCTTAGTAAATCCTTTTATCCAAACATGTACATTAAAACTACGGTAGAAAAATTCCCTCGTTAAATTCTAAATTTGCATTATATAAAATTCTATAACAATCTTAAAATTATAAATATGTGTATATATATATAACTATTAATTATATGTTTAATATTTCTACTATACGGTTAGACTATTTATTTCGAAATTACTGTTATAAGAACATATATTTAACAGTTATTTTGCTAACAAATATGTAATATATAT
>CM063511.1:145735895-145768395 GCA_032207245.1 Pardosa pseudoannulata | reverse complement strand
TATATATATATATATATATATATATATATATATATATATATATATATATATATATATATATATATATACATATAGATACATATATATACATAGTTTAAACAAATATGTAACGTATGTATATAAATATAAATAAATATATAGATACATATAGATATATATATAGATACATATAGATACGTATATATACATAGTTTAAACAAATATGTAACGTATGTATATAAATATAAATATATATATATATATATATATATATATATATACTTTGACCTTTGACCTTTGACTAAGTTCATTTAAAAAAACTTTCCTAAATTCATATAAAAATGTTAATTTTTTAATTGAAGCATTTTATAACCATTATATTTTCTAAAGTAAGCAGTAAGTAAAATATTTAAATTGCCATATTATATGGAATTAAATACTGATCAACAGAAAATGGAAATTTCATTTTACCTCTTAATAAACCTTTTATTCAATCGTGTGCATTAAAACTTCGGTAGACAAATTCCCACGTTTCATTCTAAATTTACATTGTGGATAAAATTTCCCGAAACAGTCTTAAAATTTACCTGAAAAGAGCATGTGCATCATCTGGAATAACTATTAATTATCGCAATGTTTATATGCATTTCTACTCTAACGGTTAGACTATTTATTTCGAATTCCCTTCTGTTCGAGCTAAGAACATATATCAGCGAACAGTTCCATTTTGCTAATGGCCGCTTTCTAAAGTTGCGTTAAAGTAAATCAGTTTTCAGATGAACACGTTATTACAATTGTTCAAATTTAAAATGTTTATAAGTGAGTGGGTAGGTTATAATATTAATGCATATTAACTTGCTGTTTCAAGATTAGGGGTGTAATGCAAGAGAATGACTCCCGGATTTTTGGAAGTAAATCCACTAAGTTTTAATTATGTAAACGATAAATGGATGTGACTGTTCTTTACTATTCGAATAAAATGATTTATATGAGAAACATTTATGCATTAGTATACAGTTATATATCTTTGCATTCATGACGTTAGTTGGATATGCTTATGTGGTGTAAAGTACTTATAAACTTTCTGTAAACGCAAATATAAAAGTGAGAAGTTTTAGAATATACTTATAATTCAATTGGCTAGAATAGTTAAAACAGATATGTAATGTTTATATATATCTATATACATATATATATATATATATATATATATATATATATATATATATAAATATATAGATATACACACACATATATATATATATATATATATAGATATATATATATATCTATATACATATATATATATATATATATATATATATATATATATATAAATATATATATATACACACACATATATATATATATATATATATATATACATAACATATTTGTCTAAGCAACTAAACTATTGAAGTAAACACTCATGGTACATTGTCCATAAAAGAACTTAAACATTATTTTAGAGCTAAGAAAACTACATTAAACTCTGTAAAAGGCAAAAAAAAAAAAGAATGATACAAAAACAATTTGCTTGTACAGAATTTGGACCCACAACAAGACCGATTCCTTCATAGAGAAATTTCCATAGTGATCACTCTCAGCTGTAAAAATGATCTTAGATATTTAAAAAAAGTGAGAAACATGGGGAATGGACAGAAAAATAGAATGTCATGCAAGTCTAGCTTTGAGATACCGCAAAAGAATTTTAAATTTCGGCCACTTCTTAAAATGAGATATTTTTTGGCTAAGAAAATAGATTAAAAGGAATAAAGAAAAAGAGGAGAAATTTTAAGAAATTGTGTAATTATAATAATTTTGATATATTACATATATATAATACATGTATATATATGCATATATATTATATTATATATATATATATGTATTTGCAATATAAACAGTATATATAAGATACGATCCGAGTGGTTTAAGGCATGGAAGACACATTTAATTTCATATATAAAAACTTCTTTATTGTAATCCATCTGTCCAAGTCTATACCATTTAGATATCCTTTGTTCTCATATTTTGCCACGAAAAGCGTGGAGGATATTATCAGCCCAAGTTCCCTCTCAGAACTGTTTTTATTTTGAAGTTGCTACCTAAGAAAATTCCTATGTCCAATTCCACTTCGGCTTCTTTAATCTGTATAGTTCCGCTTGTGGGAGTGTCTTTCTCGTATTACGTCATCGTTCATGAATTCTAACTTTTTTAATTATAACTCTCTTAATTTTTAATCCCATTAATAAACCTGAGACACACACAGATATACAATACAAAGAGAGAAAATTTAGTTGAACTTAATAATTAAATATGTATGTATAGCTATTTAAAACACTACAACCGAAGTTGTTATATGACTATGGGTTACATGACTATGCAAATTAGAGTGTGTATGATCGTGTGTATATATAAATTTATATATATATATATATATATATATATATATGTGTGTGTGTGTGTGTGTGTGTGTATGTAATTTTTTTATTTATTTGTGTATTTATTTAAAATAATTCTATTAAAATAATCATTTGCTCTATCTTTTTAACTTTCCACTTTTTTAGAATAATAATGATATTCCAAGTTCATTTTACAATTACAATTATATATATCTTTATCTAATGCATTTTTAATTCTTAAAATTTTCCTGATATTAATTAAGGATGTTTAGTTCCATAAACTAAAAACAATCTTCAACCGTTTTTTGCTTTTGTAACCAAGCTTTACCTAATTAGAAATTAATATATGCAAACACTTATATCCCCTATATACTAATAGCCTAAGTTATCTGTACGTCTGTCCTCCAATTTATGAAGCGGTTGGACCTGGAATGGATAGAAGCATCCATTCAAAGCGAGTAAAGTTTATCTATCGATCCGATTCTAAAATACATTTGTATAAATATGCTTCATATCATAGCAAAAAATACTGTCGTCTTTAAAACATTCGATATCCACCCCTTCCTTCCTTTTCGAGAGTTTAATGCCATTATTTTAAGCACTATATTCCCCGGTTAATGACAAATTGAGATTAAATTTATCCATTTATCACTTAATAAATAAGTAAAAATTACAATTTTTTCTAGCATTGTGACATCATTCATTTCAACATCTCATTTAATCATTTCATATTTTAAATTATTTAAATATCGTCTACACTATTTTAATATCTTTTATCACTGAACTTACATATTATGTGAATGATTTTTTTTATATTTGGCTTAAATAATAGATCAGGTACATACATGATAATTTTAAATTGAATCATCGATTATTTTTTGTTGCAATGAAACTGTTACCACTTTATTAACAATAAATTCTTTTCATATAAGTCTAGGAGTCTATTTCACGGACTAATAAATATCTAGCTTTTAATTTATATACATTTGGAAATTAAGAAGTTTGTTCTTTTGTGTGTTTGTTTATTATACATAACTACACGGTTTGACTAAATGAATTCAATGTGATTCTAAACTGCATTACAGGACGGGAGACTTTAGAGGAGTATGACGATAAAAAAATTATTGAGAGTGAACCAGATGGTTCTCAGCCAAAAAGCAAACCATTTTTTACCTGCCTCATTGGGTACTTAACAGTTCTGGAATACTAAAAATTTTACTAATCCCGTCATATGATGGGCTATATGCTAGTTATTGTAGATGTGTAATGAAACCTGTTGTACATTAGACTGATTGATCTATATGCAAATTTACAATTTTTAAGTATATTTGTGAAGAAGTAATGCTTAGACAGTTTTTAGAAAAGGAGTGTGTAACGTGTCTGTCACATCTTTAAATTTTAAACTGTAAAATCCATAAAAATTTTTAATTTTAAATTTCTTTAATGTTTATATTTTTTATGATTAAAAACAAAGTTGTTACAGAAGAAAAATATATTACCACCAACTAACCTTGTAAATTTTTAACAGAATCGCAACTGCACAAAATTTTTATTACAATCAATCAGGCTCATACACTAAGATTTTTCACTTCAAATTAAGATTATAAAAGAGTTAAAAAGATAAAACTTTAAATGATACAAAGTCAAGTATTGACCAGAAAATCATATTTTAAGAGATCTGTAAATGAAACTTGTATTAAGTAAAATCAAAGGTATAGAATAAAAATGTAATTAATATACATAGAAATAAAATATTAATATAAATGAATAATTGAAAACAGTAATATGTTAAAATTTTAAATGGCATTAAAGTTAGTTTACTACCAAATAAAAAGAAAATACCTTCGAATTTTTTTCAATTGGAAAATTGCTTCAAAATTCAAATTTCTGATTTGAAATCCTTTCTTTTTAACTAAAATACGGTGTATCACACTTTTTGTTCCACCTATCCCCTGCGAGTGTGACATTTTTGTGAAACTCTTCGGTTTCTTTCTAATAAAAAAATTAAAAAAATGAGTTAAAATTTACACTTTTAAAATATTAATTTAAACGAAAGTTGTAATGTGCGATTAATTTGATTAACTGTAGAGATTGCTTTCATGCAAATGATTAAGGTTTTTATTGTGTTACAGTATTCCATATTTGATTTTGATTTTGATTAAAATAATTTCGTACAAAATATTTTTTCTTACATATTTTAGCATTTTCTTACCTTTTAGCATTTCTATTGGAAGCACCGAGTAGTAAATTTTATTTTACCACATTATGTGGAATAAACAGTCATTTTCTCCAAACATGTGTATTAAAACTCCGGTAGAGAAATTCATCTGTTTCATTCTAAATTTGCATTACAGATTAAATTCCGCGAAACTATCTTAAAATTCACCTGAAAAGAACATGTGCATCATCTGAAATAACTATTAATTATCCAATGTTTATATGCATTTCTACTCTAACGGTAAGACTATTTATTTCGAAACCCCTTCTATTCGAGCTAAGAACATACATCTGCGAACAGTTTCATTTTGCTAATGGGTGCTTTCTAATGTTGTAAATGAAATAATTGCTATAACGAACGCGCTAATGTGAGTCAGTTTTTAGTTGAACACGTTTTACAATTGTTCAAATTTAAAATGTTCATAAGAGAGTAAGGAAGTTATAATATTAATATATATTAACTTGCTGTTTGAAGATTCTGGTTTGTAATTGGCGAAAATGATTCCGAGAATTTTGGGAAGTAAATCCTCTAAGTTTTACTTAAGGAAACGATAATGGATGATTGTACTAGAATGTTCTTTGACTATTTGAATAAAAATGGTTTATATGAGAACCAATTATGCGTTAGTATAGGACTATATATCTTTACATTCATAAAGTTAGACGGAGATCCTTATATGGTTTAAAGGACTTATAAACTTTCTCTTCAACTTCAAGAATATAAATGCAAAAAAGTTTAGAATTTATAGTTCATTTGGTGAGTTTGGTTAAAATAGCAATATACATATATGTATATATATATAAATGTATGCATACATATGAGATGTATATATATATATATATATATATACAAATACATATACATATTCATACATATATATATGTAATATATCAAATATATTTAACTAAATCTCCTCTCTCCCATTCTAATTTTTTAGAATATTTTTCCCATCCTCTAAATATCTTAATCAAAGGAGTGTTTTCGACTTAAAATACTTTCGATACAATTCAAAAAGCTTTCATTTCTATAGATGTAAATTTTCTGTCTATTCAACACGTTTTCCAGCTGTCGCCGGCAAATGGCTATGCTTTTTTTCCTTATCTTAGCACTTAATTCGCTGAGTAAGTTTTTTCTACCTTGGGAAAATTATTTCTGTCTTCGCTCTTCGGGGCATCTCTGTTCGAGCAGAGTGATTTTGTGTCTTTTTTTCCCTTTGTCAGTCATTGACTAGTAAAGATGTCAATTTTAGAAGCTCTGAAATAAAGTTTTAATTAAACATGTGCCGTTTGTTAAACGAACAACTGCATCGTTTGTTATTACTTCTACTTTATTATTCTTCTCCTAACGCAGTAGTCCGGGCAAGTAAAAATTCTAAGGGATACATAATTATTGTAACAAGAGGAAAATATATTACATATATATATGTATATATATACAATGAGAAAAAATTGTATTTAAACTGTGTAATTATGTGTGTATGCATGTACATTGATTTAAAACAGTAGAACCGTTGTGCTTTTACGGAATTACGTGACTATATGCATTAGTGTGTCTGTATATAAATATATAAAGAAGCACATTATATTTTTTATATAATGCTTTTGTCTATTAGTGTATTTATTTAAAATAGTCGTACATCTATTAAAATATTCATTTGTTAATATGTTTTTAACTTTTCACTTCCGTAGCATATCAATGATATTCCAAGCTCATCTTACTGTTATCATTAAATATATCTTTATCTAATGTATTTTTAATTATCGAAATCTTTCTCAGATTAATTAAGGATGACAAATTCTATAAACTAATAATAACTTTCAACCATATCCTGCGTTTATAACCAAGCTCTACTTAATGAGAATTTAATTTATGCACTTTGATGAATGTAGTTGTGTATTGGAACCTGTTGTATATTTGACCGATTTTTGCATCATATATTTTACAATTTTTACATATATGTCTGACAGGTGTAGTGGTATGACAAATTCGATGAAGGAACAGTGTAATTTGTAATGAAAAATGTAATGTAATTTGTGTGTCACATGATTAATTTTAAATTGTAAAAAACCATAAAGTTTTATACTTTTTTTTAAATTTAAATATTTATTTTTTAATAATTTATAAACGAAGTTATTGTGAACAAAAAATACCTTTTTGCAGAATAACAGCTTATTATTATTATTATCATTCAAGCTAATGTCATACACTTTGATTTTCCGATTCAATTTAAATTATTGAAAGGGACACAAAAAATAAAAGAGAAGAATAAATGATGCCCAATCAAATAATAACCAGAACCCATTTTTTAATGGCATCTATAAATAAAAGAATAATAGTGTTTTGTATATTTCATTATGTGAAATAAAATCAAAGGTTTAGAATAAAAATATAATTGATATACTATAGAAATAATTTATTAATGAACTATTTTATATATATTAATGAACTATGAACTATTTTATATATATTAATGAACTATTGAAAACAGTAGTATTTCGGAATTTTAATTCGCACGAAACTTGTTTTTCCAAAAATTTAGAAAATGCCTTCAATATTTATAAATTTTAAAATATCCTAGTTTGATCTTCTGATTTTAACAGTTTTCATTTTAACCAAAATATAACGTGTCATACTTTTTGTTAGCCCTCTCCTTGTCAGAAACTGTCATACTTGCAGAGACAACCTCCCCCCTTCCAAACGTGACATTTCTGAAATGTCTACGGCATTCTTGGATCACTTTTTGTTAATTAAATAAAGGATACGTCAGCATTTACACTTTTAAAATCTTAATTTAAACAAATATTGTAGTTTGGGTGTTTTAATTTGATTAACTGCGAACGTTTATTTTATCTTCCCTCTGTATAAGGTAATTATTGTGTTGCTATAATGCATATTTTATTTTGATTTTGATTGAAATGAATTCATATAAACTATTTATTTCTTTACCAGTTTTAACATTTTCTTACATTTTATCATTTCTATAAGAAGCAAAATATATAACATTTTATTTTGCCATATTGTATGGAATAAAATAAATTTTCCACAGCAAATTCCAATTTATTCACATCTTAGATAATCATTTTCTTGAAATATGTCTGTTAAAACTTTGATACATAAATTCAATCGTTTCATTCTAAATTTCAAGGAGCGCTGTTCTTGGTATCGTAGTTCGGGAGTTTGAATCGCGTTGATGTAAGGGGGTTCGAAGCTGTTTGGAATTGTCTTTAAGTATTAGTCCCGGGCTCATAAACAATAACAAAACAGTAGACGGTAGTGTTCTAAGCCAAATCAAATCAAATATTTTTAATATTATCGTGTTACCGCACCATATATTATATTTTCATTTTTGTTAAAATAAGTGCATATAAAAATATTTATATTTTAATTGTTTAAACATTTAATTACCATTATAGTTAAAAAAAACCAGTAAATAACTTTCAAATTATCATATTAAATGCAATAAAATAAACTTCCACAGTAAAATCAAATTTATTCGCATCTTAAACGATCATTTTCTCGAAATATGTCTGTTAAAACTTGGATACATAAATTCAATCGTTTCATTCTAAATTTTCATTTCAGATAAAATTCCACGAAATAATCTTAAAACTCACCTGAAAAGAACATGTGCATCCTCTGGAATAACTATTAATTATCGCAATGTTTAGATACATTTCTACTTTAACGATTAGACTATTTGTTTGGAATTCCCTTCTGTTTAAGCTAAGGACATACATCTGCGAACAGTTCCATTTTGCTAATGGCCACTTCCTAAAGTTGCAAATGAAATGCTTGCTACCATGGTCGCGTTCAAGTGAATTAGTTTTCATTTGAACACGTTTATACAATTGTTTAAAATTAAAATATTTATAAAAGAGTGGGTAAGTTCTAATATTAATGCTAATTAATTTGATGTTTCAAGATTCCGGGTGTAATGTGGGAGATTGATTCCAAGATTTTTTGGAAGTAAACCCACTAAGTATTACTTACGGAAATCATAAATGGTTGTTGCTACTAAAATTCTCTGTGACTATCCAAATAAAATATTGTATTATATATGAGTTAGAATACGATGTGATGTCGCTAAACCCCATTGGCTTCACAAATAGGTTTTGTTAAAGCCGAGGGCATGGCGGCACTCTCTCTGGGTTTTTGACACTACACTACAAAGGGTTTTCGACTCTACCACGCCTTCAGATGTCCGAGATGAATTGGAAGATCGGGAGGGACAACGAAATGTCAGACTGTGAGGCGTCACCGAAGCAACCAATCAGAGGCTACCAGGAAGGCGACATGGGAAAAAAATCCAATGGGAAGAGGTGAAAAGTGACGTCAGACCTCGAGAGTTTTTCCCCACGATGTAAAACGAACGGAGGTTCGACTTGCGGCGGTTTTTTTAGAGCTTTTCTCCAGCTTTTTTGTGGGACTCAAGGAGATCCAGTTGTACCCCTGTACAACGGTATCTGTCGCCACCTGTCCGCAGATTGTTTTTTAGGTTGGCCTTGAACATGGAACTTTTAAGTCCGCACCAGCCCGCCTGAGCTCTGTGATTTCCATTTGGAAAATTTGTACATAACTCTATTTTAATCAAGAATAAACGTTGTTATTGTTTCTAAGCTATACTTCGTGTCATAAACACTTCCACACCCACATGCTACACGAATATCCCGTAATTTTACAACGGTTACTAATCTTTACATTCATGATGGTTAGATGAAGATCCTTATATGGTGTAAAGTATATATAACCTTTCTCTTTAATCGTAGGAATATAAAATAGAGAAATTGTAAAATTTAATACAAAATTCGAATGGTTAAATTAGTTAAAACACAAATATCTATATACACAAGTAAAGAGAAAAATTGTGTAGTTAAACGGGGTAATTATATATGTATGCATGCACATGTATTTACGACTACCAGCTATGCGCATTAGTATATATTATATATATATATATATAATATATATATATATATATATATATATATATATATATAATATATAATATATTATATATATATATATATATTATATATATATATTATATATATATTATACATATAAATATATATATATATATATATATATAACATATTTATATATAATATATAATATATTTATGTATATACAAATATATAATATATATATATATATATAAATATATATATAAATATACATATATATTTCCTCAAGAAAAAAAGTTAAATAAAAATATTTCAAAACTGTGCAGACTAATAGAGATAAATCATAGTACATATATGGTAGTATTATATAATATAAAAATATACGTTATAATATAAAAGATGTAGTTAAGTATAAAAATATATTACATTGTAAAAAATATGATTTTTATAAATAAAAAAATGTTTAAAAATGAAGATACATTTTAAAATCTTGGAATATATTTGAGAAAAACCTGCCAAAAATGGAAAAAAATTTCTCTTTAATTTAGTCCGTTAATATAATCAAAATTTTAGAAATAAAGTATTTTTGAAAGAAAAATAAAGTCTTAAGCGAAATAACTACTATTTTCAATGTTTTAACATATATGGGAGATGCTAATGGACTACCTTATTTTTTACTCAAATTCCAGGTAATTAAATACTACGACATAATTTTCTGGATAAATATAATGCACTTATACAACAATGTTATTATTTATATTAACGATAATGAATTCTAGGTCCATCCGATTCCATTGATTTTCGCAAATGCTATACGGTATCCGAGAATTTGCGACAAAGATCTCGAAACTGACGAACATTTCGCGGGAAAGTATTTCTATCTATGGGGGAAATGGTAAATTACATATTATGCATTGGAAGAAATAATTTCAGGGTCCACTGAATTGAAATACCGTTTAATCTCTTGTCCGAACTCAGGTCGGGCATTCCAAAATTGGGATATTTGCGTTGCCAGAACTGAGTTCGAGCGACAAAGGCAAGGGATTAAAGCACTTAAAATGTACAAGACGCATTAACCCATTAACTCCCGGATATTTCTGGTGACTATATATTAGTAAATACCTAACTTAGAAGCTATTATAGACACCTGAAACTAAAACAAAATATGAAATTTAAACACCTTTAAATATGACATCAAGTCATCATTAGTGAGGAGGATAAGATGTCTATAAAAAAAGGAAAACTTCGTGATAAGATTTTATTTATCATGTGAGAAAAGTACTGAGAAGAGATGACTTATTACAGATATGGCTATTTGCCATGATTTTGACCGGTATACGTTCAGAATACGGTCATAATACGTTCCTATTCTAAGCTTGAAAATCATAAAATGCCGTTAGAATTGACAAAATTATAGCTAACATCATATTTCAAAACTTGGGAGATTATTCATAAGATTAATATCTATTTCCATTAAAAAGTAAAAATCGTTTCAAGAAAACAAAAACTCTACAAACAATTTTTGACTTTCCTCAAATAAGGACGCTGGGCGTTAATGGGTTAAAAAGAAAATTGGCTTATAAGGAAATATTTCTATATTATTAAATGAACTTAATACGATAAAAGGCTATTAAAATAAGATTATTTCTCATTTGACCAACGAAATGTTCCTAAGTTCATAACAGCTTGAATTTATTTTATGGTAGAATAATGACTAAGAGGCACTGTGTAAACTTTCTTTGAAACCACGTCACGTTCGACTTTGTTCCCGAATTTTCATCTGTGAAATTCGCAGAATTTTTGTGAGGAAGGGTACATTATTTTATCTCTTCCAAATATGAACATTATGCGAAATATTCAAATTTTGTTTGGCCTATTTGTTTCTTATCAACATATTTCTTTTTTAAGATATATATCTTTTTATCCTTGTATAAAAATTATTTGTGTTTCGATTCATTTATTTTGTTTATATCTATGGAGATAAACTTTGCTTCTGAATGCTTCTTTTTTCACTGTCAAAACTTTATAAATTTACATTTTAAAAGTATGTTTTCAATTTTTTTATTGAATTGAGAATATATTATTTTGTGAAGCAAATTATATTAACACTAAACATATCAGCACGTAATACATACCAATTTCTATTATAGCCGGTCAAATAACCGGACTTTATGCTTCCCGATTGAATGTATGAACATGGATATTTGAAAGGAAATGAACAAATAAACTTTATTATAATTAAACAAAATGTTAGATTGTCAATTTTTATGCATTACAAACACAAAAAATATGAATTTTTAATTCATTACTTATATAATTTTTTACAATTGTATTACCAGCCATTTGACCGGTTTTGTATGTTTAGTTTTAAGATGTACATAGCAATTAGGATTCAACAAACATTATAAATTCACTATTATATTTTGTAATATTATATTGCTTATAGCAAATAAAATACTAGTTTAATATTGCCACTACAACTATGCATCAGTGGTTGCCCAAATTAATCAAAATTCTCAGCAACGTCCTGTGTCTGAAAGTTAATGTGAGTTACCGATAGAAAACACGTTATTAAAATAACAATGTTTTAAACCTTAATATCTAAATACATGAATTTTATTTATGAAAATTTAACACTATATATAGGTTAAATGACTGCTAATGTACATGTGAACAATGCGATGGGTAATGAATTAAAATAGAAATAAAAGAAATAAATATTAGATAAATAAAATAAAAAATGAAATTTATTTATTTATTTTCCAAATGCCTAACAATTAGCTCCTGATCTATTAATTCACAGGCTCTCCAATACTTTTTAACAATGAAATCATACTTAGAAAGTACAACACAAATAACGAAAAAATAAAGAAAAGAAATAAAAGAAATAAGTATGTATTACGGGTTGGTATGTTTAGTGTTAACAGTATCTTATACAGTACTAATGTCATACAAATTATAACGATACTTTGTACACTATAAACTCTCTTTTAACCAGAATCATACTATCAGGATTGCGGTTTATACGAAGTCCGAATTTTCCTTAGCTGAACGATGGCCGATTGGTTAGGGTGCTGTCATTCACTACCGGAGTTCGTGGGTTCGAATCCCACAATGGCATGGATGTTTCTTTCGAAACCGATTTTAAGCTGTAGGTCCCGGTCTCATTATCCCTCCTGTTGCAAAAAGTAGACCATAGAACTTCAAATAAAACCTGGATAATCCTTACACAGTAGATCATATAAGGATTACAGAATAGAGTCTCTATTAAACAAAATCGGATTATCCAGAATATGGATTATCTATAATCCGGATATTATTTATGGTAGATTTTCTAATGTATAAGGAATATACCGCATACTCTTTATTAACCAGGAGTACATTCGTCCGGATTAGGGATTATCCATAGTCCGAGAAATTATTGTAGGATAGAGTATCTATTGAATAAAAATTATGGTATGTAAATTATTGTATGAAATTTTTTTGAATTTTTAAATGGTAAATCCCTTTAAGGGAGATATATTCTATTAGACATAACATTTGAATTCTGATGTATATATTTAAAAATTATCTTGTGGTTAAGTGAATTCCAATATTTTACAATATTATAGTGCATATTTTTTATTATTTTTTAACTATATTATATGAAATGACAAACCTAAATTACTGTTTTAAAGTTTAAGAGTGCTGTAAAAATTTCATTTTTAAGGAATTTGAACTTTTCATCGTTTGACGATTCGTTGTATTTTTATTCTATGATATTGTATGATAATTGATATAAGTCTCTAAAGTTACTAATCCCTCTCAAGATAATGTATCTTTATTTAGGAATTAGACACTTGTCTGTTTCTCCGGGGCAATTTATAAAGTCTCCAGAAATGATGCAAATTACACCAAATGGAATATTCTCGATGATAAACTTTTACCGCCACATTTTAAAACGGGTAGAAGACATTTATCAGTCATATAGACATAGACGTATCTGGTTTCGTAGCAGCTGGGAGTGGAAGCTCTAAATCCACGATGTTCAGAATGAAGTATGTGGTATCATTGAAACATAACATCTGACTCAGTGTAAGAATAAACAAAAGAGAACATGCTCCAAAATTATAAGCTAAACATATAAACATAATTATAAAAGGGGATAACATATTTTTGTATTATTATTTTTTAACTCTGAATTACTCTTTACAAAAGAACACAAATACAATAAATTAGAAACACTGTTGCAAAAAGAATTAAAACTTAAGCATAGTTGCAATTAAAAGTTAGAATATCAGAATTGTTTTTAGCTCTAAACTGGGCGAAAACGGAACTCTAATTACGATGTGTGAGGCGCCAGTCATCGCTGGTTGAGACAGAACAGACTTGCGGTTTTTGGTTGTTTTTTTTATTCAAGCACGAAAAACATATGTTTTAGTCACTTCTGTGTAAATCGCCCGATGATAAAGTCGGTATTCCAATTCGTTAATTCTTATTCAATCTTATTCGCATTAAAAGTTAAACTTTTAGAAAATTGGCCTGTTCATTGGTGCACATGTGTCCATATAATTCTTGTGTCCAGCCCTGGGAGATGGGTAAGTTACCCAATCGTTTCTATTCATTTATAATCTTGTATTACGTTTTGTAAACAATTAATTCTTTACATCTTTCTTTATTCGTAAGGGGAATTAAAGCTCACCACAAACCTTATTATTGGTTTTATACAAGAAGGAAAAGCAGTTGTGGTCCGGAGTCTTCTGAAATTTATTCCTATATGGTAATCAGGCAGGCTTAAATTTCTTCATTATTTATCGTGTATGACCTTCTGAAGAAATTCAAAGCTAAGTTTTTGATGGCCTCCCTAATTGGGGCTATTTTAATGGCAATCTCGTGTAGTCCTCGTTTATATTTGGGTATTAACCTGTGATCAAATGTATAGTGGTGTTTATTTTGGTTGCGTTGTGTAAAAATATTTTAGTACTAAATTCAACCACAGATTCTGACTACAGACATAAAAAACTACGGACATAAAATGTGAAAATAATTTTAAAGCTAAATTAAAAGCATCCGAAATCAGCTTAAAATAAAAAAAAAGTAAATTTATTATAATGATATATATACAGCTATATACACACAATCTGATTCTATCTTCATAAAATTTTCTTTATCAACACCTTCAAATTAGGTGCCACTATAATTTAGTTCTGACAATAATTTTTAATCACTTAAGAAAATATGTAAATATAAGAGAGAAGACCTAATCTCAATTTCAAACATATGTAAAAGGGGGTACCTTTGTGAGTTAATATGGTGTGCCCTGAACACTGCTAGTTGAGATCTGATCAGGATTGGGTATGTATGAATCATCCGTCGGTCTGGTCAGGGGCTTCCTTCTGAGTGTTTGGAGTACGGCCGTAATATGTGATACAGGAACACTGCTCATAGTCGCTAGATGTTCTCAACGTTTCCTGAGTTTCTGTCGAATTTAAGGCTATTCTCCTTGGACTCCCCAACACGTTCTGTCGGACTTGTTTCCTCGACTGCACTCCCGAACACGTTCTCTCTTATTTAGATATTTTTTATTTTATTAATTTTATCTTTGTCCCCTCTTCTCTCTTATCGTCCAATCGGGATAGTTGTAAAAATCTAATTGGTATGCTTAACCCCGCGTTGAAACAGCCAACGTGGAAAACCTTATCCCTTCTAATTGAGCACTGTCCCTTAGGGACTCATAAATAACTCCATAAAGGTACATTCTTATTTAGTGTCAAGTACGTGGACGGGATTCTAATCTGGGACTGGGATCAGAACCCCGCCCGAGACTACCGTACAAGACAACAATATCCGTTGAATATAATTTTATGGTCCTCTATCCTTTACAAAAATGTGATGAGGTTAGATTTAGATCCTGAGCATTTTACTTCTTGTATGAATGAATTAATTATATTACTGATCTAAATAGCCTTATTACAGTCATTAATAATTATATTAGTAGCATACCAAGGTGTATTTACAGTTATTCTAAAGGTTTTGTTTTGACCTATCTTCAACTTCTTAATATAGGTGGTTCTCCGCAGATCTACAAATCGAGACAGCATATAAGAGAATATGCCTTAAATCTGTGTTATGTAATAAATTTTGTTTCAGATGGACTTCTGAGTATGGTATAGTAACCGAGCTAAATTCCTGAGCTCTTTAAAAACATCATAAGTGATGAGTTTATAGTTTTTGAAAAGGTTAGCCGATTGTCTAATTAGATTCCCAGATATTTTATCTCCTCTAGAAGTAAATTAGTCTTCCACCGGCTTAGATTTCAGGGTGAGGAATTCTACTGTAGCTAAAGAATATGGCTTCCGGTTCTGAAGGGCAAAGTCTGATCCTCCACCTTTCAACCCAGCGTTTGAGAATTTCAGCATCTCTTTTTAGGTATTTCCGCATGAACTGTAAGTTTTAATGCTGAGATAAAATTGCAGTGTCGTCCGCAAACAAAGCCATTGTAGTGAATAAATTGTGTGGGATGTCATTAATATATCAGTCACGTCCATTATCTATTAAGTATATAGTATTATAATATCGGTGACAAAGAAAAAAGATAAATATTTGTCACCATTAGTGTTTGTTTGACGAGATTTGTGTTGCGAGACTTTTTTATTTCTCCGGGATAAGTTATAATGTCGTTAAAATATGATACAACCCATGCGATACGGAAAATACCTACTTTTAAACTTTTACAGCCACATTTCAAAACGGGTAGTGGATATTTCTTATCTGTCACGTCCGTTAAGTGTATAGTATTACACTATTGAATAAACAAAAAAGATAACTATTTCTTGCCATTAGTGTTTGCTTGGCGAGATATGTGCAGATAAAATAGAAAAGTTCAATAACAGACATTTTTCATTTCGCTGGAGCAGGTGATAATATTTCCTTTAAAAAAGTGTTACAGCCAATGCCATACGGAAAATTCCTACTTTTAAACTTTTACTGCCATGTTTTCAACATGATTTGTGACCATACCTTATCAGTCCTTTCTTTTTTCTAATACGTAATTATATTACTGGCGACAAACAAATATAAGGACTTGCCACTACCCGAGATTGTGCTGGCGAAATGAAAAAATGTAATGGAAAATGTTTTAATTTCTGCCACGCAAGCTATAAATTCGCCAAGAATCATACAAAAGACACTAAACAAATATATTTCCGATTTTAAACTATTACCTCTACATTTTGAAAACGAGTATTGACTGATTTATATCATTTACTCCTCTTTTCTATTACTTAATAATAGTATTTGAGATAAACAATCAATATTATTGCTTGCTGCCAATAAAGTCTAGTTGGCGAGATTTGGGGCAACTAAATGGAAAAGTACCCAAAAGGCTATCAGAGCATGGCTAGAAAAACTTTTCTCAGTATTCCATTAAATACCATGAATGAATGAATATTTTACTGATGCACTAACAGTTCTCAAAATAAATCATTTTACTTTAATAGTTAAAGAACTTTCTAGAACCATATCCATTTATCTCTTCCGTACGGTTACAATTATTGCCTTCACAAAAATCCCGGAGTAGATCTCTCCCTTTATATCTCGAAGTTTTCCTCCAACAAGTTATTATCAATTAATATTATACCCAAGAAACAAAAAAAAAACATTTTAAATTTAAACAGTTGTACAAATGTGTTCTAATGAAAACAGTCATTTCACTTACAACTTTAGAAAAGCGTCCATTAACACAAATGGAACAGTGCGCATGTGCTTAGCCCAAACAGAAGGGTGGAAAGTTCGAAATAAATAGAGTAACCGTTAAAGTAGAAAAGCATTCAAGCATTGCTATAATTAATAGCTATTTCAGATAATGCACATGTTCTTTCATGTGAATTGTAAGATTGTTTCCTGGAATTTTACCCGTGATACAAATTTAGAGTGATTTCAAACACCGAAGTTTAATACCATGTTTTTAGAAGAGGAATTATTTGTGGAGAGAAATTTATATTTAGTGTTACACCTTGTACATTTAATGGCAGTAGAAGGAAATAAAATGTTTCATTAACTGCCTAGAATTGATGTGGAAATGATTAGAAAAAAAGTTTTAATCAGTAATAATAAATTAATAGTTTGTTTAATAACGTAATTAGCGAGTGATAGGTAGATGTTCAATAACTTTATATATTCTACAGTATCCGTATTGATATTTCATAGTTTGATATGTAACGATATTGATGGTTACCAATGTATTCTATTATTAAATAATATTTCTGTTATCAGATAGATACTTATCTCTCTAATTCATT
Organism: Pardosa pseudoannulata; assembly: GCA_032207245.1. NCBI lineage: Eukaryota > Metazoa > Arthropoda > Arachnida > Araneae > Lycosidae > Pardosa > Pardosa pseudoannulata. The sequence continues at coordinate 145,750,610 of CM063511.1, read as the reverse complement.
ATTCACAGTGTCAACATTGATGAAAATTAATGAGCATTTAAACTAAAGCTTAGAATAGAAATTCGTTCTGCTGCCTACTCATAACACACTATCACCATAGTGTAAATAGATAATGATGCATGTTCTTAAGTATCAATACCATTTTGTATTCCACGTATCCGTATTGTTAAATCTTATCTTTTGATGTATAACAATATTAATGGTTACGAATGTGTACTATTATTAAATACTATTTATGTTATTGGATAGATACGTATCACTCTATTTCACCATTCACAGTGTCAACATTGATGAAAATTAATGAAAAATTATGCTAAACAGTAGAATAGAAATTCTCACTACTGCCTATTCATGTAAACACACTATCACCATAGTGTAAATATATAATGATGCATGTTCATGCCTATTAGTACTAATTTGTATTACACGTATCCGTATTGTTGAATCTTATCCTATCATGTATAACGATATTGATGGTTACGAATGTGTACTATTATTAAATACTATTTCTGTTATCAGATAGATACGTATCTCTCTAATTCATCATTCGCAGTGTCAACATTGATGAAAATTAATGAGCAATGATACTAAATTGTAGAACAGAACTTCGTACTGCTGCCTATTCATATAAACACACTATCACCATAGTGTAAATATATAATGATGTATGTTCATGCCTATTAGTACTACTTTGTATTACACGTATCCGTATTGTTAAATGTTATCCATTGATGTGTAACAATATTGATGGTTACGAATGTGTACTATTATTAAATACTATTTCTGTTATCAGATAAATACGTATCTCTATAATTCATCATTCACAGTGTCAACATTGATGAAAATTAATGAGAAATGATACTAAAGTGTAGAAAAGAAATTCGCACTGCTGCCTATTCATATAAACACACTATCACCATAGTGTAAATAGATAAGGATACATGTTCTTGAGTATCAATAACATTTTGTATTTAACTTATCCGTAATGTTAAATCTTATCTATTAATGTATAACGATATTGATGGTTACCAATGTATACTATTATTAAATACTATTTCTGTTATCAGATAAATACGTATCTCTCTAATTCATCATTCACCGTGTCAACATTGGTGAAAATTAATAGGCAATGATACTAAAGCGTAGAATAGAAATTCGTACTGCTCCCTATTCAGTTAGACACACTATCACCATAGAGTAAATAAATAATGATACATGTTCATACGTATCAGTACTACTTTGTATTCCATGTATCCGTATTGTTAAATTATATCTATTGATGTGTAACAATATTGATGTTTAAACAACACATGTGCTTTCGTTTAAATACTTATCTCTCTGATTCATCTTTCACAGTGTCATTGGGGATGAATCAGAAGTTTCACTGATAAAAATTAATGAGCAATGATACTGATCTGAATAATAACAATTTACACTGCTATCGTACGCATTAGTAACATACTGAATTATACATCAGATGTATTAATGAATACTGCCTATTTATACATACACATTATCGGCATGACGTAGATAGAGAAAGATACCTATATGTTCATGTGTATTAATAACTTTACATATTCGACAGTATCCATTTTGATTATTCATATCTATTGAAATGTAACAATGTTGATTCTTACGACTGGGCACTTTTGTTAAATACTATCGGGTTAATACATATCTCTCTAATTCATCATTCGCTATGTCAGTGTTGATAAATCAGTTATTTAACTCTTGAAAACTAATGATAAATAATAGTAATCGATACAATAAGAACTTACACTGCTATTGCATGTATTAGTAACACATTGAGTTTAACATCATATATATTAGTATCATGTTAGTAATGCCTATTAATACATCCACACTGCCCCTATGGTGTAGATAGAGAATTATACGTATAAATTGATACGTATCAAGAACATTGTTTATTTCACTACATCAGAATTGATTTCATTTCAAACAATATTGATTGTTACGAATGTGTATTATTGTTAAACAATACTTATGTTATCGGATTAATACATATATCTTTTGAATTCATCATTCAAGGTGCCAATGTTGATCGATGAGTAATCTCACTGATGAAAACTAATGATTTATATACATTTGTACAATATTAATTCATACTATTTCTGTGATCGGATAGATACGTATCTCTCTAATTCATCATTCACAGTTTCAACATTGATTTAATGAGCAATGATACTAAAGCGTAGAATAGAAATTCGCACTGCTGCCTATTCATATAAACACACTATCACCATAGTGTAAATATATAACGATACATGTTCATATTTATCAGTACCATTTTGTATTCCACGTATCCATATTGTTATGGATTCGTGCTATTCATGTGTAACAATATTGATGGTTATAAATGTGTACTATTTTTAAACAACATTTAAGCTTTCATTTTAATACTTATCTCTCTTATTCATCCTTCACAGTGTCATTGGGATGAATGAGAAATTTCACTGATGAAAATTAATGAGCAATGATAATGATCTGAACAATAACAATTAACACTCCTATTGTACGCATTAGTAACATACTAAACTATACATCGGACGCATTAATGAGTATTGCCTATTTATACTTACACATTATCAGCATGACGTAGATAGAGAAAGATACCTATATGTTCATTTGTATCAATAACTTTGATTATTCGTATCTATTGAAGTGTAACTGGTTGGTTGTTGGTTGTTACGACTGGGCCCTCTTGTTAAACTTATGGTATCGGATTAATACATATATCTCTAATTCATCATTCACTGTGTAAATGTTGATGAATCAGTAATTTCACTGATGAAAACTAATGAGCTACGATGGCAATCCGTACAATAGAAACTTTTACTGCTATTGTATGTATTAGTAACATACTGAGATTACCATCATACTCATGAGTATCATATTAGTATTGTCTATTTATACATCCAGACTATCGGAATGGTGTAGATAGACAATAATATGTATATGTTGATGAGTATCAAGAACATTTTTTATTTCACTACATCAATATTGATACATCGTATTTATTGATTTCAAACAATATTGATTGTTACGAATGTGAATTATTGTTAAACAATACTTATGTTATCGGATTAATACATAACTCTCTTGAATTAATCATTCGCGATGCCATTGTTGATCAAAGAGTAATCTCACTGATGAAAACTAATGATTGATACACATTTGTAAATATTAATTAATATCACTGCCTATTTATACATAAGCACTATCGCCATGGAATATATAGAGAATGATACGTATATGTGTATCCATATCTATAATTTTAATATTCCAATGTATCTCTATTGATGATCTTTAACTATTGATTGTGAAAATATTCATGATTAGGAATGTTTATTAATTTATAACAATATTTATTAATAAGGAATATTTATTAATTTTAAAAAGTACTTACATTATCGGATTAATACATAACTCTCTTGAATTAATCATTCCTGATGCCAATGTTGATCGATGAGTAATCTCACTGATGTAAAGATTGATACACATTTGTATAATATTAATTCATACCACTGCCTATTTATACATACACACTATCGCCGTGGAGTATATAGAAAATGATACGGATATGTGTTAAATATTCCCATGTATCTCTATTGATGATCCGTAACTATTGATTGTGAAAATATTCATGATTAGGAATGTTTATTAATTTATAACAATAAAAATGCTATCGTATTAATAGGTATCACTCTAATTCATCATTCACAGTATCAGTGTCGATACAGTCAATCCATCTTACGTATAATTGAAGTGTTGGAAAACAAGATAATAATGTATCTGAAACATAATCTCTAAGAGGGAAAGTGGTTTAAACATTGCACTGCCCAAGAAACTATTTCTTTAACACAACGTAGTGAGGGTGATTATGAGAAATTGTTATCTTCATTTGTTAAGTAAAGTTTATTACGTGCAACCTCGTTAATGTTATGAATGATTTTCTAAAGCAGGAGGAATGTTTTTAAAAACAATTTTCTTTTGAAAATGTAGATGACGGATGGTGATTGAAGTTGATAAAACGACTGTCATAGCTTCGCTTTCATTACTGCCATTAAAATATCTCATTTTTGACAGCGACTGCTTTTCTTGACTTAACAGGGAGGAATAAATTTTAAGAAAATGTGGAAGGAAATGTATTTATAACGTCTTTTAATATATTTAGATGCTTCCAACTAGATTCAACCTATCGAAGTTGATAAATGCAAAATCAAGATTTTTCTTGTTGTTTTGTATTTTTTATAGGAAAATGGCCTTTGAAATGTCATGATTTATAGGTATTTGATGCTTTTATAAAAAGGAAACAAAACCGAAATCTTTAAGTGGTTTCAAGACTTAAGATTCTAATTTATTTTATAGATGCATATTTTATGAATTTTTATTATTTAATATTTGCTTAACAGGGATAGGATTTAAAAATATGTTCATTTATTTTATTCTGCATTTCTTTCATTATGAAGTAGTAATTAAATGTATTACATTCATTCATAAACATATTTCTTCAATGAATTAAAAAAAATTAATCTATACAAAATATAACTCCCTTCTGCGTCTGCTATACAGTGTCTATCAATAAGTATTTGGACACCTGTATAGAAAAGAAAAACTAACTTTATTCAAAGTCAATAGTTGGTAGAAGGAAATTACAGCGTGAACCCTCAGGGGCATATTTTCCACAAGTCTTTGTATTACAGCTAGTAGTATTGTCTTCCATTCGGTTTGGATTAGACATGCAAGTTCCTTCACCGATTTTGGATGGGTAGTGCACCCCTTATTTCGGCGATCCAACTCGTCCCAGAGCTTCTCGATAGGGTTCATGCATAGGTGTTTGCATAGGCATTTGCATAGGTGTCCAAATACTTATTGTTAGACAGTGTATTACCGTCATTTTTACTTTGATGCGTCATAGGATTTATAATATGCACTTCCTCTTAAATAATTAAAGCAGGTTACGTTTCTCATGGTATTCATGATGTTTGAGTATAGCATAAATACAGACATGTGGTAGAGACCAAAACTGTCAAGGGACACACCATGAAAAAATCTTCGAAAATTCGATTTTTGATTTTTCACATTTTTAAAATTTCTGGATATTTCTTAACAGTTTAAAACAAATCTCATAGAAATATTTGAATTAGACTTGTAAGAATAAAAAATCATTGTATTTAATATCAGCGGTTTTAAGAAAACTATAAAAATTATAATTGCACTTTCATGAAAATTGTGTATTTTCAAATTGCACACAGTGTAAATAAAAAACTATTGCACTTATTGATTATAAAGTTTCACAGTAAATGTATTATGAACCTACGATGAAACTCTACGTATTATTTTTAATGTTGTTTATTTCATTTAGTATTGTACCGCTCTTCAGGGTTCGTTTGATAAAACAGTCTTAAAAATCACAAGACTCTTATTCAAAGAACTTTCTAGAATAATCAGGGAATTCCAGTGTAACAATAAGTTACATTCTTTGCTTCAACGCTTGTGGTACCTCTTCCCGTCAGCCAACGCCTAAAGCAAACAGACCAGGACCGGTCTGAACTAGAAAGAAACTTCGGACTTCTCCCGAAGAAGTCCATTGGTTTGTTGGATTTTGACCCCCTCCGTTCTGGTGTGGACCCCTGTTTTTTCTCCGCGAGGCAGTCTGATTTTTTTAGAGGACTAGGTTGTTGCCAAAGGAGAGAAGAAAGGAAGGCTGCTGGCATCCACTGCATGCGGGTCATACCATTTTTTTTGGAATGACACGAGAAAGGGAAAGAGACGCTATGACTTGCGAAAGACGCGCTGAATCCAGAGGAGACATCCCTATCTACAAATGATAAGTTGATGCCTTTGGCATTTATTTAATTGTATAAAATAATTTGAACAAGACATATTTCTCCATGTGTTTTTTAATGAGTTTAGATTTCTTCTTTCTCAAACACTAGTCCAACGTAACATTATTTTTACATTCAGCAACACAAATCACAACTACACAGCTCCAATACAGCTGATACAACATCTTTCAAATACATGCCTCTAATAACTCAGACAGATAACCGCACTAGATTAACAATCCATATTAAACAACAACAGCGAGCGTCATCCTTCAAGACCTCCAAGGAGATGATTCAGCTGGATTCCTTGGATTTAGCCGTGTATTCCAGATGTAACTAACAGTAAGAAAAAAATGACAACGTAGAAGAAATAAAACAACTAAAAGATGTAAGAAAAGGTTAGTGTGGTAGATTCGTGAGTTCAAAACAAAGAAAAAGTAGAGAGTAGAAAATTTCGGGATAGTAAAACACAAATAATATTTTTGGCCAGGAACATCCGGACTCTGATCGAGCGTCATCTACTGAGAGGTGGTGTTATACTCGACTTGGCTTGAAAATCTTGGGAGTTTCACCAAGTTCTGGAAGGTTCTAGGCTATCTGTATAATAATGGATTGGTTTGAAGCACTACAGCCTACTTTTTGCTACTCGGAGGCTAATGGGATGGGGCCATACTGCTTAAAGCCGATTCCGAACGGCTGAGAACATGTATGCCACAGTGGGATTCGAACCCACGAACACCGGTTCCGAAGTCCAGCACCCTAATCATGCATTATTATTGAGCGGCCATCGTTCGGCCACTTAATAATGGTTCTAGAGCCTTGGTACTTTCCAGAAACATTTTTTTTGGCCAAAACTCACTAAGTGGTCACCAAGTATACAGCCTTGGAGAATTGGCACCATTGACGAATTGCCAATGCCACAACTGGAAATGCTGTTTACAACGTAAAATATGTCTAAATGGCATGATTTTGAGTGAAAACTGAGTATCTCAGATCTGTTTGAGATATTTAAAGATGAATACAAAACAAATATTTGCCATTTGTTACCGTATTTATAGTATTTAAGATGGAATTTTTAAACATCTTAAAATATTTTTAGTTCAATCTCCAGGTACAAAGTTTATCTTTAAAAATTTATATAGATCTAGAATATCTAATACTTTCTTGCAAAAAAAAAATAATGCATAAAGGTGATTTTTAAAAATTAAAAAAAAAACTGATGTTTTGATTATTGCATCATTTAAAATTTCTAGACATTTTCTGAATCTTTTAACAGAAACTCCATTGAAATGTACCAAATAGAACCTGTAAAACCATATAATCTTTGCATTTAATTGGATTTAATATCATGGCTTTTGGGAAAACTATAATACTTTAAATGGATTTTAGTGAAAATGTTGTTTTTGCAACTTGTGCACACTATAAATAAAAAAAAATTCTATTAAACATATTGATTTCAAATTTTCGAAGTTATTATAGATCTAAGATGAAATTCTACCTTTTTTTCCCATCATTGTTCTTATCATTTAGTATTTATAATATATGAAACAGAATTTTTAAACACCGATTTACCTTTCTTGAAAATTCAATCAATCCTCTGGTGTAATGTTTCTGATACTTTTTAAAAATTTAAATATGTGGAGAATGATACCTAATGATAATTGTTCCCCAAAAAGCAAAAATTATGAATGGAACTTACTTTTTTAATTGTAAGCACACTGCTCACATTGTCTGAGAAAATTTAAAAAAAAAAATTCAACAAGCTTTCTCTTTTTTTATAGAAAGAGTTTTTATCGAAAAATGGCAAATCCAGCAAAACAAATTAATTAAAAAAAAAGAAAAATTTTAAAAAAATTCAAAGCCTTTACGATAATTTATAAAAATATATGATGAAATGAAAAATAAGAAAAATAATCTTTCTTTTAATGTTGCTTAAAAATGATGTGCCCCCTTTAAGCAGCATATAACCAACCAACCAACCAACCAAAAAACTAGGATCAATCAAAATCTCGAGATCTACTTTTTAGTCATTTACAATAGCTTTCCTGAAGCCGGGCGATGGCCAAATCTTTAGTATTTTATTCTTCTGTACCGGAGTTCTTGGGTTTGAATCCCCGAAGCATTCGATGATGTTCGTAGCCGTTCGGAATCGGCATTAAGTAGTAGAACTCCGGTCTCATAAAGCCTCGTGTTGCAATTAAGTGGACCGTAGAGCTCCAAAACAAAACCTATCCTGAGAAATATGTACTAAAATTATACAGAAATTTAGAATATATAGATATAATTGTTGTACCTTGGTACTTTCCCACAATGGTCAGCACGTGCATACACAGCTTTGGAATAAATTTCCATGAAGAATTTAGGTGCAGCTATTGACTTTTGAGTTTTAGTGGGGACCCCTGGAGGAGTTATAGATCACGGAATGGCCCAAGTGTAACAGTCAAGCCCAGACAGGGATGTAGCCGTAAGTTATGGGTACAGGGGCTAAGCTAGATGTCATCTTCCCCTAAAAGGCTATTTTAATTAGCCCTCCTGCAAACCCGAAGGGGGTGCAGATGTATGAAAATTTCACCAACACGTGATTGTCAAAGAAAAAAAAAGGGCATTAAAACCTAGGGGATGGGTTGTGAAAGAGACTGAAAGAAAGCAGTCGAATTCGGGATTCAAGAGTTGCTGGAAATCGAAATCCCGTGCCTGCACGCCCGCACCGACGTTCTGTTCTCTCGCACCGACGTCCTGTACGCCCGAACGCCCATATAAACGTAAACCTAATAACAACCCCAGACTGCTTCCCTGTAATTACTGGAGGTAAACTTGATCTTATTCATAATTATTACTTTGGGTTTCAGAATCTTTTGATTAAGGAATAACGTATAAAAACAAAGAGAAAATTGTAATGAATTGTTGGATATATTTTGATAAATGCCGAATAAGGAATGTTATATATATTAATCCAGAAATAATATCTGTGAATAGTTAGTGTACATAATAAATGTTTTAGTTCAGATGTAAGGTACTCTAGTTTTACCCTGTTTCCCCTTTGAAAACGGACACTGGTGTTAGTGTTGTAAGTACATTACAACAATTGTTTTGACCTTTTAACGTTAAATAAAAAAAAATAATTTTTGAAAAAAAATTAAATGCAATTTATTGCTGTATCCATAGAAGTTCTCTAATTTAAACTTTTATAAAATTCAAAGGTTTCAAATATTCTCGATTACTTTCATAAATGAAAACAAAAAGTATAAATCCAGTTTAATTGTAATGACTCTTATGATCTGAATGAAATCTAAATGATTCCGAATCTCTCTCATTCAACTTCTTTTAACGATATCCGATTTCAAATTAACGATACGAATAACTAATTATAAACAAATTGAATTTAAATAACTGTTCTTTAGATCCATTAAAAGGTAATTAAGGAGATCCCTAATCAATTCAGACTGTATATTTGAAAAAAAAATAGTCGATTATGTTTAATAGAAGTAAGAAATACAGGTATTTATCGCTTTTTCAAGATGATGGATTAACTTTTATCAGAAACAATCGATGTCATTAGCATGTTAAGAGAAAAGCTGCTTAAACTACCGTTGAAAAAAGATGGCGTTGTAAGAAACAAAATGAATATGGACAGTTGTAGTTCGAAAGAATAGACAAGATATATTTTCATATATGTAGAATATATAGACACAAAATCCATGGAATAAAATCTTTATATAAAACATTTTTGTGGTAAATAAAAGGAATAAAAAAACTCATGGTAATTTTTTTCATAATTACAGACAAAATAGCAATATAAGGATAATAACAGTAAAAAACTATTTTTGTGTACTTGACTAATATTTTTAAAGATAACATCTAATCTCACAACCAATCAAAATGTTTACAACTGCCGAAGGCTTGGCGGGGGGGGGGAGAGAATCATATTCACAATCAACAAAAACATTAAAATATTAGCTATGCATGGTCATGCATTGTAGTGGCTCAGTGTAGTTAAACGAATTGGATTTTTAGAGTGCAAAGGTATAGATTTTGCAACACGAGGGCTAATGAGACCGGGACCTACAGCTTAAAGCCGATTCCGAATAGCTACGACATCCATGTTACTGTGGGATTCGAACCCACAAACTCCGGCACCAAAGGTCAGCACCCTAACCAATTCGCCATCGTAGTTGAACGGAAATGAAAGAAGAAAACACGTGTTTTTAAAATGTTTCATTTAATATCAGTGCGTCTGGTGGAATTCGAACCACTGCTTTCATTCCTCGGTGCTAAGAACTTTTATCACCGAGCCAAACACACCGCAGCCAATCAAATGGCTAGAATACACACACAAATTTTAAACTTTATATATAAACGGTGTGGATAAAAACATACCCGGACTTTAGTACAACGTTATGGCAAAATTTTAAGCTTATCGGTAAATATCTTTAGAAATTTTGGGTTACGAACAAACATTTACATTTTTATTTACATATATTTTACAATGAATATTATCACATATGCCAAAAGGATATAGGTAAACAATATTTACAGCCTATCCAGACGGCATATGATTGATACTCCCTAGATCTGTTACGCATGCTCAATTAACAAGGCTAATTAGGCTTACTTTACAAGAAAACTTACTTTCTGGATGCGCCTTGTATTTCATTATGAACATTAAAAATGTATTATTTATTTCTATGTTTTAAAATCCAATGTGGATTAGTATTCATTAAAGGTAACTATAAACAAATGTACATATGGGTTTATAATACATTTACTGTGAAAATTTGAAATGAATGTGTGCAATAGTTTTTTCTTTACACCGCACGTACTTTGTAAAAACACCATTTTCAGTTACATGCTGTTATAGTTTTATAGTTTTCTTAAAATGTATGATATTCAATGAAATTATTGCATAATGTTTCCCACGTTCTATTTCGAATACTTCTTTGGAGTTTATTTTAAACAAATTATAAATGTCTAGAGATTTAAAAAATGTAAAAATAAAAAATGGAATTTTTTAAGGTTTAATGGTGATGTGTTTCAGCTAAATGCATATGGTGCAGTTCACATTACGTGAAAAATCAAAATTCATCTATTATTGACATAAACCACGAACTACGGTATGGACTAAAATCAGATTCTAATATTTCCGCAAAACTTCTCAATACAGTCTTCTAATACGTAAAAGAATAAAAAATATTTCAAATCTCACCTACACTGGATGTCAAATCAAATATTTAAAGCAAACTTCTTTTTATCGGGTTCGTAACCACTCAGACTAAAAGTCATTACCATAACTCAAAAATGACAGCGCCGTAATATTTGATAACATAATTGCCTACTTTTCCGGAAGGAATCGCACTTATTTCAAGAATCGGAGATCACTGCACTGCTATTTTTTTCTTATCGTCTAATGATTGTCATTTCGTAACATGAGAAGGGGAAAGATGATAAAAGAAATTAAAATATCCTTAAATTTATGTAAATGATATTTTTTTACGAGTTTGGGAGAGAAACGTTTAGTATATAATAACGATTAAAAATTCATTTTTTGTGTCTGTTTTTCGGGGAAGGTTTGAAATGATTTTTTTTCTATACATGATATTAATGTCGGTGATGAAAGTAGATTTCTTTAATTAACTTTTGTGTGGAGAGGTTTTTGGTTTCTTTGTTTTATAATGCAATGTCTGTGCTTTTATAATGCGTAAGATTAATCGTAATAATTTTTTAGTGTTTTATGATCCTGTATAGACTTTATCACACGTCAATTTGTCATCATCATCCTCATTCATGGCACAACAACTCAGGGTGAGCCAAGGCTTTCTGAATCAGTCGATTCTAGGCACCCCTTCCTGCAACCACTCCACCATTTCTTGGACTTAAGGACAAGACATTCCTCTCCGATTGCGTCAACCCATCGAATTTTGGATTTTATTTTGGTCTAGCCAAAAAGATTTATTTGGGTAAGTTATTGTTGTTCCTCCAAATAAGATACCATGACAAATTAAGGAGGTTTATCTTTGTGAAATGGTTAATATCTAGATCCTTAAAAAATCTTTACGTTCAATGTTGGACATTTTATGCCAGATACCATTTTCATTAATATCACACAAAACATGTCTTAAAATCTTTTGTTCGAAAGCACCCCAACTTCTTTTGGTGTTTTCTTGTTCTATGTTCTGTTGTTATGTTCACCTTCCTGTTCAGTCCAGATGTCTGAAGAATGGGTTAATGCAGGAAGTATGAGGGTCTTGCAAAATATTAATTTTGTCTTTTTGCATAAAAGATCAAATCTAAGTAAATGTCATACCATACAACGCCTTATTAGCAGCAACTCAATCTTTCATCTCTTTAGTTCGAAACTATCTTTCACTTTTTCTTTCAGCCTTTCATAGTCTCTCTTTCGTATATCTAAGTAAATGTCTTATTTCATAAAAAGCTTTATTAGCAGAAACGTTAGTCTCTTTAGCTCGAATATATATTTGACCCTTTTAACCTTCCAACGTGTATCTTTCATTCGACAGGAAACAAAATCTTTTCCTCTTACTCAGTCAAAGCTTAGTTCTCAGAAGCGTAGGTTAAGACAGCATGAATGAAGGACTTCAAAGTAGTAACTTTGTCTTTCTGGATACAAAGTCAGAAATAAATATTGCCTTATCCCATATAAAGCCTTATTAGCAGCAACATTTCATCTCTTTAGTTCGAAACTACCTTTCAACATTTTTCTTTCAACCTTTCATAGTCTATCTTTCGAATATCTAAGAAAATGCCTTATTTCATAAAAAGCTTTATTAGCAGAAACTTTAGTCTCTTTAGTTCGAATATATTTTTTAACCTTTTAACCTTTCAACGTGTATTTTTCATTCGACAGGAAACAAAATCGTTTCCTCCTCAGTCATAGTCAAGTTCTATGAAGCGTATGTTAAGACAGCATGAATGAAGGTCTTTCAAAGTAGTAACTTTGTCTTTCTAGGTCAGACCTAAATAATGCCTTATTCAATAAAAAGCCTTATTAGCAGAAAAGTTAGCCTCTTTAATTCGAATATATCTTTTAACCTTTTAATCTTTCAACCTATATCTTTCGTTCGACAATAAGTAGAATCTTTTCCTCCTGCTCAGTCATAGTCTAGCTCTTTACAGCTCAGGCTAAGACAGGACTAATGAAGGTCTTGCAAAGTAGTGACTTTGTCTTTCTAGGCCAGACCTAAATAATGCCTTATTCAATAAATAAGCCTTATTAGCAGAAACTATTCATCTTTTTATTTCAGAAAGTTAATCATTGGTTTTGTTGATCATTAATCCTAATTGAATTGTTTGATTGCTTCAAACTCTTAATTTCTAACTGATATATGAGATGCGGTACATCTATTTCTCCAGACAGGCATATGCTTCCTTTTTTATTAGTTAAAAATGAGACACCTTTCTTTAGCCTCTCCCTCAATAGCCCCCAATACTTCCCATTTTTAATGGATCTTACGAGTTTTACATTACACTGCAAATGAGTTAGGATTTCAGTATCAATTAATTAATGTGTTATTATTACAGTTGGTATTGTTATGAATATGTTCTTTTCATAGAATAATGAAAAATCGAAGCTCATAAAATCACTGATTTTGAAAGAGCTCTAGAAGGGGAAAAATATTTAAGCATTGTTTTTGTACTTCATTGATCCAAAATGTATTCAATGGTTGATTCAAACTTTTGACATCTAACTGAGAGATGAGGTGTTGTGCAGCTATTTAGAAAGGCAGGCATATTAATTAATAGTAAAGCCCATTACGTCAATTTCTACGCTTTGAAATAGCAACGAATTTAGTTTATAATTATATTTCCAAGTGAATGCGCATAATTCTTGAGTTTCTTTGCATAATACAAACATATACATGTTACCGTTAAAGTGTAAAATTCATTATTTCCTAGAACAATTAGGTATTTTATCAAGTAACTATACAAATCAGTTACAATACATAAAATTATTGAATTTTGCGATTTAAATAGGTATTCTATAGAATAATGATGACTTGATAGTTAAGGTATAAAATAGAGCACTCGAAATTTCTTTGAATCAATTATAGCTGTTTTTAATCAGTTTCGAACCTCTTATAGGTGTTGTGTATTGACATGTGAGTGTTTACGCTTCATTCCATTGTTTTAAGCGTAGAATGTAGATAGTGTATTAATTGCGTTTTATATTTTGAATTTTTAATAAATATTTTTGCAACTTGTTTTCAAGCAATGATTTATTCTGGAATGGGAGACCAACATATAAATAAGAAAGATTTATTGTAAGTTACATTTGAATCTAGACATTTTAACTCTATTTATGATAATTTAATTTATAAAATAACTTTGAAATAGTTTATTTTTTATTTTTCGATCTATTATTAGATATTTCATAGAATAACTAGGTATTTCATGAAATAATTAGACAAATCAGTTACAGTATATACAATTATTGAAATCTACGATAAAATTAGGTTTTCTATACCATTATATTATTAAAATATGTAATACGGCTCTCGACAGTTCTTTGAACTTGTTTTAGCTGTTTTTAGTCTGCTTTAAACACATTATAGTAGTTTTGCATTGACGCGTATGTGAGCGCTTCCGTTCACTAATCTTAGACGTAGAATTTAGACGTTGTATTTACACTCAAGAACTAAAACATTATGACCATCCCTACATTTTGCAATGAACTCGCCTGGATGACGTGGAAGGCACGTGATCAGGAGTAAGTGGTATTTAACTGCTGCTGGAGAGTCTGAAGAATCATTCTTTCACTTACTTCTGCATGTGATGGGAAAAGCTGCGGATCTAAGCGATTTTGATAGAGGGTAAATTGTAATGGATCGAAGGCTCGGAACAAGTATTTCCG
>CM063511.1:145728395-145730895 GCA_032207245.1 Pardosa pseudoannulata | reverse complement strand
AATTTTTTTGTGATAAATTTTAGTTTTATTTATTTACTCAGATCTTAATTAAAATTTTTAAATTTCAAAGGTTTTTTTTGTTTTTGTTTTTTACTGTGAGCTCTTAATGCAAATATTATGATTTATAACCCAGCAGTGCATTTTAAGAAAATATATATCCTTGTAGTTTATCTTTTACTTGATGATGTGTTACTAGATGAAAAAAATGTAACTTACTAATAATAATAATGTGTTAATTAATTAAATTAATAATAACAATGTATTAATAATAATAATAATAATAATAATAATAATAATAATAATAATAATAATAATAATAATGTATTAATAAATAATAATAATAAATAAATTGTAAAATGATTTTAAAAAGGGTTTAAAAGATTAAAATTTACTTAAATTTTAATTTTATGTATAACTTTAACTAACATTACTTTCTTAAAATTGTTTTTAATTGCATTTTAAAACACAAAACATTTACGATGCTTACTAGAGTACTTATATTTTTAATTAAAAGCTTGCTTATAGACAACACATTTCGGTTTTATGTTACAAAATATCACAAGTAAACTAATTATATTACAGATCGTGTTAGGAATATGTTACACGGTTTTGCAGAGTAATACTATAAAATTTTTAAATATTGTATATTTTGAAATAAACATTTATTTTAATTAAAATCAAAAACACAAAACAATTTTCTATGCTTTACATTTCTAAACTAGAAAGATAGACAAATATTTTTTGGTATAAATTTTAGTTTTATTTATTTACTCAGCTCTTAATTGAAATTTTGAAATTTCAAACTATTTTTTTTTGTACTGTGAGCTCTTAATGCAAATATTATGATTTACAACACAGCAGTGCATTTTAAGAAAATATATATCCTTGTCGTTTATCTTTTATTTCATGATGTGTTACTAGAAGAAAAAAATTTAACTGACTAATAATAATAATGTATTAATTAATGAAATTAATTATAACAATGTTTTAATAATAATAATAATAATGTAGTAATTAATAATAATAATAAATAAACTGAAAATTAATTTAAAAATGGTTTTAAAAAATTTAAATGTACTAAAATTTTCATTTTATGTATAACTTTAACTAACATTACTTTCGTAAATCTGTTTTAATTTGAATTTTAAAACACAATACATTTACGATGTTTACTAGAAAAGTTTTATTAGTAGTAGTTATTATATATTTTTAATTAAAAGCGTGCTTATAGACAACATGTTTCGGTTTCATGTTACAAAATATCACACAAGTAAACTAATTATGTTACAGATCGTGTGAAAAATGTGTTACAGATTTTTACAGAATAATATTATAAAATTTTTAAATATTGTATATTTAGAAAATTATTATTATTATATTTAGAAAATTATCATTTATTTTAGTAAATATCAAAATTAAACATAGTCTAAAAAGTCTTAACAGAGCTTTAAAACATATTGAATGCAATTAATAATAACAATGTATTAATATTAATAATAATAATGTATTAATTAATAAAAATAATAATAACAATGTATTAATTAATATTAATAAAAATAATACTGTATTAATCAATAATAACAATAAATAACCTGAAAATGGTTTTAAAAAATTAAAATGTACTTAAATATTAATTTAATGTATAAATTTAACTAACATTACTTTCTTTAAATTGTCTTTAATTGCATTTTAAAACACAAAACATTTACGATGTTTACTAGAGTACTTATATATTTTTAATTAAAAGCCTGCTTATAGATGACACGTTTCTGTTTCATATTACAAAATATTATACAAGTAAACTAATTCTGTTACAGATCGTGTTAGAAATATGTTACATAGTTTTACAGAGTAATACTATAAAATATTTAAATATTGTATATTTTGAAATAAACATTTATTTTAGTAAAAATCAAAATGGAACATAATGTAAAAAGTTTTAATAGGTCTTTAAAAATATTGAATGCAATTAATAATAACAATGTATTAATATAAATAATAATAATGTATTAATGTATAAATTAATAATAATAATAATAACAATGTATAAATTAATAATAATGATAATAATCATAATAATAATAATGTATTAATTAATAATAACAATAAATAACCTAAAAATGGTTTTAAAATATTAAAAATACATCAATTTTAATTTAAGGAATAGCTTACACTAACTTTACTTTCTTAAAAATTTTTTTAATTGCATTTTAAACACAAAACATTTACGATGTTTACTAGAGTACTTATATATTTTTAATTAAAAGCTTGCGTTATTTTTTTATCATGAAACAGACAACACGTTTCTGTTTCATGTTACAATATATCACAGAAGTAAACTAATTACGTTACAGATCGTGTTAGAAATATGTTACAGAGTTTTACAAAGTAATACTATAAAAATTTTAAATATTGTATATTTTGATATAAACATTTATTTTAATAAAAATCAAAAACACAAAACTATGTCTTATGCTTTACATTTTTTAATTTCGAAACA
>CM063511.1:145715895-145720895 GCA_032207245.1 Pardosa pseudoannulata | reverse complement strand
GTTAAAAATTACAAAATTCTAACAAAAGGAACTATTCAAATACTTAATTGTATTTAAGAATTATTATAATCTTACTATTCTAAGAACATAAACAATAGTTAAAAACTTTTTTATAATCCTACATCTCTAACAACATAAACAGTATTTAAATACTTGTTTTAATCCTACGATTCTAACAGCATAAACTGTATTTAAGAACTTGTTTTAATCCTATGATTCTAAGACATAAACAATATTAAAAAATAGTTTTAATCCTTTTATTAAGAAATAAACAATATTTAACAACTTGTTATAATTTTATGATCCTAAAAAAATAAACTGTATTTAAGAAATTCGTTTAATTCTACGTTTCTAATAACAAGAACTGTATTTAAGAACTTGTTTATAATCCAGTCAATTAATATTTAACTTATAACTATGGTCATATCTTAAAAATCATACAATTTTAACAACAGGAACTTTCAAATACTTAATTGTATAAAAGAGCTTATTATAATCCTACTATTCTAAGAACATAAACAGTATTTTAGAACTTTTTTATAAATCCTACATCTCTAACAAATTAAACAATATTTAAATATTTGTTTTAATCCAACGATTGTAACAGTATAAACTGCATTTAAGAGCTTGTTTTAATCCTATGATTCTAAGATATAAACAATATTTAAGAACGTGTTATAATTTTAAGATCCTAACAAAATAAACTGTATTTAAGAACTTCTTATAATCCTATGTTTCTAATAACATGAACTGTATTTAAGAACTTGTTTTAATCCTACGATTCTAATAATATAAATTTTATTTAAGAACTTTTTATAATCCAATCAATTAATATACATCTTATAACTATGGTCAGATCTTAAAAATCATACGATTCTAACAACAGGAACTTTCAAATGCTTAATATTATTTAAGAACTTATTAAAATCCTACTTTTCCAAGAACATAAACAGCATTTAAAAACTTTTTTATGATCTTACATCTCTAATAATATAAACTCTATTTAAATAATTGGTTTAATCCTAGGATTCTAACAACATAAACTATATTTTAGAACTTGTTTTAATCTTACGATTCTAACACATAAACAGTATTTAAGAACTTGTTATATTCTTATGATTCTAGCAAGGAAACCCCCCCCCATTATTTAAGAATTTATTTTAATCCTGCGATTCTAACAATATAAACTGTATTTAACAACATGTTATAATCCTATGATTCTAACAAGAAAACACAAGAACTCTTTATAATCCTACTAGTCTAGAAATATAAATTGTACATACTTAAGAACTTGTTATAATTCTACGATTCTAACACCATAATTTCAATTTTATGTTTATAAGTCATAATAGTAATAATAGTTTTCACTACACTATATAATTGTGAATAATTACTTTTAAATACTTAAGTATTTCAATGAATATTATTTTTAAAAAATACAATCTAATCTGAATCAACAAAAAGCACAATTATAGTGCATTTTTTTTGTAAATCATAGCTATATATTCTTTAACTGCTCAGCTAAACATAAAATATTACCTCTCCCAGAACACGAGAATTTACAAATGTGTGACAGACTACACTGAAGCATCGTAAAATAAAATATATGGAAAGGGCCAAGCAATAAAAATGATGGACTGCCACCGCAGGGATATGTGGTTTGTTGTATTTCAATATCCCAAAATATATGTTTAGACGAAATAAAGAAGCAAAATAATGCTCGCAAATTCATTTTGTATCATTCATAGCTACACACTGAAAACTATGTTTTGGAGTAAAAACATTCTTTATTTAGAATGCTTATGTGGTATACTAGATTTTGTTTATAACAATAGTTGATTTTAAATGAAATACATGGCGTTTCTGAATTTAATTTTTTGGATAATTTCAATGTAAATGTGGCTATTAAAGAGTAAAATCCATTATTATATAGAATAAACAGGTATTTCCTGGTTTGTTTTGTTTGGAGAGCTACGGTCTACTATTTTGTTACATGGGGAACAATGAAAGCGAGAGCTACTTGTCGTGTAGTTCTCGTTTATTATTTGGGTATTAACCTGTGATCAAATGTATAGTGGTATTTATTTTGGTTGCGTTGTGTAAAAATATTTTACTACTAAATTTAACCACAGGTTCTGAGAAACTACAGACATAAAATATGAAAATAAACTAAAAGCTAAATTAAAAGCATCTGAAACCAGCTTAAAATAAAAAAAAATAAATTTATTATAATGATATATATATACATCTAAGTACACACAATCTGATTCTATCTTCATAAAATTTGCTTTATCAACACCTTCAAATTAGGTGCCATTTTAAATTAGTTCTGACAATAATTTTTCATCACTTAAGTAAATATGTAAATATAAGAGAGATGACCTAATCTCAATTTCAAATATATGTAAAAGGGGGTACCTTTGTGATTTAATATGGTGTGCCCGGAACACTGCTGGTTGAGGGCTGATCAGGATTGGGTATGTATGGATCTTCCATTGGTCTTGTCAGGGGCTTCCTTCTGAGTGTTTGGGGTGCGGCCGTAATATTTGATACAGGAATACTGCTGGTATTCGCTAGATGTTCTGAACGTTTCCGGAAACTGTCGAACTCAAGGCTATTCTCCTTGGACTCCCCAACACGTTCCGTCGGACTTGTCTCCTCGACTGAATTCCCCAACACCTTCTCTCTTTTTTAGATTTTTCTTATTTTATTAATTTCATCTTTGTCCCCTCTTCCTTCTTATCGTCCAATCGGGATAGTTGTAAAATTCTAATTGGTCTGCTTAACTCCGCCTTGAGACCGCCAACGGGAAAAACCTTATCCCTTCTAATTGGACACTGTCCTTTAGGGACTCATAAATAACTCCATAAAGGTACAGTTTTATTTAGTGTCAAGTACAGAGACGGGATTCTAATCTGGGACTGAGATCAGAACCCCGTTCGAGACTACCGTACAAGACAACAATAACCGTTGAATATAATTTTATGGTTCTCTATCCTTTACAAAAGATGTGATGAGGTCAGATTTAGATCCCGAGCATTTTACTTCTTGTATGAATGAATCAATTATATTACTGATCTAAATCGCATCATCATCTACTGTATACAGACAACAACTGAAAGCTATGAACATCAATGCCAGATGCAGAATTCGAACCCATGAACTCCGATACGAAAGCGCAGCGCTCTACCATTCGGCCATGAATAGGTATTTCATAAAATAACTAGACAAGTCAGTTAATGTATATGTTACGGCCAAAGTCCGGAGTTCGGACAATTCTCAAATTGGTCGGCCAAATCGTGAAATAGCCAATATCGCCTCACAAGTCCGGCCGATGTCCGATCTTTCCTTGATTTCTGGTTTGGACAGCCAATGCGGGAACTGGCATGGGGCCATCGGCCAAAGTCAGAAGAAAAATGTCATGAGCATATTTTGAGTGTTTGCATACCTTAATGCTAATGATAATCAGATTACAGCTGCTTCAGAGGTGTTTTCCGACGAATACGCCCCTGTTAAGTGCCTAGGATCGTTCTTCTGAACAAAGGTCAAGAAGGTACGGTGGCATTAAGCGGACTGTAGTCTGAAGGGAGCTTAAGTGAGTAAGGATCTCACAGTACTAGAAACCTCCTGGTCTTTTATGAAAGTTTCCTCTCCCTTGGAGAAAACAAACAAAGAAAAAGATAATTACAGTAACTACTGAGTTAGTTTATTACAGAAAATTATCAGTATCATCACTTGTTACAACAACAAGATGAATTGTTATGGCATCTCAAATTGCACAGAAGTTTGTTTTTACATCTGCAGCGATTTGTTGAGCAGTTAGTAGTGCAACTGCATCGAGTGTAGCCTTGGCCTCCGGTCAGCGATTGTGAAGAAGCAACCGTTCGTAATGACTTTTCCTCTGTGCTCACGGATGCCAATGTAAATAGTTTTTTTTTTTTTTTTTTTCAAAACGGAAAATTCATTTCTGGAGTACGTTGTTTGAGAACACCATGTTCTGTTCTTAGCTTGTAGAAAGCGCCGTCGATGTTCATGACAACTGAAAGGACGCTTCGTGGACTACCGTGACCTTACTTCTGGGCATCGAATATTAAACAGGAATTTACTGGCACTTCGGGAAGTTGCATATACGCTATTCATTTCCAGTACATGGTACATTGGCCACACGACCCGGCCAATGTGTGATTTGGCCTGCTAATTCGGGAACTGGCCGAACTTCGGGCTTTGGTCGTAACATATATAAAATTATAGAATTCTGCAATTCAACTAGATATTCTACAGAAAAATTATTACTTGGTTGTTAAAGTATGAAATAGGGATAAATGTATTTTTCCAGAGATTTTATAGCCATTTATAATCCATTAATTTACAAACTAACTTTGAATTTTTCAATTTCTTTTAGTCCTTTCAATAAACAAAGGATTAGAAGCTCTTATAGCAGCCAAAGTTATTACACGAAGTATTAAACACTTCTGTTTAAAATTTTGGCTATCGAAAGTGATATCATCATAATGATCTTTAAATTCATAATTTATGTTTATGTTCTATTAAAATTAAAACAAGTTGTTTGAAATTGTTCCGAAAAACACAATTTTTGAAATTGTGTTTTTTCGGAATTTTATTTTAGTCCAAAAGCGATTTTACGCTTTTGGACTAAAATAAAATTCCGAAAAAACACAATTTCAAAAATTTATGCAAAATTATTAAACGATAATATCCTGTAACCTTACTGCCCAACTTTTTTTTTTCGTTCACTGTATATATATAGAATAAAGTTATAGGTTTCATTTATATACTCATTTAAAACTCAAGTCAATATCCTAAACAAAGTTATAGGTTCCATTTTGTTTAGGATATTGACTTGAGATTGCTGTATAAATATATAGAAAATGCCCTAAATAGCATGCCTTTTGACAACAGAGTAAATAAAAATCTCGAAATATGAACTCAAAAAGACGGAAAGATATCTTGAAATAATGCAACTTTTAGCATTGTTATCC
>CM063511.1:145708395-145713395 GCA_032207245.1 Pardosa pseudoannulata | reverse complement strand
AAATATTTTATCTTCTTTGTTCTCTTATACGTTGGATCAGTTATGTTTTCAGTAATGCAGTATAATTTTACACCTTAGAATTTGTATATCCATAGATTCATTTCACAGAAGAGTGTGACTTTAACATTAAAATGTTCATTTCTAAACCTTATATTTAATATCAGATAATAAGAAAAAAACAGGTTTACATGAAAAGATTATAATTATATGTATGCATACATGCATGTATATGTGTATATGTATATATATATATATATATATATATATATATATATATATATATATATATATATATATATATGTATATATATATATATATATATATATATATATATGTATATATATATATATGTATATATATATATATATATATATATGTATATATATATATATATATATATATATATATATATATATATATATATATATATATATGTGTGTGTGTGTGTGTGTGTGTGTGTGTGTGTGTGTAAGGAAAATTCTCAGGGGTTTTCAAGACTTAAATCAAGGACTAAAAATTCCTGCGTAGTTTGGTATTCCCTTTTTTAACCCCTAACCTAAACTGACCACTGGGGATACAGTTTAAGCCCTCGGAGAAATTCCCTGACCAATTATAATCCTACATGCTGTCGGACAATGTAACAAATTTCCAAAAGCAGATACATGCTGTCGGATAGATTTTTCTAGAGATATTTTCCCACAGTTGTTGACCCAAGTATTACGTGTCTTGTGCATAGAACTTCATGCTAGCTGACCCTTCCGTTTGTCCTGTCCGTACGATGAAGTGGGAAGCCATCCACCATCGTTATCTTAATAAAGGTCTTTAGCTAAAACAGTATCATTTTTATGGCCATCACTGCAACCACCCATCGAAAAGTCTGTCTCATTACACACCCATATATATATATATATATATATATATATGACTATAAGTTTATTATAGTGTCATATATATATATATATATATATATATATATATATATATATATATATAAATAAGTGATAAAAAATAATTTCATATAAAATGTTGATTGAAAAAAAATGAAATTTCGGATTTCTGAATTCCCAATCTCGATGAAATATCAAAGTACAATACTGTTGCTTTATCTTTTAAAAATCTTCTCATATATTTGATCTTATAAAAAAAAAATTCAAATTTTTTTACATATCTGGAAACTGTATCAGATTTTCTTACTAGAAACCGAATAAAGAAGTAGGTATTCGGAGAAATTTTACTCCAGTGCACAATCAAAGTGAAGATGAATAAAAGGAAAAAATTCAACATAACAGTGTACTATGCAAGCAGCTTATTTCCTTTATACTTCTTTATATTTAAGTCCATATAGGTTTTAAATAATACAGCATATTTTTAGTCACTTGGTATTTCTTTATGTATACACGCATGGGATACATGGAATAGTTTTAATACATTTATTTTTATATTTATATTTTATAAATAAAATGTAGATTTATACAAAAAATCAGGAATATATTCGTATACGTACATTTTTATAAAAAACGAAATAGATATGTGTATGCATGTATGATAGCTATTGTTAATAATATGTGGACTCAGGTTTTTAATTTTTTTAAGTATTACTTTTAAAAAGAAAATTAATTTTATATTGGAATAAGTAATATAAGTATTAAAACCTACAGTTACAGGTCTAAATTTAATAGGAGATTTATGTAATTTAGGAACAATAAATCTCCTATTAAATTTAGATTATACATAAATTTCCTATTAAATTTAGACCTGTAACTGTAGGTTTTAATATTTATATTACATATATCAATATAAAATTAATTTTCTTTTTAAAAGTAATACTTAAAAAAATTAAAAAACTGGGTCCACATATTATTAACAATAGCTACCATTTAATTAATCAAGTTAAACATGATTATAATATAACTAGCTTTAAATCTTTTGATATAGTAGACTTATTTAATAATATTAATTTAGACTACCTATTTAAAATTATCATGGATTATTTTGATGAGTTTGATATTTTAAAGTATGTTTCCCGTTCTATATTCAGTACTTTTTTAAAAATTGTTTTATTTGAAAATTATCTTTGGAATGGAGAATCTATTTTGTTCAAATCAATGGAATACCTATGGGAGGGGGATGTAGTTCCTTATTAGCGGATATATTTCTTAATTTTTATGAATCCCGATCATTAAATTTTAATCACTACAGCTTGTATCGCTAGGTTGACGACATTTTAATTTGTATTTATGACACAGACTTCTCAGTTAAAAATCTAAATTGTTATCCCTCTTCCTTAATTTTTACTGAAACAGATAAAGATAATCAATGTTACCTCTCTTTTCTAGATGTTAATTTAAAAATTGAAAATAATAAAATCTTATATAAACTTTATGATAAAAAATCTAACTACAACTTTACTGTTAATAAAATCTGTAACTGGAATACATGCTTATCCACCTACATTAAACGTAATATATTATTAAATTATTTAACACGCAGTAAACGTCTACATAGTAATATGGATATATTTCCTTCTGATATTAATTATTATTTAGAATCAGCTTTAAATGCTAACTATCCCTTACCATTTATTTATAAACAATTAAATAATTATTTTCAAGTAGATATTAATAGGATTAAGTTAATGTTTCCAATTCTCGATTAAAACTGTCATTTTAACTGACATAAATACTAGATGAGTTGGCTTTTGGTGTGGTATTGCAAATGCTAAGTACTTCTTATTCGTTTTCTCCTTTCTACTGGTCTTTTGGGTGTACGGGAATGTTCAGGCCTGGCAATATTTACATTTTAACTGTGTATGGAAGTCATAAACCTTCCACACCCAATCCTTCTTACTTACTTCCTGTTTTTACATTAATCGGCTTATTTGGAGTTATAAAGATTTGAATATGATTATGGTTCTATTTTCATTATATATATATATATATATATATATATATATATATATATATATATATATATATATATGTGTGTGTGTGTGTGTGTGTGTGTGTGTGTGTGTGTGTGTTATCCAGTTAAAATTATTTCCTTTAGTCACAATAAAATATTGTAGTCCTTATTGTTTTTTACTTGCCCGGACTACTGGGAAGAAGAAGCCCAATCATCTAGCATTACTTAAGCAAAATGCATTCGGGCCATAGTGAAGGAGCGGCACATAAGTCCAAGTATAATTGAAGTTTTATTTAAGGGCTGCTACAAAATGACATCTTCACTAGTCAGCAGCAAACGAGAGAGTGTACATGAAAACACGCTCTGGAACAGAGGGAACCCCACAGCTAGTCAAAGATGAAATATTTCAAACAGAAACGGAAATTTAGTAAGATAATTTAAGTGTTACATCAGGGAAAAAACTGAGCTATTTACCGGCGACTGCTTAGAAATGCGGTAATTGGACAGAAAATTTGCAGGTATTGCATAGAATGCTTTGGGAAATGGGGCTTTTAAAGAGATAATAACTTGAATTAATTTACATATGTTCCATACGTATATATAAAACGGGGAAATAACCATAATTTATATACATATATATATACATACATATATATATATATATATATATATATATATATATATATATATATATATATATATAAATATATATATATATATATATATATATATATATATATATATATATATGTATATATATATATATATATATATATATATATATATATATATATATATATATATATATATATATATATATATATATATATATATATATATATATATATATATATATATATATATATATATATATATATATATATATATATACATACACATATATATATATATGTATATATATATGTATATATATGTATATATATGTATATATATGTATATATATGTATATATATATATATATATATATATATATATATATATATATATATATATATTATATATATATATATATATATATATATATATATATATATATATATATATACTTTTTTAAGATATTTTGAGGTTGGGAATATAGGTTTGAAGGAATTAGAATAGGAGAGAGGGGGATTTTTATGATATATTAAAGTCTAATAATTTTGATATATTACATATATATAATTCCCCCTATCTTGGTGGCCAAGATTATATCCTCAACTAAATGCTGCCTTGAAGTCATCAAAATACATGCCCTATGCTGTGGAATTTAGATTTATTGAAGATCGAAAAGGATCTTTCCATCTAATATCATTCCAATGCAACTATTCTGCTTGGTGGTGGGTGTGTATAACGTCATTTGGTCATACCAAACACGAATGAGCACTGCTCTTTCGAATTAAGGCAGAAGTGGGCACTATTCGTTGTTAATGAGTACCGTTTAGAGGAAAATACTACTTTGCTTGAACACACACTATACAACCTTTTTAGGGGGTGGTCGAATTCATTCATACACACATTCATCCATCCACAAGTCAGAATTTGGATCCAAGCCAGACACCTAACTCATCAATGATTCAGTACCCCTAGAGTTATAATTTGGTTTGGGACCTTGGAGGACTTATTTAAAGTGCCTCAACTGCCAATAGCAACATGACGGTCTTTGGCCGAGACGAGGACAGAACTCGCCCCCTTTCGGTTGCGAGACTGACGCTCTACCAACCCGGTTACAGCGATCCCACCACTCTGCGTAGAATTAAGCCTTCATTGCACACATCTTTCATAGATCCCAAGCCACAAGCAAGGAAGTAACGCGATTTTGTTCCCATGAGACAATATCGTTCGACAAATTTTGGGGAGTATGAGTGAACCTTAAACGTGTAAGTTAGTTCGAAACCTCAGAAGTAGAAATTTTGTTACTGTAGAAGAGAAAACATTTTTCTGGGACCTCTAGGATATGTGGAAATTGGACAGAAAATGGCGTTAGTTTTGAGAGACGGGTGAAAAGAATTAAAGTAGATAAAATTCCTTTATCTGACATTCTATGGTTACGAAATTAAATAATAAAATATAAGAGGTATAAAACAATAAGAGAAAAATG
>CM063511.1:145690895-145700895 GCA_032207245.1 Pardosa pseudoannulata | reverse complement strand
CTGAGTATGGAATCGAAATTTAAGAGTAGCTTTTATATTTTAATAACTGTGGTTTTAACAATATTTGGTATATAAATATTAAGTGGAATCAAATCCGAATATTTAACATTAGAATGATGGGTGTTCGGGTTTACCTAAAACAGCAGGTTAGGTCAAACTTACCACGACTTGGTCTTGGTGTGTACTTAACTAGTGGTAAAGAACACAACTGTAATGTATCCAGTTTTTGGCATTTAAAAAATTACTTAAATATAGCGGTTCAATAAGTTTACTAATTTATTTATTTATTTATTTATTTTTGCGGATGCATATTGGGTCATTTTTTTTAAAATGTTGATATGCATGTTTGTAGCTGTTCGAAATCGTCTTTAGCAGTAGGTTCCTGTCTCTTTAGCCCTCGTGTAGGAAAAAAAAGTAGACCGTAAGCCTCGAAACCGTTACGTATTTTAGATTCCGAGTTTGATATTAAAGATTTAGGCAACAACTTGAAAATTAATTGGAGTATAATTGGAGAAAACTAATGAAAAACTATACATAGTTCAAAATGAATATATAGAAATGTAGTATTTAGCAGATTTACACTTTCAATACGTTCTCTTTCCGTTGCGAAAAGTGTAATATTACCTAAGATCCAATGTTCAAGTAGTGAGGTCGAACAGGAAGAAATGAAATCAATCCCTGCGATAGGTTGCTTGTAATTCTACCCTTTAGAATATCATACTGTACTAATATTCTTAAGAAATTCCAGTCAAATCTAGGTATGGTGAATTCAGATGCACATTAATAATTATAAGGTTCAGCTATGTGGACTAAAAAAATTAATCTTTTAAAGCTTCAGTGATACCGAATTTCCTTTAGAGATGACAGTGCATGTATGGATGGTATATATTTAAAAAAAAATCATGGAAGATTTGTAAGAAAAAAAGCATAAATTTGTGTACTATGGAAACAACTAAAGAATTTATTTGACTTACTCTATTCTTTAAGAATGCAAGAAAAGCAAAAAATAAGCTCCTAACCATTAGAAACTGACTTGCTACTGTGGCGATGAAGCTGTTTTTAGTCTCTCTAAATCAACCATAGTAAACCACAAAACATTTATCAGTTAAATTAAATTCCATTGAAAATTTAATAAATGATAAACTCTTAAAACATATTTAGTCAATTAAAAATCTTGCTTACTGTTTCACGAAAGCAGTCACCAAACTGAAACTAAAGATATTTGTGAGTGGTGTGTTTATAGTTTAAACAAAAATTAATATCTATATATGTTCTGACATTTTAGTATATGTTAAATTTATTGAAATGTATTCTATTTTTTACTCTGTACGTATTTTAAGATATATATATATATATATATATATATATATATATATATATATACACATATATATACATATATATAAATATATATATATATATATATATAATATATATATATATATATATATATATATATATATATATATATATATACATATATATATATATATATATATATATATATATATATATACATATATATATATATATATATATATATATATACATATATATATATATATATATATATATATATATATATATATATATATATATATATATATATGTTTAAGAGTTTTCGTTAATACATTGTTTATGTACATTGTTGATTTTTAATGTTATATAGTTTGGTATACTTAAAAATAAAAGCATAAAAATCTTAAAACGTTAAAAAAACCGACAGCAAATTAACGTCAAATACTCATATCAAAAAATGTCCAAGAATAAAAAATAACACCCAAAGTGACCGAATATCTAGGGGGATGATCTTTTGTACCGGAGTTCGTGGGTTCGAATACCACTGAGGCATGGATTTTCATAGCCCTTTCGAAATTAGCTTTAAGCACTAGGTCCTAGTCTGATAAGCCCTCGTGTTGTAAAAAATTAGACCGTAACGCTTCAAAGCGAAACAACCAAAATGTCTTTATTCATTGGCAAAATATATTTTGCTTCAGTGTATTCAATCAACCATTTCAACCAAATTAAAAGAACATCTCTTACTGAATATCTGAAACACGTGAATTATTCTTTTTAATAAAATATTAAATAACTCAGTAATAAAGAAACTACTCATTTTAATCATTGGTCGGTTATTTTTTCGCATTTTTAATTTTTTCTTTCTTCCCTACTTTCTTTGATCTGTTTTGATCCATTAGCCTGTAACATTTTCCTAATCACACAACTTCAAAACAAAATAGCCTCTGAAGATTAAAATGCTCATTACTGATGGTTTTTCGAATTGGCAGATGCTACTATTTTTTTAATCTTTCTCGGTAATATATCTCAAACTAACTCACTGAATAATTAATAAACTTAAACGTAACATTATAAAAAAAGGAAGAAACCTTTTGATAAATTTCTTTTTCCTCTGCTAGTATTTTGGGTGGTTTTAAATTTAAACCTATGAATACCGTATTTTTTTAAGAAGAAAAATAAAGACTTTTCAGTATCCTGATTTACATTAGGCAAAGAAATGAAATATTAGCTTGTTTTCAATGGCTAAGAAGGAAAGAGCGAAGAAACCGTTAATATGCACGCAAATAATTAAATCTTTTTTTGTTTTAAAGAAAAAATATTGTTCTCTCATTAGATTTCTTTTTGCACACATTATACATTAAAACTTTGTTTAAACTGCATTGATTTTATACTCGTAATCATCAATAAAAAAATCCGTGAAGATGTAAAAAATGTTTTTATTCTTATAAAAGTAAAGGTTGGGTTTTAAAAATAATGAATTAAATGGAATGCATTCGGAAAACTTTACGTTAAACACTGAGCAAGCAAATTACTTTTATTATTTTATCTTGTTTTAAAAGCATCCACATATATATGCATTTAATATTATGTAACCCAGTTATTATGAAAATGGGATATAAAAAATTTTGGTTCTGCCATTTCTTATTATAATACTAATTATTTATTTTATGATGAATTAAATATTAATATTTTTAAAAATATATAAATGAAATAACCTTCCGTAGTTTAAATGTATTCTGTATACCTGTCAGAAATGCTTTGGCTTGGTGTGTACTTAACCAATGGTTAAGTACCATTGCATACTTAACCACTGGTTAGTACACAATTGTTATGAATTCAATTTTTTAAATTAAAAAGTACTTTAATTTACTGGTTCAAAGGACATTCTCCTTCATTCCTTTTTGGAAGGGAATTGGACTTTAGTATCATAGGTTCGAATCATGTTGCTGGTATGGATGTTCTTAGCCGTTTGGAATGTGCTTTAACAATAGATTCTGGCCTCATTAGTTTTAGTTAACAAAACTGTAGACTGAAGCACTTCAAATCAAACCAAACCAAATTTATTCTTTTAATGTGTGTGAATATTGTTCTTTTATTAAAAAAATCCCCTTTTCTTATTTTTATCTTACGTAAATTTTTTCTGGTGTCTGGGTTGAAGTGGTCAGTTATGAGTTGTATAAAATACTACTACTGTTTTTTTTTCTGTGGCAATTCGGAAGAGTGTGAAATTTGTATTTGATGTCTCTATTTCAAAGAAAAATAAATCAATACGTTTATGTTTATACAAGCTGTGAAAATGTTGGGTTTTGTTTAACTGTACAAAATAATTTTATAAACATTTCTTAGATTCAAGATAATTTGCAATTGTGCCGATTAAAATTGTGAAGTACAGCTTGTTCATTCAAGAGATGTTGAATTGATGCAAACTCAATTTATTAACTCTAAATTAAAGAACAAAAGTTTCCCCATCACTTTAAAATTCGTATCATTAATTAGAATGTATTTGATTCACAAACTGCATGCTAAATCTATTATACTAGCATACAGCCCGTCTTATGAAGGGATCCTTAAAATTTTTGATTTTAAACTATCCTATGAAGCAAGTTAAAAATTGGGGGGGGGGGGTTTGGCTGAGAATTATCTGGTACAAGCTCAATAACTTCTTTATCTTTACTGACTGCATGTTAGTTGACAACTTTAATTATCACATTACGTGATAAGATGAACAGCAGGTGTTTTAATATTGACAGTGATTATTTGGCGGCATATATGAATGATGTCCAAAATTTAGCGAATCTATGGCAGACCGTGTGGTTATGTATAAAGAGAAAACACACAAACAAACAAAGTTCTTAATTTTCAAATATATATAACTTAAAAGCTAGATATTTATTAGTCCGTAAATAGACTCCTAGACTTTTATGAAAAACATTTGTTGTTAATACCGGTGATAAAATTTTCATTGCAACACAAAATAATCCATGATTAAATTTAAAATTATCACATATGTACTTAATCTATTATTCAATACAAAAATAAAAGAAAATTATTTACGTCATATTAATTCGTCATATTACGTTCAGTGATAAAACGTATGAAAATAATGCAGACGATATCTAAAAATTTTAAATAAGAATATATATATATATATATATATATATATATATATATATATATATATATATATATATAATATTATATCTGTTCTTTTCAGTTGAAACAAATTCTATTGTCCAATCGGAATATCTTTTTAATCACTTTTGATTGTAATGCTACTTAATATCTCAAATACGTTGCCAGTAGAAAATTTTTACTTCCCGTTTGAGGGAGTGTTTGTAGAAGGAAATTGTTTGCTAACTTTTTCCCTTGTCGCATTCTCGATAGCAACCAATATATATATATCGTATTTGAATATCTAGTAAAATATATATGTCTGTATATATATTATGTATAAATATGTATTATATGTATAATATTTTATTTAACAATTTATATATTTATTTTCAGGAAAAGATTTTTCCTCCGTCATCTGTCTTTAAATTACAGTCTTTGTCAAGCCCCCTCCCCCTATAGTCGCTATATATATATATATATATATATATATATATATATATATATATATGTATATATATATATATATATATATATATATATATATATATATATATATATATATATATATATATATATATATATATATATATATATATATATATATATATATATATATATATATATATATATATGTATGTATAAAATGTATGTATATATGATATATTTTTTTTTTTTGTTTGTTTTTTTTTTTTATATATTTTTATATTTTTACTAATATATATATATATATCATATATATTTATATATATATATGGGGGGGGGGGGGGGGGGGGGGGGGGGGGGGGGGGTTGTGTGTTATTATATTTATATATATGTATGTATATATATACTATACATATATATATATATATATATACACACACCTGTGTGTCAGTATATATGCATACATATATATATATATATATATATATATATATATATATATATATGTATATATATATATATATACATATATGTATTATATATATATATATATATATATATATATATATATATATATATATATATATATATATATATATATATATATTGTGTTATATTCGTTCTTTTCTCTTAAAATAAATTCTACTGTCCACTCGGAATATCTTTTTAATCACTTTCGATTGCAATGCATTTCAATCGCGAATGATTTTCGCAGCTGCTTTTTCCTGCTTTTGGGGAGAAAAGATAGATACCAAACCTTTTGAACGTGTGTATGAATTAAATTCTATTAATACTTTTTTACTTAACAATTTAATAAGATTTCAGGAAAAGAATTTTCCTCCGTCATCTTTCTGCATAATAATGGCCTTTGTCAAAACTCCTCGCCCTATAGTCGCTTTCAACTACGTTTGATATTTCATTGAAAGTTTTAAGGAAATTCGTCATGCATATGGAAACATGACCCTGAATATCGTTCTGATTCGAATGAATGGATTTTACGTTCTTATTAATTTACTTTTGCTTAGATCTCACAATGCAAAGAAATTTCCTAAGAGTTCGTCCTTTTGTTGTATCAAACAAAAATTCATCGCTTCTTTCTGATCGCATGGATTTTCTGGGAAATGATATGGGGTACAGCCACCACCTGTCTGCAACAAACAAGAAAATGAGATGGAGTTTTAATACGGAAGTTTACGTTTTTGTGGCTTTTGTTGAATAGCACAAATTTACTCGTTGGATAGATTTATTTAATTTGTTGTTGAATGTGTTGAAACTGAAAACAATTTAATCCATATTGGACAGCTGTCCTATAAACAGGACAGCAAATAAAATTCCATTTAATAATAAAGTTATTAATATTTTCTAAGTGAATATTATTTTAACACCTTTAAAATAGACATACTCTAGCATAGTAATAAAAAAAACTGAGAAATTAAATTATATTGTAATGTAAAATTTATTTTCAGTAACCTCTCAAAAATTGTCATTTTTTAATCTTTAATTTTATATTTATTATTATTTTTTTTCAAGCATTGTGGAAGTTGATTTTAGTTTAAAAATAGAGCTAATAATGTAGCTGAAAGTTTTTGTTCAAAAGTATATTTTATACGTGTATTTTGTAAGTATAGAAAAGGTGACCTAAAATTAGGACAATGGTCCAATCCCGATTATTTTTCTACGAATTCGATATTGCGTTCTTAGCGCACATTTTTTCTTATCTTTCATTAAAAATTAGTTCAAGCACCTGTTCACATACCTGGACACAACAAGGGGTATATAGATGTCTATTCTGTTAAGAAAACTGTATGTAAAAAATGTATGTAGAAAAAAAATGTATTGGGAATATACTTCAGACACTGGCACTACATTAGTGAATAACGCTATGTCAAAAAAAAATGGTATCAAGCATTTTATTCATTTTAACATATCACCAAGCATTTTATTCATTTTAACGATAATTCTTCAATTGACCTACAAAATCGTTGTTATAAAATTCGACCTCTTTATGACAAAATCAACATTACCTTGAAACAATTTGGCATATTTTCTGAAAATCTCACTATCGATGAATTAATGGCAAGATATTTTGGAAGACAGAGTTGCAAGATGTTCATAAAAAATAAACCTGTAAAATTTGGATATAAATTATTATGGATATTAGCATCCTAGAACGAATATCCTTTTTCTATTACCCCTTACCAAGATGCCACTTCAAGAACTACAAGAGAAAACCAACAACAATATGCTTAAAAAAATAATTTTGGACTTTTCCCCAAATTTCACCTATGAATCAGCCTAATGCAATGAAAGTGATATTTAGTAGTATATTGGACCGTTGTCCTATTTATAGGACAGCTAAATACTTAAAAAATTGAAAAATATTTTTACAAAATTTTGGTTTTATATGCTTAGTTACACCATATTAATGATATGGATAAAGTTTTAATAACTTACAGAAATATTTAGTTGGTGTGGTACAATATGGGTTAAGATTAATTAAATGGATATATTTTGTCCGTAATTAACTTCTTATTAATGCATGTTGATCGACATTATATAATTTTATTGTATTCTTTTTATATTATAAATTTCAAGACCTATCAAGAACTCTTAAGATTTTCTTAAGGGGGCAAGGGATTTGAAAATTACAGAATTTATTTAGAAACGTAAAATAATTTTCATGTTCAGAAAATGTTGCACACTATGTGCATATTTAATTCATTATAAAGTTCAAGTGATATTTAATAATTATTTTGTTTCATTTTATCTTTTTTCTCGTTTATTTTCCTTTTAAAACTTAAACAACTTTTATTTTACTATTTTTATAGTGACTTTAAATGTGCATTCCGGGTGCATTATATTTTTTCTCAATCTCTCAGAGACTTTGTTTTTGTGTTGGGTAAAAAACTATACATTTTAGGATTTTTTACTCTTTTGGCAAGTTAGAGTGTACCATGAAACCAAACAAATAGGGTTAATATATTGCGTAGGTATGAATAATCGCTTTACATACGTTGTATGTAATGCAAAATAGCATAATGTGATACCCAGTGGTGCGTTCTTTACGTTCTCAATATACATCGAAATTAGGGTTTGGCGTGCTACGGTCCACTTTTTGCAACACGAGGGCTAATGAGACTGGGAGCTATACATTAAAGCCGATCCCGAACGGCTACGAACATCCATGCAACTTTGGGATTCGAACCCACGAACTCCGGTACCAAAGGCCAGCACCCTAACCAATCGGCCATCGTTCGACCCCATCGAAAGTATGAAACAATAATGTAATAATATGCATTTAGGAATACCTATGTGTAATAACTCGATTGTTTTTATCATAAATATTTGTCGTATAGGTCATAAATAAACAACCGAAGGATCGATGGCTGAATGAATAGGGTGTTGCTCTTCGGCACCAAAGTTTGCCTGTTTGAATAGCGCTAATGGCATGGATGTTTGTAACCGTTTCAAAATCAGCTTTAAGCAGTAGGTCTTGGTTTTATTAGACCTAGTGTAGCAAAGTAGTAGAACGTAGCGCTCCATATCAAACAAAACCATAAAATATATATCTTCATCTGACCTTAGTTTTAGGCAGTCTTTATTCATCTCTGTTCTTACGACTTTTAGTGTAATAAAAAGTAGACATTAGTGCTCTAAATGAATTTAATCATAACTGACTCCACTACCTATTTCACAGCTCCCTAACCAGGGATTGGCATTTCAAGCGCCCCAGACCAGACCTGGAGGGTGTCTGGGCTGATCAGCTAATTTGTAACAAAACTCTCTCATCCAAACTAAGCAAACTGTTCGGTTGGCAAATGGAAAATTCAGAGAATCTGCAGGCCCCGGAACAAGGCTGGTTCTGAATATTTAAGTTTCCCTGTACCACAATTTTGTATTTATTTTCATGCAATTATCATGTAATTATTATCATTATTATAATTTTTTTTTATTTTATGATTATTACTTTTTTTAATTTCCAATGTTATTTTGTCTGTTTTATATTTGTATGTGTTAGTTTGAGATTTTTACTGTATTTACTATACTGCATTGTATATTGTGAGCTGCTGTGGATTGTACATCCGGGGACACCCAAAACCTCTTAAACCTTTGTTTTAAGGTAGATGTCCTCGTTGGTGCAACCAATCATAACTGACTGTCCTAATTCAATATCCCCAAAATAATAAGGAAAAGAAAGACGATTTATTTGGGATAACAGCACAATTTTGCGTTTTTGTGCAAAGCTATGGATGATTGTATAAAATATCAAATTTTGAGTTTTTCCTAGTCTTTGAAATATAAGTCACAAATAGAAATTTCAATTTGGAGTTGGCTTTAAACAGTCTTTAATTGCTCCTGTTTTTATTGTGTTTAAAGTAATAAAAATAGACCGTAGCTCAATCATCAATTATATTTAACAGACCGTTATATTGCGGCTTGTACAAAGTTATGAAGGAACCACGTGTAAAGTATCTCATGTGTTTTTTTTAATATTTGAAATATAAGTTACAAATTAATAAGTACACCTAGAATTAATTTTAAGCAGTTATTAATTGTCCCTATTCTTTTGAGTTTCGAGTAAAAGAAAGGAGACAGTAGCACTCTAAATAAATCTAATCATAAATTATAAATCAATATCAATTTCCAATGAGGAATAAAGATATGATTCATTTAGGAATAGAGGGCCATATTGCAGTTTTGAACAAAGCTAGAAATGCTACTTATATGTGTAAAGTACCTAGGTATGCTTTTACCGTAGATCTTTGAATTAAAAATCACAAATATTTTATCTGGAATTGGCTTTGAGCGGTCGGATCTGATCATCTTACACTTTGTGGGGTAAAAATTAAACAGTAGCGCTCGAAATCAATCTAATTGTAAATTATATTCAACAAATCATTTTCTCAAATAATGGAAAAAAGAAATCATCCATTTACTAGTTGAAACACAATACTGCGGTTTTTGCGCAAAGCTAGGAATCTTCATTGCGTAAAGTACCTAGGCTGGATTTAATCGCAACTATTAAGAATTTGAAATAAATCTAAACACATTCCAAAGTAGTTTTTCAGAATTCATTTGAAAAAACAGAAGATTTATTGAAGAATACAGCGAAATATTACAGTTTTATGCAAACCCATGAATTTTACTTGTGTAAAGTATCTAA
>CM063511.1:145680895-145685895 GCA_032207245.1 Pardosa pseudoannulata | reverse complement strand
CGGCTTTCCTCCCTCGGAAAGACTTTGTTTCTCAAAAGAGTAATGTACTTGCTTATGTGGAGACGAAGGCGTTGTTTTCCCAGGCACCACGATGTCTAGACTTTTGTGTCCTGCAGGTAGCGAAACAACATGGTAGACAACCGGGAGCCCAGACTGACTCCAGAAAGATGATCGTCGTAACCAAAAGCCAAAGGGATTGGCAGCGACGTTGATCTTTCACCGACATGAAATTACAGAGACTGTCGGATTTTTTGCAAGTGATTGTGTAACTAAGACCAATCAAGTGGGTTGAAGGTGAAATCATCGCCAGAGGATCCCATGATGAAAATGGTGAGGTCCCCTCTCTTATAGGCCCCTCCCCTAAAAAGAAGACGAGATGAGATTTCTTTTTTAAGAAGTAGTTAGCTAGCAGGAGATAATTCGGAGGTCGTCTTGACAAGCCTCTCCATCGGAGAGTTTTCTTAGCGAAAATCCCACCTTGGTATAAATCCCTTTCTCAGATTGTTAAGGATACCCTGTGCCTTGGGTTTCCTTTTATTCCAATCGTCTTCAGGATCGATCGTTATTTCTCCTAGGAATTATAACTTTGTTTTTATCTTCTTCGAACATACTCTTTGCAACTTCAAACACCCTTGTCTAATTGAGTGTGCTGTCTTCCTAATTACAAAACAGAAGTATTACTCAAATCTAATACTAATAGTTTTCTTCCATCGATTACACAGGCCTGCGAAATTGAAATTTTTGAAAAATACAAGAGAAGATTTTCCTTATTTTTAAGTTATTTGGTATTTTTATTTCGAAAATGACCTCCATTTTTTTCCATCACGTCAGGATTTTTTGTAAAAATGATGTACATATTACTGGTAATGTCCAATATGGAAAAAATGCTCTCGACCTGTTAGCTTGTACTGACTGGCAACAGTGGGTGTTATCTATTCATGTGAGTTTATTTAATCTATTTATGATGCGGCATATTAATTTTTAAACAACAATTAAAATTAAAAATGTATACATTTTGTATATAAAGAATGAAAACCATCGCAACCAGAACGCATGAGCTGCACCAGGGCGAGACAAAAAGTTCTCTTTACATTAATTTTATAAGAAAAACACTCCTAGAAAAACCCCCAAAGACCTGTTTTTACGTTTTATTAAGGTTTATAGATATAATAAATGTAAGTTTGAAATATATTCGAAACTCAATACGAAACAAAGACATTTCAATTTAGTTACGTACATATTTTCTTTCAATCTGGAGCCTAATAATTGAGTTTTCTCTTTAAAAAAGCAGATCTCTAGTCAGATCATTAAGTTCAACCTGAGAGAAAAGACTAGGGGAGTCGTCCTCAAAGGGGTTATATTCTGAATCGGATTCTTTAACTTCGGAATGTCAGTCAGAAGATTCGGAAAAAAAACTGGTAATTCTGTCGGAGGCAAAGGCAATGGCACATCAGGTCCATGAGGAGATATGGCCGAAGGAATGGTTGTAGAGTACGATATTAGATTGAAATTTTTTCTATTATATCCACGGGTATGGCAAGAACAAAAGTTACAGTCATCAAATTGGTTTTATGGCTCCCTCCATATCATTGGAATTCCAAATCGCAAGGCAGTCTTCTTTCCTTTGAACTATGAACTTAAATCATTGACACTCTGCACACAAACTTTATGAGGATCCCAAGATTTGTCTTCGTCTCCAGGCTTCATGCCAAAATGCGCAAAATAAAGGCGTTTTACGTACCCTGTGATGTTCCTCTTGCGATTTTTAATGACACTATATTCGCCTCAAATGGAGCAAAAGTCATCAGGAATATTTTCACAGTTTTTCGAACTTGAAGCCATTTTCACAGAGTAAGTACTGGTGTTTACATGAGGTCACTAATAAAGATTCGAGCGTCGCTGTAGGTTAACAGCGATTGCGACGGTAGGGAGGGATGATGAAGAGGGACATTGCGCGTTCCTAGGCTCTTTCCCAGGCTCGCGCGCTTCCAGGAATCTGTCTAATTGGTGATCTGGATCAACATTGAAGCTTTAAAAGCCCTAAAATACTATCTGCGCTTTTGTAGTTTACCACAGATGGATATTTTGAAGGTTTCATCACGGTAAAATGTTAAAACACGAAGCAAAATATGAAAGTAAAATACGTGAGAAATATTCATAAAAAAACCACATAAAATTGAATTTTTCAAAAAAATGTGACGTGATAGACATTTTTAATGATTATTTTCAAAATCAGCACTAAAAAATACGTTAAGTTCAGTTGTCACATCAATTGTATTTTTTTCATCGTAGGCCTGTGTTATCAAACCTTTCGGCAGTGTATTTAAGTGTACGTTTGTACTCAGGCCTACGTCTATTGTATCACATACTTGCGAACTGTAATTGTATTGTGTGTATATAGAAATGTGTATATAGCTGCAAGGTGTAAATAAATCATTTAATGAAGAAACACCTGCTCCTTCATTGTATACTTGAAAAAGGGTCCGGATACGTTACAGTGTATGTGTGTATTTGTGTATATAAGTGTATGTATATATATATATATATATATATATATATATATATATATATATATATATATATATATATATATATATATATATATATATATATATACATATATATATATATATATATATATGTAATATAGGAGCGAGAATAATATTGTAATATAGGAATAACAGATCTAGGAATAAGCTCCACGAAAAAAAAGTGATAAGGGAAAACCCCACAAGGACCCTAAGTGTGGGAAACTCCAAACACACAGATGTGAGCCACCTGTGAGCCTAGACGACTCAGTTTTAATGCCCTTTTGAAGTTACAGAAGTCGTCCTTTAAGTGAGTTAATCCCCTTTTGAAATTAGGCAGTCACATAACGTTTGGGGTGAGAGGCACATGCAGCCACAAGACGGCGTCCCTATGCTATATGTTAGGGTAAGGAAAAAACAAAACATAAAAAGTGCACCGGCCAATGAAGAGGTTCAAGAACGCCCAAAACACGCCCTCGAAAAATCTAAATGGTCATGCACCCCCCCCCCAAAAAAAAAAAAAACCATAGTGTAAGATTTTATATTTTAAGTAAGGAGTGAACACACTCTATTCTGGCAACAGTTAATTCACACATTCTCTATTCCGCCGTCATGTCAGTTATTAAAGGATACATTCTCTCAGTAGCCGTGAGTTACCTTAGTTGTGTCAATCAGACTAGTCAGTAGTGTTTAGAGCAGACTTTGTATCGACAGTACTTCCTATTTAAGATGTCTCATGTCTGGACTAATAAGATAAAATAAAGATTTTAGGAGTACCACTGCGGGGGGGGGGGGGGGGGGGGGGGGTGGGGGTGAGATTTCCAAATTAGAAATCATGTTAAATCGGATCCAAAACTTGAATATTGGTTGTTCTATATTTTGCCTGATGGTTTATATATTATATAGAATAAGAAAATATAAAAAATTGGGGGGGGGCGGCCCCAATTAATTTTAAAAAAAGAATTTTTATATATATATATATATATATATATATATATATATATATATAAATTAATTGTATATCATATACTTGGTGTATATATATATTATATGTATGTCATGTTTGTAAATAAAGTGTTTAATACATGTGTCAAGTATATGTATGTATGCAAATGTGTGTGGTGTGTGTATGATATCTGGCATATATCTATGTATATGAATGTATGTATATATTTAATTTATATATATATATATTTAAATATTATTTATATATAATATATATATATATATATATATATATATATATATATATATATATCTTCTTAAATATTTAGTAATATATATCTATAAGTCTGAAAAAAAGAAGATAAACACCATTATAAAAAATAAGAATATGTCATTTTAAACTTTTTTCTCATTACTAAATTTTCGGTAAAATATTTGTAGCCATAAAAGTGCGTATCGACCCCGTTTTCGGGTTACGAGGGATATAAGCATATAACTCTTAGGCCATTACTCACAAGAAAGGCGCCAACTTCCGCCCATAAATCGCCAACCGTGTTAACACTGGTTCCCAAAGAATCTCCCCGAGGTGCCTTTATTTTAAAGACTCCATTTCGGCGCCGAGCCTTCATTCGATTTTCTATCGGAACATCTTACATCCGTAATGAACGTACTTCATCACTTTCGAGAAAAATCTACATGTCGGAAACCTCGCATAAATTTCTGTATATGCTTCCACTGCGGGGGAGATTTCCAATTAGAATCATGATAAATCGGATCCAACTGAATATTGGTGTTCTATATTTTGCCTATGGTTTATAAATTATATAGAATATGAATAAATGCATATATATATATATATATATATATATATATATATATATATATATATATATATATATAAATTAATAGTATATCTATACATGGTGTATATATATAGATATATGTATGTATGTATGTACAATAATGTGTATAATACATGTGTAAGTATATGTATGTATGCAAATGTGTGTGGTGTGTGTATGTATCTGCATATATCTATGTATATGCATGTATGTGTATATATATATATATATATATATATATATATATATATATATATATATATATATATATATATATATACATAAATTATTGTTACTCTTACTAGAATGGCAGATTATCAAGATTTAAGTCAGTTTGAACATGGTGTTATATTATATTCTTATCCCTATTGTATTATTCTTATTTTTTATAGTGGCGTTAATCTTCTTTTTTTTCAGACTTACAATTAAACATTACTACATATTTAAGAAGATATATATATATATATATATGTGTGTGTGTGTTTATATATATATATATATATATATATATATATATATATATATATATATATATATATATATATATGTGTGTGTGTGTTTATATATATATATATATATATATATATATATATATATATCTTTATATATTTATATGTATATATAATCATACACTCACATGTATATACATATACATGTAATATATCAAAATTATTTAACTTTAATA
>CM063511.1:145665895-145673395 GCA_032207245.1 Pardosa pseudoannulata | reverse complement strand
AAATTTCTCGTAAATTGTTGTATAATTTTGTTAAACATTTTAAAACTAATGTTCTATAGAAACAGATACACTTCTTGTCTATACTCTTGAAAAAAAAATCAGATCCCGAACACAAAGTAAACTAACAAAGAAAAAAGGATGAAAAATTATAATTATGTACTTCTTTCCTTATCACCTTTACATTCCATTTACACCATCCACTTAAAGCCAAATTTGGCGACAAAATTTTATCGCCAATTCAAATGGAAATCAAAAGTTTATTTTCTCCATTAAACTATGCAAAGCCACGGAGAGCAGGTGTAAAAGTAATTTAAAAGAAAATTTTATTTATAGATGTCCTAATTGCTTTTTTTGCATCATTCAGACTTTTACGGCGTAATTTTACGCCCCCTAAATGGCAGTCATTGAAATTGTAAAACCCATTACAGTCATAAAATATTTAATTAGTGATTAGATTTATGGCCATTTCTTATGACACAATTAAGTTAAGAACTGGCTATTATTGCCGCACATAAAAAATATTAATTTATTGAATACAAATTCTTAAAACTTTGAAGAAGGGTGTGCTATAGATTGTAAAATAAATTAGAATTCTATAAAATGATAAAATGTAAAAAGTTGTTCTTTTTTATAAACATTTTAAGAAGGAATACATAAATGTGAATTAAAAAAACAGCCATACAAATTTTAACATGCGTAAAAACGTGAATTTTGAATTTTTTTAACAATGTTGAAAAACAAATAAAATTTTGGGAGGGCAGCTGGAATGCTATGGGTAATTGCCTATATAATAATAGCCTAAGTTATCTGTCCGTCCGTCTTCACATTTATGAAGCGGTTGTTTCTGGAATGGATAGAAGAATCTGTATTGGATTCTTGGTAACTGATTGTTAGCAACATTAGAAATCCATCCCTTCCCCCCTTTTCTAGCATTTAAAGACATTATTTCAAGCCCTATTTTCTCCGTTTAAGAGCAGGAGATTAAATTGATAAATTTGTCCCATAATAAATAGCGAAAATTAACATTTTTTCTAGCATTATGACGTCAATCCTTTAACCACTTCATTTAACCTCATTTAATCATATCTTATTTTAAATTATTTAAATATCGTCTGCACTATTTCAATACGTTTTATCACTGAACTTAGATATGACGTAAATAATTTTCTTTTGTGTTTGGCTTAAATAATAGATTAAGTACATATATGATAATGATAAATTTAATCATCGATGATTATTTTTGTTGTAATGAAAATTCTATTACAAGTATTAACAAAAAATTCTATCTACCTCCATGGTGTAGTAGAAAAGATAGTTTCATTCCTTTACTTCCATTAACTACTATGGCAAAAAAAAAAAAAAAAAAAAAAAAAAAAAAAAAAAATTGGGAAAAACTTTACGATAATTTCGACATAGCTAAGAAAACTTTGAATTACCTTTCTAAATAAATTCAACTTGATTCTAAACTGCATTCACAGTATCGGGAGACTTTAGAAGAATATGAAGATAAACAAATTATTCGGGGTGTACCAATAATTCTCAGCCAAAAATCAAACCATTTTTGGCCAGCCTCTTAGAGTACTTTACAAATCTGGAAAATTTTACTGATCCCGTCATATGACGGGCTATATCCTAGTCCAAAATCACAACCAAAGTGACCGAATAGTTAGGGGGATGATCTTTTGTACTGGAGTTAGTGGGTTCGAATGTCACTGTGGCGTGGATATTCATAGCCGTTCGAAATTGGCTTTAATGTAACGGTCTGATTAGCCTTTGTTGTAAAATATTAGACCATAGCTTTCCAAACCGCATAGTTAGGGGGATGATCTTTTGTACTGGAGTTAGGGGGTTCGAATGTCACTGTGGCGTGGATATTCATAGCCGTTCGAAATTGGCTTTAATGTAACGGTCTGATTAGCCTTTGTTGTAAAATATTAGACCATAGCTTTCCAAACCGCATAGTTAGGGGATGATTTGTACTGGAGTTAGGGGGTTCGAACCACTGTGGCATGGATGTTCCGTAGCCGTTCGGAAATTGGCTTTAATGTAACGGTCTCATTAGCCCTCGTTGTAAAAATATTAGACCGTAAGCCTGCCCAAACCGCAAAAACCTTCGTACTGGAGTTATTCGAACACTGTGGCATGGATATTCGTACCGTTCGGAATCGCTTTAAGCATGTAGGTCTCATTAGCCCTTTGTTGTAAAAAAGTAGACCGTAGCATTTCCAAACCAACATAGAAACTTTTGAAGAAGTTATTCGAAACCACTGTGGCATATTCATTCCCCGAAATTGAAATGTAACGGTCTGATTAGCCCTCGTTGTAAAATATTAGACCGAAGCGTTCCAAACCGCAATTAAGCTCACCGGAGTTCCGAATCACTGTTTATTCATACCGTTCGAATTGGCTTTAAAATAATTAGCCTTTGTTGTAAAAATAGACCATAGCTTCAAACCGCAAGAATCTTTTGTACTGATGCTGAATATTCTACCAAATTCCGAACGAAACCATAACGGTCTGATTAGCCTTTGTTGTAAAATATTAGACCAT
This sequence comes from Pardosa pseudoannulata, assembly GCA_032207245.1. Lineage (NCBI taxonomy): Eukaryota > Metazoa > Arthropoda > Arachnida > Araneae > Lycosidae > Pardosa > Pardosa pseudoannulata. The sequence goes on along the minus strand of CM063511.1, from coordinate 145,670,845 downwards.
AGCCTTACAAACCGCAACAGCCGAATGATGGAAGAATGGTTAGGGTGCTAGCCTTCGGAAATAGAGTTCATGGGTTCGAATCCCACTGTGGCATGTATGTCCGTAGCCGTTCGGAATCGAATTTAAGCAGTAGGTCCCGGTCTCATTAGCCCTCGTGTTGCAAAAAGTAGACCGTAACACTTGAAACCGAAACAGCAGAACGATGGCCGATTGGTTAGGCTGCTGACCTTCGATACCGGAGTTCGTGGGTTCGAAACCCACTCTGGCATGGATGTTCGTACCCCTTCGGAATCGGCTTTAAGCTGTAGGTCCCGGTCTCATTAGCCCTCGTGTAGCAAAAAAGTAGACCGTAGCACTGCAAACCAAACCAAAAAAAAAAAAAGAAACCAAACCGAAACAACTAAATTTTTTTTATTCATTGGTAAAATATATTTTGCTTCAGTGTATTTAATCAACCATTTCAACCAAATTAAAAGAACATCTCTTATAGAATATCTGAAGAATTTTGAGAGAAATGAAGACAAACAAATTATTGAGCGGGTACCAGATAATTCTCAGCCAAGAAACGAACCATAACGGTCTGATTAGCCCTCGTTGTAAAATATTAGACCGAAGCGTTCCAAACCACAACATCCGAATGATGGCCGAATGGTTAGGGTGCTAGTCTTCGGAACCGGAGTTCGGGGGTTCGAATCCCACTGTGGCATGTATGTTCGTAACCGTCCGGAATCGGCTCTAAGCAGTAAGTCCCAGTGTCATTATCCGTCGTGTTGCAAAAAGTAGCCCATAGCACTTCAAACCGTAACAACCAAAATGTTTTTATTCATTGGTAAAATATATTTTGCTTCAGTGTATTTAATCAACCATTTCAACCAAATTAATAGAACATCTCTTAGAGAATATCTGTAACACGTGAATTATTCTTTATAAAATATTAAATAACCCAGTAATAAAGAAACTACTCCTTTTTATCATTGGTCGGTTATTTTTTCGTATTTTTAATTTTTTTCTCTTCTTTCTTTGATCTGTTTTGATCCATTAGCCGGTAACATTTTCCTAATCACACTACCTCAAAACAAAATAGTGTCTGATGATTAAAATGCTCATTACTGATGGTTTTTCGAATTGGCAGATGCTACTATTTTTTTAATCTTTCTCGGTAATACATTTCACACTAACTCTCTGTATAATTAATAAACTTTAACGTAACATTATAAAAAAGGGGAAAAAATATCCTTTCAATAAATTTATTTTTCCTCTTCTAGTATTATGGATGGTTTTAAATTTAAACTTAAACAACGAAATGTTTTTATACATTGGTAAAATATATTTTGCTTCAGTGTATTCAGTCAACCATTTCAACCAAATTAGAAGAACATCTCTTAGAAAATATCTGAAGACTTTAGAGAAAAATGAAGACAAACAAATTATTGAGCGTGTACCAGATAATTCTCAGCCAAAAAACGAACCATTTTTCTATTTGCTTTATAGGGTTTTTTACAAATCTGGAAAATTTAAACTTTTACTAATCCTGTCATATTACGGGCTTCATGCTACTATAAAATATTAATTTCCTCATATTCATAGAAATTCATATGTTCATGGGAAGAAAAAAAAATTAATATATAAATAAATTAATATGCAGTTTACAGTTGCTTTAAAATGTAAGTTTAGTTTGGAACGATGAACGCAGCATATTTCGCATTTCCCTGTTTTCCTTTTATAAATTGAAATACATTCATTTCCTGCTACGTCAATATATTTATGGATTTCCTGAAACTTCCTGGAATTTGACTCGGAACCTCAAGATTATGGAAAGCAGTGCATAAAAGCAAAATGCTGAATTTTAAACGTTTATAATCGTAAATTTATCCCATTTGTTCCGCCAAATAATTATCATATATTAGGGAATTTAATGAATGCTTTTCAATTAAAATGTTTCAGTTTATTCTTTTCTACCGGATACTGAATTCTTGATTCACGAATTATAATGGTTAAGAATTTTATCTAGACGTTTTAAAAGGAAAATGTGACGTTAATTTAAATACTTTTTGAATATGTTAAGAATAAAATTCCCACAATTCTTTGAAACAGTTGTATGTTTGAAGCAAAACAATGGATGACATATTTACCGTTTTCAAATAATGCAAATTAACTCTCCTTCTCAAGTATTTAAAAATTTAATTTCGAACTTAATTTACGGTTTAATGAACATTGCTTGGTAAGTTTTAATATCATTTAGACAATATGTAAACGAAATTGATAATAAAAGTATTTAAAGTGGTTAAAATTTGCTACAAATTTTCAATATTGTATCAGAGTTATATGGTGATGAATGGTAGGTTTATATATATATATATATATATATATATATATATATATATATATATATATATATATATATATATATATATATATATATATATATCAGGTCTAACAAAGGGGTAGTTGGAAATTACGTGAGTTATAAACGATTTTAAAAAGGAAACTCTTTTATAAGAAAATAAATGAAAAAGACCCACACTTGGTCAGGCGTACAGATATTTCACGGGAAGTTGATGACTAATCAAGTTAGAAGTTCAATTAGCGCTTGGACATGGAGCTGTCAACACCTTTCCACGTTTATCTTCACCTCGTATAAATGAAAATGGCCCAAACCATGCCTGAAACGGAAATCCCAAAGCATATATATATATATATATATTATATATATATATATATATATATATATATATATATATATATATATATATATATATATATATATATATATATATATATATATATATATATATATATATATATATATATATATATATAATATATATATATATATATATATATATATATATATATATATATTTATATATATATATATATATATATATATATATATATATATATATATATATATATATATATATATATATATATATATATATATATATATGTATATATATACATATATGTATATGTATATGTATATATATATATATATATATATATATATATATATGTATATATATATATATGTATATATATATATATATGTATATATATATATGTATGTATATATATATATGTATGTATATATATACATGTATATGTATATGTATATATATATATATATATGTATATATACAAACAGGAAGTAGGCTTACCGATGTTAATTATATTTTATTGTAATTGGGGAAAGTTATTTTAAAATAGATAATAGCACTATTTCAATATGTGTATTTTTTATGTATTTCGTAATCTAATCTCAGTTAATAAAATATGCACTTTGTATTTTATGATAAAATATTTTTATATTGTTTAAATTATGGAGTCAGAGTCGTAATGGAGTCATTATGTATTCGATGTTCCGTAAGAAATGAAAATAACAAGGGAAGGAAATCTATAGTATTACCTAGATTGTAACGTTAGCCTTATTTTCTTATGCTTTGGCGTATATTTGAGAACAAATTACTAGTATTCATTAATATTAGACATAAGTTTAATAAAACAATTTTTTTATTATTGAATAGATGTATTATTTAAAATTTTCTTTGCTTGCGAGAAAACAATTTTCACAATAATCCTGAATTTTGACTTCCATAACTTTTCAATAACAATTTTCAAAAAATTTTACCACCTAAAAAATTTAAAAGTTAAAAATGGATGCAAATATTGTACATATACCTATTTTTAAATAATATTTTCAATCAAAATGTGCAATTTTAAAACCGTCTTCTTGAAAAATAATACGATCGTTATGTGTTAAGAAAACGTCCAAATGTAAATAATAAATGTAGTTTCAAAATGTACACTGTACTGGCATCAAGTACAGTTGACTCCGCTTAATGTGATCACGGAAAATGTTATAAATCGCTTATTATTATCGAAATCACTTGGTCCCAATTTTCTCTATTCATTTTATGTTAAATTTATCGTTTTATGTTATCCCATAATTTTATCACTTTTTGAACCTCATTTTAACTGGCAAAGGAATATTCACAATATATTTAAAATCAACCCATTCTTTTCTTTCCATTCACTGTATTTTGCATTTCAGAGAATTCTCTCTCTTCTTCCTAGGGAAATGGGGAACGAACAAAGGAGTGGGAGAGTTACAGGTTCCTGGAATTTTTCAGAAATATGCACACCCTGCTGGTTGTCAGTGGTTGTCAGGTAAACAGAAGGTAACACATTCTTATCGGAACTGAGAAGGAGCGTATTCATATTTTATGCCTTGTTCGCTTATATGCAGCTTGTTGATATGGAAGCCAGAAAGTGAAATGATTGAACATTAAATGAAAAGATCGAAATTTTAAATAGTTATGACAGGTAGCCAAAAATCGGTCAGCTCAATGCTGCAGAGCAGTTAAACTTTTCTAAGCGTCTATTGTGCAAAATTTTGAAAAATCTGGATGAACTTACTAGAAGACATAAACACAATGAAAATACGGAGTGCAATATCGTCTTGGAATTGTGTTTCTGCTCAAATGATCATAAACTACTTCGCATACACAGGATTTTCTGGGAAAAAAATGACCTGGAATCTCAAGAAATGATAGAAATCCTTTGGATATGACCCCTAAAGAGTTCGAGTCGTAGGTGAATCTAGATCAAAACATTCCAGTAGCTTCCACATTAACAGAATCTGAAGTCTGACAGATTAACATAGGAAAACAGACGAATGATGGAACTGATGAGTCAGAGGAAGACTCTTTTGATACTGAGGCACGTCCTACAAGTGCTGAAATTAGAAATGCATTGAAAGTGTTGAAACGTGGAGTACAACTCCGCTCCGATGGCTTTATAAAACATTATGATTACGAAGAATTTATCAGAGAGGTTCTTAGAAAAAATTGTAGACAATCAACAATTGATCAATTATTTTTATTATTTAAACAATTCTTATGTCTTAAAGGATAATATACAGTACATAAATATAAGGTGTTTTTTTTC
>CM063511.1:145653395-145660895 GCA_032207245.1 Pardosa pseudoannulata | reverse complement strand
GACAAATGTAAATTAAGCAAAGATTTTAGGCGATTCACTAGTCCAGTATATATGAAATGTGTTGCATCAAAAAATATTGAAATAATTTAATTTATTAAAAAATTATGCCTTTTGAAAAAACCCGTTCTTTTTACTAAATTTTCATTAATTATTAGAAATTTTATAAAAACTTCTCCAGGAATAAATTTTTTAAGTGCAATTCTCTATCATAATATAAAATATAAATCTAAAAATGTAAAAATATGAACTAGTTTCTACGTTTAAAAAAAAAAGTTCTCCGAACGCAGACGGATACCTTAAAATTTTATAAATATTACACATTAATAACAACACTATGATTAGGTATTCTATAATTGGCATTAAATTCCTGAGAAATTTAGTCCGGCTATAAAGTCATATAATGAACAAAAGTAAAAGATAAAATAGAATATATTAATGATACAACATTTCATATCCATTTAAGTTATTTTAATAATTAAATTTATTAGTTCATAAACAAAAAATAGTTTCAAATATTTCTTTCAAAAAATTAGTTTTATATGATTTTGTTTGCAAGCACAACCGCAAATACAAACACACTAATTTACATTTATATACTATCAAAATAAAATAATTTAATTTTTACATCAATTAATATTAGTTTTATTGTATTACATTATGTTTGATCATGTAAGAAATGCTGCACATTAAAAGTGTTTATTAAATATGATGTATGTCATTTACAATTTAATATTTCTATTCTATTTAATCACTTCATTGGAAATGTTTTTTTCGTTTAATGTATCAGAATGTTATGCTTATAATAATTTTAATAACGGTTTGTAAATATAAAATTTGTATTAAGCAATATAATTTTATTAACATTTAAATGAATAATTTTACAATTCTATGAATTTCATTTAGTAACATATATCTATTAAACTGATAGCACTTACAAGAAATAATAATTAAAAATTTAATTAATTTTTATCGACAATTTTGAAATGGTATTTAAACGATAGATTTTTAGTAAAATTTTACATAGTAAATTTGTTAACGTTAGGATTATTTAAATTAAATTACTCTTTCTTTTGTATTTTAAACTAAATTAGTATCATTGTAAAAATTATTGTATGAGTATAAATTTTTTCGAAAGGATTAATCTAATGAAATGGGGATATCTAAAATATTGTAAAAGGGAAATGAGATATAATAGTAATAAGAAAAATGTTTCAGAAATTTCATTTAATATGTATTTCATAATTAGAGTTTATTTAAATGAAACAGTTGAATCTGTTTTATTAGATTGTGTTTTTGAATTTAAATGTGAAAATTAAAGAAGCATTATTTTATAAATGATTTCAAAACTATATGTGTAATTAACCGGCATGTTTATAATTGCTAATTATGCTTGCAACGATCCTAATTGAATTATTATTTCTATATATAAAAGTATATAGTTAATGAAAAAAATTACAAAATATGTGTAATTTGAAATTAAACAATTATTTAACTGTTATCTTATTACTGATGTGTCTTGGACAAGCCAAGGACTATTCGAATTAATGTAAGGGAGGGCTCCTTTTGTTTTTTATGAAGATTACTGCTAGGGTGACAGAATGACTTTGCTCAAAGTGGTCCTCTTCATTTATAAGTGTGTTTTACTCTGACCCATCCGAAGGTATACAGCAGCAACTAATGATGACCGTGGTTTGGTTTGTTTTGGAGTGCTACGGTCTACTTTTTGCAACACGAGATGATGACCGTACAACGACAGTGATTCCATAAATGATTACTAAGCCACCGCTGACCTACGAGAGGCCCGTCATGGCCCGATTTTATTGTGGTCCAACCCGGTAAGTAGCAAACATTACATAGGTAAGCTCGAGACTACCAGGAAGAACGATAAGAAAATATCACTCAGATACCCTAGGGTCGTGAAGCCCGTACACATCTAAATTAGGTATGCCCCTGCGAGGCATCGTCATTTATAAGCAGGGACAAAACAGAAGACGCCCATGCTTGGTGTGACATCCCCAGAGGTATTGTTTGAGAACATGGAGAACATTGCAACCACGAGCTTATTTTACGTTCCCCATTCACCCCTAACGAACACGGCGGATATTAGGCACGCTGAAACCCCGAACACACATCTCCCGGATACGAGATCATTGTCTCTGCCGACTGAGCTACCAAGGCTCAAAGGGCAAAAACATTAATAATACAATTTTCATGTGATACAAAAGGTGTACAGAATATACTTATTGTAATTTAATCATTTATAAAACGATGTTTGCCCCTTTAATGCCTATCCTACTATGTAGCTAATGCAAGAAAATAGCTTGTAGAATTTGTATATTTTCTTAGAACGGGTATTCCTATTGAGAATAGGCAAAATGTGATAAACAATCAAAACCCCTTTAAATTAATTTCTATTATTTACAACGAAGAGCAATTACATTATGACCACCCTCCATTTATAATAATGGGCTCACTCAGAAACAAAACCACCAATTGTGCACAGCTGATGTTGAAGTATATAAAGTGGCCTTGTCTTTCCAAACAAAGCACCATTAACAATATAATGAGGTTTGGTTTGGTTTGGTTTGTAGAGCTACGTTGTACTTTTTTTCCAACACGAGGGCTAATAAGACCGGTACCTACTGCTTAAAGCTTTCGAACATCTACGAACACCTATGCCACATTAGGATTCAACTCTGATGGTCCGTATCATAATGGGAAAAGCAATTGATTTATAGGATTTTAATAAAGGTCAATTCGTTATGGCTCGGTGACGGAAAATATCAATATCCCAAATGGCTAGTTTTGAGGGCAGTTGTAGTGATCACATAGGTTTATGGATGGTGAAACGAAAAGTCGGCGACAATCTATGTGTCGTCTACGGTACATTAATTCCAGAGGAAAGAGGAAATTGCCATGCATTGTTCACTGATATCGAATAGCTGCAACAGTCGAAATCACCACCAGTTACAACAGTGGCTACCCAGACTGTTTCTCACCACACTGTGCAGCTCACACTGTTGCGTATGGGTCTATGCAGCAGGAAGCCGAAGCATGTACCTGCACCGACAGCACATCATGACCAGCTATGTCTGCAATGGGCCAAGAAATATCAGAAGAGGACATTAGAAGAATGGACGTTAGTTGTATGGTCCAACGAATCTTGTTTTATGTTCCATCACATCGACAGGCGTGTGTGATTTCCAAAGGAAACCCTGGCTCCGGATGAGGAAACAAACTGATGATACACACGGATACAAACGGATGAGACAAACTGGTGGCGAGGTTTTCTGCTAAGGTCAATGTTTTCAGGGAGCACATTAAGACCCATAATCCCTATACAACAATCCCTGAAGTCTCTGCTCTGCATGAACATTGTTGCAAACCAGAGTCACTCATTCATAACAAAAATATTTTCGGGAATGGTGTTCATCAGCAGAATAAAACACCATGTCATAAAGTTCGAATCGTCAGGAAGTAGTTCGATGAACATTCCAGTGGCTTTCAATTCATGTATTGGCCCCAAATTAATCTGATATTAATCCAATACAGCATTTGTTGTTAAAACCAAATTTTTTTCTGCTACGCTACCCCTTCGCAATGTGTGGGAATTGCTGGACCACTTGGTGAGCGCTTAGCAACAGTTATCTAAGACTACTTATCAGTACATTCTGGAGTCAATGGCATGCTGGAGGTTTTGAGGGGTCATGGTGGTCCTACATGTTAATAATAGGGTGGTCATAAAGTAATGACTATTGGGTGCATAAATTGTAAGTTTTGCTCAATACGTTATGACTTTTAAAACAGCGAACATAAATTTAATATTTCGGCAGGTATATAGACTGAAATGATAATTATTTTATTGTAAAACTCGATTTTATTATATATTTTGCAAGTAATACTAAATAGATCTTTTATCACGAAATGTTTCTTTTGTGCTAAATGACATTATCTCATTTATAAAACTAAGCTGAGCAACTAACATAACGTTGTGTAGAATTCAAAATTGTTTCAACTTCACAATTATTTTACTCTGTGCAGTCCATGATAACTTTGATATAAAATATGCATAAATATAGAATAGGTAGAAATGACTCGGATAGTATAGGGTAGATGTCAAACATTCTCTTAAAAATCATTTTTAAATTTACAAACAAGCAGAATTTTGTTTTTATATTAAATCAAACAAACAAAAAGTAATATTTTGAGTCTCGAATGTCAGAATGACTTTTGAAAAGAATATAAAATTACAAGTAAAGAAATATAGTTGTACCATATCAAGAAATGTTTCATTGAAAATATGTTATTAAATCTTACCCACGAACTATGGAACCGATGGTCAGCATAGTAACTAGGAAAGCATATGATTTATCGGACTTCGATAAAGGTAAAATTGCTATGGCTCGGTAACTGAGAACATCAATATCACAAACAGTGAGTTTGGTAGGTAGTTATGAGTACATAGGTGGTGTATAGATGGTGAAACGACAAGTCTCAGGCCAGCTATGTGTGGTCCACAGTAAATTAATTCCAGAGGAGAGAGGAAATTGCTATGCATTGTTCGCCGATATTCAATAGCTGCAACAGTCGAAATCACCACCAGTTACCACTTTGTTTCTCACCACACTGTGCAGCTTACACTATTGCGTATGGGTCTATGCAGCAGGAAACCGAAGCGTGTATCTGCACTACCGGCACATCATAGCCAGCTATGTTTGCAATGGGCCAAGAGACATCGGCAGAGGACTTTAGAAGGATGGACGTAAGTTGCATGGTCCAACGAATCTTGTTTTATGTTCCATCACATCGACGGCTTGTGCGATTTCCAAAGGAAACCCTGGCTCCGGATGCGGAAACAAACTGATGATACACACGGATACAAACGGATGAGACAAACTGGTGGCGGGGTTTTCTGGTAAGCTCAATGTTTTCAGGGAGCACATTAAGATAAATAATCCCTATACAACAATCCCTGGAGTCTCTGCGCTACATGAACATTGTTGCAAACCAGAGTCACTCATTCATAACAACAATATTTTCGGTAATGGTGTTCATCAGCAGAATAAAACACCATGTCATAAAATTCGAATCGTCAGGAAGTAGTTCGATTAACATTCCAGTGGCTTTCAATGCATGTATTGGCCCCAAATTAATCTGATATTAATCCAATACAGCATATGTTGTTAAAACCAAATTTTTTTCTGCCACGCTACCCCCTCGCAATGTGTGGGAATTGCTGGACCACTTGGTGAGCGCTTAGCAACAGTTACCTAAGACTACTTATCAGTACATTGTGGAGTCAATGGCATGCTGGAGGTTTTGAGGGGTCATGGTGGTCCTACATGTTAATAATAGGGTGGTCATAAAGTAATGACTATTGGGTGCATAAATTGTAAGTTTTGCTCAATACGTTATGACTTTTCAAACAGCGAACATAAATTTAATCTTTCGGCAGGTATATAGACTGAAATGATAATTATTTTATTGTAAAACTCGATTTTATTATATATTTTGCAAGTAATACAAAATAGATCTTTTATCACGAAATGTTTCTTTTGTGCTAAATGACATTATCTCATTTATAAAACTAAGCTGAGCAACTGACATAACGCTGTGTAGAATTCAAAATTGTTTCAACTTCGCAATTATTTTACTCTGTGCAGTCCATGATAACTTTGATATAAAATATGCATAAATATAGAATAGGTAGAAATGACTCGGATAGTATAGGGTAGATGTCAAACATTCTCTTAAAAATCATTTATAAATTTTCGTTTAAAAACAAGCAGAATTTTGTTTTTATATTAAATCAAACAAACTCTGTTTTAAATAAGATTTTGAGTCTCGAATGTTAGAATGAATTTTGAAAAGAATATAAAATTACAAGTAAAGAAATATAGTTGTACCATATCAAGAAATGTTTCATTGAAAATATGTTATTAAATCTTAAAGAGAAATGGCTTTAATAGAAATATTATTGATATCCAACGATATCTTAATAAGAAATAAATGGTTTGAAAATCCTTTTTTTTTTCTTGATATTATATCCGATAAAATGTCAGCTCTGTTGGACACAACTATCGATCATAGTATCGATATTAACGTTTTTCTTCGATTCCCGCCCTCGCTTTCAAAGAACATCATAATTTTGTCTTCATTATGTGGAGTAGAGTAATGTTTATTTCCGAAAATATTTTGTAAGTGATAATTCTGATGACGTATTACATAATTAAAAAAAGGAGACAACATATTGTTATACGCAGGCCCAAATGTCTATCAAACATCTTGCCAATATCTGCGGAACCGTTACACATTTAGAATCACCCGGAGGGCACTTGTAAATTATGGTGTACTACGGACGTAAGTAACATTGTCCCCGATGTGTCTTCGTAGTTTAGAAGCATGGGTAAAGCTGAGAACCCCAAAGCTGCCAGCAACCTCCAGAGGTATCGTTTGAAAAATTGAAGGTCATTACGACCACAAACCTATTTTATGCGTCCCAGTTCTCATTAGTGAACACGGCGGTTCTCAGATCTACTCGACCCTCGAACCCGTTACCCATCAGTTACGAAATAATTTACTGGCTTACCTACAGCGGCTAAGAAGAGAGCATAACTTCAATTTTTGAATATAACATTTTATTTTTATTGATTTTGTATGATGCTTTAATCAGATTCCTGGCATCTGCCGGAGGTCCACAACGTTAATCTTCGTTATATTTGTAATCTTCTTAAGGGAGGGGAAGAAACTAAGTCTAAATTAATTTGATGACCTGACAGTAGTGTGCAAAGGAAGAAGAGTTTTTATTAAATTTAAATTCATGTCACCATATATATAAATGTTTCGATGTCATCAAATTGATATCTATTTACCTGATATTTTACATGTATTACGCACTTAATTAGTCAATATAATTGCTTCACTTGCGTATAATTAGATGCGTTTTATTGTAATAATGATTGCAGAGTGTATTATAGTATACTCTTATAGTAAATTATACAAATCTGACATTCACACACACACACACACACTAAAAGTCGTTGTCCTGCTTTAATGCTGTAAGTAAAAAAATTGTAAGATATTTTTAAATAAATTATAAATTGGATCGTTTTGATGAAAAAAAACAACAAAAAAATAATATTTGACGCCACCAAGCGTATAGTCATCACAAACCTAATTATATTAACCTAATAAATTAACTAAAATTCTCACACCACTTATATGGGGATCCGATCCTGGGATATACCGTAACGTAGCTCATTGCGCTGACCACTTCGCCACAGATACTTTGGCAGAGAAGGGCAAAGCGGCATTTTAAGCGGCATTGTAATTTCAATAAGAGAGCACTCCTGGACTTTTAATTAAAAAAATTATTTTCTATCTAATCAAACAGTGAATCGAAACCATTCTCGAATCCACTTAGTTACAAACAAGATTTCATCAAAATCAGGCCAGTCGTTTAGGAGGAGTTCTATTACAAACACACGGACAGAAGAATTT
>CM063511.1:145638395-145645895 GCA_032207245.1 Pardosa pseudoannulata | reverse complement strand
GAAAAAAATTACTAATACTTATTTATATTATACGCAACTGCAATAAAACTCTCTTTCATTGTTAAAACATTTTATTTTTTAATTTTTTATTTGCTGAAAACTAACATTCAGGCATAATAACCACCCTGAATGTTGGATTTTCCAAAAAATTAAATTATATTTATTTTAAGCTCAAAATGAGCAATAAAGTTAAAAATTAATACATATATTGTATATAGACACATACATATATAATTTTCTTTAATTAAAAAAATAGGCAATCTTATAACCGTTTTTCTCAAAACTATGCGATTGTTAAGGGGTTAAACTGGATATACAGTTTTAAATTTCCTACCTCTAACTAAAAACTGTAACTGAATTCAATTGCTCCATCAAATTATTTTTCTATTAAAATATAGTTAATTGTGTTACCTATGTGACATAAAAACGGACAACGGATTATATTTGCAAATCTAAGTGATGTACAACACAAGGAAAGTGTTAAAATAAAATTTGATGTTGCTTTTATCGCAAAATATAACATTTGAAAGATTTAGAAACTGTTCTAAAATCCGAATTATTTATTCGAACTAAAGAAAACGGTATGCCATCTTTTTAGAAGAAGCAATATATGTGTTTTTATAGGTCAAAATATATTTTGAGATGAAAGCAAAATTCTGTTCCGAAACAGTTAAAATGACATGTTAGCAGATATTTTTTCTGTTGATCATTTATTCTTTTTTGAAAAAAATATTAAGTGTTCTTTAATAAGACTTTAACTTAAAAAAATTAATTTTGTTCTTTCCCAAGCATTGTATTTTTTAAAAAGCAACTTATGTGAAAAATAAAATAAAATTTTGAAAAACTATATTTTACAAATTTTATTGGCATGAATAGCCCCAATTCATTATTGGGGTTATTACAGGGTTAATACTGTACATAGTACTAATTATTTTTAGTGATGTTATGTAGAAAATATAAGTTTAAATTCATTAAAAATTGGACACTTAAGAAGTTGAGAATTGAAGAAAAAAATAGTATTTATAATGTATAGACCTTCTTCAGTATTTTTTGTTTCATCTCAAAAGATTCGGGGATCTTAAATTTTTGCTCATTATCTCGCTAATGATGGAACACGGGTCTTAATTGGAATTGGTTAAGCACTAATCACCAGGGGGGCCCTTATTGATCGGGCCCTAATTTGCTCGATTCCCACGGGTGTTAATATACATATGCATGTAGCGGAATCTTAATCAGCTGGCATCAGCTACAATTGTCGATCAAAGTGTAGGATGGTGACTAGAAATTAAAGGTATGTGATATACAATGTTGATAGGTGTGCTCTACCTGCAAGCACGTAAGCGGCCGATGTAATAAATGTATTTAAAATTTGCTAACTATAGCATTGTTATAAAAAGAGATTATTCTGTAAATAATTAGCTAAATGCAAAATATTATCTGTATCTTTTCGCATCTGAGATTAATTATTGTCTTTAATCTGGGATAGTTTTTAACGAATTTTCCATCTTATATGCATGACATAGTCCAGTGTAAAGGGGAACGGAATAATTAGTCCTTCTTAGTAAAAACCTTCTTTAGTTAACCCATATTGGACCGCTGTCCTATAAAGAGGACAGCAAATAAAATTCCATTTAATAATAAAGTTATAAATATTTTGAGTGGATTTTATTTTAACACCTTTAAAATAAACACACTTTAGCATAGTAGCAAAAGAAAACTGAGAAATCAAATTGTATTGTATTGTAAAATTTATTTTCAGCAACCTCTTAAATATTGTCATTTTATAATCTTTAATTTTATATTTATTATTTTTGTTCAAACATTGTGGAGGTTACTTTTAGTTAAAAAACAGATTTAATAATGTATTTGATAGTTTTTGTTAAAAAATATATTTTACACGTGTATTTTGTAAGTATAAAAAAGGTGCCCTAAAATTAAAACGACGGTCCAATCCCGATTATTTTTCCATGAATTCGATATTGCATTGAGAGTGCGCATTATTTTCTTATCTTTCAATTGAAAACCAGTTCAAACCCCTATTCACACACCTGGTCACAACAAGAGGTAATTAGATGTCTATTCTATTCAGAAAAACTGGAAATTTTAAGATAAACTTACTCTCTTACTACCAGTTCAATAACTGCTAGGGTAAACCAACAACAGTATACTTAAAATGTAATTTTGGACTTTGTTCTGACTATTTCCCCAAATTTGATCTATGAATCAACCTAATGCAATGTACATGATATTTGTTAAGCTTTTGTAGTGTATTGGACCTATTTATCAGACAGCTAATAACATAAAAAATTAAAAATATTTTTTTCAAAATTTTGGTTTTATATACTTAGTTTCACCATATTAATGATATGGATTAAGTTTCAATAACTTACAGAAATATTTAGTTGGTGTGGTACAATATGGGTTAAGATGGACTTTCTGTTTCAGGGATCGCTCGTGTCATTTTCATTTATTCGTGGCGAAGCTGAGCGTGGAATGTGTTGATACCTCCATGTCCACGAGCTAACTGAACTTAATTAGTCATCAACTTCCTGTGAAATATCTCTACGCCTGACCGCATTACTCGAAAAGGCGAAAGCGTGGGTCTTTTTCATTTACTCTATTATTATAAAATAGTTCCCTTTTAAAATCGTTTATAACTCACGCAATTTCCGACTACCCACGTTTTAGACCTGACATGTATATATTTTATAGGATACTGTTTTGGAATATATGAAGTTAATTTTAAAAGAGATCTTAGAGCCTGTACCACTAAAGTCGTTTAAAGGCTAACCACGATTTATTTCTGTTTAACGGCAAATTACGTCCCATTATTGGTTGGATCCATGGATTAATCGCGGTTAGCCTTGAAATGACTTTGGTTAGACTGGCCCTTTGTGTAAAACTACTTCATAAATCCTAACTAAAATATTACAAACAGATTTTTAATAAGAGGTAAAATCTACATTTTTGATACAAAAATTACCCTGTTTTTAATCTCTTTTAGTGCATAATATTAGCAAATGAGAAACTTTTTTTTAAATTTTAAATCAATAAAGTGTTGAAATATATAATCGCACTCAAACTTAACGACTTGGCCGATTATTGTTTTATTTAAGTAATAGCTTTCTTGGACGTTCGATGTTTTCTTTAGTTGATCCAGTAATAGCTTTCTTGGACGTTCGATGTTTCCTTTAGTTGATCCTGTTGTGTTTTGATTGGCTGTGTTTAATTAGTTTGTTTGTGCCAGAAATTTGATTGGCTGAGCGCAGAATCTTCTCAAAACTATAAAAGCCCAATGTACCTCGTATTTCTTGTATTTTTCATTTTGGTGTTTGCAATAAAATGTGTTTGCGATCTGCGGCCTTTTTATTATGCTTCAACACAAATAGTATTGACTTAAAGACAAAGTAAAAAAAAAAGCAAACAAATTAAATATTGTGATTGCATTTTTTCATTGATTTTATAGATTTCTATTCTAATAAATTTCAAAAATACATACTATCTACATTTTTAAAACGCTTTTTATTTCTAGTAATTATTATCAGATAGTATTGATGTACTGGAAACTATAAAAGCAAAAAGAGTATACTTTAAGGATGCATTTTGTTTAATTGATTTTATAGCATATCTGTTATAATAAACAAAAAATATATATTATATGCAGTTTTAAAAAGCCTAGTTTACCTATTTAAATACGAGGCTCATCCAGATATTAAGTTTCCCGATGTTTTCCTCTTTACAGTAAATTTAGTTAGCCGTGTCAATTCCGCTTGCGTAACAGATCTATGAAGTATTAACCCTCTGACTGCTTAATTTGTAAACCGATATCTCTTCAAAAATTGCTTATTTTTTTGTTGCATATTTTAAACATATATGTATATATATATATATATATATATATATATATATATATATATATATATATATATATATATATATATATATATATATATATATATATATACATATATATATATATATATATATATATATATATATATATATACATATATATATATATATATATATAATATATATATATATATATATATATATATATATATATATATATATATATATATATATATATATATATATATATATATATATATATATATATATACATATATATATATATATATATATATATATATATATATATATATATATATATATATATATATATATATATATATATATATATATATATATATATATATATATATATATATATATATATATATATATATATATATATATATATATATATATATATATATATATATATATATATATATATATATATATATATATATATATATATATATATATATATATATATATATATATATATATATATATATATATATATATATATATATATATATATATATATATATATATATATATATATATATATATATATATATATATATATATATATATATATATATATATATATATATATATATTGGAAAATTGAAATACGCATTTGTTTCTAGAAAATATTTTTTATATTGATTTTTATCATGAGAAACTAAACTGCACCTTATTTCAGATGTTATCACTAACAAAATTTATTTTTTAATAAATTTCAATTGAATTACAGTTAATTTCTATTTATAACAAATATCTATAACTTTATTATTTAATATAAATATAGTTCTCTTCTACAATTCTATTTATCACAAAATTAAATGTCTAATATATATAATTTATGCCATTGGTTAAAAGGTGAAAAGACGGGATGTCGTCTTTAATAAAGGTAGAAAAATACATGCCCGCGAAAATCGAGGGATGAGCAAATTTTGCTACATTTGAATTGCCCGTGGAAATCGCGGGATAAGCAGTCAGAGGGTTAATCGTATACAAGCTGGACAAGTCCCTATCAGTGCCAGTAACGGGGTAGCAGTGGTCCGAAATGGAAACTACAATTTCTTCTCCAGCCGCTTGCAAGGTTCGGTCGGCGATCTTGAATGCACAGAGCATTGCACCAATTGAAATTCCTAGTCGGCTCTGTCAGGTCTATGAACCGAAACTGACACAAACTTCAACGCTTATTAGCAACACTGACATTTCTGCTACGATATTACGATGACGGCGACGAGTTCCTTGACAGGATCTTCAAGGGCAATGAGACTTGGATTTCGCTCTTTATCCTGGAATCCAAGAAACAGTCAATTCATTGGCATCATAGTGGATTTTCGATCAGGACCAAATTCATACGGAATCTGTGTGTAAGTAAAGGGATGTTCACGGTGTTCTGGGACAGAAATGCTGGTTTCATTCACAGGCGGCAGAGTTCTACGACAGATGTATATAAAAGTTGATCCCACAATACGACATGTGTCTCAATTCTGTTGAAAAGTTCTCAATTATGTGAGTTTATTGAAAAATAGTTGCAATGTTGCTGTATTTGTTGTCAATAAATATGTCCGTAAAAGTGTGAGTTCTTTTTATCTTTTAAATAGGATAACTTACTTTCTGGATGCACTCTGGATGTATATGTAGCAATCAAATAAAGTTAAATATAATAGTAAGTTTTATTTTTATGACTTAGTTGAGTAGTCATTTCAGTATTAAATATAATTTAGATATCTGTTTAAATTTTCTGTCTAAAGGTTTCTTCTTAGAGTGTTAAACTTAGTTACAAAATTGTGGATGATCTTCTAATTGGTGACGTCAACACAACGTATGTGTAATTGGAATTCACCTACATTTTTATATGTTTAAATACAATCTAATAAAATAATTAGTCGTCCTTAAAATTGTTACTATTTACTAATACACAAAATACTAATCAATTGCTTTCATTTTTAAATTTTACAATTAGAAAAAAATATAGAAATGAAACTAGGTACTGTATTTTACTTACGATAAGTACTATTTATCTAAGATAACTTTTTAAATTTATGCCATGGTTTAGTAAATTCTTTTATCATTTTATAATATTAATACTCATTAATTCAAGAAAATACATTGGGATTTTCACAAGCATACCTGGTTTATACACAAAAAAATTTACAGAGAACTTCCAAAATTTTGAAAAAAAATTAAAAAATGTAAAACAATTAAAACATTTTGAAATATCTAATTCATTACAAAATTGAAAAATTGGACAATAATATTTTAAAACGAGTTTAAATGAAGAATTTAAATCAAAAAAATTATTTTTAGTTCTGTAAAAAAATTTTGATTTTCGGTAAGTTTCTTTTGATAAAGTAGTGTGTACCTAATTTGAACTTTACAGAAAGAAAATCTGCCATATATTTGATGAAAATCTATCATTTAGAATTTCTTTTAAACGTAAAATACAAAAATCTTAAGAATCCATTCATACACAAAACTCTCGAAGGTAAATGATTCAGCTCCATTTTCAATAATCAAAACCTCATTTGAGTAAAGTGTCCCGGGTACTTCTGCCCGGTTTTGACATTAAATATTTGCTCAATAATCGGGCGAAAGATGTATCACCTCATTAGCTCATTTTCCCATCAGGCGAAGTAGATGGCGTCATAAATCATATCGGAGTGTGACATTGTGTTTCTGTATATAGACGAGGCAGTGCGTCTTCGTATCTGAAGAACATGCATAGGCGGCTCCGGTAAATATGTAATTGGAGTGTTGTAGGTTAATTTGGCTTTTGTTTAACTCTCTCTAATAAATGAGGTGCCTGTGAAGAATAACGCTGTGCGTTTCTGTAACGGATTGCGTTATTGAAGATTTTCTCTTCAGCCTGTCTTCAATCATCAAACTGGGCGAGTGATATGCGAGTGATTCTATGTAGACCTAAATTAATTTGAATCGTTTTAAAAATACGATCCTAATGCACTTATCCATTACTCAAGCGATAATGAGAGACCTTTCAGAATGTTGAAATATGAGTTATATAAGTTTATATATAAAATGTAGATTCACATGAATAATGTACAGAATTAAGAAGGTATATAATATTCCCAGGCTAAATAATTATTATAACGTTCTTTATTCAATTCATCATAAAATAACTATTTCTCATTTATTATAAATTTACACAAGTTATTTAACAATATATGTAGCTAAATTAGCTTATATTTAGCTAAATACATTCTTAAATACATTTAGCTAAATATATAATATAATTGAATTATATTTAGCTTTGTCAAGTTAAGTACATATTTTTAGCCCTAAAACTGCTAAAACTTGTGACTGCCAAAATTATCGAGATATATATGTATGTATGTGTGTATGTGTCTGTGTTTTGTATATATCTGTATATGTATGTTGCATATTTGTGTATATGTATGTGTGTATGTAGTTATGTATTCCATTTTCTGTTATAATCAGGACTTCTAATACAATATGGACCCCACCTAGTATATATATAAGAGAGTACAGTGTGTGTGTGTAAATGAATGTATAAATAAGTATTACATTTTATAAAAAAAATTCACGTATTTGAGTCGAAATGATACTAACAGGTTTTCTAGAGTTACATAACAAAAATATATTCACCAAATT
>CM063511.1:145593395-145633395 GCA_032207245.1 Pardosa pseudoannulata | reverse complement strand
CGTTTGATATTTCATTAAATTTTTGAGGAAGATTTTTCATGTATATGAAACCATGGCGTAGAACGTTGTTCCTATACAAAGAAATGGATTTTGAGTTCAAATATTGATTTAAATTGCTCCGGTCTCGATGCAAAGAACTTTTTTCGTGGTTTCTTTTGTTGAAGAAAACAAGAAAAATTTATCGCTTCTTTTCATCGTCTGAATTTGTTAAGAGTCATATGGAAAGGAAACCCCGCAACGAAAAGCGATGAAGTTTTAATTCAAAAGTTTTGAAGTTTTGCGCTTTTTTTTGTTTTAATTTTTATTTCTTATTAACCCTAGAAAGATAACCTACGTCAAATCGACGTCTGAAGAAGATTTTTTCAAATTTTTTAAGTAATAAATAATTATTTTTATAACTTCAAAACTTTTTGCTAGTGAAAATACAGATAATTCTTAATGCTTTTCATATATCCATAACACAATAACATTCATTTTGGTACATTACAATTGACACAAACATTATATACACAATTTAAAATATATGCACTCAAACATATACGATGAAATTGATAATATATACGCTTTGACAGTTGAGATTCTAATTTACTCTTTTGTTACATAAGCGAATATCAGCAATTATATTTTATGTTAAAATAGACTGTCTTTTTAAACTTCCATTGGTAGGTTATCTTTCTAGGGTTAATAGTAGAAATATGTGAGGTACTTTAAATTATTTTAGTATCCATTGTGCCTTAAATGTGATATGACTTTACACATAAATGAAAAAATTATATTTTGAATCCATTTGGATTCTAGCGAAACATATGTGTTCCTCCTATATAATAATATTTCTTTGTAGTGTACTGGTTTTTTTATATCCCACCTAAAATGTCTAAAAACACACACTCTACATCTATTAAAAATATTATTGTATGATATTAGTACATTGGACTCCGATTAATGTGATCAGTTTGGGTCACCGTGATTTTGATAATAGTAACCGATTGATAATGATAAACGACATTCAAAATTAGATGAATTTACCCCACCCTTTAATTTCCACGTACTAAATTTCAAAACAAAATGAAAAACACACACCTTATATTTATGCACTGTATATTATTCTTTGAAAAATAAGAATTGTATGCAAAATTAAAAAGCATTGATTATTTGTTGACTGTCTACCGTTTTTTCTAGAAGATCATTGATAAATTGTTCGTAATCATAATCAACCTGTCATAACGATTTGAAAATTTGAACTCTTGTTTTAATGTTAAATCTTTTCGCTTTCTGGCTTCCATATCGACAAGCTGCATGTAAGCGAGCAAGGCATAAAATGTGAATACGTTCCTTCTTTGTTCCGATAATAATGTGTTGCCTTCTGTTTATCTGACAACCATTGGCCACCAGCAGGGTGTGCGTATTTCTAGAAGAATTCCAGAAACGTGTAAATTCCCACTCCTCATTCCCCATTTCCCTAGGTTGAAAAGGAGAATTCTCGAAAATTGAAACAAAAGCGAATAGAAAGAAAAGAATAAGTTCCTTCTGAATATATATTGTTAATATTCCTTTGCCAATTAGAATGAGGTTCTAAAACTGATAGCATTAACCGTTGTAACGATCACATAAAACGATAATTTTAGCATGCAAATGAATAGAACAAATCGGGACCAAGTGATTTCGATAACAATAAGCGATTGATAATAACCTCTATCACATTAAGCGGAATCCACTGGGGTTACACATTTATGTAAATTCTGCCATTGTTTACATCATTTGACTGAAGCGGCTCGAGCACTTCTCGTATAAAAAGATTATGTGTTTGAAGTGTTTATTTTAGACACAAACATCTAATATAAAAAGTTTATGATTAAAATACGAGACTATGTAATATAAATTGAGTCTTACAACAATAATCTTTAAAACCATTCATAACAATATACTAACCTATTGCATATATTTATCAGTTATATGTTAAGAATTTATATAAAAACAAAAATGAGTATAGATTTCACTTACATTAAATACTATACTAAAACAAATATTTAAAATTATGTAATTTTTCGGGAACACTTTTCTATTTTTACGCTATTTAACCCTCTGTAATTTGAAAAAGCGGTTTTAAGTCAGAGCAGGAACAAAAAAATATCACAAAGGGAATCATGTCTCAGGAAACTCTTTCCGGTACATTCTCGAATATAAAATCTCATTAACTAAAAATGGATGTTACATAATTCCTTAGTAATCTAGTGAAATACTATCCCCTTATAAGCTTCATTAGGGTAAGTTTTTATATAATACTATAGGCTTACTGGTTCAAAATGTTTTGACAAAAAAACCATTAAAATCAATATATAATTTATTAGTGTACAAAAAATTTGTTAGACATTTATAAAAATAATTAAAACTGTCACGAAATACTAAGATATCCCTCTCGGTAGCAAATTTCGAAAAAGTGACTGAACGATGGAATGTTACTGTCTTAAGAGAGCAAAATATGTTGAAATTAAATTTTAAAAATTTTCTATTTTTAACATTATTTCTTATAAAATAATTATTACATATCCAAGATAACTTTTTAAAAAGACTATACATTTAATTGCGTTAAAAGAAATATATTAGACACAAAAATCTGTTAAAAAAAATTATTTTTAGCTAAAATATGAAACATTAATATAAATTATGACGTCCGACAATATTTTTTAATGTTTCTGGTACACAAACAAAATTGGGTATTTATTTACACTATATATAAATTATTATTAAACGTATAAAGTCAACGTATCAAATAAATATATAAAACAATTATTTATAATTATGAAATGTTTTAGCAACTGTATTCGTCATTTTATGCTTCAAAATCCTCGGTCATTTTAGAAAATACTTTGCTGATTTTAAAAGAACAGCCTGTTTAATAACACACTTAAAAGAAAATAATCAAAATTTTTAACAGCAAATGTATAAAATTAATTCATCTAAAAGATTTCAATACAAAATTCAATACAAAAATTGTCAAACTTTATAAAGTTTAAAACAAAAATGTATGAGAAAGAACAGGTTTAAAACACTAAAATAATCTTTATAATTAAAAAATGTCATTTAATAAAGAATATACTTAATTTTTCAGAAGAAAAAATCATTTAATATTTTAAGTTTTCTACTCCCTATAAACGGAAAATAACCAAATCTTTGGAATCCACTCATGCATAAAACTCACCAAGGTAAATGATTCAGCTCAACTCTCAATGATCAAATCTTCGTTTGAGTAAAGTGGATCGGGTACTTCTGGCCTGTTTTGACATTAACTATTTGCTTAATAATCGGGCGAAAGATGTATCACGTCATTAGTTCATTTTCCCACGAGGTGGAGTGGATGGCGTCATAAGTCATATCGGAGTGTGACATTTTGTTTCTGTTTATACGACGATGTGCGTATTCGTACCTTGGTGGACATGCCCCGATAAAGATGTAATTGAAGTGCTGTAGGTTAATTTAGCTGTTGTTGAACTCTCTTTAACAATGAAAGAGTCAAGATTTTGCTCTCTGTAAAATAGAATGCAGTGATCGTATGTTACGGATTGCATTGTTGAACAGTTTCTGTTCATATTTTCTTCACTCATCAAACAGGTTTCTGGGAAATGTTATGCGAGTGACTCCATGTAGACCTAAATGAATTTGAATGTTTTTTTTCAGATACAGTCCTCGTGCACTTGTTCATTACTCAAGCAATAAAAAGATACCTGTCGAAATGCTGACAGTTTATATAAATTTACATGCAAAGCGTAGATTCGTACGAATATTGTAACAAATTTAGAAGGTATATAATCATTTGCCATATCTTTTACCCAATCTTTTACCATAAAAAACTTATTATCTTAGAACTAATTACATGTAATTTAATAGGATTGTATTAAACATATTTATCTTTGTTAGTTCATATATATTTTTAGAACTAAAACTGCCAGAACTTGGGGCTCTAAACATAAACTACAGGTATTATATATACTCATATATATATATATATATATATATATATATATATATATATATATATATATATATATATATATATATATATATATATATATATATATATATATATATATTATATATATATATATATATTATATATATATATATATATATATATATATATATATATATATATATATATGTATATATATATATATAAATGTATATATATATATATATAAATGTATATATATATATATATATATATAAATATATATATATATATATATATATATTATATATATATATATATATATATATATATATATACTAATAGGTGTGTTTTAATTATAAGAACAACTTACAGTAACGTTATCTTTATAAATATGATATGTAATTATAAATAAGGAATGTATATTAATACCATTTGCGGACGACAGCTGAAAAACGTGTTTGAATAGACAGAAAATTTACATCTATAAGACAGAAAGATTTGGGAAATGTATGCTTTGGAAGGATGCTCCTTTGATTAAGACATTTAGAGTCTGGGAAAATTTTTTTTAAGGAATTAGAATGGGAAACAGGAGGTTTTTAAGGAAATATTAAAGTTAAATAATATATATATATATATATATATATATATATTATATATATATATATATATATATATATATATATTTATACACAGAGAGAGACAGGAGGGAGGGAAGGAGAGAGAGATATTACATTTTATAAAACAATCTGCATGTAATTGTGTGGAAATCACTCTAACAGGTATTCTAGACTTAAACAGTAGAAAAATAGTTATTGTCCAAATTGCCATACTTTCTATACTTCGGACAAGGAAGTAAAAAAAAAGATTTTAATTTTCATTTGTTATTGCTCCACTAGATCAACAAATATATATAAATCTGTCGCTTGTGACGGATGCAAAATTTAGCCTTAAACCCATACACCCATTGAAATCCACCTGGTTTTGGTCTTAAAACTATTATATATTGAAAAAATTAAATTTTATTTTTATAGTATAAATCAAAAAGCATTACGAATACATGTTGTTCAAATATTTATTTTAACTCAAATATTTAATCTTCTCGGAATAAATGTTTTTTTCACGTATCAATAGTATTTACTGATAATTATTAATGTAAATTGAATGCATTTTTAAGAAAGTTTTAGTTTATGATATTTACAAAAATAATATAAATAGTGGACTGTAATTTAAAAAACATAGAATCTTAATCATTTCCATTCATATGAGGCAATTTAATTCATATTTTCTAAATCAATGAAGGCAAGTTAATATTTTATTTCTTAATTTGACAAATAATAATCATACTACTTAAAACTGTTTACTTTTCTAGCTTAAAATATACTGATTTTTGACAATTTTTCGATATAGTTGAGCTGTGTTTTTTTGATAATGACGAATATGATATCAAGCGAGATAAAACGAAGTTTTGATGTATAATATCTTAAGAAAAAAATCGTATTTTTTTCGTAAAAACAAAACAGTCGGTATGAAAAAATAAAAGATGAAAAAAACTAACTTGAAAAATTTAACCGACTGAATAGCAAAAGAGGCAGTTTCTTTTGTTACTAGAAAGAATTATTAATATTTTGTTAAAAAGAATAATTTACCTGTATGACAAATATACCCTCTGAAATGTTTGATTAATTTGGTCCAAATGATTGACCGAAAAGGTCAATATTACTTGGAAGCATGTATTACTAAATTATAATTCTAACTTTATTTTTATATAAAAATATGAAATATGTGATTTAATGTACATAGTACGGTATAAATGCCTTGTAACACTAGTCATTTGTTTCGTAATATTAAAGAATATATTTTAGTGAATATATTTTATTTATATATTAAAGAATATCTGAAATATTTCAGATAGATTACATATATACAATCAAAAAGTAAAGTAAAATGAAAAAACCCATTACAAAATAAAATCAAGTAAAAAAAGAGTTGAAAACATCTTTTTTCATTCAATAATGTATGGTTTGTATCCTATATATTCAGTCAATCGTATGAATGAAATTAGAGGAACATTTCTGAGAGAATATTTTGGCATAATATTCTTCATATTCTTCCTTTATATAATATGAATATTCTTAATTCTTCATATATATAAAATGAATATTTGTAAAACTAATCATTTGTTTGCCAATATTAAAGAACATATTTTAGTTTACTTTAAACTCACCAAATTAAATCTATCCGAAATAACCGCATATAAACAATCAAAAAATAAAGTAATATGAAATAAACAGTACAAAGTAAAATCAAGCAAAAAAAATGAGTTGAAAACATCTTTTTTCATTCAGTAACATATATGTTTGCTGCTATATATTCAGTCAATCATTTGAATGAAATTAGAGGAACATTTCTGAGAGAATTATTTGCGATAATATTCTTCATAATGTTCTTCATATTCTTCTCATATATATAATATGAATATTTTTAATTCTTCATATATATATAATATAAATATTTGTAAAATCAATCATTTATAGGCAATATTAAAGCACATATTTTAATTAACTTTATATTCACTAAATTAAATCTATCTGAAATAACCTTATATAAACAATAAAAAAATAAAGTAACATGAAATAAAAATTATAAAGTAAAATCAAGCTAAAAAAAGAGTTGAAAACATCTTTGTCCATTCAGTAACGCATGCTTTTGCTCTTACATATTCAGTTAAAAAACATACGTTACTGGGGGAAAATATTTATGTTATTTTTGAATGCTGATTTCTTTTTCTTAATGTTTATTTATTGCTAATTTCCTAATGACTATTTAAACGTTTTATATTTAATACAGATTTATAATTCCAGTTTATGTATTTTAAATATATTTTAACTTGATGGTAATGAAGAATTTAAAAGGTGATTTATATTGTAAAAATTTACGAAAATTACACACTTATATTTTATACATATATGGAAGTTTTATTTTTAAATATGCATGCTTTTTTAGTGTTGTCTTTTCACAAATTTTAACATCAGCAGTATTGAGTATGTAATTTTACATTAATGTAAGGACCTATGATTTCCAGAAAAATAGACATTTACATTTAATAGGGAAAGTTTGGCATACTGCTTGAGATTGTTTGGTGAATTATGCACATATCTTAGCAAATGTTACCTGTTTTCCGTCTTTAGGAGAAATATACAAACATCCCAAAGACATTTTTAGAAGTTTATAGAAATGTTTTCCTTATTTTGTTACTACAAAAACTAAAAGGAAAATCCTCTTTCAGTTACTTTAGTAGAGTACTATCAACAATATAGAAAACGATATGAACTTCGCTTAATGTGATCTCGGTTAATGTTATCAATCGCTTATTTTTATCGAAAACACTGGGTGCCAAATTTCTCTGTTCATTTGTATGTTAAAATTATTGCTTTATGGGATAGTTACATCGATTAATGGGATCAGAATTCGAATCTCATTTTAACTGGCAAAGGAATATTCACAATATATTCAGAAGGAACCCATTCTTTTCTTTCCATTCGCTGTTGTTTGAATTTCGGAGAATTCTCTTCTTCAACCTAGGGAAATGGGGATTGAACAAAGGAGTGGGGTACTACACGTTCCTGGAATTTTGCAGAAATACGCACACCCTGCTGATGGTCAATGGTTGTCAGATAAGCAGAAGGCAACACATTCTTATTGGAACTGAGAAGGAGCGTATTCACATTTTATGCCTTGCTTGTTTATATGCAGCTTGTCGATATGGAAGCCAGAAAGCGAAATGATTTAGCATTAAAAAACAAGTTGGAAATTTTAAATCATTATGACAGGTTCATGGAACTAATGAGTCAGATGGAAAATCTCTTTATATTGAGTCACCTCCTACAAGTGCTGAAATTAGAAATGCGTTGAAAGTGTTTAAATGTGGAGTACAACACCGCTTCGATGACAAAACATTATGATTAGGAACAAATTATGAATTCACATTTCATGTCTTGCTCGCTTAAATGCAACTTGTAGATATGGAAGCCGGTGAGGGAAATTATTTAACATTAAATGAAAAGATCGAAGTTTTAAATCGTTATGGCAGGTTGATTATGATTTAGAACAATTTAATAATAAGCTTCTTAGAAAAAATTGTAGACAGTCAACAATTGATTTTTTAAAATTATGTATACGATTCTTATGTTTTAGAGGATAATATACAGAACATAAATATAAGGTGTGTTTTTTCATTTTGTTTTGAAATTTAGTAAGTGAGAATTAAAGGGGGGGTTAAAAGTATCTAATTTTGTAAATCATTTATTGTTATCAAAATCACGGTGTCCCAAACTGATCACATGAAGGGAAGTCCACTGTATTACATTACAATAAATAAATTAGAACTTATTCTACTTTTAATTAATCATGAAGTGTCATTGAGTAATTTAAGCCAAATATATTTTATGATTATTTGTTACATTAACCCATATTGTACCACACCAACTAAATACATCTGTAAGTTATTAAAACTTAATCCATATCAATAATATGGTGTAATTAAGTATATAAAACCAAAATTTTGAAAAAATATTTTTAATTTTTTATGTAATTGGCTGTCCTACAAATAAGACAACGGTCCATTACACTACTAAAACTTAACAAATATCACTTACATTGCATTAGGCTGATTCATAGATGAAATTTGAAGAAACAGTCAAAACAATCCAATATTACATTTTAAACATACTGTTGTAGGTGTTCTCTTGCAGTTATTGAACTGGCAGTAAGAGAGTAAGTTTATCTTGCAAAAAATCTCCAGTTTTCTGAATAGAATAGACATCTATTTATCCCTTGTTGCGTCCTGGTGCGTGAACAGGTGTTTGAACTGGTTTTCATTGAAAGATAAGAAAAGAATGTGAGCTATCAATGCAATATCGAATTCATAGAAAAATATTCAGGATTGGACCGTCGTCTTAATTTTAGGGCACCTTTTTTATACTTACAAAATACACATGTAAAATATAATTTTCAACAAAAACTTTCAGCTACATTATTAGCTCTGTTTTTAAACTAAAACTGAGCACCACAATGTTTAAAAAATAATAATAATAAATATAAAGTTAAAGATTAAAAAATGAATATTTTTAAGAGGTTGATGAAAATAAATTTTACAACACAATATAATTTATCAGTTTTTTTGTTGTTTTTTTATGCTAAAGTGTGTCTATTTTAAAGGTGCTAAAATAAAATCCACTCAGAAAATATTTATAACTTTTATTATTAAATGGAATTTTATTTGCTGTCCTGTTTATAGGACAGCGGTCCAATATGGGTTAAATCTGACTATTCTAGTATGTCTAGACTTGTGTACAATTTATTAACCGCTACAACTTATTAAAAGTTACATTGTAATTAAACTCTTAAACTTTTACCTCTAAATTTCATTAAAATCTTTTGTTAAATAAAAAAATTACGTTATCGGAATAAAACTTTTTTACATATGTGTCTTTTTTAATATTTTTAAAACATGTAAAATCAAAGGAGTGTAAACAACTTTTTTGTCTATATTAACCGTAAAAAATTCCTTTTATTTTCGAAAAATGAAGACAGTCTTATTTTTTTTAATATTATTAGCGTCTTTAATGGTTTGACATTTTTTAACCAATTAAAATAAACTAATTGTTCATTTCTTACTTATAATACAAATTCTTACTTATTCATTGGACTCCGTTTAATGTGATCAGTTTAATACACCATAATATTGATAAAAATAACAGATCGATAACAATAAACGATATTCAAAATTAGATAAATTTACCCCTCCTCGGCTTTAAATCACACTTTCTAAATTTGAAAACAAAATGAAAAAACAAGCCTTATATTTATATACTGTATATTATCCTTTAAAAAAAGGAATTGTGTACACAATTAAAAAAAATTGATCCATTGTTGACACTCTACAATTTTTCGAAGAAGCTCATTGATAAATTGTTTGCATTCGTAATCAACCTGTCATTACGATTTAAAATTTCGATCTTTTGTTTTAATGTTAAATCATTTCGCTTTCTGGCTTCCACATAGACAAGCTGCATGTGAACGAGCAAGGCATAAAATGTGAATACACTCCTTCTCAGTTCCAATAATAATGTGTTGCTGTAACAATAAGTTACATTCTGTTCACCCCATGGGTCTTCGGGGATATGCCGGGGCAAGACCTGTTTGAATGCAGAGCGACTTCGGACTTCTCCCAGCCAATAGAGGTGTCCGTTCGTTTTGGGGAATTTTGACCCTCTCCCCCCGCCGTTCTGGAGTGGACTCTTTTTTTGTCTCCGCGAGGGTCGGAATTTTTTTGGACGGACAAGGTGGTTTCCAGAAGGAGGCAGGTGAACGGCTGGCATCCGTGGCGTGTGGATGAACCTCTTTGGAAGATAGAGCATTTGATTTTTTTTTACAGGATTGACGCCGACTCGAGAGCAGTCTTCGAGCTACTAATGATAAGTTGATTCAACTATTTGTATTTCTTAGGCTATGTTCTTATAAATAATTTAATCAAGAGATATTTGTCCATGTGTTTCTTAATGAGTTTTAATTTCTTTCTCAAACACTAGGCCAACGTAACATTATTATCTTTACAGTTGCCTTCTGCTTATTTGACAACCGTTGGCCACCACCAGGCTGTGAGTATTTGTGAAAATTTCCAGGAAGGTGTAATATCCCACTCCTTTGTTCATTTCCCATTTTCCTATTTTGAAGGTGACAATTCTCGAAAATTCAAACAACAGCGAAAGGAAAGGAAAGTGTGGTTTCCTTCTGAATATATTACGAATATTCCTTTGCCAGTTAAAATGAGGTTCGAAAACTGATCCCATTAACCGATGTAACGATGACATAAAGGGACAATTTTAACCCTCAGAGTAGAACACACAGAGGAAAGCCTCCAAAAAATACGCTAAAGTGTTATTGTGTCAATGACTATAGTGTTTTATGATTTTTTACTTCACCCTTAGTCGATTAGATTGGAATACGGGAAACCCACCCTCGTTATTATCCCTTTACTTCCGGTTATAAATCGATATACACATTATAGATTGTTAATTTTTAATACACATAAAGCTCGTCAAGTCTCCAAGATCATCCCATAAGAAATAATAGATTCTAAAAGTACAAATAAAAATATTCTTTAAGAAAATGATTTATATTTTTTTACAAAAATCATCCAAGCTATTTAGTGGTGCAATTAGAGATACGCCTGTTACCGCAAACGAAATGCTTTGAAATAGAGATTTACAAAACTATGAAAAGTTATCAGCGTCTTTGTGAAACAGGGAGTAGGGGCGCAGTTCCTAAACAACCGACCTGACCCTCCTACCTCAAAACTCCATGGGGGAAAACACTGGCAGAAATGTACAATACATCCATTTTCGAAACGTTCTTGGAAGTCGAAAATTGTACGTGACAACCGCTTTGAAGACATCATCGGTTTGGCGGAATTATACGTGCGGACCGCTTAGAGGGTTAACATACAAATGAATAGAGAATATCAGGACCAAGTGATTTCGATAACAATAAGCGATTGATAACATTAACCGCTATCACATTAAGCGGAGTCCACTGTATTACAAATGTAAATCGGGATACTAGAAAGACTTTATATTTCTTCCTTAAAAAACAAGAATTAATGAGTATAAGCTTCAGATCTCATAATGCTTTATCAGTCGGGAAAGAAATTCATCAAAATCATCCTTCTTTTAATATAATGTTCGTTAAAAGTCTGTTAATTATTCAAAGAGTTAGTTTGAAATATATTACTAAACGAGAAAAAATATAATAGTGTTTCTCAATTCAAAATACCATCAGTAAAGGGCATTTTAACCATCAGCGAATATTTTATTTTGATGTCTTTTGATTAAGAAATTGTTATAGCCTAATGGATGAAAACAGATCAAAGAAACGTTTGTGGATTACAAAGGAAAAATATTTTCCCAAAAAAAAAGTACTGATTGAAGATTAAAAGAGGCAATTTATTTATTAATGGAAATAGGATTATTAATGTTTTATTAAAATGAATAATTAACACAATATGCCGAAATATTCACTCAGAAATATTCCTCTAATTTCGTTCAAATGATTAACTGAATATATAGGAGCAAAAACATACGTTACTGAATGGAAAAATATTTTTTCAACTCCTTTTTTTTTACTTGATTTTACTTTGTAATGTTTATTTCATGTTACTTTATTTTTGTTATATACTGTATTTCAGATAGATTTAATTAGGTGAGTTTAAAATAAACTAAAATATGTTCTTTTACATTGCCAAACAAATGATTAGGTTTACAAATATTCATATTATATATATAAAGAATTAAGAATATTCATTTTATATATATGAAGAATACGAAGAATATTATGACAGAATATTATACCAAAATATTCTCTCAGAAATGTTCCTATATTTTCTATCAAATGATTGACTGAATATATAGGATCAGAAATATACGTTACTGAATGGAAAAAGATGTTTTCAAATCTTTTTTTTTACTTGATTTTACTTTGTAATGTTTATTT
This sequence comes from Pardosa pseudoannulata, assembly GCA_032207245.1. Classification (NCBI taxonomy): domain Eukaryota; kingdom Metazoa; phylum Arthropoda; class Arachnida; order Araneae; family Lycosidae; genus Pardosa; species Pardosa pseudoannulata. The sequence goes on along the minus strand of CM063511.1, from coordinate 145,620,896 downwards.
CATGTTACTTTATTTTTTGATTGTTTATATGCGGTTATTTCAGATAGATTTAATTTGGTGAGTTTAAAATAAACGAAAATATGTTTTTTAATATTGCCAAACAAATGATTAGTTTTACAAATATTCATTTTATATATAGGAAGAATTAAGAATATTCATATTACATATATGAAAAATATGAAGAATATTATGAGAGAATATTATGTCAAAATATTCTCTCAGAAATGTTCCTGTAATTTCTTTCAAATGATTGACTGAATATATAGGAGCAAAACCATACATTATTGAATGAAAAAAGATGTTTTCAACTTTTCTTTTAGATGGATTTTACTTTGTAATGTTTATTTCATCTTACTTTACTTTTTGATTGCTTATATGTAGTATATTTCAGATAAATTTAATTTGGTGAGTTTAAAGTTAATTAAAATATGTTCTATAATATTGCCAAACAAATGATTAGTTTTACAAATATTCATTTTATATATAGGAAGAATTAAGAATATTCATATTATATATATGAAAAATATGAAGAATATTATGAGAAAATATTATGCCAAAATATTCTCTCAGAAATGTTCCTGTAATTTCTTTCAAATGATTAACTGAATATATAGGAGCAAAAGCATACATTACAGAATGGAAAAAGATTTTTTCAGCTCTTTTTTTTTACTTGATTTTATTTTGTAATGTTTATTTCATGTTCCTTTGCTTTTTGAAATTTTCTATGCGGTTATTTCAGATAGATTTAATTTGGTGAGTTTAAAGTAAACTAAAATATGTTCTTTTATATTGCCTAATAAATGATTAGTTTTACAAATATTCATATTATATGCATGAATTAAGAATATTCATATTATATATATGAAGAATATTATGAGAGAATATTATGCCAAAATATTCTCTGAGAAATGTTTCTCTAATTTCGTTCAAATGATAGACTGAATATACAGAAGTAAAAACATACGTTACTGAATGGAAAAAGATTTTTGCAACTCCTTTTTTTTTTTTTTCTCGATTTTACTTTGTAATGTTTATCTCATGTTACTTTATTTTTTGATTGTATATATGCGGTTATTTCAGTTAGATTTAATTTGGTGAGTTTAAAGTAAACTAAAATATGTTCTTTAATATTGTCAAACAAATGATTAGTTTTACAAATATTCATATTTTATATAGGAAGATTTAAGAATATTCCTATTATATATATGAAGAAAATGAAGAATATTATTCCAAACTATTCTCTCAGAAATGTTCCTCTAATTTCGTTCAAATGTTTGACTGAACATACAGGAGCAAAAACATATGTTACTGTAATGGAAAAAGATGTTTTCAATTCGGTTTTTTACTTGATTTTATTTTGTAATGGCTATTTCATGTTAATTTACTTTTTGATTGTTTATATGTGGTATATTTCAAATAAATTTAATTTGGTGAGTTTAAAGTAAACTAAAATATGTTCTTTAATATTGCCAAACAAATGATTAGTTTTACAAATATTCATATTATATATATCAGAGTATTCATATTATAATCTGAGAGAATATTATACCAAAATATTCTCTGAGAAATGTTTCTCTGATTTCGTTCAAATGATTAACTGAATATGTAAGAGCAAAAGCATGCGTTACTGAATGGAAAAAGATGTTTTCAACTCTTTTTTTAACTTGATTTTACTTTATAATGTTTATTTCATGTTACTTTATTTTTTTATTGTTTATATACGGTTATTTCAGATAGATTTAATTTGGTGAATATAAATTTAATTAAAATATGTGCTTTAATATTGCCTATAAATGATTGATTTTACAAATATTTATATTATATATATATGAAGAATTAAAAATATTCATATTATATATATGAGAAGAATATGAAGAACATTATGAAGAATATTATGTCAAATAATTCTCTCAGAAATGTACCTCTAATTTCATTCAAATGATTGACTGAATATATAGCAGCAAACATATATGTTACGGAATGGAAAAAGATGTTTTCAACTCATTTTTTTCGCTTGATTTTACTTTGTACTGTTTATTTCATGTTACTTTATTTTTTGATTGTTTATATGCGGTTATTTCAGATAGATTTAATTTGGTGAGTTTAAAGTAAACTAAAATATGTTCTTTAATATTGGCAAACAAATGATTAGTTTTACAAATATTCATTTTATATATATGAAGAATTAAGAATATTCATATTATATAGAGGAAGAATATGAAGAATATTATGCCAAAATATTCTCTCAGAAATGTTTCTCTAATTTCATTCATATGCTTGACTGAATATATAGGATACAAACCATACATTATTGAATGAAAAAAGATGTTTTCAACTATTTTTACTTGATTTTATTTTGTAATGGGTTTTTTCATTTTACTTTACTTTTTGATTGTATATATGTAATCTATCTGAAATATTTCAGATAGATTTTATTTGATCTAATTAATAGTTTTAAGTAAACTAAAGTATATTCTTTAATATTGCCAAACAAATGATTAGTGTTACAAGGCATTTATACCGTACTATGTACATTAAATCACACATTTCATATTTATATATAAAAAAATGAAGTTAGAATTATAATTTAGTAATACATGCTTCCATAGTGTTTTTTTTTAAACATTGCAACTCCCACTGTTGTGTGAATGTGTGGTTTTACATAAAAGTAAGGAACTATGATTTCCTTGCAGTGACAGCTCAGTCGACAAAGGCTATGATCTACTACTGTTGAAACTCCCATTGTTGTATGAATGTGTGGTTTTGCTCTAATTCAAAAAACTGTGATTTCCTTGCCGCAGCAGCTCAGTCGACAAAGATTATGATCTCCCACTGTTGCAACTCCCATTGTTGTGTGAATGTTTGGTTTTGCTCTAATGTAAAAAACTGTGATTTCCTTGCCGCAGCAGCTCAGTCGACAAAGGTTATGATCTCCCACTGTTGCAACTCCCTTTGTTGTGTGAATGTGTGGTTTTGCTCTAATGTAAAAAACTGTGATTTCCTTGCCGCAGCAGCTCAGTCGACAAAGGTTATGATCTCCCACTGTTGCAACTCCCATTGTTGCGTGAATGTGTGGTTTTGCTCTAATGTAAAAAACTGTGATTTCCTTGCCGCAGCAGCTCAGTCAACGAAGGTTATGATCTCCCACTGTTGCAACTCCCATTGTTGCGTGAATGTGTGGTTTTGCTCTAATGTAAAAAACTGTGATTTTCTTGCCGCAGCAGCTCAGTCGACGAAGGTTATGATCTCTTAACATGAACGTTACGATTTCGTGGATCGAGTGTCTGAAGATCAGTTCATTAATTGGAACTGGGACTCATAAAATAATTTCGTATTGACAATGTCCAAGTTCTCAAATGATACCTTTGGAATGTCAGACGAAGCAGCGGGTGTTTCCGCTTGGTCTCTGCTTCTAAAATACGCAACCCTTAGCCTTAATTAGTGTGACTTCTAGCCCACGTGCTTGGCTCGTCTAAGGGCTTTGACAAAAACAACAGCTATGATTTCGGGAAATATAGAGAGTAACATTTACTGCGGAAACTTAATGTATAATTGCTAACATTTGTAAATTATCAACATTTGTTCGAAAATTTAGCCTTTTTCGAGCCTTTAGGAGAACAAACTTTTCACCCTACAAATATTGCGTAAAGTTAGTAGAAATGTTCGAAAAATATGCTACGTCAAAAACTAAATTGTGACTCATCTTTCAGTCAGTTTATTCGAGAACTATGTGCGGCGTAGAATAGATTTCATTGCGGTTGCTAAAATGGAAAATTTTTATTTAGTTTACCCTGGAGGCTTATGATTGTGGTTTATAAGTCAAATATATGTTGCAGTTATTTGTATCAAGATATCTGGATATACCAGATTTTTCTGGAAATCCTGTCCAGTGTATTACTAGGTATTCCGTGTTACCAGTTGCATTAGAAAATATCTCCTAAAATTTTACGATTACATTTCATTTAAATCATTAAATTCAAATATTTCACATTATCGGAGTAAAATATTTTTTACATGTAATGATATTTTTAACATAAAAGTAACTAACATAACTATATATATCTTAAAATTATTTTGGGGCAATTTTATCCTTTGCTGGCAAAATATGGCGAAAATCTTTTGTTCTTACTACCAATTTGGCGAGACACATAAAATCAAAATTAATTCCTGGTTCAATAATCACTTCTTATATAACTCTCTATATTATTAGTTTTGCTTCCTCTACGTTACTTACTGCCACTACGCTATTAACCATTACTATCCATGATTGGCTGGCTCACATATCTATAAATTCTCATGTGAGGGTTTTTCACCTCAGAAGCCTTCCGAAGTTGTTACTACAATAAACTCCACTTAAAATAGTTTTTAATTCAAATATTGTACATTATGAGAATAAAGTATTTTTTTACATATAACGATATTTTTATCCTAAAAATAACCAACGTAACTAACAATTATATATATATATATATATACTAATATATATATATATATATATATATACCAATTTGTGTGTGTGCAATATATCAAAAATTATTTAACTTTAATATTTCCTTAAAAAAACTTCTTATATAATGCTTTATATTATAAGTTTCGCTTCCTCTAAATGTCTTAATCCAATTAGTGTCTCCGACTTAAAATGCAGGATCTTCCCAAAGCTTTCTATCCTAAAGATGTAAATTTTTCCCATCAGAAGCCTTCCGAAGATGATACTACAATAAACTCCATTAAATTGCACCAAAATTCTTTGTTTTCTCATTACGCTTTGTTTTTACTTACTGCATGCAATCCAATGTAGATTCCCTTACCTTTGTAAAAGAATAATGGTCCCATTATATATATATATATATATATATATATATATATATATATATATATATATATATATATATATATATATATATATATATATATGTCTGTGTGTGTGTGCAATATATCAAAATTATTTAACTTTAATATTTCCTTAAAAAATATATATATATATATAATTCCTAAATATATATATATATATATAGCCTATAATATGTATATATATATATAGTGTCTCCGACTTATATTCTTCCAAAGCTTTCTATCCTAAAGATGTAATATATATATATATCTGTATACTCAACTACAGACATATATATATATACACAAAATATATACTCTGATCGAACATATGTGCACCCATAGCGCAGTCAAAAGGATATATATATATATATATATATATATATATATATATATATATATATATATATATATATATATATATATATATTATATATATATATATATATATATATATATATATATATATATATATATATATATATATATATATATATATGATCACGAATATAAAAGAAAAGGAGTTTAAACAATATTTAAATATATAATATCTGCAATTTTTTTTTCAAAAAACAAAAAGTCTTTAAAAGTTTTATTCATAGTAACGATTTTAACTATTTTTTTCTTTAACTAATGGAAACAATATAATACTTTATTTCTTACTTTGACAAATGTTACTCGGAATGCTAAAAAACTTTATTTTTCTTATTTAAAAAAGACAGATTCGAGAATATCAGTTTAAGACCACATAATGCTGTGCCAGCAGAGAAAGAAATTTATCAAAATGAATCTTTTCTTTTCTATAATGTTCGGTTAAAGTTTATTAATTATTCAGAGAGTTAGTTTGAAATATGTTACTGAGCAAAATAAAAAATATATAAATCTCCGAATTCGAAAAACCATCAATAACGAGCATTCTAATCTTCAGAGCATATTTTATTTTGAAGTCTTTGATTAAGAAAATGTTGTAGCCTAATGGATCAAAACAGATCAAAGAAGAGTTCAGAAGAGAAAAAAATATCTTCGTAGAAAAATAACTTCCTGAAGATTAAAACACAGATTTTGTTAATAGAAATAGGTTATCAATGCTTTATTAAATATTATAGTTCACATGTATCAGCAGTTATTACCTTAGAAATGTTTCCTTAATTTGGTTTAAATGATTGACGGAATAGGTAATATCTGAAAAGTACGTTACTCAGGTGGAAAAAAATGTTTTTGAAGTCATATTTTTTTTTAATCTTGATTTTTCTTGCAATGTGTATTCGATGACACTTTCTTTTTTGACTGTTAAATGTGGTATATTTAATACATATTTAATTCGGTGTTTTTATGTATCTTAAATGCAGTTGTTAACATTATCAAAGCCAATGGAAGGATTCAAAGGTAATTATATCGTAAATATATCCGCTAATGACATACTTAGATATTAGCCCTCTAGCTGCACATCTCGCGATTTAAATGGTCAATATAGCTGTAGCAAAATTCGCGCAACTCGCTATTTCCCCGGGCATGCATTTTAGCCGTCTATTTAACTGTGCAGCCTGATCTTTCCCCGTTCATTCCTTCATTTTGGCTTTATTTTTTAATTGTTTTGGATTTTTAATTGTTTATATAGCTGTACACTAACAGATGGCTTTAATTGTCCACATTTCTGCAAAATATAGAAGAAATTTTTGTAGCATTTTGAGCACGCTTTTTATAGATGAAAGATGTCTAGCAGGAAGTGTTTCGAGAGTGATATAACCTATACTCTTGACGATATTTCAGACACTGATAGCACTTCTGACTCTGATTACAAGTATATTGAGATAGTTGTAGGAAAACTGATGAGAATTTCTTTGATTCCTCTGCGGAGAGTGATGAATTTGAAAATTCATTTTCTATTCAAAATATTCGACAGTGGTGCAAAACCGATAAGCAAAATATTCCACCAGCTGCTGCTTCATTTCCTTTCATTATAAATCCCAGACTAAATAACTGTTTTCGACTATTTTGAACTTTATTTTGACGATGTTATGTTGCAAATAATAGTAAAAGAGACCAACAGTACATGACAGTTATAGACGCATGAAAATAACTGCTCGACACTTTGCAAGCCTTATACATCCAAATCCCATCAAGAAAGAGCCTCGTAGATAGTGTGCTGTCTGTTGTTAAAAAAATTGAAGTTGGAACAAAAACTTCGAAAAGAAACGCGAATTTGCTGCAAGGATTGCGAGGTAGGACTTTGCCTCGAGCCTTGTTTCGAGATTTATCATATTAGACTTCATTTCTAATAAATGATTTTTGCATTTTTAAATTAGTATATATTTTTCGCTTTTGTATTTTATAAAATAAATGATGATTTAACTAAGATCAATTTTCAAAATTTAGCTTTTATATCATTATTCTTCAATTTCATTATTCTGAACACCTTTACATAACCTAATTCTATACAATTCTTTACTTACCTAATTCTATATTTAAAAAAAACTCTTTTGCAAAAATTTTTTGTATATTTTAACTCTAAAATGTATATAGATTTCTAATATGTAATAAAAAAATAAGCCATTTTTGAACCTATTTTGATTAAACAAAATTATGCAACGAGAGGGTTAGACATCAGATAATAAATATTTAATTTTTTAACTAACATTTCGTATTTCATATTGAAATATATGAACAAATATATGAATAGAAATATATAACAACTATAAGATTTTTGTAGACAAAAAATATATTTTTAGTGGATAAAATTTTAATAGAATCGTAACTATGAAAAATCAAATTGAAATAGTAGTATATTTTTATTTTATTAAGTAGTTTTATAAATCTGAATTGATATTTTAGTCAACCTTCCCATTTTGTGGTTCCACATCGACTAATGTAGGAACTAGTTTTTATTTGTCTAAATTTTCCTAGAATCTCTGTAGTAGACAGACAAGAACATTCGGCTTCATTTTCCTGTATATACCGTTATTTTTGTACCGACAAACAACCCTGTTGTTACACTACCCTGTACTAGTACTTGACCTGCGGTTATGTATCAATCGTCAGAAAACGTACTAGTACATGTAACACACACAATGTGTTAACAGCTGTTCGGTATTACTGAATCAATGGAAAAAAAGTTTACTACAACATTTCATTAAAATTATTTTTTAATTCAAATATTTTATCTTTTCCTAATAAACCATTTTTTTACTAATCTAGCATTTTTTATTGGCCATCAAGTATTTAAAATCAAAAGCGTTTACCCAAAGATTTAATGTATAACATCTACAAAAAATTTTTATTTTTTTCTATATGTAAAAACATTCTTAATTATTTCCATTATTACCAACGGTTTCAACATTTTTTCTTAACCAATAAAAACACGCTAATATTTTATTTCTTACTTTGACAAATGGTAATTAAGGTATAAGAAAGACTTCTTTTATAAAAAATAAGTATTCATGAGTATTCGTTTGACCACATAAAACAATGACAGTGGAGAGAAAAAATGTATCAAAAGGATTTTTCTTTTTTTCTACAACATTACGTTTAAGTTTATTAATTATTCAGAGGGTTACTTTTAAATATATTACTGACCAAGATTAAGAAAATAATAGCGTCTCCCAATTCGAAAAATCATCAGTAACGAGCATTTTAATCTTTAGCAAATATTTTATTTTGAAATGTAGTGATTAGAAGAATGCCATTGACTAATGGATGGAAACAGATCGAAGAAACGTTTGGAAGAGAAAAAAATACTCGTGGAAAAACAACTGATTGAAGATTAAAGAATGCAGTTTTTTTCATTGGTATAAATAGGTTTATTTATGTTTTATTTTAAAAGATTATTTTATTTAGAAGAATGACAAAATATTCTCCAAGAAATGCTTTCCTTATTTGGTTTAAATGATTGACTAATTAAGTAGATGCGAAAATATATATTACTGGGTGAAAAATAAGTTTCTAAAGTAGTTTTTAGAATCTTGATACTTTTTTAAATGTTTATTTGATGTTAATTTCCTTTTTAATTGTAAAGATAGTATATTTAGAACATAGTATATATAGAACTACAACAGTACTAGTAAAAAATGAACATAGTTTTTTATATTTTATATTATTAATCTAATATTCCTGTAGTTTGGTGTTTATTTAGTTAACCCATTGTATGCGGGACACGTACTAGTACGTTTCCTGACGATCGATACTTGAGCGCGGGTGATGTACTAGTACGGGTTGGTGTAACAACATGGCTTGTTTGTGGGTACAAAAATAACGGTATATACAGGAAAACGAAGCCGACTTTTTTTGTCTATTACATAGATTCTGGAATATAAAAATGTTTATATATAACATTCTTAAAAAATATTAAAACTATATACTACTATTTCTATTTGATTTTTCATATTTACTATACTATTATAAAGTTATCCACTAAAAATATTTTTTTATTTATAAAAACCTCATGGTTGATATTTATATATTTCTATTTATATGTTTGTTTATATATTTCAATATGAAGTTCAAAAACTTGGTTAAAAAATTAAATAGTTTTCGATTTATTAACATTTAACTTAATAACAAAATTTAAGCGATAAACGCCAGCTCTCGGTACTATTTCTCTGTTAAATGAGTCCTCACAGAATGTGTTAAAATATATTTGTAGTTTTTGTCGGATTCAGTAAATTATATATATATATATGTATATATATATATATATATATATATATATATATATATATATATATATCAGTTATGACAATTAAGTGTAATATAATTCATATTACTTATAATTAGTATAAATCTTTATTGTGCAACAAGAACGGTGTAATAAGATATGCATATAAGCCTACACCAACTTTGTTATAAAAATCTCAATTTAAAAATAGTAAATAAATGCATGCTTTGTTAGAGTCTGGTAAATGTTACACCCTGAGTATTTGATTTGAGAAATATACATGTTTCTTTAGAGCTTTCTTTTGAAGCATTGCAACCCGACTATTACCAGTGTGTTTGGTTTGCATTAAAGCAAGAACCTTATGTTTTCAGGAAAGTTAGGCATTACTTTTACTATGGAATGTTTTTAATCACATTGCGGGCATAACCGTTTGCGGAGTATAGGAATGACTTAAAGAAGTAGCCTGTGAATGAATGGAACCAGCCTTCCTGTCCCAGAACACCGTGCACATCCCTTTCCGTACATACAGCGTCTGTTTGAATATGGTCCTGACCAAAGATCCACTATGATCCCAATGCATTACCTGCTGCTTAGTTTCCGGGGTAAAGAGCGAAATCCAACTCTCATTACCCGTGACGATCCTTTCGAGGAACTCGTCGCCGTCATCGTGATACCGCAGTCGAAATGTCAGTGATTCTCCTAAGCGTTGAATTGTGTGTTCGAGTGTCAGTTTCAGCTCATAGACCTGACAGAGATAACGATGAATTTCAATTGGAGCAATGCTTTGTGTATTCAAGATCACCGACCCAAACCTTGTCTACGGGAGAAGGAATTAGAGTTTCCATTTCGAACCACTGTTACCCCGCTATGGCACGAATCGGGACTTGTCCAGCTGGCATATGATTAATACGTCATAGATCTGTTACGCACATGCAATTAACATGGCTAATTATGTTTACTTTAAAGGGAAAAAAATCGGAAATCTTACTTTCTGGATGAGCCTCCTAAAATTTAAAAGGGTTTAAGAAACAGTTCTACACATACTACAATTATAAAGATAATTGCCATTATTATACACATATGTCAGAAATTCTGGCCTGTTTCTCGACTTTTATGAAATGTATCCTTTCATATCAAAGAATCTTCAAGATGGCTGTATAAGTTATTTCTGGTATATACTATCTTGGAAACTAAGATGTCTTGTTTTAGTCCGTTTAATAAAGACCCATCTGAGATCAAGAATAAAGTTTTCAATGCGAGAGATAAGGTAGAGAAAAATGATTTCGTTTAGTATTAAGATTTTCAGTTGTGTATCTGACCACAAATGTATTAGACTTTAGCATTAAGAATTTCAGTCGTAATGCTAAAGTCTAACACATTTTGTGGTTACTTGTATTAGGAAATCCAGATATTCAAGTACTTTCTGTTCCTTTGTAAATCGATTAGGAAAGTTCTGACACATTATTATTTCATTTTTAAATACGCGTAACAAATCTAAATCAATTGCTATGTAACATGGATCTCACTGCAATAGATAACATAAAAATATTGTTTATCTAGTTTAGCAGGAAATATGATACTTGTGGGCTTTAATTAAAATATTTTTATTCTATTTTTATTTTGAAATCCTTGTATTCTAATATTTGTAAAAATTTGTACAATGCTACGTATAAATGTCGTTTGAAATATATTTTGTGGGTATTTGACTTTTGAATTCCGAGTATTCTAGATTTTTTTTTTATTTCTGCACAGTGTTAGGCGAATTTTAGACACAAAATTTATTTTGTTTCTCAATGTTTGTACCTAATTCAAATTGAATTTGGTATCACTAAGCAACAAAAATATATGAGTAAAAATGTATATACGCATATGTATATTTATATAAAAATGTTCATATAAAAACTTTATATATTTTTCCTAGTATTTTTCAATGTTTATTTTAAACTACTAGGATTATTATTAAAAACTTACAGTTGCAATGTATTTACAACACAAACACCAGTATTCGTTCTCAAAGGGGATACACAGTAAAAATATATGCTATGGATTTATAGGCAAATGCCATATATTTAAAATTAAACAATTATTGTGTACATTATTTACAGATTAACACGACTTGAATAATACATGACATGACTTGCAATTATTTGGAGTTGTAATTCATCAATACTCTTGATATAGTATTCCTTATCAAACTGCTATGAGACCCAGGTAATAATCATGAATATTAAGTCGGTTTACCTCCAGTGATTACAGGGAAGCATGACGGGGCTATAAGCAAGCTGACCGTCGGTGCGGGCGTAAATGACATTTACTGGACGTCGGTGCTGGCGTGCCGGTAGTACGTATGCGGAATTGGGAATAGATTACTGGCCCGGGCTCTCTGGTTTGCTCACAGCATTTGGATGCACCAGTTCTCTCTGCACCTCCCACGTCCAGTCCTTTTCCCACTCTTTTCCACATCTTTGGACCTCGGTTCAACGCCTCTTTTTTTCTCTCTCCCAATCACTTTTTGCAGACATTTTCCCACATCTGCACACTCTACGGGAGTGAACGTGGGCTCATTAAAATGGTCCCTTTGGTGAAAGTTGACATTATATTACTTAGCCCCTGCCCCCTTATCTCCTGGCTGCATCCTGGGCTTGACCGTTACACGTGTGCCACTCCATCAGCTATAAATTCTCCGCAGGGGTCCCCATTAAAACTCCAAGTCAACAGCTGTATCTAAATTCTTCTTAGAAATTTAGTCCACAGCTGTGTATGCATGTACTAACTATCATGGAAAAGTACATCGGTACAAAATCTTTTTCATAAAAAATATTTTCTAAGAGAATTAAACCTTTAAGGTCTAATTTTTTTGCTTACTTGGGATGTAAAAAATGCCAGAATTTTTTTAAATGTGGATACTAATATCATGAAATAGCATTTTTAAAGACTTACGTGTCCCGTTAGACATTTCAGTTGGGGAATATAATACCCAAGAAGCATAAAAACAATAATATTACCTAAATGGGGAGAAAATGACTCGATAGACCCCAAAGTGCAAAACAAAGAATTTTTCTTTCATTTATATCTAAAGTCATATTACTTTTGAGTAACTAAAATTAATTTAAGTATATTACAAATTTCTACAATTAAGGAAAAATGAAGATAAATAAATAAATGCAAAAAATGGCAAAACTTTTGTATTAAAATTTTATTCTTCTTCACGGAGAAGGGGGGGGGTTCTTTCTATATGACTATTAACAAATTCAGAAGATCAAAAATAGCAATAAACTTTGGCTGTTTTTCTTCATCAAAAGAAACCCTGAAAAAAGTTTTTATCATCGAGACCGGAGCTATGTAAATCAATATTTGAACACAAATCCATTTCTTTGAACAGGAACAATATCTTTCGTCATAGTTTCATATGCATGAAAAATCTTCCTCAAAAATTTTAATGAAATATCAAACGAGATTCAAGAAGATATAGCTGATGTGGGGCAGATGAATAATATTCCACAAAAGGGGATAGGAGGAACTTTTTCTTTAAATCTCATTAGATTGTAAAATACAGAAGATTAATAGAATTTTATTCAGACACCCTCTCAAAAGTTTCGCAGCCCATCTTTCTCGACAGGAGTAGAAAAGCAGCTGCGAATCCTGTTCGCAATTCATTAGACATGGTAATGATTTTTACCCGGGAAACCAAAGTACGAACACACGTTCTTCTTCTTTTTTACTCAGATCTAGTTTAACGCAGAATGATCGTTTCGTAATAAAAAAAGCTTTATCAAACCATTTATGAATGGATAAGGAAAATAAAATATGAGTTCAAGAGGTAACAAGTTTTTTTGGATTTAAGTACGATAAAAATCTAAGAAGTGGTTGACACATTCCAAGTACAATAGAGGTTTTCTTATTGAATTAGATTGAGAAACATAAGTTAATGTTATTTTTAGTATTAAATACAGATCAATCTAAGAAATGCTAGAAATAATCCAATTGAAATGTAGGATTTACTTATTAACACATGGTTGATCGGCAAATTTACTGAAAATTTATCTCATGTCACCTGTTATTAGCACAATTTTCTTCATAATCCTTCGGACAATCAGATAAAGCATCCGAGTATAATTCATTGAGAGATTCTTCATTACGTTCTGTCATCGTTTGTTTTAAATTTTTTAATTGTTAAATACTTTTTACAGCAAAAGATTTGGCGGGTCTTATAAGCGAGAAAAACAGCTTGTGTTATACTGACCAACACCTGCACTGTATGGTTGCTAATAGAGAAAACAACAGCGATGCGAAAAAAACGCATCACGAGTTTACTCGTGGCCTGTCAGCAACGTTCGGCTATAAAAACACTAGTTAACTCGTGACCGGTCAACGAGGTGCTAAAAAAGTTTGATATGTTAGTCATATAGAGTGATCCTGTAATCACGGAATAAATATAAAACTTTGGTAATTTAATAATCATTTATTGTATCAAAATTTATAGATGTTAGCGGTGCGGTTTAGTCGCATATACATATTAAATATATCTTAATATAAATTAAGAACCTTATAAAAAGTAAGAAAAAGATATAAATTTAAAGTTATAAAATTCAAAAACCTTACTCTATGCTCTTGCCCATCGAATGATAGTTGAGTGATAGATAACTGCTCCATAGTTCGCAGGTTCGGATTCCGCTGCTTATATGGATGTTCGTAGCCGTTCAGAATTAGCCTTAAGCAGTAGGTCCTGGTATCATTAGCCCTCGTGAATATAACGGTAGAATGTAGCTCTCTGAACCAAAACAAACTCATGCTCTTCAGTAGAGTTAACAAATCTTTGTTTAGTTGTCATGCTCAACTTTCATTGGCTGCTGAGATTACTTGTTAGTCCAATGATTTAACAAAAATTCTCATTTCTAATCTAATCCCCGTTATAAACGGATATTTCCGGACACATCAAAATTATGTATCTCCATCCTCACTTATTTACATATTATTAGTGCTACGAACTCAAGAATCAATTGTAATCTGCCTTTTCAAGTTCTGTAGTTGTTAATTTCTTTTGCTTGCTATAATATTACGTGCTATCTGAATCAAATCTCAGGATTCCCAAGCTAAACTTATACGATCCAGTTAATAGATTTCGCGATAATTTACGTTTACTTATACATGTATACTTACATATATATATATATATATATATATATATATATATATATATATATATATATATATATTACATTTAGTGGCGTTAAATCCTCTTGGGACAAACTACGCCAAACAAGACGAAAAACCCAATAGAATAACACAATTTTGAAACAACAGTTTTAGTTTTTCAAAATTAGTTTTGATAAAACTAATTTTGATAAGTTAAAAAACAAATATGCCTAAAACAAATAGAGAAAACATTTAAAATCAAATAAATACGTAGAAAATTTAGAAAGACAAAAAAAAACTAACACGATAATCAGCTAAGATTGATTAAAAATTAAAGATAAAAAATATAAAATAAAAATTGAATACTTGAAAATCGTACAGTCCAAAAATGAAAATTGTGAATTTAAAGATTCAAAAGTATTAAAATAATTTAGTATTAAATTTTTAGTATTAAATTATTTTAGTTATTAGAGAAGTGAAACTGTTTTCATCGGTCAGCTGACAAGTGTCGTTATTAGACAAAAAATTAGCAATTATTTAATAAACTGATCAGTTGACACATTGAGAGCCTCAGGTATGTCATACGAAAGAAAATGTTTTGCTTACGCTCCAGCTGTACTTGTTGCATGTACTGCACTACATTATACTATATGTACCTTTCCTGTTGACATTTCGAATTGTTTTGGTGTTCTCAGTAAGAACCTTTTTACTTCACATTTTCTTGTTACGACTTCTTGTTCTTCATTTATGACCTCCTGAACTTGATCTAGTACATGGCTAGGCAACGCAAGGCCGTCGGCAAGAGAGAGGCTATTTAGGGGACCGGTCCCCCCCTCCCCGAAATTCCAAACTTCTAAAAGACCGTTTTATGGAAAGAAAATTGACTACATATATGGTTGTGTCATCTAACTAATTGTGGAAAGAGAATAGTGTTCTCAGAAACAGACAGATTCGGCCAAAAATGTCTTACGGGGCCGCAGGCTTTTACCTTCCCTCACCTTCATCCCTTAGGGTCATTCGTCTCAAGATCGTTTTCCGCAATCTATTGTATATCGTCTTCCTGTCTGGAATGCTCCATGGTGAGTATTTTGAGACAGGTTTTTTTCTTCTAAAATAGCTTCAATTTATTACGTTAGACTATATTTTGGTATATAGCTAAATATTTTTGAATTCATTGGGCAGATACTTCATTACTCATTTCTAAGCTTTAAATTCGGCCATAAATGTCTTGCGGCCGCAGGCTACCTTCCCTCACCTTCATCCCTTAGGGTCATTCGTCTCAAGATCGTTTTCCGCAATCTATTGTATATCGTCTTCCTGTCTGGAATGCTCCATGGTGAGTATTTTGAGACAGGTTTTTTCTTCTAAAATAGCTTCAATTTATTACGTTAGACTATATTTTGGTATATAGCTAAATATTTTTAAATTCATTGGGCAGATACTTCATTACTCATTTCTAAATTTTAAATTCGGCCATAAATGTCTTGCCCGCAGGCTTTTATTCCCTCATTCATCTCTTATCATTCGTCTCAAGATCGTTTTCCGCAATCTATTGTATATCGTTTTTCTGTCTGGAATGCTCCATAGTGAGTATGAGACAGTTTTTTTCTTCTAAAATAGCTTCAATTTATTACGTTAGACTATTTTTTGGTATATAGCTATATATTTTTGAATTCATTGTGTAGATACTTCATTACTCATTTCTAAGCTTTAAATTCGGCCATAAATGTCTTGCGCGCAGGCTTTTACCTTCCCTCACCTTCATCTCTTAGGGTCATTCGTCTCAAGATCCTTTACCGCAATCTATTGTATATCGTTTTCCTCTTTAGGGTGCTCCATGATGAGTATTTTTAAACTGATTCTATATTCAAAAATAGCTTCAATTTATTACGTTAGACTACACTTTGGTATATAGCTAAATATTTTTGAATTCATTGGGCAGATACTTCATTACTCATTTCTAAGCTTTAAATTCGGCCATAAATGTTTGCGGGGCCGCAGGCTTTTACCTTCCCTCACCTTCATCCCTTAGGGTCATTCGTCTCAAGATCGTTTTCCGCAATCTATTGTATATCGTTTTCCTGTCTGGAATGCTCCATGGTGAGTATTTTGAGACAGGTTTTTTTCTTCTAAAATAGCTTCAATTTATTACGTTAGACTATATTTTGGTATATAGCTAAATATTTTTGAATTCATTGGGCAGATACTTCATTACTCATTTCTAAGCTTTAAATTCGGCCATAAATGTCTTGCGGGGCCGCAGGCTTTTACCTTCCCTCACCTTCATCTCTTAGGGTCATTCGTCTCAAGATCGTTTTCCGCAATCTATTGTATATCGTTTTTCTGTCTGGAATGCTCCATAGTGAGTATTTTGAGACAGGTTCTATCTTCTAAAATAGCTTCAATTTTTTACGTTAAACTATATTTTGGTATATAGCTAAATATTTTTAAATTCATTGGGCAGATACTTCATTACTCATTTCTAAGCTTTAAATTTGTTCATTATATCATTTATCATTTTGCTATTTTAAAATCATATTGTGTTATGGTACTCATTGGATGCATACATAAGAAAACCTGTAGTTTTACTGAAGTATCATTCACAAAAACAGAAACTTTCCCTTTGGTCCCCATACGAAAAAAAAATTCTGGCTACGGTCTTAAGGCAACATATATATATATTGTCACAACATATATACTGTCAGAATATTCCCAACTGTCTTTATATAATATATGAGGACATTCAACACTCCTCAAGAAATATTTCTTTATCTGTTAAGAAATGCATTATTCTTCAAGGATCTCAAATGAAAAACCATCGAAACCTATTCCATTTACAGAGAACATCTTCTGCCATCTGCCATGATGAATGGCGGTAGGATTAAACCGAGCAATTTTCAATAAACCTCCTTAATGCTTAACAAGGAAACATGCACACAAGCTTAACAAGGATGCTTACTGCTTAACAAGGAAACATGCGGTAGGATTAAACCGAGCAATTTTCAATAAACCTCCTCAATGCTTAACAAGGAAACATGATTCTCTTTTGCAGATGGTTCATTCATTAAAAAGAGTCGAACAAAAGTCAAATTAACCTCCAACAATCCGATTACATCTTTATCGGGGGCACCGCCTTTGCATTAATGCGTACTGCTGTGTCTAAACAGACTCAAAATGTCACACTCCGATATGATTTATAACTGGGAGGAATGCAACCCGGTATATCACTAATGAAACGATACATCTTTCTCCAGATTATTAAGTAAATATTAAATGTCAAAATTCTCTAGAAGTGGCCGGATTATTTTATTGAAATGATATTTTAATTGTGCAGAATAGTTCACCAATGATTTTCCTAAGAGAATTTTCTGTAAGAGTGATTTATTCACATTTATTTGTTGGGATTTAAAATTATTCATCATGCATTCAATAGATGTCGTACACAAAACGGTATTCGATGTGGTAACCTGGAGAAAATAGAATATTTCAATCACCAAATTTAATGTTAAATTAATATTTATTTCACACATAAACATGTAAAACAAATATTAAATTATAAAAAAGAAATTATTACATATAGTTTATAGTGTTTAAATAAAAATATCATAAAAATGTTATTAATCTAAGAAATATTATGTAAGATTTTTTTCATACATGTGCAATTATCTACCATTTGTTTGGTAAAATACTAAATCTTTTATATTCCATTCAGTTTATGTCGTACACAAATGCGCATCCAATATGGAAATCTGGAGAAAGTATAATGTTTTTAATAATTAGTTGTCATCAGTTTTAATGTGAAATTAAAAGTCATTTCTAAAATAAATGTGAAACAAATAAAAGAGAAACAAATATTAGATTATGAAAATAAAAATGACTTATACAGATGTGATAATATTTATGTCAAAATATTTTAAAGTGCTAATGATTTATGTAATATCATGCAATAGATTTCTATGCATGTGTGATCTATTCACATTTATTTGCTAATATTCTAAAACTAATAATTAAATAACGGCATTAAAAGCTGGAATGGGGGGATTTTGAACGTTTTAAAGACGACAGTTATTTAGCTGTGATTTGAAGTATATTTATACCAATTTATTTTAGAATCGGATCGATAATTTAGAAGAAGATAAACTTGACTTTCTTTGAATTTTAATAACCTTAACTCATAAAATTCCAATATGGTTGCCTCTATCCTTTCCAGGTCCAACCGAGATTGTTAAAGGAATGACGTCTTAATGCTAGAAAAAAATGTATTTTTACCTATTTATTATGTGATAAATTGATAAATTTAATCACCTTTTAACCGGGGACAATACAGTTTGAAATAATGGATTAAAAGCTCGAAAAGGGGAGGACGGGGTGGATTTCGAACGTTTTCGAGCTCGCTTTGAATTTTGTTTACCTTAACTCATCAGAAATCCAATATGGATGCCTCTATCCGTTCCTGGTCCAATCGCTTCATAAATTCGAGGACAGACGGTCAGAAAACTTAGGCTATTGTTATATAGGGGATTTTATTAACAGTCAGCTTAGTGATGTGACAAAGGAAGTGACAAAATACTCTATAAAAGCAAAACCTAACAGACAATTGCACTTCATTTTCCTTTGCTTAGATTTCTTTTGTTTAAAGGAATGAAACAAAAAACTACAATTCTACAATTTAGACTTTACTGGGGCTCCGACTTTTCATGTACGACGATCTTTTTAGTTTAAACCTAAAGGAAATATCAACCAATAACATAATTGATCGTCTTGAGGTATACATCCCTGTTCATCTCGTAGGGAACGATACTAATGAGGTGATAGTCTTAATTTTTGACAATTAAAGTGAAACCTTTCTACCCCTCCGTACCGAGAATATTTGGCCGCTTAGAGGGGTTGGCCACTCTGAAGGGTTTTATGTACTATTATAAGATAATTACTATAATGCGTAATATAAACAAGTCTGACATATATTCCTTAGGTAAATGAAATTCAAAACTTATCTAAAGAGAAAATAGTACTTTATGTCATGCTTCTTTAAATTTTTTTAAAGTAAAATTCAACAAGTTTTTTCTGTTTTTTTCTATAGTCTTCGTACTCCTTCAAAATCAAATTCTTTTCTTTAACGACTTTGTTGATTTCCGTTCTTCCGCAGTTAAATATTAAATAATTCAGCTAACTTTCTTACCAATTTGCCATTCACCTATTCACGTAGAACTTCAATGTTCTGCTCGAGATTTAGAAAAACGCATTTCGTCATCGTTGCAACTCAGATCACTGACCAACTAATGAAATGAAACTGGCCTGAATAACATTTTTGCTGACAGAGGTGCAATTCTTCCTTAACTTTACCGATTAGAATTTCAAACAAAGGCCCTAAGACACCTTCAACGCTTGATTGTCCAGTTCCTCCCTCGGTTTCTATGGAGGGTGCAATGGGGATTCCATATCTGAAGCGTGTGTTGAGAATACAAAAGAGATAACGGTATTATTCTTTCTTAGAAAGGGGGGGACCACGGAAATGAGCTTCTCAAGTTATTCCTTTGTCTTATATCCGACCATAAACCTCACCTTAAGTTTTTTCGCATAAAATCAAAGCATGGAGTGTGTAGAATTTCCCGAAAAATGAAACGGCCAATCCCACTTGGTGGCCGTTTAGAGGGAGTCGGGTGGCCGCTAATTCAGGTTATTTTACCATTACGTGTATGAGTCGAAAACCGGTAGAATGAAAAATTGGCCGCTTAGAAGGGTGGCCGCTAGGAGAAGTTTCATTGTATATGAATCTGTGATGAATATTCCAAATTATATAATCCATACGACATTAAATATACCAAGAGCTATCACATTATCTCTCAGGTAAAGAATAATTCTAATAGGATTCTATTTAAAAATCTATACAAATTCATTTAAATCCACGTAACAATTTCAGGCCACCGATTTGATGAATGGAGAGAAGATAAAGAGTAACTCTTCAATAACGCGATCACATGCACTGCATTCTCCTTTAAAGCGACTTCAATTGTTAGGAAGAGTTCAACAAAAGCTAAATTAACCTACAACACTCCAATTACATTTTTATCTGGGCCGCCTATGCATGTTCACCAGATACGAAGACGCACTCTGCGTAAAAACAGAAACAAAATACCACACTTCGATATGATTTATAACTTCATCCACTTCGCCTCATGGGAAAATGAACTAATGAGGTGATACATCTTTCGTCCGATTATTGAGCAAATAGTTAATGCCATAACAGGGCAGAAGTATTCGGGACACTCTACTCAAACGAAGTTTTGATTATTCAGAATGGAGTAGAATCATTTAACTTGGAGAGTTTTACTCATGAGTAGATTCTTGAGATTTATTTATTTTCCTTTTAAGTTGATTAAAGAACTTCTATCTAAAAGCCACATTTTGACAAAAAATAAAATTGATTTTTTATTTTGAAAAAAATAATGATTCAAGTAAATTCTTCTTCATCAACTGACACATTTTAAATTAAATGATTATTTTAGAGTATTTAGTATATTTAAACCTGTTTTTATCATACAACTCTACTTAGTACTTTAAATATATTTTCAAGTTTGTCAATTTTTGTATTGCATTTTTATTGAAATATTACAAACACATTGTTTTTATACATTTGCTATTTTTGCACTGCATTTTTTTTATTAAAATATTAAAAACACATTAGTTTTATACATTTGCTGTTTTGGCATTGCATTTTTTATTGAAATATTACAAAGACATTATTTTTATACATTTACTTTTTTTGCATTACATTTTTACTGAAATATTACAAAAATATTATTTTTATACATTTGCTGTTAAAAACTAGTGATTTTCTTTAAATGTATTGTCATTAAATTGGGTTTTCTTCTTATTTTCTTTTGAAAATAGCAAAGTATTTTCTCGATATGTATATTTAATGGCATGAAACGATGAAAAATTCGCTAATACATAGTATATTTCTAAAAAGAGTATTCTTATTTATAGTATTTTGAATAATTGTATTATATTATATAACTTTCAATTTGACATTTCTGTCATTGAATTAATAATTTCAAAATGTTTCAGCAGCATTGGTTTTTAGTATTTAAAATGTGATCTATTAAATTGTTTGGGATAAAACTAGTTATGCTTTTAAAAATTGCAAAACGATTTTAAGTTACAAAGCATCTAAAGCCTCAAACGGTTGATAAAACATTGTATAAATTGAAATAAGAGTCTTTTTCAAATAACATACGGGAAAATTTATACCAAGTTTTTTTCTTACAGAAATTTAAAAAAAATTAAATGAAAAACTAATAGCAATCAGTTTTTATGCTCGGCACTAGAAGCAGTTTTAGAGAATACCGTTGAATGACACAGTTTTTAACAAATATCCCGGCATTTTAATCAAAATTTTTTTTAATAAATTTTAGTTTTTCATTTCTATCATGTAACATCATATATTGTCATTACAAGAATATCGTTGAAAATTTGATATTTTAAAAATGAAATTCAAAATCTCCTGCATCCTTCAGGACACAAGAGACATTAAATTTCTATTTTTGAAATTTTCACTTTTGAATATTTTTTGTTAGAAGAATATATAATGTTTATACATCAAACAATTAACACATTGTATGCGGGACACGTACTAGTAAGTTTTCTGACGAATAATACTTGAGCGCGGGTCTGGTACTAGTACGGGTTATTGTAACAACATGGTTTGTTTGTATGTACAAAAATAGCGGTAGATACAGGAAAACGAAGCCGAATGTTGTTGTCTTCTATATAGATTCTGGAAAAATTTAGACAAACAAAAACTAGTTTTTACATTATTAGTTTTATGATTGATCTTTTCATTTTTTATAACTTTAAAATATTTATATATAACATAATTCGAAAAAATTGAAACTATATACTACTATTTTATTTGATTTTTCCTATTTACGATACTATTATAAATTCATCCACTAAAAAATATATTTTCTGTTTACAAAAATCTTATGGTTGTTATTTATATATTTCTATTTATATATTTGTTTATATATTTCAATATAAAAGTTGGTTAAAAAAATTAAATAATTTTCGATCTATTGAGATTTAACTGAATAAATAAATTTACGCTCAAAATGTCCGTTCCCGGTACAATTCCGCTGTGAAATGTACCCGCACACAATGTGTTAAGAGTCATAATTATATTGATATCGATTGTCTGCACCAACGAGGACCATCTACCTTAAACCAAAGTTTTAAGATGTTTTGGGTGTCCCCGGGTGTACAATCCACAGCAGCTCATAACATACAAAGCAGTATAAATACAGTGAAAATATTACAAACCAACACATACAAATACAAAACAGACAAAATAACACTGGAAATACAAAAAAAAGTAATAATCATAAAATAAAAAAAATTAAATTAAAATAAAAAATAGTAATAATAATTACAAGATAATTGCATGAAAATAAATACAAAAGTGAAAGGTACAGCGAAAGTTATACATTTTGAATCATCCTTGTTACAGGGCCTGCAGAATCTCTGAATTTTCCATTAGCAAACCGATCAGCTTACTTAGTTTGGATGAGAGGGTTTTGTTACAATAAAAAGAGTGTTTGTTATTATATATCTATTAGCAATCTGAGTAGTAAC
The DNA here is from genome assembly GCA_032207245.1 of Pardosa pseudoannulata. Classification (NCBI taxonomy): domain Eukaryota; kingdom Metazoa; phylum Arthropoda; class Arachnida; order Araneae; family Lycosidae; genus Pardosa; species Pardosa pseudoannulata. The sequence continues at coordinate 145,597,648 of CM063511.1, read as the reverse complement.
TGATGAATTTTTCTCTAAACAAAATCCATATTCCTAAAATAGGCTTTTAGAACTTCCTTTATTTAGGTGCCGAACGATGGCCGAATGGTAGAGAGCTGCTCTTTGGTATCGGAGTTTGAGAATTCGAATCCCACTGCTGGAATGAATCTTTCTAGTCCTTTTGAATATGCATTTAGCAGCAGGTCCTGGTCTCCTTAGCCCTCCTGAGCAAATCGTTATACAATAGCGCTTCACATCAAAACAAACCAAACTTTTATTTAGACTTATGTTGTTTTAGGTAGTGGAACAAAATATCCAACATCACTAACATTTTAGCTTTACTGGAGCCACTCACTTTGCATTCACCACGGTTCTTCTCGGTATAAACAGGAAAAAAAGTGACAACTACGAATATGATTTATGGTCGGGAGGGATGCATCACTGTTCGATTCTTTCTAGTCCTTTCGAATATGCTTTAAGCAAAGGTCCTGGTCTCATTAGCCCTGGTGAGCAAATCGATAGACCATAGCGCTTCAAATCCAAACAAAATAAACTTTTATTTAGACTTCTGTTGTATTAGGTAGTGGAACAAAATATCCAACATCACTAACATTTTAGCTTTACTGGAGCCACTCACTTAGCATGCATCACGGTTTTTCTCGGTATAAACAGGAAAAAAATGACAACTACGAATATGACTTATGGTCGGGAGGGATGAATCACTGTATGACTGTTCGAATCTTTCTAGCCCTTTCGAATATGCTTTAAGCAGTAGGTCCTGGTCTCATTAGCCCTGGTGAGTAAATCGATAGACCATAGCGCTTCAAATCAAAACAAACCAAACTTTTATTTAGACTTCTGTTGTATTATGTAGTGGAAAAAAATATCCAACATCACTAAAATTTTAGCTTTACTGGAGCCACTCACTTTGCATGCACCACGGTTCTTCTTGGTATAAACAGGAAAAAATGACAACTACTAATATGATTTATGGTTAGGAGGGATACATCACTGTTCATCTCATAGGAAATTGTATTAATGAGGTGATACGTCATAATTCTTTACCGTAATTATAAGAATCTATGATCAGTATACCAACTTATATAATCCATATGTCACAAACATACCGAGAGATACCTCATTATCTCTCAGGTAAACCATGATAATATTTGAAAAACCATACAAATTCATTTAGGTCCGCGTAACAAATCCGAGCCACCCGTTTGATGAATGAGGACAGGATGAAGACTCTCACTCTTCAATAACGCGATCCGTTACAGACACGCACTTCATTCTCCTTTGCAGGGACTTCATTTGTTAGAGAGAGAGTTCAACAACAGCCAAATTAACCTACAGCACTCCAATTACATCTTTATCGGGGCCTCCTGTGCTTGTTCACCAGATACGAAGATGCGCTGTCTCGTCTAAACAGAAACAAAACGTCACACTCCGATATGATTTATGACCTCGAGGGATGCAATCCACTCCGCCTCGTGGGAAAAGGAACTAATGACGTGATACATCTTTCGTCTGATTATTAAGCAAATATTGAATGTCAAAACCGGGCCGCTGTACTCAAATGAGGTTTTGATTATTGAGGATGGAGTAGAATCATTTAACTTGGGGATTTTTACGTAGGAGTAGATTCTTCAGATTTGTTATTTTTCCATTTAAGTTGATAAAAAAACTTCAAAATGATAAATTTTGGCAAAAATTATTGATTGATTTTTTTTCTTTTAAAAAAATGAAGTTTAATAGGATTTAAATAATCAAAAATTATTAATTTTATGGAATCTTAGAATATTTCAATGTTTTAAATAAAGTAGTAAATTTAGACGAAATCTTTCGAAAATATAACTAGTATTTAAGATTCATAACAATAATTCTCCTACTTTAATTATTGATAAAATTTTCCGATTATCATCTTGTTGTATAAAATAACTTTATAAATAACATAACTCATTTTTGTCTTTGTTTTTATAAGAATCCACTTTTAAATTAAGTTTAATTATATAGATAAAAAACATATCATGTAGAATTTTTGAATATCTAAATCTGCTTTGGTCTTTATTATTTTTACTAAATACCAAGTATAGTAGATATTCTTGTATTTTCATTTCACAGCATTTAGTATTAATAATATTAGGCAATGTAGGAAATTTTATAAATTAATTATGTTAATTGCTAAAAAACATTCACACTTCTAATTTATTTTTGTAAATTTAATTTACGCGATCTTTTACTACAAATTTTCTAAAACTCAATTAATTATTTTTGGTTTGCTTAAATGATTATTTTTATTAGAAAAATAAAGGTATGTCTGACATAATAAGTAATCGAATGAAATGTTAAAGCAAAATTGTACATAAAAATTGTACATAATTGTACATAATTGTACAAAATTGTACATAAAAACACAAGAAAGAGTTAAATCATCGCCATATTGTTTTTTAGGGCCGACGCCGACTCGAGAGCAGTCTTCGATATCTACAGATGATAAGTTGATTCCAGTTGTATTCATTGGGAATTTATTTAATAGCATAAAATCATTTAATCAAGATATATTTGTCCATGTGTTTTTTAATGAGTTTAGATTTCTTCTTTCTCAAACACTAGACCAACGTTATTATTTTTACAATAAGTTAATAACTTACAACTATAAAATAATTCATCATATATTAAATAAACACGATTTATTAGTTGAAGGTTAATCTGCAAAACCAAAACGGTTAAATAAAATAAATTAATTAACTTTAATGCTATTAAAATTCTAGTTAATTTTGTCAACTACATTTAATTTATTTATATGAAATTTATAAATATACTTGTTTTCAAATATACACACGAGAATATAAAAGTATTAAAAATATTCTATTCATGTTAAATACAGTTTATGATTACGAATATTTTTATGATATGTCGTATAAATAAAAGTATTAAACATTTAATTAATTGAATTTGCGAAAGTATAATTATTTAATTAAAAGTATAATTTAAAATAACTAAGCATGCATCTTTTTTTAATAAAATCGATACACATTTAAATACATTTTAAATAATGGTCATGGAATTTTATGCATGTTTTTTATTTTGAAATGGGAAATAAATCAGATATGTGGAATACTTATTTAGTAGTTTTAATGGAATATAGAGTATATTTGCTACCTGTTATGATTTAAATTTTACATCATTTTAAGTATTATTATGCATGTATATTTACATTTTTGCTTTCTATATACTTATTAAAGATTTATTTTGTCTGTTTCTGAAAACATTTCTATAGATCCGAGGATAGAAAAATGATATATAATGAAACCTAATAATAATTATATAAACGATAATATAACAAGTTATATTTCTTTAAAATGTATATTTTACGTACTTCTTTCTACTCTGAAATAAGTAAATATTTAATAATTTAATTTTCAATTAAAACAAAATTAAAAAATATTGTTTTTTTTCTTTATCTAAATTTATAAAATTTGTCCTAAAGACTGTTTATTTTAAATATATTGTTGAGAAATTTTTGCGAAAACTTATTTATACCAATACAATAGTTATCAACATTTTTAAAGAAATTAGATTATATTCTAAGCAATTTTTCATTTAAAAGAATGCAATTGTTTGAAAGCCGAAAAGAAAAATATTATGTTACAAAACAGGTATTTTCAGAAAAGTTTATATTTTGTAACTCGCGTCTTCTAAACAATGCAATAATGACAGAGAATTAAAAAATTGAAACTTTTTTTTCACGTGGAAAAAAAATCTTTGAAAGAAAAGTTGAACTAAATTACACGATTGTAAACACTTCTCCAGCTATTATCTTCCAATTAAACAAAACATGTCAGAAGTTGAAAAGAAGTTGATAATACATTTCTTTTTGTTTCGTTTTGTTTTGTTTCAAAGCTAGAAAGACGGCAAACACAATCGAGCTTTTTTTAGAAAACATATTTTAAAAGGCTGTTTTCGGAAAATGGTTAATGCCCTAAGGATAATGTTAGCTCCAATATTAAAACCAAAGTTTTTTTAAAGGGTAAATTATTACCCCTAATGTGTGGAGTATTTCTATTTAAAAAAAACCTGGACACCAGACTCCTTTTTGCCCATATTAAGAAGATAAGAGGCTTTCGAATTGATATTTTGATTAAAAATATGAAATAAATGTAGATTCAAGTTAGGTAAATACTTCATAATTAATTCCCACAACAATATTAATGCACTAAAACCTGTTTTCTCTATCATGCAACCTTAATTTTAAACTTTTAAAAATAATA
>CM063511.1:145575895-145585895 GCA_032207245.1 Pardosa pseudoannulata | reverse complement strand
TTTTACTTACTGCACCCAAGCCAAAGCGAGGAAATTTATGCAACCGTAACACGGGAAAATAGCCCCTATTATTTTTGCTTGTCCGATCTTACTGAGCAAAGAGAAGACCAATTAATAATCCTAATATTAAATATGCAGTCTGGCCATTCATAAAATGATGCTACGAGTCCGTAGTGGAACTTAATTTCTATTTAAGATCTAAGAAAATGACATGTTACTCTGGTAAGAGCAGTGATGGAAATAATACTTGAAAAAACTAGTTCTCCACAGATGAGTCAAACAATAGTCCCAAGGAACCGGTAGCCTAATCAGAGTTCTTAACAATAAAAAAGAACTTAGATCACTGGAAAAAGGGAGCCATTCGATGGAGAGAGTGAGTCATTGGACAATTTGGTGACTGGACCGAAAATTTTCATTTATTTCAGAGTTAGTTTTGGGAAATGGATTTTAAATAATGCAAGTCGCCTCCACGTCTTTAGATAAGAAATTTGTGATTGGGAAAAAAACATGAAAGAGTGTAAAAAAAAAGGGAAAATTAGAAATTTACTGATGTATTTTGATATATTATATATACAATATGTATAATATGTGTGCAGAGACCTGGCTCATGGTGATTCACTTATATAAGCAAAGAAGCTATTAGGGCTTTAAAATGAAAAAAAACTGATTTTAACCTGCATTGAATACATATTTGGTTCATCATTCACCGAATGAAAAAAAACAACCTTCAAATCGAGAGTCTTGAATACTTATCCACTCTCTAATTCACCGGCTCACACTATTCCGATCACCGGCAGCAAATATAGCTCTATATTGTTTGGCCTACTATTTCGAAGAAGCTCATGAAATTTTATACTACATTCCGAAATGTGAGACATGTCAGAAGGGAACTTTTCAATTACTTCAGCTTCTATCATTAGAAATTGAAAGAACTGGATCGCTCTTTACATTAACGTTCTCTATATAACAATATATTTTCGATATCACCTTCTGCTGTTGCAACAACCAATAATATAGTTTTGTAAGATAACTTGAGCTATTATATCACAGCTGCCTTCGAATGGTTCATGTCCATCCACGCCTCAAAAAGACATGTTATCTGTACACATCAGCAATTTTTTTTCACCCCGATACAGCCTCTGAAATGAATTTAATAATGCAGTGTCTTTTCAGCGGACCCATTCAATTGGATATGGTTATCGGAATCACATCGCTATCCATAGTGGAAAAAAACAGTTCCTCATCGACAAAGTCGAACCCCTTGAAAGATATCTAAATATTTCAGTGAGCTGAATAAATATGCCATTTTCAGTGGGTATAGAAGTCCTTTATTATTAAATTATAATTTTTTTCTTGTTTCAACAACTGATACGTTAACATAGATACGTTTGCAGTGAAGGGTTTAAAGCGGCATTATAATAATCTTAATCAGGATGTAGTTCTGTATGTTTAATAAAAAAATACCTTTATCGGATGAAATTGAGTATCTAAACCATTCTCTTATCCACTTAATTCCATACACAAAATTTCATCCGACTCAGTCCAGCCGTTTAGGAGGAGTTCTATTACAAACACACAGAGAAGATATATATATATATATATATATATATATATATATATATATATATATATATATATATATATATATATATATATATATATATATATATATATATATATATATATATATATATATATATATATATATATATATATATATATATATATAATATATATATATATATATATATATATATATATATATATATATATATATATATATATATATATATAAATATATATATATATATATATATATATATATATATATATATATTTATATATATATATATATATATATATATATATATATATATATATATATATATATATATATATATATATATATATATATATATATATATATATATATATATATATATATATATATATATATATATATATATATATATATATATATATATATATATATATATATATATATATATATATATATATATATATATATATATATATATATATATATATATATAGATATATATATATAGATAGATAGATAGATAGATAGATAGGAAGAGGGAGAAAATAAAATTCCTTTATTTTTAAAGTATCTTTTGGGCAGTTGTTCACAATCTATCTATAATGATGAATGACCTCAAAATGTCTGGAAGAAATAAAATGAAGTCTCTTAAAATAGTTTCTTATTAGGAACTGAGCCAATATATATAAAAACAAAAGAGCTCCACTCATAATGAAGTTCGCAATAGAAGATGACAAATGACGATATTTTTGAAGAAGTGAAAGTATCGTCCGTAATGAAATAATTTATTATAAATCGACATTCTTCCACCAAACAAAACGGAAAGGGGATTAAGTCGGATTGTTATTAATATCGCTGTTCTTAGAGAAATCTGTAACTATTGGATACGTCATGATGTCATACTTTTATAGATAGAAAGAACTATGAAATATAACTTTTTTTTATATTTTAGAAATGAATTACCTCTACTGGTATGTATTCCAATAGATGAAGTTGACAGTTTTTTTCAAAGGGAAAAGTATATTAAGTACGGCCTTAAAGTTTTAAAAATAATTTAATAAATATTAATTATCGTAAAATTTAAATATCATTTAATATTAACTTTTTTAAAAATTAATCTTTAAATTTTTATACTTTTAGAAAAAATATACAATAGATAAAGGAATATATTTGAAAACTTCAAAAAAAGTATTTATAGGGAATTATTAATATTTATAAAGTTTTAATAGTTAAATTGCTCATTACATTGCAGTGAAAATAAAAAGAAAATTCTTTTTGAACTTTTCACTAAGTACTGCTGTTTATTTATATAATATTTTTGTTTTAATGGGCCACATCTGCTTTAAACCTCAAAACAAATTTATTTTTTTTATTTTAACATTTTTAAAATTTTTGGACATTTTTCAATCGTTCAAACAAACTTATTCAAATATTCAAATTAGAACTTGTAAAACTAGACACTCTTTGCTGGTAATATAGCTTATCAGGACACTATAAAAAATTTAAAGAGAAAAAACATATTAAACACGACTTAAAGTTTTATAAATTATTTAAATAATTATTTTCTTAATTTTTAGACTTTTAGAAAAAATATTCAATTGATAAAGGTCTATTTCTAAAAACATCAGAAAGTATTTAAAGTGAATTATTAATATTTATAAAGTTTTAAAAATTAAATTGTTCATTGCTTTGCATTGAAAATAAAAGAAAATTCTTTTTAAACTTTTCACTGGGTACTACTCTTTATTTACATAATATTTTTATTTTCATGGGCCACATCTGCTTTAAACAAAAAAAAATATATTGTTTGATTTTAACATTTTTAAAATCTTTGGATATTTTTTAATCGTTTAAAACAAAACCTCTAAAATATTCGAATCAGAACTTGTAAAACTATACAGCTTATCAGCTGTTAATACAGCTTATCAGTACTCTATAAAAAAATTCTTTAAAGAGAAAAAACATATTAAAACGGCCTTAAAGTTTTATAAATCATTTAAATAATTATTTTCTTAATTTTTAGACTTTTAGAAAAAAATATTCGATTGATAAAGACATATTTATGAGAACTTCAAAAAAGTATTTAAAGTGAATTATTAATATTCATAAAGTTTTAAAAGTGAAATTGCTCATTACTATGCATTGAATATAAAAGTAAATTCTTTTTAAACTTTTCACTGGGTACTACTCTTTATTTACATAATATTTTTATTTTCATGGGCCACATCTGCTTTAAACAAAAAAAAATATATTGTTTGATTTTAACATTTTTAAAATCTTTGGATATTTCTCAATCGTTTAAATCAAAACCTCTAAAATATTCGAATTAGAACTTGTAAAACTAGACAATCGTTGCTAGTAATACAGCTTATCAGGGCAGTATAAATTGTTTTTAAAAGAAAAAAACATATTAAACACGGCCTTTAAAATTTTATAAATCATTTAAATAATTATTTTCTTAATTTTCAGACTTTTTAGAAAAAAATATTCGATTTATAAAGGAATATGTCTGGAAACTTTAAAAAAGTATTTAAAGGGAATTATTAATATTTATAAAGTTTTAAACCTTAAATTGCTCAGTACTTTGCATTGAAAATAAAAAGAAAATTATTTTTAAACTTTTCACTGAGTATTACTGTTTGTTTATATAATATTTTTATTTTCATGGGCCACATCTGCTTTAAACAAAAAAAAATATATTGTTTGATTTTAACATTTTTAAAATCTTTGGATATTTTTTAATCTTTTAAAACAAACATATTCAAATATTCGAATTAGAGCTTGTAAAACTAGATAATCGTTGCTGTTAATACAGCTTATCAGTACTCTATAAAAAAATTCTTTAAAGAGAAAAAACATATTAAAACCACCCTAAAGTTTTATAAATCATTTAAATAATTATTTTCTTAATTTTTAGACTTTTAGAAAAAATATTCGATTGATAAAGGAATATGTCTGAAAATATCAAAAAAATATTTAAAGTGAATTATTAATATTTATAAAGTTTTAAAAATTAAATTGCTCTTTACTTTGCATTAAAAATAAAAGAAAATTCTTTTTAAACTTTTCACTGAGTACTACTGTTTATTTATATAATATTTTCGTTTTAATGGGCCACATCTGCTTTAAACCTCAAAATAAATTTTAATTTTTTGATTTTAACATTTTTAAAATCTTTGGACATTTCTTAATCGTTTAAAACAAAACCTCTAAAATATTCGAATCAGAACTTGTAAAACTATACAGCTTATCAGCTGTTAATGCAGCTTATCAGGACACTATACAATATTTTTTAAAGAGAAAAAACACATTAAGCACGGCCTTAAAGTTTTATAAATCATTTAAATAATTATTTTCTTAATTTTTATACTTTTAGAAAAAGTATTCGATTAATAAAGGAATATGTCTGAAAGCTTCAAAAAAGTATTTAAAGGGAGTTATTAATATTTATAAAGTTTTAAAAGTTAAATTGCACATTACATTGCATTGAAAAGAAAAGAAAATTATTTTTAAACTTTTCACTGAGTACTACTGTTTATTTATATAATATTTTCGTTTTAATGGGCCACATCTGCTTTAAACCTAAAAAAATTAAATTGTTTGATATTAACATTTTAAAAATATTTTGACATTTCTCAATCGTTTACCACAAAACCTCTAAAATATTTGAATTAGAACTTGTAAAACTAGACAATCGTTGCTATTAATACAGCTTATCAGGGAACTATAAAAATTTTTTTAAGAGAAAAAACATATTAATCACGGCCTTAAAATTTTATAAATCATTTAAATAATTATTTTTTTAATTTTTAGACTTTTAGAAAAAATATTCGATTAATAAAGGAATATGTCTGGAACTTTAATAAAGTATTTAAACTGAATTATTAATATTTATAAAGTTTTAAACGTTAAATTGCTCAGTACTTTGCATTGAAAATAAAAATAAAATTCTTTTTAATCTTTTCACTGAGTACTACTGTTTGTTTATATAATATCTGTGGTTTCATATACCACATCTGCTTTAAACTTCAAAACAAATTTAATTTTTTTATTTTAACATTTTTAAAATCTTTGGACATTTTTCAATCGTTTAAACAAACCCATTCGAATATTCGAATTAGAACTTGTAAAACTAGACAGTCTTTGCTGCTAATATCGTTTTTCGAGACACTTAAATGTACAGAGAAAAAACATATTAAACATGGCTTAAAGTTTTATAAATTATTTAAATAATTATTTTCTTAATTTTTAGACTTTTAAAAAGTATTCAATTGATAAAGGTATATTTCTAAAAACATCAAAAATATTTATTATTAAAGTGAATTATTAATATTTATAAAGTTTTGAAAGTTAAATTGTTCATTACTTTGCATTGAAAATAAAATAAAATTGTTTTTAAACTTTTCACTGATTACTACTGTTTATTTATACAATATTTTTGTTTTCACGGGCCACATCTGCTATAAACCTCAAAACAAATTTAAATTGTTTCATTTTAACATTTTTAAAATCTTTGGACATTTCTCAATCATTTAAAACAAACCCATTCAAATATTCGAATTGGAACTTGTAAAACTAGGTAATCTTTGCTGTTAATATACCTTTACAGGATAGTATAAAACAGTTTTATAGCATTTTACTGAATACGGGGATTTTTAATTTCCGAGTACTATAAATAAAAAACTATTATACACTCAAAAGCCTAAACATTATGACCATCCCTACATTTTACAATGAACTTGCCTGAATGACGTTGAAGGCACGTGATCAGGTGGAAGTGGTATTTAACTGCTGCTGGAGAGTCTAAAGAATCCTTCTTTCACTTACTTCTGTGTGTCATGGGAAAGGCCGAGTATCTTAGCGATTTTAAAAGAGGGCAGATTGTAATAGCTCGAAGGCTGGGAACAAGTATTTCCGAAACTTGTTCCTAAACGATTGTTCGCGACCTATAGTTGTTAGTACTTATGCAAAGTGGATGAATGACGGTGAAATCAGAAGTAGACGACATGGTATTGGACGTCTACACGCTATCAAAGAAAAAGGCCTCGCATGGTGAAGCAAAACCGGAGCCGGTCAGTGGCTCAGCTGACAACCCAATACAACAGCAGCTCAGAGTTCAAAGACCACCAATTCGCAATATATCGGATTTGCGCAACCGTTACTTAAACATCTGGAACAATCTGCTCCTGGCCATCTACCAAGGACTTGTGGCATCCATGCCAAGGCAGATTGAAGCTGTGTTGAGGATCAAATGTGGGCTAACTCTTTATTGTCAGGTGGTCATAATGTTTTAGCTCTTGAGTGTAAATTTCATAGTAAATACATTATAGATATATGAAGAAACTGTAATCTACATTATTCGTTGTTTTTAATTTCATTTAGTATATCTATCATTTGAAATGCAATTTTTAAACATTATTTCAGTTTTTTTGAAAACTTAATCCCTTGGTGTCATATTTCAGATAGTTTTTAAAATTTTAATTAAGGTGAGTATTATACCTATTAATTATTGTTTGCAGAAAAGCAAATTTTATAAATTAAACTCACCTGTGTTGTTGTGAGTATGTGCAAAGTCTAAAAAAGTGGGTGGGTCGGTGGATTTCATTTTATAAAAAATGCTCATATTCAAATTTTTAGTAGCAAAGTTAATTCAGCAAAACTAAGTTAATCTAGACAGACTAAACCTGCCAAAAGAAAAGATCTCTGTAGTAATAATAAAATATTGGATATTTTTCAAAGGAAAAGTATACTCATACTTTCATGCTAAACATGATACCTTGACAAATATAGTTAGTTAGTTAATCTCAATTATTCAATTTTTCTTTCATAGCATATAATAGTTAAATTTCGTGAAAATATCAACTTTTGAGGTTTACAACAAAGACAGAAAAAAATGGTGGTTCTCATATGGTGCGTCATAGGAATTGGCGACTTCAAAATACTTTAAAATCCCAATGTTTTGGAAATTTTTAAAATTCTCTTTCCAAAAAACCGTTATTTTCTCGGGTTTTTTCCACTGCTCACAACTCTACTATTAAATAGATTTGTGAAGGTAGAAGGAATAACTTGATTCACGGAATCCACAAGAGGCCTATTGCAATCAATGCAAACGGATAAGTTGATGACTAGCACATTAAGATGCAGTAGCAGGGGTCACTTAAAGGACAGGATCTGTGGTCACCTGCATCTTGAAGAGGTTTCCATGGGAAATTAATGTAGGACACTGGAATACATCTAGGGAGAGGATCCAGAGTGCCCATAGTAAACATATAGCAAAAGAATTACATTCAATATTTAAACTAAGGGCAAAGATTGGGCTAGAAGCAAATGACAAATTGAGAGGATCTCCAAAAAGAGAGAGCTGGTGAAGAAAAGAAGACTGGAGATGATTCTTGGAGGTGACCTAATTGCCGTTCCAGTCTAAAGAACACCCCAGTGTCATAAACGGAAGTGACGCCCGAGACGCCTGTTATAATTATTTTCTTAATATTTAGACTTTTAGAAAAAAATATTCAATTGATAAAGAAAAGTCATCTCCATGCATTGGGGCTGATGCAGAAAGAACACAGTTTGATGATTCAGCAAGACCAACTTTGTACAGATGGGCCTGAAGGAAATCATGTCCAGTCTCAAGGCGGAAACAGGCCACACCAATAGCTCTGTGCAAGGTGCCACATATTTGCCTATCCAAAAAAGAACACCATTTTTTTCCGGAAGCAATATCCCTATAATGGCATAGTCGAGCCTTACGAACATGTTCACGGATGGCCCGCTTAACATTTCTTAGAGAGGTACAAGTTATGGGTTGGTGCAGAAAACAGCCCTCTTTAGCAAGCACGTCCGCATGCTCATTCCCAGGCACATCACAGTGGCTAGTTAATGTGTAGTAAACTATACGTACATAGTAACACTAAACAACTAAGTATAGAGAACAAATGATGAAACCCCCAGATGTTTGCAATAATATTTAAAATACGACGATAAGGCGAAAAATAAGAACAATTCTTCTACTAGAAGTTGTTTACAGGCAGTGTAAGCCCTTAAAATAGCATTGAAGATATTAACACGTTGTATGCGTAACACGTACTAGTACGTTTTCTGACAATTGACACTTGAGTGCGGGTCACGTACTGATACGGGTTAGTATAAACACATGGTTTGTTTGTGGGTACAAAAATAACGGTACATACAGGAAAACAATGCCGAATGTTCTAGTCTACTACATAGATTCTGTAAAAGTTTAGACAAATAAGAACTAGTTTTTACATTATTAGTTTAATGATTGCTCTTTTCATTTTTTTTATTATGTCAAAAGGTTTATATATAACATAATTTGAAAAAACAAAAACTATATACTACTATTTCTATTTGATTTTTCATATTTATGACACTATTATAAATTTATCCACTAAAAAAATATTTTTTTTGTTTACGAAAATGTTATGGTTGTTATTTATATATTTCTATTTATATATTTGTTTATATAATTCAATATAAAATACGAAAAGTTGGTTAAAAAATTAAAAAAATTTCGATCTATTGAGATTTAACTGAATAACTAAATTTACTCGCAAAACGCCCGCTCCCGGTACAATTCAGCTGCGAAATGTACACAATGTGTTAAGATATCTATAGGATAGCAGCTTTAGTATACATGGCTAAATATGAGAGATAGATTAAATCTTTTCAAAAACATAATCATAAATGACAGCATATACTTTTCTCGTGTCAAATAGGTAAACCAGTTCATTCATTGTGAGTGCAGCTATGTTTTTTCGATTAAAAATATGAAATGGATATTTAATTTTGTTTAATTAAGTATCTGCATACTGTTGTTGCGTTATGTATATGAATGTTTTACAAGAAGTAAGTTACATTATTTTATGTAGATGAATATTTAAGGCCCGTATATAAACCAATATTACATAATTACACTTGAGAATATTGAAAAAATGAAACATTAATACCAAAAAAAAAATAAATTTAATAAAATAAAGCACTGTGAAAAAGCTTAACACAAATACGGGAAATACAGCAAAAACACGACACTACCTCTCGCAGATGAAATGAAATGCATTTTAAACTACCATTTCCGACAAAATACCATTTGATAAAAACTAATGTTGTGTTGGTTGTATAGATGATTACAATACCACTATCAAAAGGGATGGATTGTTATAATGCTTAAGTTACTTGAAGTGGTTCAGTGAAACTTACAAATAATAAAAAAAATGTAGTAAAAGTTTGCTAAAAGTGCCCGATTGAAGTTATACATATGCAGTGAAGCAGCTAGTTGGTGTGCAGTTTGTGCATGCACAAAGGTGACTAAAATTCTAGGGCGGTCGATAGAATGAATATCTACTAGGTATTCACATTCATAGCATGCGAAGAAAAATATTATCTTGCTCGTCTATATGTATATATATATATATATATATA
>CM063511.1:145535895-145568395 GCA_032207245.1 Pardosa pseudoannulata | reverse complement strand
TATATATATGATATATATATATATATATATATATATATATATATATATATATATAATAACTTAAAATAGCGTCCACATAATTTAAATATACTGTAGAATGTAGTAGCTAAGTATATTGATACAGATGTTCACTTAAAAAAACTTCTTTTATTTAGAACATTAGGCAACGCACAAATCTCCGTAGGGAAAAAAAGCATAACACACAGAAAATATTTGATGATATATTACATTCTGATCTCAAAGGAATGCCACGAAATCTGTGTACCAGCCTTTTTCTTAACTATTGGAGGGAGCATGGCTCCAGTAATGATATCATTCCGGTAACTAATCACTTCTAAGTAATTACTTATAGTTTATTCTAGAAGATATATTACTTCCCAATGCGGGAGAAAAATTAATCAACGGGGCTGCAGTTCTAGAATCAAAGTACCAGGAAATTATTATAAAATTATTATGAAAAATGTGTTTTACAATTTGTTAATAGAGAATCTAGATTTCCAATGGAAAACAGAAAACGTTTAAGTTAAGATTATACTTCCACAGAATTTTATTATTAGGTATATATTTATAAATAATTATATTTTTTTCTATTTTATATGTACGTTTCAAACCTAAGTAATTATGGGTCTGAGTGTATGTAAACGTAGTATAATTACACTACAGTAGGAAAAATAATTTTTAGTTTTTTTTTTCTCAGTGATATATGTAGACATTACGTACTAACATATGAAACATTGTTCTAATGAAAGTGTGTAATAGTGTTACTTTATGTAAAACAGAAAGGCGTGTAGTTACTGAAAAAATGAAGCAATGCCATAAAAAATAGGAAAACAAATCTTTAAGTGCAGTTTTTCAAGTATGAAACAGATATGTTTAAATTATAATGAACTTTTCTTTTAATAATCATATCAGAGCAATCCAGATTTGGACTCGAAAAAATCCCTTTTAATCGTGACATTTTTTCATTTTCTCTTCACGTTTTTAATCCACAAAACATTTTATTTTGCAGTAATTTTATCAAAAACACTAATACAATTACTCACAGTCGAAAATGTAATCTTTAGAAGCTGGAGATTTGGTATGATTTTGAATTAAATTTTACAGACCTTTTTCTCTTACCTTGCCCACAACGGAATCAAAAAGAGTAATAAGTTATAAAAAAATGGGCCTTTTCAGAAAGCTTAGCATTTTAGATACAAAACTAGAACGTAAACTGAAGGCATAAAAATATTAAAATTCATTCTTATGGTATTGCAAAAAAGCTAAATTTTACTAACATTCTCAGTGACTATTTCTAAGCAATTAAATGTGTCATTAAGGAAAATAATTATAAATGAAATTAAGAAAAATAAAAATTTTTAATGCGAAATATAACAAGTTTAATCAAATGAGAAAAATTTTTAATGCAAAGTAAGATTTCTATTCCCGAAAATTTATTTAATTAATAGAACAAATGAGTTTTATTTTTTTTGAAGGTATGTATATATGTATGTGTGTATATATAGGTATGTAAATATATATATTACTTATGTATGTGTACATATATATATGTATGTATATATATGGAGAGATGCATTTATATATATTTGTATAAGTATATATGCGGGTATGTATATGTATGTAACATACAAAACCAATATATATATATATATATATATATATATATATATTCTTTAAATGTATATATATATATATATATATATATATATATATATATATATATATATATATATATATATATATATATATATATATATATATGTATATATATATATATATATATATATATATATATATGTAATGGATAGTGTAATAGATAGTAGTATAGCTAACAGCAATAGTATATATATTAATTAAAATTTAATTTTAGTGCTGCTGAAACGGGCATCCTTAATAGTCAACAACAGACAAATTAAAGACACAAAAATCTCTCTGCTCGAACAGAGGTGCATCCAAGAGCGAAGACAGAAAGAATTTTCCGAAGGTGGAAGAAACTTACTCAGCGAATTATGTATTAAGATCAGGAGAAAACGTGGATCTTGAAACGTGTTGAATAGACAGAAAATTTACATCTATAGAATAAAAAGCTTTGGAAATTGTATTGAAAGAATTTTAAGTCGAAGACACTCATTTGATTAAGACATTTAGAGGCTGAGAAATAGATTTTAAGGAATTAGAAAATGAGAGATGAGGTTTTTAAGGAATTATTAAAGTTAAATAATTTTTATATATATGACACACACTATGATTATACATATATATATATATATATATATGTATATATATATATATATATATATATATATATATATACATATATATATATATATATATATATATATATATATATATATATATATATATATATATATATATATATATATATATATATATATATATATATATATATATATAATATATATAATATATAATATATATATATATATATATATATATATATATATATATATATATATATATATATATATATATATATATATATCATATAATATATAATACGAACCCTATATATATATAAAGGAAAATCTTTATTAAAAGGGGGCTTTACCACCCTTTGACTGATTCTCAGATTTAATGCGACGTGGGATAGATGCATAAAGGTCATGAAAAATATTTAAAGAAATATTAAATCATTCGTTCTGTAGAGCTGTCTCTAATTCCGAAAGTACGGATGGAGGTGGAAATATGGAACGAAGTTTGAACTTCTTAGAAATATTCCCACAAATGTTCAATAATAGTCAAGTCGAGAGACTGAGGGGCCCAGGCTAGATATTCAACTTCTGGAGGAAATTCATAGCCCAATACTACTATACTAGATGGCTCTACTGAGAATATTTTATAACCCCGATTAGACGGTGAGATGGAATGTAAGCTTCGAAGAGAGAGGAAGGGCAATAGGCTGTCCGCCTGTACTCAAAGCATGTATATAGTCTGCGCTTATAAATAAAAGCAGCAAGGCAAAGCCGTTGGATGTACATTGTGCAACTAAGGTGAAAATGTACACTAGACCCAGTCGAAAACACCATTGAACCACTGGATCGAAAGTATATGCACAATTTCACCATCATGCTCTTCGAACTATTTTTTGAATACGCCTTGCAGTTTGGATTGGGACGTTAATGTTTTGAAAAAGCGGTCTCTCTACATAGAATACAGTCTGGAAAAAAGGATGGAAATGATCCCCTAAAAATCTTAGATAGTGATTCGATATGATCCTCCCATGCAGAATATCAAGTGCCCCAAGACCATGTCAAGATTTTATTATTAAATTTTATAATTCGTTATTATAATTAAATTTTCGTTTAATAAGCATATCAGAGGGATTTATATTCTGAAGAGAAAAAAATTCTGCTTAATATGACATATCCCTTTTTTATAATACATATTTAATCAACAAAACCTCTCATTTTGTTGTAATTAAATCAACAACACTAATATAATTACTCTCAGTGGAAAAATAATCTTTAGAAGCAAGAGATTTTATATATTTCGACTCAAATATGACATAATTTTTCCCTTAATTAGAATTACTTTACATTTATCACAACAGAGACAAAAAGATGAATTAATAAATATGATATTTTTTATGAAAATATGCAGATATGATACACAACTAGAATTTAAGCATCATGCAAGACATCATGGAAATTCCTAATACATAAGGTTTTGAAAAAACCCTAACATCTTACTCACATTCTTAAAGATTCGTTAAGAGCAATTAAACGTTTATGTCTAATTACAGAAAATTATATATCCTGTTTTATTTTTTAAAAAAATATGGCAAATTTTCATCGGATAATGGAAAATAATGCAAATGCCATCACTTAGTTTATTAAGTAGAACAAAGATTTTTATTAAGCCTGAATTAATATAAATATATATGCAATAATATCAATATCTAAGCCCCTAAAGTTGATCTAAATTTTTCCCTTTTCCTTAATCATTATTTTAAATCTTAATTTCTTCTCTTTATATTAATCCTATTTCCCCAGCCATCCTGTTCGAACGAGAAAGTTTTTAATTCCCATAGCCGAAATTTCTAATGATCTAAAATTCTTTCTCTGATTCTCAAAGCTATAAAGGATATTGCTGGCATCTTAATAAAGGCTTCTCCACACTGTGAAGACACCCCTTTGTCCAGAACTTACGACCGAAATCAGCTGATTTGAAGCCTCCTCAGAATTCAGCTAAAAAAAGTAGCTGTAACCTTAGCTGGAGTTCCAGGTAACTGGAACCGAGGTATAAAAAGAATAAGATTTTTCGATTCAGATGTTTTCGACATTTTTCTCACGTAGGTGTTTTGACCTCGTGGAGGCTTTCGCGTCTTTTGACCGGAGTCAGCTTCCTAGTGATTAAGTTCGGGAGATTCGTAAAGTACGCTCATATAGGGAGAGGCAGAGTCTCTGATACCGAACGGAGGATAAATTGGGTATGCATTGCACCCTGGAAAAGCTTCCCCACTTGTGTGAGATTATTTAAGCTATTTTCTTTCGACTGTGATCGTCGTGAGGAAGTATGCAGGCGACAATCCTTCTTCACGCTACCTCTTCACTCGAGAACATTGAAGTCGTGACAACACTATGATGCACTGTAAGTCATTACCACCACAGTCTGGAGGGTTTACGGTTTATCGAGGAGGACGATAGCAGACGATAAAATGGCCTTGGCGGAGGAGGGCTTCAGAAGCAGTTTTTCTTCAAAGATCAAATACAACCAGCATGCGTTACAAAATTACTCAGTAGATTCCAGGGATACATACACGCGGTCTGCTCATTTAGTAGATGTAACAATAAGTTACATTCCGTTCAGCTTTTTTTACCCCTTCTCATGAGTCATCGTCAATGACATACAGAACAGGACCGGTTTGAACTTCAAGACACTTCAGACTTCTCCCAACCACTAGAAGGACCCCTTTGGTCTGGGGGGATTCTGATCCTTCCGTTCGGGAGTAGACCCCTGTTTTTTCTCAGCGGGGCAGTCGGATTTTTTTAGAGGACAAGGTTGTTACCAGAGAAAAAAAGGTGAACGCTGCTGTATCCGCTGCTTGCGGGATAGACAATTTTTGGAGCGACCCGAGAAAGAGGAAAATCAACGCTTTTTAGGGACAACGCTGACTCGAGAGCATTCTTCGATATCTGCAAATGATAACTTGACTCTTGTTATATATTCCTTAGGCATTTAATAGTATAAAATTATTTAATCAAGATATATTTGTCCATGTGTTTTTTAATGAGTTTTAATTTCTTCTTTCTCAAACTCAAGGCCAATGTAATGTATTTTTAAATGCCCTTACCTCTCATCCATATATATATATATATATATATATATATATATATATATATATATATATATATATATATATATATATATATATGTAATAATATCAATATCTAAGCTCTAAAATCTATAAAAAATTATCTCTTTTCCCCATTTATTATTCTAAATCTTAATTTCTTCTCTCTATATTAATCATATTTTCTAAGCCATGCAATTTGAAAGAGGAAGTTTTCAGTCCTTCAGCCGAACCCCGAAATTCTTTCTTTGATTCTCAAAGCAAAAATGATATAGCTGGCATTTTTAATTAGGAAGCAATAACTGTCCTAGGAAAATCTGTAACGATCATCAGTAATACTCGTCTGAAACGCCACACTTTGGTAGATGCGTCTAATCAAAGCTTACTCTATTTCAGCAAATAGCTATTGCCTCAGCATTTTCCCACGACACTAAACCACGCATGGTATTTAGTCGTCTTTCGCTAAAGGTTGCAGTTGCCACATGTAATTAGAGAGAGCGTTCTGACACCGTCCGGTTCAGATGCCTCTGGATTTTGTGCTAGTTTGAGAGGATGAAATAAAGATTACGTTCGGGCACGATGACTGATGTGTTTCTTTCGAACAGACGGTGGACTCTTGGCAGCGCAGCTTGCCCGGGCTGAGGAAAATAATAGGGGCAATTTCAAAAGAAATTTTCAAGTGTAAATTTGGGGCTAATTTGTCGATTACATAATATATATGTATATATATATATATATATATATATATATGTGTGTGTGTGTGTGTGTGTGTGTGTGTGTGTATATGTATATATATTTATTTAAACATAGAGAGAAGCACATAACCATACATATACACATATGAATCTGTATATATATAGAGAGAGTGTGTGTGTTTATGTACGTATGTTATATATATATATATATATATATATATACAATTATTTTTTCTTTTTGTGTGTATATTTGATAACTAAGTAATTATGCGTGTCAGTGTATTCCATCGTAGTATAATTGCACGACATTAGGAAAAAATATCCTTGCTGCATTTTTCTTAATGATATGTTAAGACTTTACGTGCTAGTATATGAAAAAAAATCCTTCTAATTACTTTGCGTAATAGTGTTATTTTATATGGAAAAGAACGGCGTGTAATTACTGAAAAAAAAAGCTTCAAATGCGCTGCTATGAATAAAAAATCTCTACATATATGCAGTTTGTCACGCATATAGCAGATATGTATAAATTATAATTAACATTTGTGTTTAATAAGCATATCAGAGAGATTCAGATTTCGACTCGTAAAAAATCCCCCTTTTAATCTTGACATTTCCCCTTTTAGCTAAACGTTTTTAATCAACAAATCATCTCATTTTGCCGTAATTAAATCAACAACACTAATACAATTAGTCTCACTTGAAAAAGTAATCTTTTGAAGTCGGAGATTTTGTATGATTTTGAAAAACGTATTACATAATTTTTTTCTTAGTTTAAATTATTTTACCTTGCCAAAAAAGGAGCAAAAAGAAATAATAAATTAATTAAAAAATGGATCTTTTCATGAAAATATGCATATGAGATACACAATTAAAAAATTAAACTGCGGACACGAATACGTGAAAGTTCTTTCGTAATGTTCTGCAAAAAAGCTACTTTTTTACACGCGTTTGTAATGATACTTTTTCAGGGATTAATTGTTCATTCTAATTAGGAAAAACTAGATACATTATTTTATTTCTTGAAAACAGGACAGACTATCGCTGGATACGTTAAAATTGACTTAATAGAAAGGTTAAATATTTGAATATTTTGTTACCGTAAGTTAGTTTAATTACTAAAATAAAAGTTTTGAGTTATTTGTAATGATATTTTTATACAAATCTAATTAAATAAATGATAGTTGCATTCTAAACTAAATTTCGTGTCCCTATTACTAAAATTTTAACGTTTGGTGTAACTCTTTCTCTTTTCATTCTGGTTACCTTGGCCGCTTTATATACTTAAATTGAATTCTTATGTAATTCCTATTCTTATATATTACGTTATTTAGTTTCACCTTTTACGTGCCATCTTGTAACTAGTTATTAGCATTCTCATTCATTGGATTAATAGTAACCGTACTATAATTAACAATACTGTAATAGCAGAAAGACACACCCTCGTGAGGAACTATACAGAGTAAATAAGCTCACACGAAAGTAGGCATAGGAATTTACATAGGTAGCGAAGCCATAAGAGAGTGTTCTGAGTGGGAACTAGGGCTGATAACATCCTTCACGATTGTCGTGGAAAAAAAATTAGAACAAAGAATATCTAAATGGCATAGCCATGGTTAGAAGGTTTACAATAAAGAAGATTTTATATATAAAATCAAGTGTGTCTTCCATGCTTTAGCCACTTGTCCGTGTCATATATATATATATATATATATATATATATATATATATATATATATATATATATATATATATATATATATATATATATATATATATATATATATATATATATATATATATATATATATATATATATATATATATATATATACAGATGTATACAGTTTCATATGTATATATGTGTATGTATATGTTTATGTGTCTCTCTCTATATATGTATAAATATATATATATATATATATATATATATATATATAATTTTTCATTATAATTAGGAAAATACTAGATACATTATTTTATTTCTAGAAAGAAATTTGCCGGATAGGTTAGAAATGACTTAACAGAAATCTGAAATATTTAGATATTTTGTTAACGTAACTTAGTTTAATTACTAAAATAAAAGTTTTGAGTTATATGTAATGATATTTTTATACCAATCTCATTAAATAAATGATAGTTGCATTCTAAACTAAATTTCGGGTCTCTATTACTTTAAATAACTTTTAATCTTTGGTGTAACTCTTTCTCTTCTCATTCTGGTTACCTTGGCGGCTTTACATACTTAAAATGTATTCTTATATAATTCCTATTCTTATATATTACGTTATTTAGTTTCACTTTTTACGCGCTATCTTGTAAATAGTTATTAGCATTCTCATTCATTGGATTAATAACACCCCTACTATAATTAACGATACCGTAATAGCAGAAACACACACTCGTGAGGAACTATACAGAATAAATAAGCTGATTCGGAAGTAGGCATAGGAATTTGCTTAGCTATCGAAGCTAAAAGAGAGAGTTATGAGACTTGACATCATGCTCACATTCTCTATAGTATGGATACCAGTTTTCATTTTTGGTGGTTCAAAAAGCCCATTACACAAACACACACACACATACACACACAAATATATATAGGGTAATTGTAAACTCTTGGGCGAAAGTTTAGGGGGTGATAGAACTCATCAAGACAAATAATATTAAGTAGGAAATGAAGAGTCCCTAACGTCTTTCGAAAGAGATAGGTGCCACTAAAGTTTAGGGCCCAACATTTCAAACGATTATGAAAACCAATAAAACTGGTCGATTCTTTCGGTCAATTTTCTAAAATTATTTTTCTGAATGAAATACCATCTCTTTACCCGCAGTGCTATCAATCTTTGGATCTTCATCAAGACAAAGCTAGCACTCAAATTTTCTGAAAGCAATGGAACAAAAAACTATTAAAGCCATAACCTTCACTGATATCCCTACTAAATCTCCCGATGTATCACCTTTGGATTTTGTGCTTTCGTACTTTTAAAATCTACATTATCCGAACGTCGTACCACAACCCTTACAGGACTCTGGAAAGCTGTTCAGAAGGAATGGGATAGAATACCTCTTCTGACACTTTAAAAGGCATTATTATCCTGGACATTACGGTGTCGCAAGATAGTTTAGAATAATGTATATCAAATAAAACATTACAAACACAAGAATTTATGTAATTTAGTTTTGTGACTACAAAATACATCGTCTAAAAAATGTGTGAACAGCTTTTGTAAGTCTTGTCTTCATAGTATCTTCTGTATGGTGTCATATACGACAAAAACTAAATTTTCGATCTGCTGGGTTACACAAAATTTTCTGACAAAATTATTTAACTTTCGTAAAACAAGACATAGCTTAATGAAAAAAGAAAACATTATAGAGAAGAAGGAATATCCAAAGATTTCAAATATTTTTCAACGATCTTTTTTTAAATTTTGAAAAATATTATGAAAATGTGACATACTAGATTGCTACTGCTCTGAGAAAAATTTACTTTCTATTAGTTACAAGATTTTAAATAAAATAAATTTAATAAATATAAATTTGATTAAAATAAGTCAAATTTAAATTTAAAATAACAGCCACAATATGTACTACATACACAAGTAATTATAAAACACTGAAAATCACTAAGTTCATTTTGATCAACGGCTGGAAAATAATTACATTAAATACGTTACCATGAAAAGCTTTTAAATACTATAATATACGCCTCTAAATATTAGTTAAATCTTAAATAGTTAAGTAGAGTGTCTTCTAGCTATTTAATTTCAATCTGAGGGAAGTTATTTAATCAGTTTGCTATGCGAGGTATATTTTAAACTGGAAACTTAATTTAATGATCTTTTAAAATCTTAATTGGACTATTCTAGTTTAATTTGAAAGTGAGATATTTATTTGTTTTTTTATTTTCATACTGCATGTTTCCTAGTACCAAGCTGTCGAGATATAATAAAACATTATTTATTTGCTATGCTAAGGCATTTATTTACATAAATTACATAAACAAATGAATTATTACTTTATTAACAACTTATGACACAAACTCATAAAAAAAAACATTTCTATTATGCACGCACACACACACACACACATATATATATACATAAATAATTATAATAAGTGTGTATGCATATATATGTTTATATGTGTATATATGCATATACATATGTTTATATATTGTAACGATCCGTTACATGACCTTAGCGAAAGAAGAATGTAAAGTGACCTTTTGCAGCGGACCATTATGATTAGCGGTAAGTAGACACACGTTCCTGAAGAAGCCGTTTGTGTAGTAACGTCTCAAGAACAATACCGAGGCAGTCGCTTAGGCGGCAGTATATTAAGAACTGTCAGTACGCCGGAGCCAGTGTGTCTACTCCTATGATGTCTACTGCCGTCAAAGGACTCGGGTAATAATTATTAATCAAGAGACGCTGTAGTGAACATCTGGGTCCAGTTACCGGTGCCGAAAATGAATTTAAGTTTTTTCTTTTGTCGGTTGACTAAAAGACGACCTGTCGGCCACATCTGGAAACGAATCAGCTGATCCAGGCGGGGAGTTGACCGCAAGATTGCTTCACCCTGGGTCTGGAAATTTCCGGAAGAATCAAGCTAAGGGAACCGGGACCCCTATAAAAGAAGATTGGCTGAGCGAAGAAGAGGGCTTTTTCTTGTTAGTTGCTTTGGAGTTGTTTTTGTGGAGTTTGAGAAGAGTACACTCGTCTCTACGCTTTTCGGAGCTTGCTTTGCTTTTGAGACCAGCGTCTCTGCTTTTGCTAAGAAGTCGACTTTCGACTTTGGGATCTCATTCCCGTTAGCTTAATATTTTTTCTACTTCGTGCTTAGAAGTAGGTCACTGAGCATGACCCTTACTCTCATTTTGTATTGTCCTGTATCTTTACTTTCTTCAACGAACTCCAACGTGATACCCATTCTGAGCGTTTGAGCCTCAATGTAAAAGCCGACTGTACTGATCTTCAGCCCGGAGATTAAAGTGTCAGCGTTTCTCACCGGAACTAGTTAGCGAACTGTTCTAGTGTTCGAGAAGGACAAGCTTCACTGTACCCACGTATTGTAATTGTGTTAACGTTATATCAGCACGAGATCTAACAATATTTAGAATCTATTGAAACAAGTACACAGCTGTAAATAATTATTCACTAGAATAAAGTATTCAATCCAGAGTAAACTGTTGTCCAGCCTATATCATTGACGCCCTCGCCTACCCATACTTCAGGACGACACAATATGTGTAAATATGTATATATGCTTATATATATATATATATATATATATATATATATATATATATATATATATATATATATATATATATATATATATATATATATATATATATATATATATATATATATATATATATATATATATATATATATATATATATATATATATATATATATATATATATATATATATATATATATATATATATATATATATATATATATATATATATATATATGTATATATATATATATGTATATATTATATATATATATATATATATATATATATATATATATATATATATATATATATATATATATATATATATATATATATATATATATATATGTGTGTGTGTGTGTGTGTGTGTGTGTGTGTGTGTGTGTGTGTGTATATGTACATGAAACTAGAGAAAATACCTTTTAACAATTACACAGAAATTTATCCTCTAATATTTGAATTGCACAGATGTACTGCGCAATGTGACATCCTACTCGTTGGAAAAGATATGCACGGTGTAGAGAATGGTTTTCTCTGTAAGCCAATACAAATTAAAGAAGCTAAAAGGTGCTGCAAAGGTAGAAGGAAATATGCAAATATGTTAGGTAATCACAATTTTGAGCCAAGAAATATGCAAACCAGGCAGAAGCCAGCATTGTGAAGGTTTACAGGAGTTACATATGTCAGGTGTTTAGAGTATTCATACGAATTGTTTTCAAGCTAGACGTGTTTCTATGGCTTCCAGATGATTAATGGAAAATTTTTAACCTTGGTCTGTCGGACGCATTGAAGTAGACTGTTCGTCTATCACAGATGTTGCTCGTTTGTTCGTTCATCATTCCTTCATCCCATGGTTATGGAAGCACATACAAATTGACCAGTTGTCTGACGGTCTGTATCTGGTCGTGTAGGGGTTGTGACACAAATGGAAAATAGATATTGCTGTTAGATGAAAGCGGAATCATAGAACAATCGTTTATATGACATCTATGGTTGCAGCTGCCATTGGCACTACAATAGCTGTCACTATTGTTCATCAAAAAATACACTTGAATGATTTGTATGCCTGGGTACCACGATTTTATCTTCATTTATTCATTCATTCCAGAGAAGTACGGTTAACATGGTTCCGCCAGCATACGAGTTGGGTTGTGCCTTATTGGCAGAGAGTTATATACACAAATTAGTCCAGATTTGCTCTTCAGACCAATGATAAGAGTTCAATTTCTGGAGGGAAGACGTAACACACAATAGGCACGACATAACCACTAAACATGATGCACTGCTGGGTGGAAACATGATCTGGACATGAATTTTCATTGAAATACCTCACCGACCTGCACATATACAGGCGTGGTTCTATGACGACTCTACGGTACCCATATGTATTCCTAAACCCATTATAAAGCTGTTCGCTGTAACAGTTTGTTTTTCTGAGCATTTAATGAAATAAATTGCTAATAAAATTACAAATAAAAAGCTTCATGAGAATCTACACAACTACTCATATTCAATGAAGGTATCCTCAAGAATGTTGCAGATGAAAATGCAAAAAATTTGAAAAACTCGTCAGAAATTCCAAAGGAAACACGTAAGAATATTGTAAGGCAAAATAAAAAATGAAGGAAGATTAGGATAAGAAATGATGACAGCAGAAAGAATCTTAAAGTAAAGAGAGTCTTTATATATATATATATATATATATATATATATATATATATATATCTGTAATATATCAAAATTATTTAACTTTAATATTTCTTCAAAAACCTCTCTCTTCCATTTTAATTCATCTAAATATCTTTATCAGCCTCTAAATGGTTTAATCAATGAAGTATTTTCCACTTAACATTCCTTTCTGTCCTAAAGCTGTAAAGTTTCTGTCTATACAGCAATTTCCCAGGTGTTGGCGGAACATGTGTTCTTGTTTTGCTGATATTGCAGTTAATTCGCTTAGCAAGTTGTTTTTGTTGTGGAAAAATTCTTGTTGTCAGCGTTTTTGGATGTACTTGTGTGAGAGCAGAGTGAACTATGTGGCTTTTTTTTTATATATTGTCTAGAAGGACAGATGTCCGTGTTGCCGCTCTGAAATAAAG
This sequence comes from Pardosa pseudoannulata, assembly GCA_032207245.1. NCBI lineage: Eukaryota > Metazoa > Arthropoda > Arachnida > Araneae > Lycosidae > Pardosa > Pardosa pseudoannulata. The sequence goes on along the minus strand of CM063511.1, from coordinate 145,555,037 downwards.
TTTTAAATTAGACTTCTGAATTCTCTTGAATATGAGACCCGACTGCACCTTTGTACTTTATGAATGCTAGCTGGTGAACTTTCTCCTTGTATATATATATATACATATATATATATATACATATATATATATATATATATATATATATATATATATATATATATATATATATATATATATATATATATATATATATATATATATATATATATATATATATATATATATATATATATATATATATATATATATATATAACCGTCGAAAATTAATCCACAGCTCAAATAAAATTTAAGCCCCTATTATTTTTACTTGCCCGGACTTACTGGGCAGTCAGAATTCTAAAGAATAAGCAGTTAGACCATCCCGTAAAAGAAATACCGTAAAAGAGTCTATTGTAAAAATAATAATGTTACGTTGGCCTAGTGTTTGAGAAAGGAGAAATTAATACTCATTAATAAACACATGGACAAATATGTCTTGATTAAATGATTTTATACAATTAAATAATTGCCTAAAGAATACAACTGGAATACAACTTATCCTTTGTAGCTATCGAAGACCCCTATGGATTCGGCGTCGGTTTCCAAATATGACAAAGTTTTTTCTTTTCTCGTGTCGCTCTAAAAATGTGTATCCCGCAAGCAGCGGATACTAGCAGCGTTCATCCTCTTCTCTCCTCCCTTAAAAACCTTGTCCTCTAAAAAAATCCGACTGCCCCGCGGAAAGAAAACAGGGATCCACTCCAGAAGGGTGGGGGGGTCAGGATCCCCCAAATCAATGAACCCTTCTATTGGTTGGGAGAAGTCCAAAGTTTCTTTCTAGTTCAGAGCGGTCCTAGTCTATTTGCCTTTGGCGAGGCTGACAGGAAGGGGTAAAACAAGCGTTGAAGCACCGAATTTAATTTATTGTTACACCAATGTTGAACTTAACTTTATTTAAGACCTAAGAAAATCACATGTATCTCTGGCAAGAGTAGAAAATGGAATGATACACTGCACAATTGCACTTACAAAGTTGAGCCCTACAGCGAAAACTTCCTAAGAGAGATTAGTCAGCGTTCTTGATAGTCAGAAAAAAAACTTAGGGCATTGGAAAAATGAACCAATCTTCTGGAATATCTGGAAAATTTGTCAAGTGGTCAGAAAATTTACATTTATTTTTGAGTTAGCTTACGGAGACGGATAGAAAGAATTTTAAGTTAGAAAACACTCTTTTAAATAAGATATTAGACAACTGGGAAAATTGATAAAACTATAAGAATGTTAAATAAGAGATATTTTAAGTATAATAATTTTGATATATTATATATATGTAAGGAAAGAGAAATAGTGATTAATGAATGGAAAGGGAGATTTTAGATAGATGAAAGATAGAAATATGGAGAGTGTAAGAGTAATATAGATAGGTAGATTGCATATAGATAGATGATAAATAGATATAAAGAGAGGCAGAGATACATAGATATGTAGATAGATTCATATAGTTAAATTAGATATATAGATAGTAGTAAGCGAGAGAAAGATACACGTGTTTAGATAGAGGAAAAAGATAGATAGGTATAGATAGATATACATTGACATAGATCAGGTTGGGTAGAAATATGTGCATGTAAATAGATACATACATACAGATTGGTAGATAGATATAGATATATAGATAGATGCATAGATAGATGCTTAGAGAGATGCTAAGATAGAAAGCTAGAGAGGGATAGGGAGTGGAAGATTGAGATAGATAAATATATAGATTGACACATAGATAAGTAGATATATAGATAGGCAGAGAGACAGAGAGGGAGAAATAGATAGGTAGATACGTATAGATAGATCGATAAAAGTAGACAGATACATTGACAAATAAAGAGAGAGGAGTGCTTCTATAAGTGTCAGTTTGTTCCAATCATTTAACTTATTTGTGTAACAGTATTTTCCATTACATAAATCACATGTGTTTATCGATGCCGTGAATTCATTACTGCGAATTAAAATTTTTTTTCGGGCAATCAGTCAAGTGAACTTTATTCTTATGTGGATTCAGCACTGTTCTATAGACAATAAGTCGCAACAGAAGTGTTATTTTAATTTATTAACCATATGTTTTCATCAAAACATCTACATACCTTCTCAAAAAAATGTCACCAGGATAATATTAAAGGTATTTCTTTACAGTTATCTCCTATAGAATTTAGAGATATATATGCCCAATAAATCTTAAATAGCTGAACATAAGTTGGTTTAGATATCTTAAAGCCCTTCAGGGGAAAAACGTTTTTAAGTTGAAAAAATAGTAATATCATTTTCTTCGGACTGCAGGCAAAAGATTGGGTGATTTCATTCGATTTTCAGTAAAGAAACACACACATTTATGGAAATAGCTATTTCTAAGTACCAATATCTGCTCCGATTTAAATAAAAAAAAAGTTTTGATGCTTCGGAAATATGTATCTCGAAAGATTAATGCCTAAAGTACTATATATCGTTATCAGAATACCAGACGTTGGTCCTATAAAATCTTCGTATTTATGCATACCATAGAATATTTAATGTGATGTAGCTTTAATGTAGGTCTGACTGTAATAGAATTATTGCTCTCTCACAAATTGATTTGGAATTATAATCTCATATTGGAGAAGGGTAAGTAGTTTTATGTAGTTTACTTGATTTTATTTTAAAATTTAAATCATATTTATAGTTTAATACTCTTTTATCATGTATCATTCTTAGTACCAGAATGCAGATTCCGAACATTCTATATGGGGGATGGGCAAACGTTTTCGGTCACGGGCCAAAAATCGAAAAAAAAAGTTTGGGGGTGCCAAGATAAATGTTTCTAAAATTTTAAAATCAATTAACAAATATAACGTTTTAAATATACTAATGAGATGAATGGAATTGCGATTTCTTTTTTAAAAGTTCCTTATATTGAGGTTCGAAGGGAGATGCAGTGATTTTAAGAAACAAGACTAATTGCTCATCTGTCAATCTACTTCTGAAATTATTCTTTCTATGGTTCAAAGTTGAAAACACTTGTTCAAAAACATAAGATGAAGCAAACAGCGCTGATGTACTGGTGAAATATTAAATTTTGGATATAACATATAAACTAAGTAGAAAAGTAGATGGATATATAACATATAAATATATATTTCTTTTATTTTGACTATGCCCGGCAACTTAAATTTCTATCCGAGGGCCGGGTAAGAGCTTTCGGTGGATCGGAGTTGGCCAGAGAGCACTAGTTTGCCCATCCCTGTTCTATATGAATCCCCTATATAATAATAGCCTAAACTGTCTGTCCACGAATTTATGAAGCGGTTGTACCTGGAATGGATACAGGTATCCATATTGGATTTTTTATGAGTTAGTGTTAGCAAAATTCAAAAAGAGTTCGAAATCCACCCCATCCCCCCTTTTCGAGCTTTTAATGCTATTATTTCAAGTCTTATTCTCTTTATTCTATACTAAATTCATTCTTGATATGAATTTAGTATAGAATAAGACGAAGCAGCGATATTTCAACTGGACTATGTTTACTCGACCCTCATATACTCTAATTAGATCTTTCCTATGTGTAGGCCTAGCGCGAATGGTAGAGGGTCTGTTCATTTGATCGTCGTACTTCTCGGGTTGACCGTTCTGTGCCCTACAAAGCCAGATTTTTCAAAATGTCTAATTAATTTAATATTTTCTGCTTTTTCTTTTAAATTCTTATTCCTAAAGTTGTATTATTATTTTCAAAATTGTTGTATTATTTTAAAAATAAATGTTTACTATTTTTTCAACTTGTTAGGACTTAAACTTTCTTTTCGTAATGTAATAATAGCCTAAGTTTTCTGTCGAGCCTAAGTTATCTAAGTCAACCTCGAATTTATGAAGCGGTTGGACCTAATATGGATAGAGCATCCATATTGGATTTTTGATGAGTAAGGATTTTTGATGAGCAAAATTCAAAACAAGTAAAGTTTATCTTTCCCTAAACTATAGATCCGATTCTAAAATAAATTGGTATGAATAAGCGTCGTATCACAGCAAAATATTCTGTCATCTTTAAAACGTTCGAAATCCACCTAGTCTTCCTTTTCGAGCGTTTAATGTCATTATATCAAGCCCTACTTTAGGAGCAGGCTATTAAATTTATTAATTTATCACATAATAAATAGGTAAAAATACAATCTGTGCTAGCATTATGGCGTCATTCCTTTAACTATCTCATTGAATCACTTATTTTAGGTTATTTAAATATTTTCTGCATGATTTCCATACGTTTTATCCTTAAACTTAGATATTAACTAAATAATTTTCTTTTATATTTGACTTAAATAATAGATTAGGTACATATGTGATAATTTTAATCGATTATGTTTGTAGACAGATAATTCTCAGCCAAAAAACAAACCATTTTTTTACCTGCCTCATAGGGTAGTTTACAATTCTGGAAAATTAAAAATTTCACTGATCTCGTCATATGACAGGCTATATGCTAGTATTCTAATAAAATCCGATAATTCATATCATGAGACACACACGTTATCAAGGCGAAAATTAAACTTCGGTGATAAATTCCTTACAAAAAATCCGCTGCGTGAAAATAGCCCCTAATATTTTTACTTGCCTGGGATTACTGGGTAAGGAGAGGATTAATTAATAACATTAATATTGAAGGTGTAGTCGGGATATTCCTCAAAAAGACGCAGCTAGTCCGTAGTGAAAACCACAGTATTTTTATTTAAGATCTAAAAAAACGACATATTACTCTGGCAAGACCAAAGAAGTGAATGATATACGAAAACACTTGTTGGTCCCCACAGCCATATGATGCAGAGATTATTCTCAAGGAACCGGCAGTTTAGTCAGTGAATTTAATAGTCAGAAAGGAAAACTTAATATTTTTACCTGCCTCATAGGGTACTTTACATTTGGAAAAATTTTACGATCTCGTCATATGACGAGCTATATGCATATTCTTAAAATCCGATAACTTATATCACGAGACACACACGGAATTTAAGAAAATTAACCTTCGGATAAATTTCCTTAGAAAGAAAATTTGCTTCGTGAAAATAGATAATATAAACTTGCCTGAATGAGAATTTTCGAAAGGGAGATTATTTTAAGTGTAATAATTTTGATGCATTACAAACACACAGCAGCTAGTCCCGTATGATAAAACCATAGTAAATATATATATATATATATAGATCTAAATATATACGACATATTACTCTGGCAAGACCAAAGAAGTGAATGATATACGAAAACACTTGTTGGTCCCCACAGCCATATGATGCAGAGATTATTCTCAAGGAACCGGCAGTTTAGTCAGTGAATTTAATAGTCAGAAAGGAACTTAGATCAGTGGAAATATATACATCTGGGTCATATATTGATAAATATGGGCGATATAATGTATAAAATATCATATATATATTTCAGAGTTATCTTTTGAAATGGGATTAAGAATATATATCGTGACCCTGCTTTAGAAAGAATGATTTGTGGCTGGGAAAATAGATATCAACGAATTGAGAAGGGGAAAATGAGAATTTTAGAAATATATTTTAAGTGTAATAATTTTGATGGATTACATATCTATCTATCTATCTATCTATCTATCTATCTATATATATATATATATATATATATATATATATATATATATATATATATATATATATATATATATATATATATATATATATATATATATATATATATATATATATATATATATATATATATATATATATATATATATATATATATATATATATATATATATATATATATATATATATATATATATATATATATATATATATATATATATATATATGTGTGTGTGTGTGTGTGTGTGTGTGTGTGTAACTAGAACGAACACATAATTTAAAAAATACTGTAGTCATCACTGTAAAGCAGTTATTAAATATATTAGCCGATTGATGCAGACGTTCACTTACAAAACATCTTTTATTTAGAACATAAGATTACTCTATACTCAAAAATCCCAATAAAGAACAGAACTCAAAACACAGAAATATTTTGATGATATTGTTTACATCGCGATCTTAAAATAAAAAACCACTAATTGTGTGCCAGTCATTTTATTAATTATTGGAAGGGGTGTGGCTCCAGGAATGATGTTATTCAGGTAACCAATTGTGTCTCTTTAATTACTTCTAGTTTATTCTAGAACATATAGTGCCTCTACAATGCTCGGAAAAAATGAATCAACGGGGCTGTGATTCTAAATTCAAGGTGCCTGGAAATGAGCGTTCACCGCCTTTATTATGAAAAATGTTTTTTAGTATTTGCTAATAGGAAATCTAGATTTTCAATGGAAAACAGAAAACATTTAAGTTAAGATAATACTTTAACAGAATTTTATTATTAGGTATATATTTATAAATAATTATATTTTTTTCCATTTTATATGTCCATTTCATAACTATGTAATTATGGGTCTGAGTGTATGTCAGCGTAGTATAATTACACTACAGCATAAAAAATAATTTTTAGTTCTATTTTTCTGAATGATATATGTAGACTTTACGTATTAATATATGAAATATTATTCTAGTGGAAGTGTGTAATTGTGTTATTTTATTTCAAACAGAAAGGAGTGTAGTTACTGAAAAAAATGCTACAATGCCATAAAAGGTAGGAAAAAAAATCTTTAATTGCAATTACTCAGGCGTGAAACATATATGTTTAAATTATAATAAACTTTTTCGTTTAATTAGCATATCAGAACGATTCATATTTGAACTCAAATATAAATTCCCTTTTAATAGTAACATTTTACCTTTTTTGCTTAACGATTTTAATCCACCAATCATTTTAATTTGCAGTAATTAAATCACAAACACTAGTACAATTATTTTCAGTCGAAAAATTAATCTTTAGAAGCTGGAGATTTCGTATGATTTTCAATTAAATGTTACAGACTTTTTTTCTTTTACCTTGCCCACAACGGAATCAAAAATGTAATAAGTAAATAAGAAATGGGTCTTTACTAAAAGATTAGCATATGAGATACAAAATTAAAACGTAAATTGCTTGCACAAAAAGATGAAAATTCATACTTAATGTCCCGAAAAAAAAACAACTAATTTTTACTAACATTTTCAGAGATTCTTTTTTAGCAACTAAATTTGTATGTTTCATTACAGTCTCAAAACAGAAAACATTTATGGTAGGATTTAATTTTAATAGAATTTTATTTTTACAAATATAAATTAAATAACATAAAGAGATACAAAATATATTTTTAAAAGTTTAATACCTCATAAAAGAAAAAAAATGTTCAATTTGATGTTGAAATAGTATCAAATTTAGCCGAGTGTTAAGACGTTCTCCGCGGTAACCCAAAAAAAAGCAATGGAAATTCAAATTAGGGGAATATTTTATCATGCATGGTATCTTATAAATATCAACCGATAAAAGTATCCCGCCACCGAAGTATAATACAATTTACGTAAATTAACGGAAAGTTAATCGAATTATCCACTAATCTTCATTAGAACGTGCATTAGAAATTAAGATTTCACTCTGTACGGAACAATTCACTCAGCGTTTAACGCATGCAATCTCTAATAATTAGTTGGGGAAGAAAAGTCTTGCTCCCCGATTTCTCTCGAAAAATTCTTTGTTCCTTTATTTATTTCCCCCGCTGGGATCCCCGGAGCAATTAACTATTCGAAGCACACACGCACACACGGTTTGCCTTTTTGTTAAACATCTTGAGTAGGTCCATTAGACTAAAGTATGTCGGTCCATCAGCTTATAGGAATCGTTACTGTTTTTCATAACCTGGAAAGGCTGGAGTTGACACTTTATTGTGTGCGTTGAGGAAATTAAGAAGACCCTCTAAATAAATATAGATCTTTTTTCCTGTAGCACTATTCTTTCTATTAGCTTCATTATATTCATGGCAGGTATGTCTGTGTATGTTTTATGTGTCTTCTTCTTGAATTTTTTTGTATTTAAGGAAAACATCGCCGTCAAATAACCATAAAAATAACTTTTTGTATTTTTATATTTGAAAAATCTCCTAACACAGCCTAAAGATGGCTAGTGGTACAGTGGCGCACTTCGGTACCAGACTTCTTGGATTATGCTGGAATGGATGTTCGTTGCAGTTTGGAATCGTCTTTAAGCAGTATGTCCCGGCCTCATTAGCATTCGTGTAGCAAAACAGTAGACCTTAGTGCTCTGTACAATTGCAACACATTTAAATTTTTTAAAACAAACTTAATTGGAATACTCAAATTAAAGAGACGCGGTAACTTAGTCGACAAAGGCAACACTGTCGTAACTGGAGTGTTGCGGGTTCAGAACTCGAGCTGGCCTAAGATCCACCGTGTTCGTTAATGATGACTAGGACACGTAAAATAGGTTCGTGGTCAGATGTCCTCCCACTTGTCAAGCAATACATCTGTGGGATGCCAGGCCAAGTCTACGGGTCTTCTGCTTGGTCCATGGTTTTAAATTAAGAGGACCCATTTGAGCATAAGACGTACTTTCACCTTAATGGTGCTTGTTAAACGAAAGACTCACCCCTTTGCCTAATATGAGTAGCTTATGGCCCGGGGTAAATACTCTGATGGGTTTGTTTTCAGGCTTTTCCAGATGTGGCCGAGCCATTTTAGTCTCTTACTTCGGATGATTAGGGCAAATTCAGACAGTTTGTATTTGGTTTATATTTCTGTTGGTTCTAATTTAATAGCTCTGGGAGCGGCAGGCCAAGCCTATGGATCTTCTGCTTCAAAATTACGAGTACCCACTTGATTGAAAATTGTACTTTCACCATGGAGGTGCTCGTTAAAACGAAAGGCTGACCCATTTGCCTTAATATGAGTAGCATATGGCTCAATCGTGCTAGGTTTGACCAAGTGGCAAAAGACAACAATAACTCAAATTAGAACCTTAAAAGTTATGCAATCGTAGCATTTTAATATCATAGCTTTGAAGGAAACTACAAAACCTTTAAATGCATGTTACGAGGCGCATGCAGAAAGTAAGTTTTCGGATGTTTTTGTCCTTTAAAGTAAACTTAATTAGCCGTGTCAATTGCGCGTGTGTAATAGATCTATGATATATTATTCATATGCCAGCTGGACAAGTCTCGATTCGTACCAGCATCGGGGTAGCAGTGATCCGAAATGGGAACTCTAATTCCTTCTCCCGCCGACAAGGTTCGGTCGGTGATCTTGAATGCACAAAGCATTGCGCCAATTGAAATTCATCGTCAGCTGTGTCAGGTCTATGATTCGAAACTGGTACCCAAACACAAAATTCAATGCTTAGGAGCAGCACTGACATTTCTGCTACGGTATCACGAAGACGGCGACGAGTTCCTCAACAGAATCGTCACGGGTATAGAGACTTGGTTTTCGCATTTTACCCCGGAAACCGAGCAGCAGTCAATGCATTGACATTATGGTGAATCTTCGGTCAGGACCAAATTCAAACAGACGCTGTCGGTACTGAAAAGGATGTGCATGGTTCAAGGCTGGTTCAATTAACAGGCGGCAGAGTTCTACAACAGAGGTATACAAAAATTGATCCCACAATACAAGTGTCTCAATTCTGGTTGGCTATGTTGAAAAATAGCTAAAACATTACTGTACTTGTTGCCAATAAATATGTCCGTGAAAGTGTGAGTTCTTTTATTCTTTTAAATAAGGAAACTTACTTTCTGGATGCGAATTTTACTTAAAATGGTGTTTTTTCAACTTGTGTGCATTGTAAGCAAAATTCTGTTGCACTCTTGATTTCAAATATTCCCATTTAATACATTATAGACCTACGATGGATCTCTACCTAAATTTTCAATTTTTATTTTATTTTATTTGTCATTTTTAGCATTTGAAATAGAATTTTTGAAACTTATATTAGCTTTTTTAAAAATTCAATCCCCTGATGTAATAATTCTGTTACTTTTTTAAATTTAAAAATATTCTTTAAATTAAGTTTCAAATTTTTGAGATTTATAACAAATAATCATAGTTTACAAAAAAGTATAATTTTTTAACTAAGCATGCTTTTTGTTGTGGTAACTCTGCGCACAGTGTGCTCAAAAATCTGCACACAAAAATCTTTTAATTTTTGAAATAACCTCTTAATTTTCATTTTATAAATATAACTTCTAAAATTTTAGTAACAAAATGAGTACAGTAAAACTACTTGAATAAAAATCGGTAACACGGGTTGCAAATCCTTTGTGTTTAGGATAATAACTAAAAGATGTATTTAGGGTGAAAAATAAAAACAAAATCTTGCATTTAAAGTGACTTAAAGGTGATGTGTACCTTTTATCTGTACTTGTTGTCACTTTATTGTGTGACGATGGAATTAGAAATACCTTCTGAATAAATATAAAGGTTATCTTTACTTTTTGATAGGTTCCTCTGCCAAGACGCGCAGAGGACTGTTTACACTTGTTGAATTTTTTGTTGTTTTCTATAAATAGTTGACTGTGGTCTTCATCTGTTCTTCTGAATAACTTTATATAGTAATTATAATTATTGTAATTTTGTATTATTCATCTTTGTAAGTTTGTAAAGCTGATGGCTCTATGTTGAGGAATATTTCAGTGGATCCGGTTTGGCGGCCTCGTTCGTTGTCGTTTTAAAATTTGGTTAGGAAAAATTTATATTTTGGTATTGGGTTCGATTATTGTTTCGGCGACGTGTTATTTTCCTTATGGCTTCAGAAGGGGCGGAGTAAGAAGTGACTTACTTTTTTGATAGGTTGCTTTATAGATGTTAACTTTAACTTTTAAGTGCTGCTAAAAATATAAAAAAAGAAAAGTAAAGAAAACAAACTTATTGTCTCGTAAGGGCTGAATGTGGAACACAATAATACATACAGGAAGTAGAGCTAATTTATTAGCTCTACTTCCTGTGTGTGTTCTAATTCTATCTAATATATTAACTCAACTCAAAAAGTGAAGTCTTATTGCAAGCTCTGTACAACTCTGAATTCTAAATTCCCTGTGACTGAAACATCGTTTCTTTTATAGCAGAAGTATAAGTTCTAGAAATCAGTCTGGGAAGGGGACAAAAATTTTACTGCGTAACGCAGAGAAATGGCGAGAATTCTAGAATACTTTTCTGGCAAACTAAAGAAAGGTTCAAATTCTCCTGAACACAAAATAAATTAGAACATAAATAAAAGAATTAAATGAATTCTTACGTGGATTTTAAATAACATCTTCACTTCCGGGGTTCGAATTCACGACCTCTTGATTCCGACAGTGTATTGCCTATGCTGCTATAGAGATTCTAGCGTTTCTTTTCAATGCGGCATTACTCTCTCCTTAGAAGTACAGAGTGTCGATGTTGTAACATTTAATTTCGTGGCTTTAGTTCTTTATCAAGTCACAGGGTCAGTAAAAGTCGTCGCGTAGTCACAGGGGACAGTCTCTTGAAATCTGTCTCTTTCTGGAACCTCCATACTCTCGTCCAAATGCTGGTCTTCTCGTACTTCTAAACCATTTTTATCTGCTTTATAATGTACATTACAATTCTAGAAAATTAAAAATTTTACTGGTCCCATCATAGCACGGGATATATGTTAGTATATTATGTCGTTATATAAAACATACAAAACACTAACATCTATTCGATTTTATTTTATTAAAATGCGGTCTATATTATAAAAATGAGTTAGATAACCTAGGCTATAATTATATAGGGGATTTTATCATCAGAATATATAAAAAAAAGAAGACAGGATTTTCAGTTATACTAAATATTATATATATCGTTCTTCTAGGTCATAGTATAAAGAAAAATGAACACTTTTTTAAGCAATCATTTAAAAATTGAAATATTATTTAAAAAATTTCTAAAAAATGCATAAATTATGAACAATAAAATTAAGAACCGAATAAAATGACTATAGAGCTATGTAATAACGACGTCCTTCATCACATTGTTTTCAAAATTATATATAATTTCAACTGAGACAAGTATTAAATTACATATTAGAAATTCTTATGACCACCATGTATAAATATTTATAAAATTATATCTACGAGTGATGAATCACAAAATAAGTTACGTAATCCATTTATCTACATAATTATATTACATAAATGTTCTACATTGAATATCCTATATAAATAGACCATATTGCTCCCCAAATAAATATTAAACATTTTAGAAATATTTAGTCTCTTGAAACATTGTTGATAAAGCTTTATAGTTAGTTGGTATGATTCGCTTCGATTTACTCTTTTGCTACACGAGGGCTAATGAAATCGGGACCTGCAATTATTAAGCTTTAAAGGAATTTCAGATTTAAAGGAACTTTAGCTTTTAATTTCAAAGTTTATAATTGTAGTTTAATTTGGAGAATCCCCTATATAATAATAGCCTAAGTTATCTGTCCATCTGTCCTCGAATTTAAGAAGTGGTTGGACCTGGAATAGATAGATGAATCCATATTGTATTTTTGATGAGTTAGGGTTAGCCAAGTTCAAAGCGAGCTCAAAAACGTTCGAAATCCACCCTTTCCTCCTTTTCGAGCGTTTAATGCCATTATTTCAAGCTCTATTGTCCCCAGTTAAGAAAAGGAGATTAAAATTATCAATTTATCACATAATAAATAGGTAAAAATAACATTTTTCTAGCATTATGACGTCATTCCTTTAACCATCTCATTAAGGTCTCATTCAAAGTCGTTTAACTGCTAACCTTGAGTAGTGTCTGTTTAAATGGAGATTTGAGTCTCATCATTGGTTGATGCCATGGGTTAATCGTGGTTAGCCGTTAAACAACTTTAGTGAGACCGGCCTTTAATCATTTCTTATTTTGAATGATTTAAATATCGTTTGCATTATTTTCATACGTTTTATCATTGAACTTAGATATTAAGTAAATAATTTCTTTTATATTTGTAGTAAATAATAGATTAGGTACATATGTGATAATTTTCAATTTAATCATCAATTATTTTTTCTTTCTATGAAAATTATATCACCAGTATTAACAACAAAGTCTAGGAATGTATTTCACGGACTAATAAATTTCTAGAGTTTAAGTTATATATCTTTGAAAATTAAGAAGTCTGATCGTCTGTGTGTTTGTTTCTTATACATAATCACACGGTTTGCAATCTATTCGCTCAATTTTGGACATCATTCATATATACCGCCAAATAATCACTGTCATTATTAAAATTTCTGCTGTCCATCCTATCACATAATATGACAAGATAAATTAAAGTTGGCAACTAACATGCGGTCAGTAAATATAAACAAATTATTGATAGTGTACCAGATAATTCTCGGTCAAAAAAAAAAACAACATTTTTTTACCTGTCTTATAAGGTAATTTGCAATTTTAGAAAATTAAAAGTTTTACTGGTCCCGTCATATGACGGGCTATATGCTAGTATATAATATCGTTATATAAAATATACAAAACAATAACATTTATTAATTTTTTTTATTAAAATGCGTATCTATATTATGAAAATAAGTTTAAAATATTCCTCAAAATTGCTGCATCATACAAAACCAATAGCTTTTATTTTTTAATTTTGTCTTCAGAATATATAAAAAACAAGACAGGGTTTTCTGTTACACTAAATATTATTTAAATAGCTCAATAACTTACGTTATACACCTTTAAGCAATTATTTTGTACGTTATTCTTTTCAGAGAATAAAATCATCTTTAACTGAGTATACAATGCGATTTTAAAAATCATATACAGTTTTAAAACAAACACATTCATTCACAGTCTCCAAAATTTAAAATAACAAATACATGAAAGTAACAATCTGAAATATTTTGACATTTCTAATCGATCTAAGTATTATTTTTTCTTTCAAATAAAGATGTGACAGGAAACAGATCAGTACAGCGAAATAATTCTGTTAAATGAAAAAAGTATTTTGTTGATAATAAAGTGCATACCTAACTTGAGTTTAAAATAAATAAATAAATAAAAAATTCTTAGTTTTTATTGAATTCTGTCCTTATGCTTTTAAGATGATAAAGTTTTTCATTTGATTTTGTAGTCATAAAAAGGAATACTAGTTTGATACTTATTAACTTCCTGTAAAAAAATTAAAAATAAGATATTAAATAGAATAATCATATAAATTTAAAGAACAATGAACACATCTTTAAGCCGTTATTGATATGTATGTCGGTTATTTCAAAATTTTGTATACATTAAGGCCAGCAAACTAGCATTATGACTGAAATAAATTGTTAAATGAAACTATCTAATATGGCTAGAATAACATCTTTAGGATGCTATTATATACATACCTAGTTCACCAAACAATGAACAAATGGTTATAAGGCTGATCTTCGGAACCAAGTGTTCGTAAGTTCGAGTCCCACTCTAGCATGCTTGTTCGTAGCCTGTTGGAATCATATTTAAGATCCCGGTCTCATTCCAAAAAAGTTGACCGAAGTGTTATTAATTAAACCAAACCTATGTAATTCATCAGATTTTTTCAAAATTATAAATCATGTTCATAAGACATGTACGCTTTGAACATAAGACAAACATAGAGGCATTAATTAGAAATTCTCATGCTCGTTATGTCTAAATGTTTCCAAAATTATATCCGCGAATGGCCACCAACAAAAGACATTACTTAATCCATTTATCTAAGAACATTTTCGTAAATGAAACGTTCTGATCCTGTTTGAGAACAGTTCGTATCGAGTTTCCTTTCGCACAAACGCTGTCACAGGAATAATTGTCTTCATCTATCATTAATATGCACCTGGACAAAGGAATTCTCGTGTCTTTGCGTTTCCAAGTAGAACGGAAATTTCATTTCCTCAGGTGAGTCGGAATATCTTAGTTTGGATATTAAATAACAATGCACGAAAATTCGGCTTTCATCGTCGGACGAAGATTAATAACGGGGGAGGCATCGTGACACGGAATCTGTGGGCGATATCAAGAGAAAAGGGAAAGTTCGCTGTCTGAAAACCGCCTGCAGTATATAAGCAAAAGGATAAGACAAAGCGGTTAACTCCTTAACCGTTTGAGTGCTGAAAAGTTTTCTTATATGCTAATAGGGCGGAATGAAATTTTTAGAACAATATAAATGATTATAATTAATATTAATTATTATGTAACCAGTAATTTTTATGTATTGCAAACTCAAAGAATAAGAATTTTTTAATTCATTTCCCATCGCATTTTTTACATAAACCTTATGGATCATTTAACCCGTTATATGGTACGCTTAGTGTTAATATATATGTAGGTCGTTTCAAAATTCTGTATAAATTAAGGCCAGCAAACTAACATCATGACTGAAATAGATTGTTTATGAAGCTGTCTAATACATAAGTAATTCATCACTTCCAAAATTATAACGCATGTTTTTAAAACCTGTACGCTTTGAGCAGAAGATAAACATAGAGACATTAATTAGAAATTTTCAAATAAATTTCCTATAAATATTTGCAAAATTATAGCCATGAATTACCAAACACAAAATAAATTACGTAATCCATGTATAAGTATATTTTCATAAACAAAACTTGAAAGATATTAAATAGAAGACTATATAAGATATTAAATATAATAAAGAAATTAAGTAACTTATTTATAGTTTTGAAAGGTGTTTAAGAATTAAAAAGAAACGTATAAACTATGGCCAATAAACTAATATAGCTGGAATAACATGTTTATGATGCTACTAAATACATACGTAATTTACCGAACAATGACCGAATGGTTAGACCGCTGATGTTTGGATCTTGAGTTCGAGTCCCCCTGTAACATGGTTTTCGTAGCCGGTCGAAATCGTCTGTATGGTTCTCGTCTCTTTGCATAAAAGTAGACCGTAGTGCTCCAAATTAAACCAAACTTACGTAATTCATCCGTTTTTTCCAAAATTATAAATCATGTTTATAAGACATGTACGCTTTGAACATAAGGCAAACATAGAGGTATTAATAATAAATGTTCATACTCGTTATGTCTAAATGTTTTCAAAATTATATCCGTGAATGGCCACCAACAAAAGACATTACTTAATCCATTTATCTAAGAACATTTTCGTAAATGAAACGTTCTGATCCTGTTTGAGAACAGTTCGTATCGAGTTTCCTTTCGCACAAACGCTGTCACAGGAATAATTGTCTATTTGTCGACAGACAAATGAAAGTCACAAAAATTACTCTGCTGGGACAGAGGTGCACCCAAGAGCGAAGAAAGAAATCATTTTCCCACTTACTCAGCTAATTTAAGTGCTAAGATCATTAAAAACGCTGAGCCATTTGCCAGCGATAGCTGAGAAATGTGTTGAATAGACAGAAAATTTGCATCTATAGGATAGAAAGCGTTATTAAGAATTTTAAGTCGAAGACACTCCTTTGATTAAGACATTTACAGGCTGGGAAAAACTTTTAAGGGATTAGAATGGGAGAGATGAGGTTTTTAAGGAAATAATAAAGTTATATAGTTTTGATATATTAAATATATATCTGACATGGTCGAGTGGTTAAGACACGAAAGACACATTTCATTTCATATATAAAAACTTCTTTATTGTAAACCTTCTGTCCACGGCTATGTCATTTAGATATCATTTGTTTTCACAGTTTGCTACAAAAAGTGTGGAGGATGTTATCAGCCCGAGTTTCCTCTCAGAACTGTCTGTTTTGACGTTGCTGCGTGAGCAAAATTCCTATGTCTACTGACGCGTCTTCTCCTTTACTCTGTAGAGTTCCGCTCGGGATTATGTCTTTGTTCTATTACGTTATCGTTAATGAGTTCTAACTATTTTTAATTATAACTCGCTTATTTCACAGAGTGTTGAAACAAGACCTGATAAACTCTGCACAGCCAGATTCGTTGTTTGGAATACTTAAGTAAAGCCCAAAGAACTGTACCTCTAAGACCCATAGTTTCTCGAGAAAAATGAGAGAGAAAATGTATGACATCATATCCGGTTTCCGAAATTTAAAAAAAAACCTTTATTCGATACATGAACATGAGTACTTTTAAATGAGATGTTCAAAGTATCCCCCGTGCATTTGAAGGCATGTATGAGCTCGTCGTGAAATGGTTGTCTGTACACGTTGTAGCATCGGAGTGGACACAAATGTAAACGCACCGTGGAGACGTGCAACTAAGTCAATTTCTGAAATAGATGGATCTCGATAAACCAGTTTTTTTAGATAGATCCATAGGAAAAAAATTAAAGGGGTCTTGATCTGGAGATCGAGGTGGCCATGAAACAGGATCCTCATTTCCAATATAGCAGCCTGCGTATTCGATATCATGCTAATGATGTACAAGAAAGCTGAAGTGCACCGGAGCTCTATCATGCTGGAACCACAGGCCAAGTATTGCTGCTAAGTGCATGTCATCTCGGATATAGCTTAATACACTGGTGACTCCTGCTGTTGAGGAGCTACTAGAAAGTGAAGATATCACTCAAATGCATTGGCCAGCGTACTACCTTGATTTAAATCCCATTGAACATGTGTGGGATGGTTTGGGGACACGAATTGCTGTACGCTTACATCCTCCAGAGAACACCCAACAACTCAAACAGATGATGATTGTTGAATGGGCACTGCTACCCCAAGAAATGTTGGACCCGATAGCTCTGAGTATGCGGTGACGATGCAAAGCAACCATTGCAGATAGGGGAGGTCATATCCCATATTATGGAACATTTGCTTGTTGCTCTTCCTCTTGGTTAGACAATCATGAGTCACGATCTATGCGTTCAATAAAGCTTGTTTTTGTTTGATTCCATAGGTATGCATTGTATTCTTTTTTCAGCGCCGATGCTTTCGTCATCCTTTACGTAAATAATAATCTCATTTCTGAATTTCATGTCTCGCAGATTATTTCTCGTGGAGTTATGGCAAAAAAACACCTGTTGCTTAAGTTTTGCACACCAGCGTACATTCCGGAGAAATATGAAGTACGAATGTCCCGTAAGCCGATCAGGCAGCA
This sequence comes from Pardosa pseudoannulata, assembly GCA_032207245.1. Classification (NCBI taxonomy): domain Eukaryota; kingdom Metazoa; phylum Arthropoda; class Arachnida; order Araneae; family Lycosidae; genus Pardosa; species Pardosa pseudoannulata. Next base: position 145,537,075 of record CM063511.1, on the reverse strand, counting down.
GATCAGTTGCCTCGCATGCCAACCCATACATAAACAGAGCAGCTGTCCTCATGTCTCTGAGGGAGAATTGCATGACGATTGGAGACGGACCACGCATGGGTATTGTGAGTATTCAAGACCTCATCACACATGATTCTTATTTATCCATCCACAAGATACGTACAATCGACTGTATGTTGTTGCAGTAACCAGTCACAAAAGTCAGTGCGTCTGTGAAAATGGCCTGGATGCAGACTTTGAATAAATCTGTAGCGATATGGGTATAACCCACCTGCCCCTAATATCCTGTAAAAAGTGCAGTGACTGACATTCATCTCCTTGGCCAGTACGCCTGTACTAAACTTATGAGAAATATAGCATCATTCTGGGCTGAATAAGCTCACCATGAGTTCTACAACCAACGTCATGCAGATTGTTTGTCGAGTACACGCTTCTAGTATTTCGCAGCCTGTCATTCAACCTGCGGATCACGTTGGCATTGGGAGAAAAACGTGATATTAGTGTGAGAATACTCCCTAGGAACTCTTAATATATTACCATTGCATTCACAGAAGATAAGATACATATCCCAATATTTCCGAGCGGAATACATTATGACTTCAAGATTACCGATAGCTACTACACGCAGCCATTTAGATTACAATTCAAACAACGACGTAAAGTCATTTCATGTTCCTTAATATGCAAGTTGGATACTTCGAACATCTTCCTATGTAAACTTATGCATATATTAAAAACAATGTGTATAAGTCTAGTACAGTTGGCAAATGGCTAGAAAAAATATTGATAAAGTTACGTAATATCAAATTACTAACTTCATAGCAACGATCTTCATGTTTCAAATAAAGATTTTGTTCGTAAACCGGATTTGACGGTATACATTTTCTCTCACATTTTTCTCGAAAACTATGGGTAAAAAAGGTACAGTTCTGTGAACATTTTATATGTATTCCAAACAACGAATCTGGCTGTGCAGATTTTATCCGGTCTTGTTGGAATACACACACAAACTATATATATATATATATATATATATATATATATATATATATATATATATATATATATATATATATATATATATATATATATATATATATATATATATATATATATATATATATATATATATATATATATATATATATATATATATATATATATATATATATTATATATA
>CM063511.1:145530895-145533395 GCA_032207245.1 Pardosa pseudoannulata | reverse complement strand
AAAGAAAATTTTTGAAGTTTCGTATTAATCAGGAACGTGGTACAGAAGATAAAACATTGTTTTAGGTTTACAAAGTAAAACTTATTTCAAACACGGAGTAAGAGAAAATATACAGTACGGGATTGTCGCTTAATTACATTTTCATTTTTGATTATGCATTTTGTTAATCTTTCGAACAAGGTGGTAAATTAATATGTTTGAGAGTATAATTTCGCTGCTATACACGGGTATAAATTGAATGATATGCGTTACGGAATAATCTACTAAAGTATTTCACCAATGGAAAATGCCTTTTAATAAACACTATCACAAAACATTCGCTACGATAGTTTAAAACAAACGCAAGCTTATAATAATTTCTATAATTTGTAAAGTATGAATTAAATTTATATGAAATGTTTATGCATACAATTTGTTGAAAGCGTAATATATATTAAAGTGTAAAATGTCTTAACTGTGTAAGCTTATAAATTGCATCCCATGCATTATGTACTACTAAAGTGTGACACCAATCAAAAAATGCATTTTAATAATTGCTATGAAATCTTCTATAAAGACTTCAAATTAATAATAGACGATTTTTCTGTCATTTCCCTAACAAAAAGAAAATTTTGTTTCTAAGTGTTTCAATATAAGGATTTAATGAAAGCTAGCTGCATTAATGTCGGATAAGATACATACCTGCCCTATAAATAATGTATAAATCATAAGTTTTGCTTACGTCTTGTTTTCAAAGTCATAAATAGTATTCTATGTTTAATCAGCAGGATTAAGATTTCGGGAAGTTTCTAGCACCTTTCAGATGCTATAGATAGATATTTTGAGCTTGCTTGGATACTTGCTAGAAGTATAGCAAAAATAGGGAAACAGTGTTATAAAAAATTGGAAATTATTAAATTACTAATGTGGCTTTCATAATAGGTGACTAATGGACCTTAACAAATATTTTCCAACGTATTATACAGATTAATGTATATACCGGGTGATCCAAAAATCAAGACGAAACTTAAAAATGACTAATTCGAAAACAAATGAAGATACACAGATACGGTTTTCACCAAACGGATGGAAATGAAACTGGATTTTGTGTGTCAACGAAAAAAATAGTTCTGTTGGTGGCCAACAGATGGCGCTGTAGTGTTTTATTGTTCCAAAGGATGATTTACAAATGAAAAAATATGCGCAACTTACAAGTTAACTTAATAACAGTTAATTAGAACTACAGCAAACATTCAATATGCTGTCCATCATTCAGTAGTACAACTGTGAGACAAATCACCACACTGTCATACCCTTTATGTGGCACAATGCCGCAATGTCACTTTCAGAATTCTAATAATACAGTTGAACTAAGAGAGCTTTCTGAACTATGGAAAGCATTTCGATGCATACAAGCTCCGACTACCATTACCTGCTGCAGTTTCTCCTTTTTACATCCTTTGTTGCTTTGTATATATAATCTTACATCAGAAATTAAGGTCACCACGAGAATTATTTTTTCGTTGACACACAAAATCCGGTTTCTTTTTCATTCATTTGATTCAAACCGTATCTTTTTATCTTCATTCCTTTTCGAATTATTTAATTTCAAAGTTCATCCTGACTTTTGGATCACCCGGTATATAAGTAAAATTTCTTTACTGTGTAAGCTTATAAATTGCATCACATGCGTTATAGGCTAAACTATGAAAATGTAACACCGATCAAAAAATGCATTTTAACATTTGCTATAAAAACGTTTGTTACATATTTTCAAAATTACACATAAATTACATTTTTAAAATAAATTATATATTTTTTAAAATTACATCGTAATAGAAACATCAAATGTGTTAAAGTGTATAATGACTTTATTGTTATAAGTTTTTAAATCACACAACAAATGTTATTCAATAATCTGAAAAGTTTTAATAATAAATATAAAATATTTCCTGTAATTGAAGTAATGCATTCATTTGTATGAAAGATTTATACATCTAGTACTTATACAAAACTAAAAACACAAAATGTGTTAAAGTGTATTATTTCTATACTACATCCACTTATAAATTGCACAAATAGGATTAATCTGTGAAAGCTTAACATAATTAAAAAATGCTTTTTAACAATAACTATGCACAAAACGATTACTACACTTTTTAAAAACGCACGTAAGCATACACTATTTCTTATTTAATTAATGTATTTATTTTATATCAATATTTTTAAAGACAGTTTGTAAACTGTATAATACATACACCAAATATATTAAAGTGTATAAATTGCATTATATGCGTTATGCAATAATCTACTAAAGTATTTAACCAATTTAAAAATGCATTTTAATAACACTATCACAAAACATTCATTAAGATTGTTTAAAACAAACGGTAGCATATAATAATTTCTATAATTTGTAAGGTATGCATTAAATTTATATGAAATATGTATGCATACAATTTGTTGACAGCATAATATAAAACCATATATATTAAAGTGTAAAATTTCTGTACTGTGTACA
>CM063511.1:145508395-145525895 GCA_032207245.1 Pardosa pseudoannulata | reverse complement strand
TAAGCGCTCTCAACATTACCCGATAAAGCGGTAATAATAAATTTATGTGTTGATAAGTTTCTTCGAGTCTTCATTTAAACTACGTGATTACAGTCCACATCACAATTAAAACAAATAATACGACGGGACCAATATGTATATCTGCATGTTTCGTTTGGCTTGGAGCTCTACGGTCTACCGCGCTTCTCACAAGAACAAGATATACTGTTTCCAGCTGATTCTGAGCGTCTAGGAACATCAATGCTATCGACGGGTTTCGAACCCGCGCACTCCGGAATCAAAGAGCAGCACTTTAAACTTCCGTCTTCAGTCGGCTACTTATATATATATATATAAACATATGAATATATATATCTATATAAATAGTGTGTTTGTGTATGCTTATATATATAGCATGTGTATATTTATTTATATATGTATTCATACATGTATATACATACGTTAGTTATATATAGTTACATATATATATATATATATATATATATATATATATATATATATATATATATATATGTATATATATATATATATATATATATATATATATATATATATATATATATATATATATATATATATATATATATATATATATAGTCATTTGTAAATATTTAAGAGAATGCAGTAATATTATAACATATTACTGCATGAGTACATTATTCTTATTATTAATATTCATTTATCTTTAATAGAACACTATATTTAGAGCTTATATTATTATGTATGAAATATTATATCAATATATAGTAGTACAGCAGTACAATGATATTTTCTATGGGAGTTTCAAAATTCCATATATTACAATTATAAATTTCCTGCATTACCCGGTTCACGGTTTGCCATCCCTGACCTATGTGTCACTACATCCATAACATTCCTAGAGACATAAAATATTCCCCTTATATTGAAGGTACTGCGAGATTCCTTGTCACAATGCTTTCTGGTGTTATTAATCTTCGTCTGTGCCTGGAAAACGAATTTTCCACTATTGTCATTAAATACCCAAACTAAGATATCCTGATGTAATCTGAGGAAATGCAATTTCCGTTCTACTTTTCTAAAAGACGATCTCTCAAACACACGCGAAATATTTCGTGCAGATGATAGATGGGCACAATGTTTAATATTTTAAAATGCCCTCGGATATTAATTATTTCATGACCTCTGTTTATATTTAATTTATAGGAAGTAGTATGTAAATATGAAAATTGTATATTGAATTCATTCTCATGCATACATACATACATACATACATACATATATATATATATATATATATATATATATATATATATATATATACTCGGCAAGTTTGACTCGGCCTTTCATCCCTTCAGTGGGTAGATGAACTGAGGACCAAGCATGCTTGGAAACTAAACGCTTAGGGTTCTGCGTATGGCTGACCACCTAACCGGAAGATATGCTTTGCACCAGGGCCTTTGGTCTAGGAAACGGAGATTGGCACCATAGGCCCTGGCCCCGTAGGGACTGTTGCGCCTAGGAGAATTTTATCTATCTATCTATCTATCTATCTATATATATATATATATATATATATATATATATATATATATATATATATATATATATATATATATATATTATATATATATATATATATATGTATATATATATTTTGTGTGTATATGTATATATCAGTAATTTTTTAGCTACTAATAAGCTTAAGTAAAACGTTTAAGGAAAAAAATTCATCAATAATTTCATAAAAAGTTCTTTCATCTAAAAAACGAGCATATATTCATTGAATCTATATGATTTCATAAAAGAAGATCACAAATATAATCTTGTAAGTGTGAAACTGTGACTGAAAGCTTAAAACTCAATATATGACATTTAAAAGAATTTAATATATGACTTTTTAAAGACAAATTTCCCAAGATTCACATATTGTTTGGTCAGAAAAACAGTAGAGATTTAAAAAAGCTATAATTCACGAAATAACGTAAGAAGAGAGGTGAAAATTGACATACTTGCTTGGAGTGAAAAAAGCTATAAAATGTAAAAAAAGCCAATTGTTGGCGTTGTACAGCAAGACTTTAAGGATTATGCACGAGAATCGTGTTTAAAATTAGATATGATGAGAAAAGTAATCGATCGGATGCATCAGCAAACGGATAATGTTGAAGTTACCAAAAATAAAACCTTGTTATTGATGCTGTATCATCCGAATTTCGAATCTGCTACTGCAGTCTTCGACCCTATCGCCATAGAAAGGGTATCCGAACGGCTAAAGGTGCTATGACAATTGCAGCTGTGAAGAGAATGATTTTGAAGTTCGAAATCACGGGTTGTTTTGACGATGGATCCTGTAGTTGTAGTTTCATCATCAAATGGTTATGTTGCTGAGATTGTTCAGAAAGAAATGAAGATTGTAGCTGGTTCGTCTAGACGTGAAGAAGTCATCACACAGCAGTATACAGGACAATACATAGAGGACGATTCATCCTGTAGTTGCCGTTTCATCCTCAAGTGCTTATGTTGCTGAGATTGTTCAGGAACAAAAGAAGATTTTAGCGGGCTCGTGTAGAAGTGGATAAGTCAGCACACAGCAGGATACAGTACAATACATACAGGACGATGGATCTTCTAGTTGCCGTTTCATCATCAAGTTCTTATGTTGCTGAGATTGTTCAGGGAAAAAAAAGAAGATTTTAGCGGGTTCGTCTAGACGTGGAGAAGTCATCACACATCAGTATACAGGACAATACATACAGGACGATGGATACTGTAGTTGCCGTTTCATCATCAAGTGCTCATGTTGTTGAGATTGTTTAGGAAGAAATGAAGATTATATCGGGTTCGTGTACACGTAGGGAAGTCAACACTGGTGAAGTCGCATGTAGCATTGGCATTTAGTACACTGTTGTTTGAATAGCACTAATGCATCTGATGACATATTGAGTATGTGTTCTGCAGAACATCGATTTAACATTGTCCTAATTCGTATGTTAATTATTGATTTTCTTATAACATGAAGGGCCATCTGTTGGTATTTGAAACATTTTTGTGTTTTCAATAAAATTCCATATCATTTCAAGCATGTGTATCAGTTTTTCCTCTTTACCTACATTATTCTGTAAATTAAGACTTTTACAAATGTATGACCTTTTCTGATCACCCGATTTAATACTTTTTATGAGAAGGTAGAACAATTTTTGTAGTGCTTCGAACTACTTTCTTGTTAATAGAACAGCTTGTAATTTAATAAAAAGTAAATGAATGATTTTTTATAAATGTTTCAAAATGTGCTTCATTTCATATATATATATATATATATATATATATATATATATATATATATATATATATATATATATATATATATATATATATATATATATATATATATATATGTGTGTGTGTGTGTGTGTGTGTGTGTGTGTGTGTGTGTGTGTGTTTCATTTAGTCTTAAATAAAGTTTCACTGCGGATTCGCTGTTTTTTTCTATGCAGCCACGACTGCATCAATATTAGGCTTATTGATAAGGTTTCTCATTGCCGAGTAAACTCAGGTAATTATAAATAATAGAAGATTATTTTATGTTATCACCGGATTAATTTCACCGTTACACACACACACACACACACACACACACTATATATATATATATATATATATATATATATATATATATATATATATATATATATATTTATATTTTTAAACTATTGGTTTCTGATTTAATTTCTGATTCAATCAAACCTTAGGAGTCAAAAGTTTAAAGCATTTCATCCATTTCTTTAGAAACACGTTTATTTATTTCTGTTAAAAATTATTTGCTTTTTTAATTACAGAATATGTTACATAATTATTTACAAAAATTGCTTAAAAATTTCTATATTTCTGATTTTAATTAGTTGCAGAATCTCATTTCTTGTTTAAAATTTTAAATTTCTAAGATTCTAAGTAACAAAATGTTGTAATTAAATTTATATATTTTGAAATTATGTAAGAGAAAAAGAATGTAGAAAGAAAAAATTGGTGGATAAAAATTTAAAAATATACAATACTCTCCAAAATACGTAAGTCTGCGATGAGTAAAGTTTATATAATACAGGAATTCTATTGATCTAAAAATTTGAGGTCGAATTTATGAGGAAATTCTAAAAATAATCTACGTTACATACTTCGTAGATTTAGATAATTCTGACTTTCACTTTTATTTAATAAAAATAAACAGTTGCTAAGTCTACATCCGGGGAAAATTCAAAATGTCTCTTTCAATTTATTTTCCGGGTTGACGTATTTAATGTTAATTTTAATTAAACGAAATATTCCAATTAAGCCAGATTTCAAAATTCCCGTTACTTTACTTTCGAGAATTAATAGTTCGTCGAAATCGCATGAACTGCATCGTGCGTAACGCATTCTTTACTTTTTAAATATGTGTATACATATACACAATTCTAATTTAATCTGGTAAATTTTAGAATTTGAAGTAATGAAGATCCGAGTGAGGTTTAATTAAAGGCTTTATACTTCAAAAATATTTGTTCTGAATTGATATGGTAAACAAGTTTCTTTTCCTTGTATGAAGTTTATGTGTGTGGTAGTAAATTTTTCCAGTTTTATTAATCCACTTTCTTCCGAAAATCTCATAGACACATTCAGTTAATTGAAAAATTCTAGTTCATTAAAAAGTATTGGTTTTTCAATTCCAAGAAAAGTATTTCATCAGTTAATTTTTTGAACACATTTTGAAAAAGTGTTTGAGATTTCAAATAATTTTGATAATGGCTTGAAATGTGTTAATTTGAAAGGATTTAAATAATTTTATATGAGTCTGCGTTAATTTAATTAAATAAATGTATTGATTACTTAAAATTATAAACATGGTATTCACTGTCAAGAAAAACATTCAATAGAATAAACATAATTTTGAAAACTAATTTTAAAAAAAGAAATAATATATTTGAAAACAATTAGTCAATTCCTACTTAGGTCAACAAAGAGAATTTTATTTTAACAAAATTTTATTAAATAATTGCAATTAATATAAATATGTATATATATATATATATATATCTTAATGTTAAGTGGCAAAATAGAAAGCGAATTTCCTTGCAAATTTGAAATTTCCTTTATATAAATTGTGTTGGAATATTATTTTTGTTTTTTACTAGTTATAAGCTTTCTAATTACTAGTTACTAGTTATAAGGTTTTCGTTTTTAATTTACGACGCTGATGGTGGTCTCAATCTATTCTTCTCTTGTAATGCCTCAATATTGCAAGGAACTTTTCCAGTGAGTTTCTAGGAGTCCAGTGTTTCAATTAATAGTCCATCTAATGATTTCACACGACTCAAAGCGATATATATTTGACCTGCTGCGAAGAGTTTTCATCCTAGATATATTACTGCATAACCAACATTGCTACCTTGCATCTTATGTACTATTGATGCCCATGATAATATTAAAGGTGGAATTCTTCGTCCAACAGTACAATGGCTGGATTTGGAGTTTTCGTCCTTGATATATTACTGTATAATCAACAGTGCTACCTTGCATCTTATGTACTGTTGAGGCCCATGATAGTATTAAAGGTGGAATTCTTCGTTCAACAGTAAAATGGCTGAATTTGGAGTTTTCTCCCTTGCTATATTACTGTATAATCAACAGTGCTACCTTGCATCTTATGTACTGTTGATGCCTATGATACTATAAAAGGTGGAATTCTTCGTTAAACAGTACAATGGCTGCATTTGGAGTTTTCGTCCTAGATATATTACTGTATAATCAACAGTGCTACCTTGCATCTATATACTGTTGATATATATACTGATGCCCATGATAGTATTAAATGTGGAGTTCTTCGTTCAGCAATACAATGGCTACATTTGGAGTTTTCGTCCAAGATATATTACTGTATAATCAACAGTGCTACCTTGCATCTTATGTACTGTTGATGCCCATGATAGTATTAAAGGTGGAGTTCTTCGTTCAGCAGTACAGTGGATGCATTTGGAGTTTTCGTCCTTGATATATTACTGTATAATCTACAGTGCTACCTTGCATCTTATGTACTGTTGATGCCCATGATAGTATTAAAGACGGAATTCTTCTTTGAACAGTACAATGGCTGAATTTGGAGTTTTCGTCCTTGATATATTACTGTATAATCAACAATGCTACCTTGCATCTTATGTACTGTTGATGCCCATGATAGTATTAAAGTTGGCAATCTTTGTTCAGCAGTACAATGGCTGCATTTGGAGTTTTCGTCCTACATATAATACTGTATAATCTACAGTGCTACCTTGCATTTTATGTACTGTTGATGCCTATGATAGTATTAAAGGTGGAGTTCTTCGTTCAGCAGTACAATGGCTGGATTTTTAGTTTTCGACCTAGATATATTACTGTATAATCTACAGTGCTATCTTGCATCTATGTACTGTTGATGCCCATAATAGTATTAAAAGTGGAATTCTTCGTTCAGCAGTACAATGGCAGCATTTGGCGGGGAATTTCAATGATTTTGGCTTCATTCTTTCTGCGAACACCATTATTGCCAAATTAAATTGGATTGATGAATTAATATTTGAAATTAAAGAATTTATATTTGAAAAAATTGTGTTAACGACAAGTGTCATCCAATACAAGTTTTAAAAAAATGTGTTTGAACTTGAGTGGATGAATAAGAAGTATTTTACTAACGATTGAAAATTTGAACAAGATATATAAATATATATATAGGGAGAGTGTGAACTAATAGTAGGAACTGAAAAAAATATTTTGTGTGGTTTATATAGCGGTGTTTAATGGGTGAAGATGTATTTTGTATAGAAGATGTAGTTTTCCCTCCTTGTTTCTCATAAACATGTGCAGTGAAGATGTTTTATTTCAGTATTCCCACATTATAGTACGAGGCGCATCCAGAAAGAAAGTTTCCCTTTGTAAAGGAAAAAAAGAACTCATACTTTCAAGGACATATTTATTGTCAACAATTACAGCAATGTTTCAGCTATTTTTCAACACAGTCACTACCGGAATTAAGACACTTTTCGTAATGTGGGATCAAATTCTGTATACCTCTGTCATAGAACTTCCGCTTGTGAATGGAACCTGCCTTCCTGTCCCAGAACACCGTGCATATCCCTTTCGGTACAGCCAGCGTCTGTTTGAATTTGCTCCTGACCGAAGATCCACTATGATGCGAATGCATTGACAGTTGCTTAATTTCTGGGGTAAAATGCGAAATCCAAGTCTTATTGCCCGTGACAATCCTGTAGAGGATTTCGACGTCGTTATCGTGATACCGTAGCAGAAATGTCAGTGCTGATCCTAAGCGTTGAATTTTATGTTCGGGTGTCATTTTCGGCTCCTTCCATCCTTTCCCCGAGTTTTCATTTCGGACTGCTACCCCGCTACTGGCACGAATCGGGACTTGTCCAGCTTGCATATGATTAATACGTCATAGATCTGTTATGCACGCGCAATTAACACGGCTAATTACGTTTACTTTAAATTGGAAAACATCGGGAAACTTACTTTCTGGATGCGCCTTGAAAATTTGTGGTAAATCTACTGCATCGATATTATAAACAATAATAGGTTTTAAGTTCGAGGCTCGGCCTAATATTCGCCGTGTTCATTGATTGTGAATGTTGCGAGTAAGAAGGTTTCGACATAATTTTCCTCTAAGATCAAAATATACTTCTGTAGGTAAAAGGATGAGCCTAGGGATATCTGGTTGTTCCCTGTTTGCAAATTACGAGGGCACAACGGGTGTAATTCCACTCGTAATATAACTCGTCCGTAGTATTCTTTAAGCTACACGTCTACCCGGCTGGTGTTATCAGTAACTCCCTAACAGCCGTATTCGTAAAGACATCTGACTGTATTTCTAACTGCATTGGCGAAAAAAGAATTCAAGGTAGTTCTTGGTATTATAAAAAAAAATATTTTAAAATTATTTTGTATTCATTTCATATATCTCTAAAAATATATAGATTGTTTTAGAACATATTTCTCGAACTCCGCAATGGTGTATGGGGCGAGTAAGAAGGTTTTGACATAGAATTTCCCTCTATGATCAAAATATATTACTGTAGGTGACAGGCCGAGCCTAGTCTAGGTATCTGGTTGCTTCCTGTTTGTAAATTACAAGGGCACAACGGAGATAAATCCACTCGTAATATAACTCGCCCGTAGTATTCGTTAAGCTACCCGTGATATCCGGCAGGTGTTATCAGTAACTGCCTCGCAGCTGTATGTGAAAAGATATTTGACTGTATTTCTTGCTGCATTGATGAAAAAGAATTCAGGGCAGTTTTCCGTATCATAAAAAACATAATATTTTAAAATTATTTTTTATTCATTTCACATATCTCTAAAAACATATATATTATTTTAGAACATTTTTACCTCATATACATATTCAAATACCTCCATCCTACACCACCCTTCTTTTTTAAAATAGCTTTACGGTTCATTAAACTTTAAAAATCTTAAGATTCTATAAAAATAATAAAAACTTTCTTTTAAAAATTTTCGACTTGAATTCTGAGATGATAAATCACTTCTCCCCCGATACTCCCATCGAATGTTTAATAGAATTTACCATTCCGTTTTTTTCCTTTTCAAAGAGAAGAAGGTTTGAATCTTTTCTCAGATTTGAGATCCAAAACAATGTATTTATTTTTATTTGTTGCTGTTAAACATACGTGAATCTATTTTTATAATACAATGCTCTTTCCATCTGAATTCTATTTTTGAAACATGTAGAGTTACAGGTGAAAAGTGGAAGAGATTTATATTTTTAGTATTATTTAGTTTTAGTTTTATTTCATTTCTGTATTATTTTAGTATGTTTGTGGATATACATACAAGTCTAAGTTTATAGGTGTGTTTTTGTGTTACACCATGGAAAAAGCTTTAAAATACAAGGTGTATCCAGAAAGTAAGTTTCCCTATTTAAAAGAAAAAAAGAATTCTCAATTTCAAGGACATATTTATTGGCAACAAGTACAGCAATGTTTCAGCTATTTTTCAACATAGCAGAGAGTGCAAGTATGTTTGACATAAGGTTTGCTTGCCGCACGCACACGTTGTGGGTTGAATGCCCAAGTTTTTTTCGCGACTCCAGGAAGCGTGTGGTGTGGCCAGTGAAAATGATTGCACTTAAACTTCACCAAGTTTTGGAGAATTGTGATTGGTCTCCAGGAGGCGATTCAGTACCATCCTTGGAGTCTCGGTCCTTCTGGCACAGCCGGGAAAGGACGCATTGTAATAAGTACAATGGAACAACGAACGCATCAGCACAGGATAACGGAAAAAGTATAGTTCCCGGAAATTTCATGCGTTCTATGAATTCAAGGGCTGTAAATTACAATTAGTCTGTATTAATTTTGATAGTAGTGTGTTTCATTTCTACATATTTATGTAATATACATTTAAAATTTCAAATCCTATGAATTTTAGGTTATTGAGATATGTTATGTTATGATGAGTGATCACAATGGACAAAAAAAAGTTATTTTGAGAAAAGTCAGAATGTTTTATGCAATAATTTCAAAATATGTATCTTAATATCCAGCCCCCCCCAAAAAAAACCAGATTTATGAACCTTAACCCCTCTAGTTTGAAATTCAATATGTTTTTTTTTCTAAGTGCTCTTTACTACTTTAGTAAATTAGTAAATTTCGGGGTGAAGTGGAGGTTAGCATCATATATTTTACTATGATCTAAATCTACTTCAAAGGTATGTGCACAGGATCAGAAATGAACTCTATAGTTAAAACTGATAAAGCAGGGTTTAAAACCATTAATAAAATTGGATGGAATCATCATAGTCTGAGGAACTAGCTAGCTAACTGTAATTGGAATATATTCAACACAATTGTTAGATTGACCGGCTTTGATAAATTTATTGTCGTAAAACTTTATTTGAGGTGTTTGTTCTGCATACAGAATTAGGTATTTTAAAATATTAAAATAAAACGTTTCATTTGAAATACGTATAAAAATAAGAGCAATGTAACTGCAAAATCTCGGAAGCACAAGAAAATTTGACAATGTTTCCCTAAATTCATTGCGAGATTCAGATGCTAAATTCAAGAAAATGCTGTTACCAGATTCTTTAAAAAACAATAATACCTTTAAGCATGAATTATTTGGTCCATGTTTAATAACATTTTAATTATATCAAAAGATTTTGTTGAAATTGACAAGAGAATAAAACTTTTCAGGCGACTTCCGGTTTACAAAAGAGCACTTCCGGTATTAAAATTGACTTTGGACTTTCATTAAAAATCTGGTACTAAATGAGATAGAGGCAAAATTAAAGCGGTTATGTATAGATAACATATTAGATTTTAATAATATAATAAAATTTAAAAATTGATATTTTGGTGGAAATTCACGTTTTAAAGGTGTAGAGATGCCTAAACTTGGACTATTAATGGCTTTGAAATAACAACAGCAATGTACTACACCACAGCAATAACCATCACCAGTTCTGGACTGGTGGTGGTGAGACAAAAAGAGTGATAATGAGACAAAAGCTGACAAAAAGAGGCTAAAACCGGTTCAAAGAACTTTCGAGTGCCGTATTTCATGCTTTAACGTCAAGTCATCGTTTTTCTATAGAATACCTACTTAAATCGTAGAATTCAATAATGTTATATACTGTAACGGGGGTATCTAGTTATTTTTTGAAATATCAAGTTATTTGATGAATATTTGATTTCACACTTTAATTGAAACATATATATGTTTTGGTGTTTTTGCAATATACTTAGTGAAATGAAGGCATTAGGTAATTTTTAAATGAAGTTTCTAGTCAAGATCATGTAAATACGTAATTCTTTTGAAACATGAACAAACTCAAATGGACTTTTAGAAAATTTTTAATCTCTTTTTAACCCCTTAATGCACAGTTTTTTTTTAAAGACTAGCCAAAAAAATTCAAATTTTAAATGTAAAAAACACAATTTATGGCGTAGTCTTGCCAAGAAAATTACAAAAATACAAAAATATTCAAAATTATTATTGCAATTTTGGATTTTGATAACATTACAGAAAATAGCAGATATTGTAATATTACACTCATATTGACGTTTTTATTTTTATTTTCGAATTTTGATTTCAGAATAACATTATTAAAATCATCTCGAATTATCTCGTAAAAATTATCTCGAATTATCTCGAGTTTGCACAGTTTGGCGAGTTCAGCGTGCTCGAGTTAACTCGAGCATGCAAGTAAAAGGGTTAATAATACTCAAAAAATTACTTGAAAAAGTTCTATATATTTTTCAATAAAATCTTACATGTTACAAGAAAGAAATAAGCTTACAAGTAAAATATTTTAGGAATTATTTAATAAAAGTATAATAATTAATGGTATACTTATTATATATTTTCCTGGAATAACATCACGTATAATGTTAAATATTATTATCTCTAAAATATAAAAATAATCAAAATTTTTATTGCAATGTTGGATTTTGAGAACATTGCAGAAAATAATCGAATATTGTAATATTATACTCATATTGACGTTTTAATTTTTATTTTCGAATTTTGATTTCAGAACAACATTATTATTAGTAAAAATTATCTCGAATTATCTCGAGTGTGCACAGTTTGGTGAGTTCAGCGTGCTCGAGTTAACTCGAGCGTGCAAGTTAAAGGGTTAATAATACTCAAAAAATTAATTGAAAAAGTTCTATATATTTTTCAATAAAATCTTACATATATTACAAGAAAGAAATAAGCTTGTAAGTAAAATATTTTAGGAATTATTTAATAAAAGTATAATAATTAATGGTATACTTATTACATATTTGCCTGGAATAACATCACGTATAATGTTAAATTTTATTTTCTAATTTGATAATAAACTCCCATAGGTTACTCGCAGAGATGGCTAGCTTTAAAGAGTAAATTTAATAATCTAATACTTGACGTATATAGTTAATAATTTCTCTTATGAAATATAAATTAGTAAACAAAATTCTTTCAGAGTGAGAATTCATAGGATTTATAAAGTTTAATAATAATCGTGCATAAAGAAATTTCCTTTGCATATTTTCATAATGACAAACCTAAAAAAAAAGCGTCGACGGTAAAATCAAATTAGCTACTACATCGTTATATCAAGCCTAAGAGAGGAAATGTATAATTCTTTTAAAATAATACGGTATGTAAATTTTTAAAGCAAAGTTTAATATTTATCATGCGAAATTTAACGTTCGTAGCTAAAGTTCTTGTTAAAATATTGTTATTGTTATGACAGATTTGTGTATGTCAAGTACTAATTGAGCTCATTCCTTTAAAATATTTTTTTTGCTTTGAAAAATTGAAAGTATATATTGATTTATATGAACATAAGAGTTTACCAATCTAGTATCACGATAATATATTCTAATGCAAATTAACTAAAAAAAATTAGTTTTAAAGTGTCTGTATAATTCCAATTTTATTTCACTAATTGCAAAATCCTTACATGAACAAAATGAATAACATAAACATTCATATATATCTAGTTAACATTTTTACTATTTTATTATGATTATGTACACACATGAATATATATATATATATATATATATATATATATATATATATATATATATATATATATATATATATATATATATATATATATATATATATATATATACATATATGTGTGTAATATATCAAAATTATTTAAATTTAATATTTCTCTCTCCCATTCTTATTCCTTAAAATATTTTTCCCAGTCTCTAAATGTCTTAATCAAAGGAGCGTCCCCGACTTAAAATTCTTTTGATATATTTCCCAAAGCTTTCTGTCCTATAGATAATAAATTTTCAGTCTATTCAAGACGTTTTCCAGCTGTCACCGGCGAATGGCTCCGCATTTTTTCTGAACTTAACACTTCAATTCAATGAGTAAGTTTCTTGTCCCTTGAAAAATCCTTACTGTCTTCGCTCTTGGGTGCACCTCTGATCGGGCAGAGTGATTTTTGTGTCTTTCTTATGGCACTGGAATCAGCGTGGTTCTAGTCTACACCCTAGTCCAACAACATCCTAGTCAACACCGTCAGGAAATTCATTGACTTTCCTCCTGCACTTTCGCAACGGTACCCTCTGCCACAGGTGGTTAATCAGTACTTTGACAAGTGGCCATATTATGTTATTGAACTGTGCATATACACACATATAGAGAGTGTTTAAAAAATGACCGTTATATTTGAAAAATCAATAAAAACTCGATGGGCAGCGAAAGAAATACACAGTTAGTTGTAATATGCTTGGAACAACAGTAAATATTTAGGCACACAAGCTGTTATAGTTACAATTTGTTAGAGTTACCTAAAATAGTTACAGTTTTCAGCAACAGATGGCGCTGCATGCAATTTGAAAGACATAGAAGAAAATGCAGTATTTGAGTTCGCGAATCTGTAAGTCGTTTTTCTCCTGTAAGCGTATGGTGTTCACAGATTGCAAGTTTGCTATTAAAAAATGGTTTATTCCTTAAAACAGAAGAATGAATGGCCTAAGATGTTTACACGGGTTTCTGAAATTTTCGTTCTGTGACTACGTCATATTATTGCCTCTCATAGTAAATATGTGGAAAATATAGTAGATTTTTTAGTTTACAGCGCCATCTGTTGTGAAATAATGTAACTAATTTTGAAAGTTTGTTTGCCTGAAAATTTATTTTTGTCTCAAGCATATTCCAATAAACAATGTATTTCTATCGCTGCCGTTTAGTTTTTATAGATTTTTCTAATATACCGGTCATTTTTTAAACACATTGTATATATGTATATATATGTATATATATATATATATGTATATATATGTATATATATATATGTATGTGTGTGTGTACATATACATATATATTTATATATTTACATATATAGATATATAGATAGATACACATGCATACACACACATGCAGGTTATATATATGAATATGTATATATATAAACTGCAAAATTTTAGAAATTTAGAATTGTAGAAGTCTTATTATATTCTAATAAATAAGTCTTTTGATTTCCAGACAATTTAAAAATAATTCAAACTAATAGGGTAAAATATATACGAGATAAATCTATTTATACATATATGTTATATAAATTGTTAACTTTTTGAATATATCTAACAATTTATTAGAAGAATCTTGCTTATGTTTACAAGAAAAAGTACTATCTTCTTTTCAAACAAAAACTGAATACTTTACATAAAATCTGAATAATCATACTTCAAAATAAAAAACAAACTATCTTTCGAAGAACAAAATTTTGTTTCGTCTGATAAGGAGCAACTTTATCATCTTTCGAAAGCTTGTTTTCTGTTTTGACTTTATATCAGACGCCATAAATCTTATTATATCGTGGTATCTGCTACGCGATAGCATTTCTTGGAAAGTTCCAAAGATTTTCCATAATTTATTCTACACGTTTTTCATATCAGTGTGTTCAGGTTTACAAGTTTTCTCAGAATTTGTCACTCGAAGAAATGTGTATTGTTAAAGAAATATTCACCTCATTATTCTTACATAAATAATGATGAGAAGATTTTTTTGAAGATGATTCTTAGAATTTGTAATTGTTTTGTTAAGGGGACACATCATCTCTAAATCTTCAAAAATTCTTTTTTTAGTTTTATATTTTTAAATTCTTTAAACATTATTGAATCCTTTAAAAAAATCTCATTTTATTATTGGAATTAGGACCTGGAAATATCATACCTTTTCATTTCATTTCATTTAATATCATAAATTTTAAAGAAACTAAAATCCTTAAATAAAACCTTAAATGCATATAAACCGGTGAAAATAAAATTCTCCAGTCACATAAAATTAAGCCCCTACTTTTTTTTTACTATTTTACTTTTACTTGCGAGAGCTAACTAGGCTACTTTCTTTTTTTAATTGCGAGGGCTAACTGGGCAATGAGAGAGCTTAAGAAGTTTTACTGTTAGGCCATTCTATAAAACGAAGCAGCAAGTTCAACGTGGAACTTAACTTCTACTTTTTTTACTTGCGATGACTATCTGGGCAATGAGAAACCTTAAGAAGTTTTATTGTTAGGCCATTTTATAAAAAGAAGCAGAAAGTTCAACGTGGAACTTAATTTCTACTTTTTTTTACTTGCGAGGGTTAACTGGGCAATGAGAGAGCTTAAGAAGTTTTACTGTTAGGCCATTCTATAAAAAGAAGCAGGAAGTTCAACGTGGAACTTAACTTCTACTTTTTTTACTTGCGAGGGCTAACTGGGCAATGAGAGAGCTTAAGAAGTTTTACTGTTAGGCCATTTTATAAAAAGAAGCAGCAAGTTCAACGTGGAACTTAACTTCTACTTTTTTTTGCTTGGGATGGCTAACTGGGCAATGAGAAACCTTAAGAAGTTTTACTGTTAGGCCATTTTATAAAAAGAAGCAGCAAGTTCAACGTGGAACTTAACTTCTACTTTTTTTTACTTGCGAGGGTTAACTGGGCAATGAGAAACCTTAAGAAGTTTTACTGTTAGGCCATTCTATAAAAAGAAGCAGCAAGTCCAACGTGGAATTTAACTTCTACTTTTTTTTTGCTTGGGATGGCTAACTGGGCAATGAGAAACCTTAAGAAGTTTTACTGTTAGGCCATTCTATAAAAAGAAGCAGCAAGTCCAACGTGGAACTTAACTTCTACTTTTTTTTTACTTGCGAGGGCTAACTGGGCAATGAGAAACCTTAAGAAGTTTTACTGTTAGGCCATTTTATAAAAAGAAGCAGCAAGTTCAACGTGGAACTTAACTTCTACTTTTTTTTACTTGCGAGGGCTAACTGGGCAATGAGAGAGCTTAAGAAGTTTTACTGTTAGGCCATTCTATAAAACGAAGCAGCAAGTTCAACGTGGAACTTAACTTCTACTTTTTTTACTTGCGAGGGCTAACTGGGCAATGAGAGAGCTTAAGAAGTTTTACTGTTAGGCCATTCTATAAAAAGAAGCAGCAAGTTCAACGTGGAACTTAACTTCTACTTTTTTTTTACTTGCGAGGGCTAACTGGGCAATGAGAAACCTTAAGAAGTTTTACTGTTAGGCCATTTTATAAAAAGAAGCAGCAAGTTCAACGTGGAACTTAACTTCTACTTTTTTTTTACTTGCGAGGGCTAACTAGGCAATGAGAAACCTTAAGAAGTTTTACTGTTAGGCCATTTTTAAAAAGAAGCAGCAAAATCCAACGTGGAACTTAACTTCTACTTTTATTTACTTGCGATGGCTATCTGGGCAATGAGAAACCTTAAGAAGTTTTACTGTTAGGCCATTTTATAAAAAGAAGCAGATCAAGTCCAACGTGGAACTTAACTTCTACTTTTTTTACTTGCGAGGGCTAACTGGGCAATGAGAGAGCTTAAGAAGTTTTACTGTTAGGCCATTCTATAAAAAGAAGCAGGAAGTTCAACGTGGAACTTAACTTCTACTTTTTTTACTTGCGATGACTATCTGGGCAATGAGAAACCTTAAGAAGTTTTATTGTTAGGCCATTTTATAAAAAGAAGCAGAAAGTTCAACGTGGAACTTAATTTCTACTTTTTTTTACTTGCGAGGGTTAACTGGGCAATGAGAGAGCTTAAGAAGTTTTACTGTTAGGCCATTCTATAAAACGAAGCAGCAAGTTCAACGTGGAACTTAACTTCTACTTTTTTTACTTGCGAGGGCTAACTGGGCAATGAGAGAGCTTAAGAAGTTTTACTGTTAGGCCATTCTATAAAAAGAAGCAGCAAGTTCAACGTGGAACTTAACTTCTACTTTTTTTTGCTTGGGATGGCTAACTAGGCAATGAGAGAGCTTAAGAAGTTTTACTGTTAGGCCATTTTATAAAAAGAAGCAGAAAGTTCAACGTGGAACTTAATTTCTACTTTTTTTTACTTGCGAGGGCTAACTGGGCAATGAGAGAGCTTAAGAAGTTTTACTGTTAGGCCATTCTATAAAAAGAAGCAGGAAGTTCAACGTGGAACTTAACTTCTACTTTTTTTACTTGCGATGACTATCTGGGCAATGAGAAACCTTAAGAAGTTTTACTGTTAGGCCATTTTATAAAAAGAAGCAGCAAGTCCAACGTGGAACTTAACTTCTACTTTTTTTTTACTTGCGAGGGCTAACTGGGCAATGAGAAACCTTAAGAAGTTTTACTGTTAGGCCATTTTATAAAAAGAAGCAGCAAGTTCAACGTGGAATTTAACTTCTACTTTTTTTTGCTTGGGATGGCTAACTAGGCAATGAGAGAGCTTAAGAAGTTTTACTGTTAGGCCATTCTATATAAGAAAGCAGGAAGTTCAACGTGGAACTTAATTTATACCTTTTTTTACTTGCGAGGGCTAACTGGGCAATGAGTAAGCTTAAGAAGTTTTATTGATAGGCCATTCTATAAAAAGAAGCATCAAGTTCAACGAGGAACATAATTTTTATTAACGATCTAAGAAAAAGCATTTAGTTTTATCAAGTGCAGACTATGGAATGATAACCAAAAAACCTTTACAATTAAAACGTTAGGCCC
>CM063511.1:145495895-145500895 GCA_032207245.1 Pardosa pseudoannulata | reverse complement strand
CATATATATATATATATATATACATATATATATATATATATAAATTATATATATATATATATATAAATATATATATATATATATATATATATATATATATATATATATATATATATATATATATATATATATATATATATTTCAAACAAAAATTAAAAATTTCGATTTTGGTAAAAAAAAAAATTCCAAGTCCTAAAATCTATATAAATAAAAATATAAATGTTTGTTCATAACCCAATATATCTGAGACAATTGTACCGATTGGCTTGAAATTTTGGCATAAAATTGTACTAGAGTCAGGGTATGTTTTTATCCACACCGTTTATATATAAAGTTTAATATATGTGTGTCTCTGCCATTTGATTGGCTGCTGTGTGTTTGGCTCAGTGGAAAAGTTCCTAACACCGAGGAATGGAAGCTGTGGGTCGAATCCCACCAGACGCACTGATATAAAATTAAACATATTAAATACATGCACTTTTCTCTTTCATTTCCGTTACTTTTTATCTACACTGAGCCACGGGAACGGGTAAAACGGCACAGTTGGTTTTCTTTAAAAATGTTCGAACAGTTCATTCATATCAAAATTGTAAAATGAAAAACGCTAATTATTATTTTTCATATAAAGAATTTTCTACTATAATCTCATATTTTCTATTTGTACATAAGGGTTAATAAATATTAGTATAGTATTATCTATCCTGAATAATTTACTTAAATTGATAATATATAAAAAAGAATAACGAAGGATAGAATTAGGTTCAAAAACTTTATATTATAATGTTGTCAATGTGATCTCACTCCTTAAACAGAAATCATCCAACATACCTTAAGGGTATGGTTTGGAGGAGCGCTACGGTCTGCTGTTTTGCACACGAGGGCTAATGAGACCGGGACCTACAGTTTAAAGCCGATTCGAACGGCTACAAACATTAAACTCAGATTCCGAAGAGCAGCGCTCGACCATTCGGCCATCGTTCGGCCCATACCTTAAGGGGAAACATCATTTTTAAACTATCAAAAATTCGATTTTCTTCATTTTCATATATTTAAAATCTCTGAATATTTCTAAATCGTTAAAAGAAACTCCATTGAAATATTTTAATTAGAGATTGTAAAACTATACAAGGTTTGCATTTAATACCATAGCCTTAAGGAAAGTATAAACCAGGGGTATCCAAACTCCAGTTTGACTCATTTGCCAGTCAAAAGCCAATTTGACTCATTAAAATTTTGATCGCTACATATATATAAAGCTTTAATATCACTTTTCAAAAACATACGTTGGTTTTTAGTTAAGTGATAAAATATATGTAAACTTTCATTCCTCTTCCCCCCAGACCTCTTTATTTCGCATTATCAAATGGGTTATACCTTTTTTCACGGTTGTGAGCCAATTGGACTCATAGAATGGTTTCACAGTTAATCACATAACATGAAATTTATTGGTCCTATTAAGCCTGGGATATTTTCCAATTGTCTGAAGAGCTAAGAAGTAAATATAGAGAAGAAGTCGTGAACATTATAATCCAATAAGAGAAATTCATGCTAATGAAGCAGGGAAGAATTGTCACGTTTAACAATCATTCAAAAGAAACAGATGTAGAAACCATTGTGCTAAGTGTAATAGAAATGTTTGCTTTTTTGGTTTGGTTTTGATTTGGAGCGCTACGGTCTACTATTTGCAACACAAGGACTAATGAGACCGAGACCTACTGCTTAAAGCCGATTCCGAACGGCTACGAACATCCATGCCTCAGTGGGATTCGAACCCACGAACTCCGGTTCCGAAGGCCAGCACCCTGACCATTTGGCCATCGTTCGGCGAAATGTTTGAGGAAAATGGGTTTCAAAAACAGGTTTCATATGTAATAAATGTTTTCCATGAATTTTTTGATAATAAACATTTTATTTTAATTAATTGGGACTATTTTCTTTGCAAAAAACTTCAATTTTCTTTCATGAGTTAAATTGGCTCACTTCAGTAAAAATAGGTATATGATCAACATCCGAAAATATAGTGTTAAACATATATTATGATGTTGGATAAAAGATGAAACACAGTATTATGTGTTACTATGCACTCTTGCTTGTTTTAAATTTTAGTTCTGTAATTAAGTGCTATATAAAAACAATGTAATAGCTTTAACATTACTAGAATGAAATTATTTCAATTTCGTCTTTTGCAAAATGGCTGAAGACATAAAAATTAGGAAGTTTTTTTTTTCTAACGTAATTAAATAAATGATCTGTATGAAGATTAAACATTATTTTAACGACTTCCAAAATAAGCAGTCCCCAAAGCAAAATTATATTTAAATTGCCCCATTACATTTGCAACGTTATTGAGAGACTGCTAAATTCAGAAACAGTATTTCTTTATTTTTTATCTTTGTGACGATTTTTAAGAAAATTATTACTCTCTTGATATATTTTGTGGTTTATGGTGTAATATAAATATGTAATTAGTTTATTAAATATTCATTTTGTGATAAATTTAAAATTACATTTCTTTGAATGATCATTCAGAAAAATTAAAAAAAAATTACTACTACCATCATTTTATTAATATAATAATTTTAACAATAAACACATTATATTTGTTTAAGTGTAATATTAAACATGATAAATTAATTTAATAAGATAATTAACATACAATTGAAATAAAATTTACTTTTCAGTCATTTTTTTGTATGTTTATTAGCATTAATTCATAATTAGAGTTAATTAGAGTTAAGCAATAAAACCTCTCATTCATCGAAAAACAAACCATAACTGATATCCATTACATAATTTCACAACAAAAGTATGGATTTAGACATGGAAATTTTAAGATGATAATAAAAATATTTGTGATTTATAGTCATTAAAATAATAGCGATATCATTACGTCCCAAAAATAAAACATAATTTTTATCATTTTAAGCTCTATATTTTAACTGAAGTTAAAACGCAATGAAGTACAGTGTTATTCCAAAGCAGTAACACTTAAAAAATAATCGAAATTAGTTATACCAAATTAATATTTATCTCTATACTTTTATCAGTCCTTTCATATGTCCCTCTCCCTATACATACATACATATATATATATATATATATATATATCAGTGGCGTGCGGTCCATATGTGAAGGGTGTGCACTGCACACCCTAGCAAAATTATGAGAGGCAATAATTTTCTGCACCGATGTCTACCTATCTTTATATGGTATATAATAAATATTATTTATAATATATTCAAATATTATGTTGATTTGCTTGCTTGTATTCTCGCAGTTCTTGCAGTACTAGGTGCTGCACCACGTAGAGCGTTCAAAAGCAAACAAACATAAGAAATTTTTATGTGTACGCACTGCGCACTAATAGAAAATCACGTTTTATATGTATGGGCTACTGGAGAAGCACAGCATACTATAGCACTGAGGCAAGTTCAGCTATTTTTTATGCACTTTGAAGACGGTTAATGTTTAAATTTATATATTGTAAGAATTTGTTTTCATGGAAATATAAAAAAAGTATTTCGTCAATATAAAGGGAAATGTTTTAGTGTGGTAAAGTAATTTCGGTGATGTATTATATTTATTGAAATAATTCGCTGAAAAACAATTTTGTTTTGTTAGGCAAAAAAGAAACGAATTCTAACAGATTAGTCCAAATTTTACCCTTCATTGTGTTTTACAGACAGTATATAAGTTATATCTGTAACACCATATCCCTAGTTTTGTTTTTAAAAATTGTGAATATTTGTTTGGCAGAATATATGATTTCCAAATGTTAAAAACATTTAATAAATATAATTTAATCCACTGACCGAACGAGAAACAGTTCGTTGTATTGCACGAGCTTGCAGTGAAATCCTCATCACGTAGAATAGACTTTCGGTTTGTCCCACCAATGAGCATCCTGATGAGGCACCGTAGCGGCGGGAGCCGTTTGGTGCTACGTTTGCCGAAAATGTTTATCGTGGAAATATACGCTTTTCATTATTTTATTAGTAATACGGATAGACGTATGGATTTTGTGTACAAATGAATAATAAACGTTAAAGAAGTGTTTAATGTACATTTTTATGGTTTTTAATATTATTGTTGTTGTTGCTCTCTG
Source organism: Pardosa pseudoannulata (assembly GCA_032207245.1). Taxonomy (NCBI): domain Eukaryota; kingdom Metazoa; phylum Arthropoda; class Arachnida; order Araneae; family Lycosidae; genus Pardosa; species Pardosa pseudoannulata. The sequence goes on along the minus strand of CM063511.1, from coordinate 145,496,790 downwards.
CACACCCTGCATGAACACCTACCTCACGCCACTGATATATATATATATATATATATATATATATATATATATATATATATATATATATATATATATATTAGTTTTTTATTTTGGTTATTTTTCCGGTTATTAGGATTTTTTATAGTTTATACGAACATTTTAATCACCCGGTATTTAAAGCACTTGGAATTAAATTTTTAAACATTATTTTATTTTTTTTTTCAGTCCAATAGTGTTTTTAAATGGACAAGGATAATTTTTAAAAAATTAAATAGGTGTAGTTAATTTTTAGTAATTTAATAAGTCTAGAGTATTGTTTACATAAAAGAAAATAAATATTAATGAAACTCATCTAGCACTAAATATATGCATAGTGTGTCAGAAAAAATTACATTTTCTTTAAACAAGCTCTGACTTTACTCTTTATACAAAAAGTACTTATACTTTAGAAGCAAATTCAGAAAAACTAACTAACTAATTAACTAAAAATAGATAACAAATGCTAAAAATTTTATCTATTTACGATAATAATTAAAAAGAATATGATAAGGCGAAATATAAAAAAAAATTTCATTGAAATTTGCTTAAAAGGAATATGTTTTTACAAACCTATAAATTCATATTTTATCATTCTAAAATTAAAGCATTTGTTCAAGCGTCATAGAAAACATATTCATTCATCAGACTACTTAAAACTCCAAAAATAACTCATTCCCTTCTTTTTTTAAATTTTATAACCTATGCAATTTTTTTGCGTTCTCAACACAATGAATGAGGAATAAAAAAGGCCTAGAATCATAAAAGAGGCGTTACCAGCCATGTTTATCCTTTTGATACTTTTTAAGAACGGATCTTTTTAAGTGTCCCGGTGATTCAGAGTTTCGTCCTTGATCCA
>CM063511.1:145435895-145490895 GCA_032207245.1 Pardosa pseudoannulata | reverse complement strand
TAGTTTATTTTCTTATTTTATGTCTGTAGTCTCTCAGAACCTGTGGTTGAATTTAGTACTTAAATATTTTTACACAACGCAACCAAAATAAATATCACTATACATTTGATCACAGGTTAATACCCAAATATTAACGAGAGCTACACGACAATGTGTGTGTATTACTACAGTGATCCGGTTAATGGGGACCAGAACCTTCCACGAAAGCTGAACAACCTCGAAGTAGGATTTTCCCCTAGAAATTTTCGTGTATGGGGGTACACGAATGTTTTAAATATGTAAACAGTATTTATACTTTACACATTTAAAACAAAAATTGCAACAGAATATTTATTTGCTTAAACGGGTTAGTGCTAATTAATAAGGTTATTTACAAAACCTTAAAGCAGTAATAAACATTAATCAACATTGCTTTCTGAGAGAGGTGAAGTATATTGTATTGATGGCGAAGGAGAGGCTCTCGCGTGATTCGTAGAAGCTTTAGACTCACTGGGAGACTCTTCTGCTGGAGGCACTGACAGTAGAGCAGGGGCTTTACCTTGGAGAGAAACATGTTGCTGGGTCGTTCTTGTCTTTGTTTTTTCTCTCATTGGTCGATGTCGTATCGGAAACCAATCATGTGCCTTTATAAGTGCCCATGGTGTGTACTCTGAATCGTCGTACGTCAACGCGATTACTGAACTCAACAGCTCGAAACATATTGTTGTCAATGCCTTTTGCAAATTCTTACCATGTTGCACAATTGTTGCACATTCTCCCGGGTAAGGCCACGCTTTTAGTTCGTTCTTCGTCTTCCATATTATTTTCTTCCTCACTTGTAGACTTTGTCATCTCAAGAGCCTGTGGTATGTACTCTGAATCAACTCATCTTTGTTTGACATGCAGGTATCCTTCTCTCTCGCGTATCAACATGAAACAACGTTTTTTTCCTCAATACGGCTGCTGACATAATTGTATTTTTTTATCAATATTTTGGAAAAACCGCGAAGCACTGAAGTCGCAAAACATGAAGCGCGAAATGGGGAGGGATCACTGTATAACTTTTTAACGGTTATTCATTTTGTATTGTATCAAAGTATATACATATAGAATTATATTACATTCAGTCCAATAGTACTGGAAATAACTGACCAAATCTTAAATGCCTCTTAGTATTGAGCTTGAGTGGACTTTGGTAAACTCTAGAAATTTAGACTAAACTAAACTTTCTTAAACTGTACTGAAAAACAATTTATATTTAAAAGTTTTGCATAAAAACTTTGACTTTTCTCTCCTGGTTCCCTGTGTCAGAGAGATTGGCAAGTAAGATTTCTCCAAGATAAAAATAAAGAGTTACTTTTGGAGTCGGATGAATGAAATGTGTTTTCAATGAATCTTAAGCGTTTGCTTTAATGCACGGGAAAATAATAATAAAAATCTTTTTATCCGGTTAAAATAAAAAAAAATCTCTCTAGACAACGTCCTCGAGTAAGAATAAAAAATAAGTTTATCACGATTGTATGCTGAATAAGTTTCGCCGGTTTTATTTATTCTGAATGGAATACCGAATATAGTTGATTCTACAAACATCTGCCTTCGTATTAGTTTCTTATAAAACTTATGATTAAAAAGCAGCATTTTCTATGGCTATTATTAAATAATTACTGTATTTCAAATGTTCTAATCCAGTTTTTGGTAAACCTTAAAACTTCAATTACCACTGCATATATAGTTTTTATTTAGCAGTCCACCAATTATAGGAGTTTAAAATAAAAAAATAGTAAATATATTTATAGAATAATAATTACAATTTTTTCTTATAAAATGCATTCATTATAAAATGCACATATTACCGTAATATTCTGATAAAAAATTACTTATACATTACAAATTTTTAGTGTGATATCTGTTCTTGCTTATCTACCATCCGTATTATAGAGCTTTGGTTCCAAAGGCATCACTGCAAGAAGGGGAACGGCGAGTTTTAATTGCTGTGAGAGATGAAAATGTTTTTTCGCTCAAATATGTTTATAAAAATTGAGTTATAATTATTAGTACTTTCTCACTCAGTGTTGGATATTCATTTATTGTTCAGATACATTTAAATTCGAAGAAAAAAATAATATATGGAAAGCAGTACAACGAATGAAAATTATTCAATGACCTGTAAAGAAAAAGGATTTTCCTTCTGTTAAATTCCATGCAAAATCTGAAACCTATCTTACTGAACACTTAAAGCATTTCAGGCATGATATCAGGGTAGATAATTTAACCTAAAGAAAAATAACTTTTAACTGTAAGTAATGAATAAAAATATGCAAAAGAGGAAACCTGAAAATAAATCTAAGAACAAAATTGAGCACACGGATATTATCATTTTTGAAATCAGTTAAAGATATATACATAAACACACACACACAAACACACACACACACACATATATATATATATATATATATATAATATATATATATATATATATTATATATATATATATATATATATATATATATATATACCGAGTCCAGTGTTAAAGCGAATGGAAAACAGTCCTTCTTGATAATAATAAGTTTATTGAATCATCTTTTCATTTAAGCAAAACTTGCGACATTTTCATTTATTCCTCTAAGACACGCGTAGATTGTGTTGACAGCTTCATGTCCACGCGCTAACTGACTAATATCGGTTAGCTTAATCATCAAATCCTTCAATTATCTTTCCGCTTGACCAAAAGCTTACGCGAGCGTAGGTCTTTTTCATTTATTTTATTATTATAAAAGAATTCCCTTTTAAAAATCGCTTATAACTCACGTAATTTCTAACTACCCCTTTTTTAGACCTGACATATATATATATATATATATATATATATATATATATATATATATATATATATATATATATATATATATATATATATATATATATATATATATATATATATATCAGTGGCGTGCGGTCCATATGTGCAGGGTGTGCACTGCACACCCTAGCAAAATTATGAGAGACAATAATTTTCTGCACCTATGTCTACCTGTCTTTATATGGTATATAATAAATATTATTTATAATATATTCAAATATTATGTTGATTTGCTTGCTTGTGTTCTCGCAGTGCGTGCGGTACTAGGTGCTGCACCACGTAGCGCGTTCAAAAGCAAACAAACATAAGAAATTTTTATGTGCGCGCACTAAATTGAAAATCACGCTTTATATGTATGGGCTACTGGAGAAGAACAGCATACTATGGCACTGAGGCAAGTGCAGCTATTTTTCCTGCACTTGGCATTCAGAATCATCAGAAGTTACGGTTTATTAAGCGTTGTATTAGAGCGGGGACTTACGTGCTGAAGCGCTTTTGGTTTTTTAACTGATTAACTGGCCATGCGATTTTGCAGACGGTTAATGTTTAAATTTATATATTGTAAGATTTTGTTTTCATGGAAATATAAAAGCAGTATTTCATCAATATAAAGGGAAATGTTTTAGTGTGGTCAAGTAATTTCCGTGATGCATTATAGTTATAGAAATAATTCGCTGAAAAACAATTTTGTTTTGTTAGACACAAAAGAAACGGATTCTAACAGAACAGTCCAAATTTTACCATTCATTGTGTTTTACAGACATTTTATAAGTTAAATCTGTTACACCATATCCCTTTTCGTTATTTTATTAGTAATACGGATATACGTGTGGATTTTGTGTACAAATGAATAATAAATGTTAAAGAAGTGTTTAATGTAAATTTTTATGGTTTTATTATTATTGTTGTTATTGCTCTCTGCACACCCTGCATGAACACCTACCGCACGCCACGCACACACACACACACACACACACATATATATATATATATAATTAATGTTGATTCCTTATGGCTTCAAACATCCATGCTAGCAATGGGATTCGAACCCAGAAACTCCAGCACCAACGAGAATCAGGTTGTGTAGTGTTTATTCCGTAAATAGTAATTCAATTTATAAATCGAAATATTTATAATTGACTAGTTCAATGTTTAAATTAACTTTACATTTGTTTTTATGAATATTTATAGAGCGGATGGACTAAAAATTAAAATAAAACTAATTCTTTATTCGTGTTCTCTATATATTATACTTAGATGTTTTACGTTTTAATCTTTTCGAAATTAATTTTATATATTTTCGCTCTATACAAGGGAGAAAAACCACTTTATCTGAGGTGTTGTCCAGAGAGATTTCCCTTTTAATAGAATAAAAGCGTTCTTTTATTCGTTGACGCATTAATGCAGACGCATTCAAAAGAAATTTCATTCATCCGCTTTTGCGGAAGTCTATAAATAGCTCCTCTTTTTTCAGTGTCTTTGAAACTTTTTCCCGCCAATCACCTTGACACAATGAATAAAAGAGGAAATTTTTGGAGATTTGTATGTGTGAATTTAAGAGTGATATATATTATTTTAATCATTTGTTCTCTAACAACTTCGAATAAGGAAATATTTCTTTAAATGCTAAAGTACATTATTCTTTATCCCTTTTTAATGATAAAAGAGGTTAGCTTTGAGAATTGTATGAGTGAATTAATGAAAGATTGTTAATGCAGTGGACTCCGCTTAATGTGATAGCAGTTAATGTTATCAATCGTTTATTATTATCGAAATCCCTTGGTCCAGATTTTCTCTATTCATTTGTATGTTAAAATTATCACTTTATGTGATTGTTACATTGGTTAATGCTATGATTTTCAAACCTCATTTTAACTGGCAAAGGAATATTCACAATGTATTCAGGAATCCATTTTCTTCTTTCGCTTCGATGTTATTTGAATTTCCGAGAATTCTCTCTCTTCTACTTAGGTATATGGGGAATGAACGAATGAGGCACTTACACGTTCCTGGAATTTTTCAGAAATACGCACACCCTGCTGGTGGTCAATGGTTGTTAGATAAGCAAAAGGCAACACATTATTATCGGAACTGAGAAGGAGAGTATTCACATTTTATGCCTTGCTTGCTTATATGCATCTTGTCGATATGGAAGCCAGAAAGCGAAATGATTTAGCATTAAAAAACAAGTTGGAAATTTTAAATGATTGTGACAGGTTGAATGAACTAATGAGTCAGATGGATAATCTCTTGATATTGAGTCACCTCCTACAAGTGCTGAAATTAGAAATGCGTTGAAAGTGTTGAAATGTGGAGTACAACACCGCTCCGATGACAAAACATTATGATTAGGAACAATTTATCAATGACCTTAGAAAAAACTGTAAACAGTCAGCAGTTGATCAACTTTTTTTTATGTATACAATTCTTATGTTTTAAAGAGAAATATACAATACATAAAAATAAGGTAAGATTTTTCACTTTACTTTGAAATTTAGCACGTGTGATTTAAAGGGGGGGGTAAATTTATCTAAGTTTGTACGTTGTTTATTGTTATCAATCGGTTATTGTGCTCAAAATCGTGGTGTCCCAAACTGATTACATTTATCGGAGTCTACTGTATTTTAATTCTTTGTGTTCCAACAACTTCGATTAGATAAATATTTCCTCAAATGTAATAGTAGATTATTTTTAAAAATAATAAATTTGAATGGGCAAATTTAAGAGCGATTGTTTTTATATTAATGCTGTGTTCCCCCAAAAATTCAAAGAGAAAAATATTTCTTCAAATGTTTAAGTAAATTCATTTTATTCATAGGAGATTATCGTTTTGAGATTTGTATGTGGGAACATATGAGAGATAGTTAAATATTTAATCCTTTGTACCACAACAAATTCGAGTAAAAAAAACATTTCCTTATACCTAGAGTATATTATTAATTATAATTTAAGCGAGTTTAGGTTTGAGATTTGTAAGAGTGAATTTAAGGACATATTTTTTTTATTTTAATCTTTTGTACACTAGCAACATCGAAAAGAAAAATGTTTCCTTAAATTATAGAGTGCAAAATACTTTTTAATAAGAGAAAATAATTTTGAGATTTAAGGAAGTAAGTTTTCTTTAAATCCGCTGAGCACCGACAACTTCAAAGAGAAAATATTTTCTCAAAGAATAAAGTTTCCCAACGACTACGAACATCCATGCCACAGTGGGATTCGAACCCACGAACTCCGGTACCGAAGGCCAGCACCCTAACCAATCGGCCATCATTCTGCTGAATATTAACAGGGACAGGTCTGTTTCACAGAAATTCTTGTTAAATATTTAAATTAGGGTTATTTTGTGTATAACCTACCGCTCTAAGCGTAAAAAATATTTTTTGTTGTATTTACTTGTCTCTCTCTATCTTTTTTTTATAAATTAGTGATTCAAAAAGCAGAGCCATTGTATCATACCTGACATTTTGTTATATAAACAAGTGTGGTCGTAATTTATAGGTTTAAACACATCGGTCATTTTAGTGTTAAATATTAGTTAATTCCGATAATCAAATGTTAACAGAGACACGACTGTTTCACCGTAATCGCAGTTAACTCGTTAATCGAAGCTATTTTATGTAGTTAAATTAAACAAATATAATTATTTTAGCGTATTTATATATTCTTTTTCTATAATTTAGTAATACATAAATCAGAGGGACAATTTTAAATCTATACTATTATCATATAATTTAACGGGGTCCTTCTATGTAGTTTTAAACAAATTGGTCGTTCTTGTGTTAAACCCTAGTTAATTATGCCAATCAAATGTTGGGGTATCCCAGAAAACAGAACCACGATTTAGATCAGAGTGTAAATCAGTGGGATGAAATTATATATCTGCATACTATTATCATATATCCTAATATGGTCGATCTATATAGTTTTATACAGATCGGTCTTTCTTGTATTAAACACTAGAAATTTACGCTAATCAAATATTGTGTATCCCAGAAAACTAGAGCTACGGTTTAGATCAGAATGTAAATCAGTGATTTATATCTGCAATCCACAATTTTATAACTGTAACTATTATCATATATCCTCCTATGGTTTCTATGTAGTTTTAAACAGATTTGTCTTTCTTGTGTTAAACTCTAGTTAATTACGCTCATCAAATGTTGTTTATGCCAGTAAATCAGAGCCACAATTTTGATCAGAGTGTAAATCAGTGAGCTACAATTTTATATCTGTATACTATTGTCATATATCCTAATATGGTCATTCTATATATTTTTAAACAGATCGGTAGTTCTTGTATAAACGCTAGTTATTTACGCTAACCAAACGTGTATCTCAGAAAAATAGAGCCACTATTTATATCAGAGTGAAAATTAGTGAGCCACAATTTTATACCTGTATAATATTATCATATATCATAATATGGCAATTCTATATAGTTTTATACAAATCCGTCTTTCTTGTGTTAAACACTAGTTAATTACGTTAATCAAATGTTCTGTATGCCACTAAATCAGAGACACAATTTTGATTAGAGTGTAAATCAGTGATGTACAATTTTATATCTGTAAACTATTGTCATATATCCTAATATGGTCGTTCTATATAGTTTTAAACAGATCGGTCTATCTTGTGTTAAACAGTAGTTATTTAGGCTAACCAAATGTTCTGTATGCCAGTAAATCAGAGCCACGATTTTGATTAGAGTTTAAATCAGTGAGCTGCAATTTTATATCTGTATACTATTATCATATATCCTAATATGGTATTTCTATATAGTTTTAAACAGATCAGTCGTTCTTGTAAAACACTAGTGATTTACGTTAATCAAATACTGTGTATCCCAGAAAAATAGAGCCACTATTTAGATTAGAGTTTGAATCAGTGAGCCGCAATTTTATACCTGTATACTATTATCATATATCCTAATATCGTAGTTCTATATAGCTTTATACAGATCCGTCTTTCTTGTGTTAAACAGTAGTTAATTACATTAATCAAATGTTGTGTATGCCACTAAATCAGAGCCACAATTTGGATTAAAGTGTAAATCAGTGTGCTACAGCTTTATATCTATATACTATTATCATATATCCTAATATAGTCGTTCTATATAGTTTTAAACAGATCGGTCTCTCTTGTGTTAAACAGTAGTATTTACGCTAATCAAATATTGTGTATGCTAGTACATCAGAGCCAAGATTTTGTATAGAGTGTAAATCAGTGAGCTGCAATTTTATATTTGTATACTATTATCATATATCCTAATATAGTCGTTTCATAAAGTTTTAAACAGATCAGTCTGTCTTGTGTTAAACAGTAATTATTTACGCTAATCAAATGTTGTGTATGCCAGTAAATCAGAGCCACGATTTTGATTAGAGAGGAAATCAGTGAGCCACAATTTTATACCTGTAAACTATTATCATATATCCTAATATGGTCTCTCTATATAGTTTTAAAGAGATCGGTTGTTCTTGTGTTAAACACTAGTTAATTACGGTAATAAAATGTTGTGTATCCCAGAAAATTTGAGCCACGATTTTGAGTGTAAATAAAAGCCTCAATTTTATTTCTGATATATTATTATATTACATTATTATATATTATCCTCATATAAACTAATATGGTCGTCATATTGGTCATTCTTGTGGTAAAAAATAGTTAGTTACGCTAATCAAATGCTATGTATCCCATGTGACATAAAAGCATGTATTATGTTCACCATTTATCAAATGTTGCATAATAAATAAATAATTATACTAAACAAATAAATATCCTTTAATTTTATACTTTTTTATAATTTTGTGATACCTAACAGAGGCTCTATTTCATATCTGCAAACACTAGTAAATTGTTTAAAATATCCTGTTTCTGTACAATTTTATTTTAGTATTTTTAAACCTCATCCGCAGTTAAAAGTTAACTGTAATTAAATGTTAAATCGATATAGCCTACATCAGTTATACATTTTATCAGTTGTGTTTTACAGAATTACAAAATTTTTCTTGTATCATTTTTAATTAGATGCTGGCAACAGTAGCCAACTCTATCTTGTGTACTTCACGAGCTAGTTGTCTTGTAATAGTTCCAATCGTCTGTTATCAAACATGTAAGTATAATGTTTTTTCTCTATTTCATTACTTTATATTTTTCTTTAGTTAAGGAAACCCATCAACTTTAAACCCTAAATAATTCATTTTTTTATTTTTACTTTTTTAAAATCTCTCGGCATTACTTTATCGTTTGAAGCAACCACATTGAAATTTTCGAATTAAAAACTGTAAAACTTAATATTTTGCATTTAGTATCATAGCTTTTATAGAAATTATAAAAGACTAGCTGCTTTGCACCCAGCCTTCGGTCTGGGTAGTAAATATTTCCAAATAAAGTTTTAGAACCACTACTGTAGATAAACGCATTCATAAAAAATGTCAAATAAACCTCGGGTGCTGCAGAATGTTGATGAATATGATAGTTTATTAACAACACACAAACCCTGTTATAAATGTATATGGAAATTTTTCGTAGTCATTAATAAAGAATTCAATTTTTATTTATATCTATCATGTAGCCTTAAACTAAATAAGACATCCGAAAACTTTATGATAATTGCTATATGTTATAAAACCGTTCAATTACTTAAAGAAATTGTGACATTATTTAAGGCTTAAATCAACTTTGATTCTTGAAAAATTGCAAAAAAATATTTCACTCCAATTTTACTTTCACAGGTTGTCATTCCACGGGATATAAATTGAAAGGAAGAAATTTTAGATCGGAAGTGAAAATTTAAAAACTACAACAAACCATACGCATGTACATAAACAAAACACATAAACGGACACTGTTTATATTATATAGAGAGGTAATATCAAGATGCTAACGATTAAATCTGCATCGAATTTGTGTCTTGTATTAAATTTGCTCAAACTTTTTTTTATGGTGAAATATAAGTTTAACCCTAAATTACATTACTGTATTACTACTGTACGTTAATTATCAACGTTAATATAACTTGCCATATTACGTGGTAGAATAGGATGCAGAGGTTTTGACAGCAACAGTGCTAATTTTATTGGTAGTAATAAATGGTTTCCAAAATTAAGGAAATTTACGACAAACCACGTAGGTTTGTATCAAACAGAAACACACATTCATATTGACAACCATATGAATATCAAGATAACTATATAAAATGATAGGTTTTTATTTGCCCATGAGTCACTTAAATTTGTACTTTTTGCTATTAAAATATTGTTGATAAACATTTCATTGTAACGTAAAAATTAGCTAAGAATTAAATTTAAAACAAGTTCTCGTATAAAAATGCTATAATTTACGTCACATATAAATGAAAGTTAATCTCTTTATATCTCAATTAATAGGTCAAATCGAATTGATACTACGCAGTCGATGCTTAAATAATATAAAATAAGAAATGAATAAATCAGATATTTAAAAGAATGAAGTCATAATGATAGAACAATATCATTTTCCCCTATTTTATGTGATAAATTGGAAATTTTAATCTGCTTTTAACTGAGCAAAACTGTGTTTAAAACAATTACTTGGGATAATGTCACATTGCTAGAAATAGTGATTCTTTCACTTAGTTATGATGCGATAAATTAAAAAATTAATCGTTTGCGTTTACCGGGGGAAATTATGCTTGTAATAATGACATGAAATGCTCGAAAATGGGGAAGGAATGGATTTTGAACGTTAAAAATTTACAAAAACATTCCCAGGCATATACCTAAGAATTTCCCAAATTTTTACGGCGATTTGGATGCATGATTTTTGAGTATCAGTTCTCTATCTCTATCTCTGTCTGTGTCTGTCTGTCTCTCATCTTTTGATGTGTTGATTTTAACTAACGTGAAATACTATTTCTATGAAACACTTATTCATATTTATAGATTTTACAGGAAGTGTTTTGCTGTTTTGCGAAATAAAGTCCTTTAACTCATCAAATACTTCAAAATTCTTATAATTACATCCACATCTTTATTGACAAACATATTGATAGAGTATCGCTAATATGTTTATTAAGAAATACAGAAAATTAATGCATCTGAAACATTTCAAAATTACCTATTCGATAAAAAAATCTGGAAAACATTTAAAATAAGTGCGAAAAAAACTAGTTTCAATGCAGTAAAATAAAATATTATGCGGGAATACTTTTTAATTATAAAGAAAAAACGTAATTTGTTTCAAACAAAAAAATTGTTTAAAATTTGTCATTTTGAAGGTAATTTTTTTTTATTTTTAAAAAGTCAAATTGAATAATTCTTAGAAATGAGTATAGTTATTTCAATATTAGTGAATAGTAATATACAAATAACTATGGTTTATATAAAATAAATTGAAATGTGTAACGATTATCACACATGCCTAAAATCGCTTAAATTTCTTCATCTATATATAGAGTGCTCAATTAACTGAAGATATCACCTTTTCAGCCTGTCAGAAAGTTACATTTCGTAACAGCTCTAACGTAAAAACGAAGAGTACATCGTCATGTCACAGCAATAATAAAGAAAAAAGCTGTTTAATATCTACAACATGAATAAATCATTTGCATGCGAAGCAGATGTATGACTTTATCACCGGATGCAATTCCCTTACGGAATAGCGTGATAATGAAGTAATCTCAGTATAAATATGCATACGTTGGCTTTTCGTTATTTGTCAGTCTCTCAAACAAGGGAAGGGCTTCGTATATATTCATTCTTGTTAAGAATTGAGACAGGAATGCCTTAATCTACTTTATAAGAATGTTATTTATTTAATCTGTTAGGACAAGCCTGTTTTTAGAAAATAAGTAAATACGAAATGGATCGTACGAATCCTTTTCGAAATGTATAGAAGATTTCTGGAGGGTGCAAAATTGGTTTCTAAAGTTAAGGATTTGTTTGTAAACATAACAGTTTTATAGTTTCCGATAGAATATATGAATTAAATTCAGCTGATTAATATTTATTTTTCCAGGTTACAAGGATATTAAAATATAAATTTACTATCTCCAGTATCTTAGGATAGTTTGAGATATATCTGGATGACCGTGCTTTGCTACTTGTATATTAATTCTAATCAAATTTTCTATAAAAAATGTTCTTCTGTCCTACTCATTAAAATTAATTTGAAGTTTGTTTTAACTTCAACTGATTCATGTTTAAATTTGTCTGACTCGCTAAGCATAGATACTGATTACCAGTAAAAGTTATTAATACATGTGTATCTAGCTCTTTTGTATATTAATATATTTATATATACGTAGATGTGTATTTATATATATATATATATATATTATGTATGAGTGACACAGGGGGAGAAGGTGCGAATTTCACACAAGCACTGTGAATAGTATTATAGTGATTTTGATTTCCTTGAATATATATTTTGATCTATTATTAAACACTAACCAAAATACACTGAAGTGCCACTGAATTAGGGATAGCAAGGGTTATGCAAATTGTGTCGCGCTGCGTGTCATTTATACTTAAATGTGGGCGCTATGGTACCTGCATATATACGCTTACTGTGATTGTTCTGAATTAGTTGTTGGAATTGCCAGTATGGGTAAATTGCCTGATTAAGGGCCGGTCTCACCAAAATCGTTTAATAGCTAACCACGACTAACGCATGGCGCCAACCAATGGGGGGACGCAATTCTCTGTTTAAACAGAGATTAATTGCTGTTAGACGTTAAACGACTTTGGTGAGACTGGCTCTTAAACAGCCTTCAATTGCCGACAAATCGTAGGTGATCGACGCATGTTCCATTCAATCTCCGAATTCATCAGACAGCTAATATTTTTAAGGTCGATAGTGTCAAGAGTATACCAAAAATACATGGATGGTGCGGAAAAAATCTAGTAATCGGGCAAACTGAGTACATGGTGAGAGACTGCTCAGGAGTATTGTACATGGCCAGAGCAGCAAAATATTAGATCCAATTACCACCCAGTTGAATGACTGTGCCAATCGTACAGTCAGTAAACGTACTGTGCAAAGCTTGCCTAGCTGTATGGGTTTCGGGAACAGTAGATCTACGAGAGTACCATTGTTCTGTGCTCGCTATCGGGCTGCATGTCTTACCTGGGCTAGAGAGCACAGACTGAAATGTGTACTACTGGAAAAGAGTAGCATAGAGTGAGGAGTCCCGATTCAGACTACTGAATGCCTACAGGCTGAGAATATGGCGTCAGGCTCATTAAGTCACGGATCCTGCATACCACTTTGGAACGGTACAAGGGCATGGTGGCTCTATCATGGTCTGGAGTGTTTCTTCGTGGTATTGTTTGGGATCTTTGGTGCGTGTACCAAGCTCCCTTAATACAGTTCGGTACGTAGTTTCTGGGTGATCATATCTATCCTTTTATGCTGTTCTGTTATCCGTACGGTAATGGTGTTTTACAGCAAGATATCTGTACCTCTCACAATCCTCGGTTGGCTACTGACTGGTTGGATGAGCATTCCTCTGACTTTCCTGTCATAAATTGGCCACCTAGAAGTCCATACTTAAATCCTATTGAGAATGTTGGATGTTTTTCAATAAGGTGTAAAAGGCCATCACACAACACCAAAGAACCTTACTGAATTATGGACAGCTTTAGTGAATATTTGACAAGCCATTCTGATAGAACGTTTCTCAAAAAACCTGTTGAATCTGTTTCGTCATGTAGCAGTCGTTATCAAGGCCATAGAAGGCCCAACTCGTTACTAGGTATGTATTCATTACTTAGTGGCACTTACCTGTTGTAGTAGTGTACCTGGTGTAGTGGTGTAGTATATACCTCAGTAGTCGTGGCAAAATCGCCTATATTTGTATAAGAAAAATACATTCATTTTAACTTTACTATACGTACTAGGCACGTCGAACGCAAAAAAAAACACCATTCATAAGTAAAAAAGGAATGGCAGTTTCACAGGATTAGGGCTCAAATTTACAGAGTCCTTAAATAATGTGATGATTTTACAGTTACTTTTCCCGTGTATGATATCATTTGCGAAGTTTACGCTTTACGCGCGTTGTCATTGATTATAAATACATTTCAGAATCGAAATATTTCTAAATAGACGAGATACATATTTTTTATTCTTTGATTCCTAGTGGAATTAATTAAGCATTTATATGAAGGTTTTGGTAAACTTCTATGCAATAGCCTAAGTGAAGGTTATATATTTAAATTTTTATCAAAGTGTAAATATCATTTGAACAAAAATTACAAATGTTAAGCATTGATATAAAGATTTAATTAAGTATGGGGAAGTTTCTATGGGGAAGTTCGTCAGAAACATAACTGGTTAGTACCTGAAAAAGAAATTGCGGAAAAGACAAAAAAATATAGCTTTTGATGAGGTGGTGATGTATAGTAAAGTGCATGATTTAAACCTCATTTTTAATATTTAAATTAAATTTGGTTTTAGCCTACTTATTTCTTAAATCTTAAAGTAAAAACGAAATAGACAAAAGGTGAAGGCATTATAGAATTAATTGAATTTATTGACATAAGATGTTTAATTGAAATTACTTGACAACTAGTTGAATATTTAAATTATAAAAGTTAAATTAAAAAAGGAAAGGAGAAAAAATGTCACTTATAGTGACTGCGAAACGAAACTACGGAGGATGCAGCTCCGGGTTTCTCTTTAAATGGGTAGTATTTTTTTTTCTCCATCCTGGCTGCTGCCCAGCAGCCAGGATGGAGAAAATCGCTAAGTGCATCACTAAAAACGTGGCAATGTGTGGAGTGGGGATATGTCATATCATAAAATGAGCGAATTTATAAAACTATTGCATCGCAGCATTTTCCAAGGAGAACGCCATGTGACGCTCTTGGTATGCGTGATGTCATCTTGGACATGTCATTGAAACTCCTAAGCGGCTTATGCGTAAAAAGGTAACTTTTCGTCTCACCAACGTAATAATTCAGAGCTTGGCAGAAAAGATACAAACAGGGCAGTTTTGTTTAAGGCAAGCTACAAAAATTACCAATGTTAAACGTTGATATAATTTAGTTAAGATATGATTTAATTTAGTTAAGTATTTGTATTAGAAGAATAACAATGATTTGTTAAAAAAAATTGCTGGAAAAATGCATTTTGCCAGCAATAATATAATCGCTTTTAGAATGGAATTATCTTTAGAATTAGCTATACATGTGTTTACACTAATTTGTTTTAATTTAATACACAGTTTATATATATCATTGATAGTTTTTTTCGGAGATCTTAGCTTAATTTCATGAACACAAAAAAAATTAATGTAAATTTTATGCAGTGAACTAAAAGTATATTTTTAGCAATTTAAGTGTTTTGTCTGCTTATTGAGTAATTTTTGATTACTTAAAGAGCCTTTGCGTACCATTAGTAACAGCCGTAGAATAAAATAAAGAACGGTTTATGTATCTAATGTGATGAAAAGTTCGGATATCCCATTTTTGGTAGATTAATTACATTAAGTGGATGAGAACGCGGTAAGAGACCCGAGGGGGTTTCAAATGCCAAAAACTATCCAACAAAAGTAGTTTTTTTTGTTTTATTATTTTAAATTGCAGGTAATAAAGAGTTTTATAGCAGAGGCATGAGGTGAATATCGGATGAGAGCTTTTATCCACATATACAAAACGCTTTCGTTGGCTTAGTTGATTCATGTTCAATTTTCTTGTTGAAACTGGTTATTAAGTAGAAATTACGATCATATATCAGGTTGTCAGCCACTGTCTCAGTAGACGATTATTTCGTTTTGCTGTTAAAGCGTTAATATTACGAAAAAAAATACTAACAGGCCATTTATTATTAGTCAATATATAACTTCAACATTAGTAGAATGCTTGCTTTATGCATGTATTCTGCTTGATCCCTCCTCCTTCAACATGATGACCCACTAGAGCAGTATTTCTAAACAGGAGAGGTGGACTATTCTAGTGGGCAGTGAATTTGTTTATGTCAATAGGGCGGTGATGTGAGTAGGTTTTGGCTTTCAAACTTAATTTTAAAAACACTAAATAAATTTATTACATTATCTAATTTACACGATTTATACCAGTAATAAAACAAACTAACGGTGGTGGCAGAATCAGTTATTTTTATTCCCTATGATCTGCATGAAATTGGGCCGACATTCAGAAAAATATATTTGATAAACTTGGAGTTCGAACCCCAAAACTCCAGAATCCAAGGGCAGCGCCCTAACCATTCGGCTGTAACATTCATTTGAGTGTTGCTTGAGCGTGTCTCAGTAACAAAAAATTGATTTGTAACTCTAATGATGAAAATTACTTTAGTCCTCTTCTGACTTATAATTGTTTGAATATTTTTGGGCTCGTGGGCCTAGTATAACCTGTGGCTAAATCAGGTGGAATAAGTCAACATCGAAATTAGTATTACTATTTGAAATTTAAAGTGTTTCATGTATGTTTATTGACAATAATTAACAATAGTATAAACTGTATTAGTGTTTCTGCAGTGTATGAAACATTTCGAGTGTTTTCGAATAGGTTGAGGAACACTTACTTTTTTTTTACATTTCTGTTAGTCTTATATTATTTTTTAGGGATACGTGACATCTTGAAGAATCTAATCAAAACTGAATGGAAGCACCAGTTAAATACAGTAGAACCTCGATTATCCGAGCTAATTGGGACCTCTAGTACCTCGGATATCGAAAATCTCGATAATAGAAACTATGTATAACAACCTTCCGGGCTTGCGAATTTATTTAACTTTTAAAGTAAATAACAATAGAACTTTCTTTAAATGATAAAAATAAACGTATATGAACTTGCGTTTCATAGCTAAAAAGATTTAAAAAGGAAATCAACTCTAGTAGTAACTTTTAAAAAAGTAAAATGGAATTTTTTTAACTATACTATCAAAAGACGCATTTTCAAAAATAACACATTTCAAGAAAATATTGTATTTTTAAAATTCAATATACATTAATTTGTTAAATTTGCATTCTATTAAAAATGTATACCTTCCGTTGCAAAAGTTCAGAATTTCTATCATGGGCTGCCCTTCCGAGCCAATTTTTGAGTAACAGGAGATCCATCGGTGTAGCATCGTTTCTTTGCTCTAAATATTTTAGGGCAGCTGTCAGTGCTTGAACTCCTTCACTATGACATATAGTCATAGAATCCTTAAAGTACTCATCTTTATTTTCCAAGTCATTAATGTCCTTTGAAAGATTAACGGCTTGTATGATTTCTTCGTCATTGAGAATTTCAAAATTTGGATGTTGATATTAAACTTCCAGCCACTCTCAAATATCCTCTTCCAAAACTTCTCCACATCCTTCAATTCCATTGATGATCTCAAGAAGTTCCCTGTAGGTGTGTTTTCGGTATAATGGGATTCACCCTGCCTCCTCTTTTCAACAATTATTTTGTTGAATGATTTACGAATTGAAGCTGGATTCACTAATTGACATGCCTGCGCAATCACGTTGTGGGGAAAAGTGCCTGTAACACAGACAGCGAACTAAAATGTATCATTTTTTCCTAGCTCATTTTGGAAAGGAGAAAAAATTAGTCTTCGTTATTGACTCGGTTAACAGAAACCTCGGTTAATCGAAGCTCTGTTAATCGAGGTTCTACTGTAGTTCTATATTATCCTGAAAGACGTCTGCCGGAGACTGCAGTGGTGGACAAAGGCTAAAGCGGGCACTAGGCAACATTGTAATTCCGGGCCTATTTTTCAGTCATGACACATACTTTGTCTTTGGTACTTTGGTTTTAAAGCATATAGTATGTAGTTCTATTTAATTATCGGATTCCAAGAAAAAAAAAGGAAAAAATAATATGCATGTACAAAAATTAAATAAACATAATTTATTAAAACAAATAATAATACTTAAACAAATATACCCAGATCGATTAGTTATATTGCCATTTTTCTCACTTTTAATTCTGCAAACTCGTCAATTAGTTTGTCATAATTAATAAAGGTTATTTAATAACTCTTTTTCTATAATGATAAACTATGTAATATTTGTTGGCTTAATGTGATCTTAATTTTTTTTTTTCTGGCCATTACTGAGAATGATCTTTTACCGCTTGCATTGCTTATTGGAAGGCTTAAATAAATTCTCAGAACTATGTTTAAATTAGGGAATGTTGCAATATTTTCTTGAATAAATGACCACATGGATACAGGCGAAATACCTTCAGTAAAGGCTTTCTCCTTTACTGACGTGCATAGTAAAGGATGATAAATGTGAGGCTCGATAGTATTTAAACACATGGACACTCGGGAGCATGGATGCATAAGCACGAGAACTCTCGTCCACACTTGTCGACTCTATCAATCAACGATTCGACGTAATTTGAATACGCCTCAGTAATAATTATGAATATCACGTTTTTCTGTTAAATAAATATTAAAATTAAAAACCTAATTTTTGGGCCATAAAAATTACGAGCCTTAGGCACATGCCTAGGTTGCCTAGGCCTTAGTCTGCCCCTGCTCAGACGTCATTTTATACCGAGTGGTAAAGAAGTTAGACTGATAACTCCATAAAATATTCGAAACGGTTACCACTAACCATTAAATTTGTATAATATTCTTTTAAAATATATATTAATTTTGAAGACTGTAAAAGCCAATAACACATTTATTCCAACTCCTTATAATTAGTGCGGGTTGAATCCGCTGATAGCATGGATTTTCGGAATCGAATTTAAGCAGTAGGTCCCGGTCTCATTAGCCCTCGTGTAACAAAAAAGTAGACCGTCGAGCCCCACACCCAAACAAAAGAAAACATAATTAGCACAATAATTGATTTTTATATCGGCACAAATTCTTAAAAATATTTTAACCCTTTCCCGGTTTTTTCCGATCTGAATTCGAGCAGGCGAAATGTATCCTCCTGGCTCATCCCGAATGTAGCTCGGGTACTATGAAAGTTTATACTGTGCAATCAGTCTTTCCCGAATTATTTCACATGTGCTTTTTATGGTTTCGAATGCTTTTCTTTACTTTTCTGGCTACTAGAATATTTGCTGCTCAAAGAGAGACAGCAGAGGGAATAATTTAAGGAGAGAAACAAGGTTCTACTGTCCAGATTGCGATGTTGGACTCTGTGCAGTACCGTGTTTCTGATTGCATCATACACGATCAAATTTTGATTAATATTTTCGTAAATATTTGTGTAAATAGAAAGGATATAAATAAAATTTAATTCATGATAAAAGCTAGGTATTCTAAGCTTAATATTTATAGTTAGTGTGAATTGGCTCCAAAGTCTAAAGATTTCTAACGCACAGAAAGCCAACTATACGGGTAAATTACTCATTTATTTAAACTGATTTTTTTACATTAATTTTGGGGAAATTTTGTATGCGAATGATGCTATTATGTTTAAAAAAGCTATGCATGTATGAAAATAAGCTTAAAAATTTGACATTTTTTTACCCATAATCATGAAATAAATTAAACCTGGTTAATTTCTAAACACACTTTATAAAAAAAAAATGGTAAGAAATTATAAAACACTCATAATTTATAGAAACCTTCTAATACATTCAGGGAAAAAATTCAATTTCTCTAATTTGGAATGTAGGTCAAATAGTAAGAGCAAAATCATAAATCATTATTCCTAAGCAGCAGTCATTATCTTTTTGAAGCCATTTATTTTGCTCAACAAAGAAATTGTTGGTAAAATAAGTTTCATTATCTTCGAATTCTAAGAAAAAAATATAATCAATTATTAGGATAGCCTTATTTTTCCGCATAAACATTTTAGAACGTAATGGCGTTATTTCGGTTTTAGCTGAACAGCGGGAATACAATGATTCGATTTTACGGCAGTCCATGCTTTTGTCCCCCATTTGAAAGCGATGCGACTTCTGTTCGAAAAGAAAATTAGATACATGCCAAGTTTAGCTCCGAACACAAAAGATGGATTCCTACTTATTTAGCTTTTTTTTTTTTTTACTCTTGCTTTCTTTTCTAAGGAATGGAATCCCGATTTATCAATGCTTTCAGTTAAACGTTTTTCCTCTTAATATGTCGGATGAAAGCAAACAAATCGACTAATACGGGCTTTAAGGAGGCACAATGATTCGAACATACATCATATTTTGGTAATTTTTCTCTTGGGTAATCAAAAAAAATTTTGGGGTGATAAACTTATTTTTACTAAAAACAATTCAATTCTTTATACAGCGTGCCACAAAAATTAATGGATACTTAAGATTTTTTTATATATATTTTATCAGTTATCAGAGATATTTGAAATTGAAATAAAAAGAACGTTATATTTTGATAGTGTTTAAATTTATCTTGTATAAATGTACTATAAAAATTTAAATAGTAAACTGTAAAATAAAGATCCCTTCGTAGCAGCGGCCGAACGATGGCCGAATGTTTAGGTTGTTGGTCTTCGGAACAGGAGTTCGTGGGTTCGAATCACACTGTGGCATTCATGTTTGCAGCCGCTCTGAATCGTCTTTAAGCTGTAGGTCCCGGTCTCATTAGCCATCGTGTTACAAAACAGTAGACCGTAGCACTCCAAACCAAACCCTTCATGGTAGCAGAGAAGAAATCTGACATTTACTGAATCAGGAAAAAGACGAATTTACAGTTAAATTACAATTAATTTTCTTTATCTTGATGGACTGAATAAAGTACTGTATTATACTACCAGATAATTTAGATTAGAAGTCAGCAACATTTATAGCTTCAAGGACCACTACATATATAATTTTTATTTGGCGGACTTCCAATAATATAAGTTTAAAGTAAAGGAGACAGTAAATAAATTTATAGCATAATCTTACTTCTTTTTTATTAATACACACATGACCATATGTAAAAATGTTGCGTCGGCCTAGTATTTTAGAAAGCAAAAATTTAAACTCATTAAAAAAACACATGGATAAATAAGTCTTGATTGAATGAATTTATACAATTAAATAAATGTCTAAGGAATACAACTTGTCATTTATAGATATCGATGACTGCTCTCGAGTCAGCACCGGGCCTAAAAAACAATAAGGCGATGATTTTTCTCAAAAGGCCTAGCTCGAAAGCCGCGGATGCCAGCAGCATTCACCTTCTAATCTCCTCTTTTCACAACCTTGTCCTCTAAAAAAAAAAAAAACCAGATTGCCTCACGGAGAAAAAAAAACAGGGGTCCACTCCAGAACGGCGGGGTTAGAGAATTTCCCAAAGCAACGCGCTCTTCTATTGGTTGGGATAATTCCAAATTTTCTAGTTCAAACCGGTCCTGTTCTGGTATGTCTTTGACGATAACTCACGGGAAGAGGTAAAAAGAGCTGAACCGAATGTAACTTATTGTTACACCATATTAAAAGTAAAAAGTTATAACGTAAATAAAAATCTTATGCATTGCACATTTTTAGTGTAATACAGTGAAATTTCTCTGAGCGGTCATCCCTCCATACCAGGAATATTTGGCCGCTCTAAAGAGTTTATTTACTATTATAATTACTGTAATACGTAATATAAACAAGTCTGACATATATTCCTTATATAAATGAAATTTAAAACTTACATAAAGAGAAAATAGTATTTTATTTCATGCTTCTTTACATTTTTTTCTAAAAAGGCTACAATTTGTTTTTTTGTAGTCTTCGTACTCTTTCAAAATCAAATTCTTTTTTTTTAATGACTTTGTTGATTTCCGTATTCCACAATTAAATAATTTAGAAAACTTTCTTACCGAATTGCCATTGTCATATTCACGCAGAACTTCAATGCGCTGCTCGAGATTTAGAAAAACGTATTTCGATATCGTTGCAACTCAGATCACTGACCAAATAATGAAATGAAACTGGTGTGGATGACGTTTTTGCTGACAGAAATGCAATTCTTCCTTTAACGATTGGAATTCCAAACAAAGGCCCTAGGACACCTTCAACAATTGTCTAGTTCCTACCTCAGTTTTTATGGATAGTGCAATAGATTCCCTATCTGAAGGGGTGGGGTTGGTTGGAGCTTAATGGCACTGAATCCTCTTGGGATATATTGTGCCAAACACAAGTACTCAGTAGTAAAAAAAAAATTTTAAAAATAATTTCAGAGTTTAAAACTTAAGAACGAAGCGATGTTTCGATAAGAAATACGAAAAGAAATATATGTAGAATTAAAGTGAATGAGGCGAGATAATAATATCAAATATGAGAAAAAACCAATGACTTTTAAAAAGGTAAAAAGTTCAGGATGAAACGACGCATTTAAAAACATTTGATATCAGGGTTAGCAGAGTTAAAATAATGGAGAAAATGTTGATTAAAGATCGGACAGTCTATCAGGGCGTGATTAACAGACATGTTGGTCTTGCAATTTTTGTGTGGGGAGAATACAGAAGATATAACAGATTTAATCTTTCTTAGAGAGGGGGAGGGATTGCGGGCATGGATTTCTCAAGTTATTCTTTTGTTTTATATCCGACCATAAACCTGACCTTGAGTTTTTTCGCTCAAAATTAAAGCATGGAGTGAGTAGAATTTCCGGAAAAATGAAAGGGGCAATCCCATTCGGTGGCCGTTTAGATGGGATCGGGTGGCCTGTGATTCAGGTTATTTTGCCATTAGGTCTATCGAGCTTTAGATCATCCGCGTCATGAAAAACCGTTTAGAAGGGTGGCTGCTCGGAGAAGTTTCACTGTATATGCTCTTGTTTATTTATGCTCTTGCTTATGTGGAATTTTAGCTCCAACGACGTTACTGCAAGACGGAAAGCTGCGATATCGAGATTTAATTGCTGTGACAAATAAAAGCGTTTTTCGCACAAATGCGTTGCTGAAAACTGTTGAAATTTTTAATGCTTGTATGCAGTAATGTGTATTTACTTTTATGTTTTTCACTAGCTTCCTATAGCCTGAATTGCGATCTCTCCTTAAGGTATCAGTCTACGTTCGGAGAACTTTTTTCTTTAAACGTGGAAACTTGTTCACGTTTTTACATTTTTAGATTTTTTATATTATCATAGACAATTGCACTTAAAAATTTATTAATGGAGAAGTTTTTTTTATAAAATTTCTAATAAGTGAAGAAAATTTAGTAAAAAAAATTGTTTTTTCAAAAGGTCTAATTTTTTTAAAATATTAAATTATGTCAATATTTTTTGACGCAACACATTTCTTATACACTGGACTAGTTAATCCCCTAAAATCTTTGCTTAATTTACATTTGGTAAAAAATTTTGGTCTTTCAAAATCATACACATTGAACTTTTAACGTATTTTCATTACCTTTATATCTAACTATGAGTGTAACATCATTAAAAATTATCCAAATTTAAAGCTTTTAGGTCACTCCCTAGCAAATACTATCAAAAGCATTCATAATAATTTTCAACAAAATATTTTAAGAACTTCTTGAGAAATCACATTTCAAGTTTCTACATTTTATTAAAAATACCGTTCTGAGAAAATCGTATTTGAAGTTTATGAAAGCAACTTTAACTATTAAAAAATTAAAGTACCATACCATGCACAACTATTAATTTTAAAGTTATTAACAAACTGTTTTATTGAAAATAACATATTTAATTGTTTATTTATACTGTATTTTTCATCTTTAGGTCTGGTGATTATGAAGTAATCTAAAAAGTTATTTCAATTCAAATATTACTGCCTTAAATTCGATTCAAATTATTTGTATTTTGCTATTAATGATATTAGTATTAGTTAAACAGAATTTGTTGAAATAATATGGAATAACTAAGATGATTTTTAGAAGTTTTTGATTCACATTGATTTGAAATTCACAAGAGCACCATCTCGTGAAGTAAATACCAGTGCGGTTACCTTACACTTAGTCATGAAATATTCTATTTAATCTCGGCACCGCAGCATCGGATATTTTCTCGACCATTCGTGTGCAAGAGTTGGGTATGGTTTGTTCCAAGTTTCAGCGTAGTGCATGGGGTTAAATAAAGTCTTTCTAGATCACGTCGGGTAAAAGATAAAAATTGCTTAATTATTTCACTCTTGAACCACCAAAATCTATTTTATGTCAAATATTCTCGAGCTTATTAAGGAAATTGAAATAAATTTCTCGACTTTTCCTAATTTTATACTGTAACGGCGTGATTTAGCTGTGTGTCGACATCAAAGAACTATGCTTCGAGAGGTGGACTTCGCTTGTGTGGATACAAAAGGATTGTTTTCCCTGGCACAATGATGTCTACACTATTGTGCCCTATAGTAGAGGAACAATATACCAGACAACCCGGCACCTTCATTGACAGCCAGAAATATGATCAACGGAACGACAAAGGATTTCCCGCGACTTGGATGTAGCCGCTTGGAATTCCAGGAACCCTTGGGTTTGCGGCCGATGATTGTTTAACCCGGACCAATCCAGTTGTTCGTAGGTGAGGTGATCCAATAATGAAATTGTGGGTGAGGCCCTCCCCTAGAAAGAGACGAGAGAAGATTTCTTTTTTAAAGAAGTTAGTTAGATAGCAACCAGCTAATTCAGAGATCGCCTTGACCAGTCTCTCTATCAGAGTTTTTTGCTATAATCCCACCTTGGGATCTTTTCTTTAAAGAGTATCCCGCATCGGCTAACTCGTAGGTCGCCTAGACCTGACTCTCCATCGGAGAGTTTTATTTAGCGAAATCCCGTCTTGGGATATATCTCTAAGATTGAAATGATACCCTGTGCATTGGGTTTCTTTTTTAATATAATCCTCTTCAGGATTGCTTGCATATTTTCCTCTGGAACTCTAACTGTGTTTTGATATACTACCATTACTTCAGTGAACTTTCGCGAGAGCTACCGAATTGTTTTTTCAGTCGGATCACCAATATTTCGGCAGAGTCTGATCTTAGTTAATGCACATCTCTACTTAGGTCTACGTGTATCTAATCACATATCTGTGATCGGAAATTGTTTTTTTTTTGTGTGTGTGGATTTGTGAAATGATGTATATAGAAGAGATGTAAATAAGTTTATTAATCAAGATACACCTGATGCTTCCTTGTCACCTAAAACGGGGACCGTATACGCTACAATACACATATTTTTCTATAAAAATGTAATATTGTATCTGAGCACATGCAAAAAATGGCACATTACTAAACTTCCATGTGTGGAAACAAAACTGTAGGTAACTGTTCTAACTATAAAATACCTATCTGTAAAAAATGTACAAAATATATTAACAAAAATTGCCCAAACTGCGCCTGAACTGTGGAAGAAACCTTAAACTTGAATGTACAATATATTTTTCTGACTATATTTATATTATCTTATTTTTTATGAGTCTCAATAATTTAATGTCTAAAAATCAATGTCATTGTATATAAATACAGTACTTTTGAAATACAGTATGAATTCGTATTAATCGGTGTCAGTTTGATCCAGCACACGGTTTTAATTAGACCGCAACACCTGCGAACACCTTTAGTGTTCCATGTTTAACACTAGGAGTGGAACTAAATAGAAGAAAGTTAATCAGTGGTAACGTAAAAGAAATAAAAGAAACGATAATATCTCGGAGAACAATAGGAATGAAATATCAAATAGATACAATATCCATAGTCTCTTATTCACGCTAGTTGTCTCTTACAATATAACAGGGGCACTTGATCGATAATTAGTCTCTGATCATTTATGATATAGCTTTGATTTAAAGATGATGAATCTTTCAAATCATTAGTATAATCGTCAGTTTAATATGCTAGAATATAGTTGGTTGATATTTCATATTGTCGTTTAAAATATCACTTTCCTTTCGTTGTTCTTCACATATTGATCTAAATCTGCAAAAGTGAGTTCGCTATAGAATGGTTGAAACATTTAACATTATCTAATTGGATTTAAACATTGAAATCTCTAGAATTACTTTTCTGTTTCAATTCATGTTCAGTGGACATTAAATTTCAATTTATGATATTTTTTATAATACCCATATATAATAATACAAGAAATATACAAAAACCTATTAGAAAAGAAATTTGTTAAAATAAGACTTGCAAATATCAAAAAACTTACAGTATTCCTGATCAGAGTATACAAAATTACTGCTTTTATTTTAAATTTTGTATTTAGATTTTATATAGAAACAAAACCGAGTATATTGAAATATAATTGGTCTGACATGGTTTAAGGTATCCCTTTAAATTAAAATAGATGATCCTTTCAAATCTTCTCGAACGATGTCAGAATGGTTAGGGCTCTCATCTTCGGAACCGAAGTTTATGGGGTCGAATCCCACTGTGACACTATACTTGGATTTGGTGTGTTTATGTGTATTGTAACGTACTGGGGATATAGTAGGCGAAGCCGTCAATGAAACAGGCTAGAAAACTATTTAATCTTGATTAAATATTTTATTCAATCGAATAATTTATGTACAGCTATGTACAGATTCAGTAGGATGTTAACTATTTGGGGATCTCGTGCAGAGATGATATTCACACAATAAGGATGCGTGGGATACCGGATACAGTATGGCTAGGGCTTCGAATCACAGAAATTGTTCGCTTCTTAGTGCCGGTAATAAACGCTGAAACTATCACCTCCGGTTGACGATTAGCACAGTCGGCTTTCACAGCAAGGTTTGAAAGTTCAGAGTGCGTATCACGCTGGGGTTCGTGAAGGAAATCTCAGGATGCAAGACGATCCAAATTCGAGAGCAAAGTCACTCTCGGCTACCTACTTCTATGCAAGAAGTAAAATAAAAATTAGTAAAATAACGAGAAAGGAATTCCAAAGTCGAAGGTCGACTTCCTAGCAACAGAGACGCTGGCGGACTCTAAACAAACTCCAGGAGCGGAGATACGAAGCTACGAAGGTTCTATCAGGTAGAAGCCTCAAGAAGAAAAAAAAGCTCCTTTTTAGTACTGTCACCCTTCTTTTATAGCGTCACAGTTATTCTTTCCGCGATTCTTCGGGAACCTTCCAGAACCAGGGTGATGCAATCTTGCGGTCACCTCCCGCCTTGGATCAGCTGTTCCGTTTCCATATGTGGCCGAAAAGCCGTGTTCAGATCAGCCGACCCAAACAACTTAATTGCCTTTTTCGCTACCGCTAATGGGCGACAAGGTGCACTGTAATTATTTACAATCTTTTCACAGTCTTTTCATTCAACAGACTTACAAAGCCTAGACTATCTGGCTCCAGCACACGGAGAGTTTTCAATTAAGTTATTTTAGACCACCTATTTCTATTTGCCGCTAATCCACGGCGAAAGGTCACCTTCGGGCTCCTCGTTCTTTAGGGTCATGTAACGGATCGTTACAGTATGTACATATATGTGTATATATATACACCCTAGTGAACATTTGAGAATATTTGAAAGGGTTCCTTGGGAAGAATTACAGGGAAAATAGAAACTTAAACCGAAAGTGATAAAAATATCATTACATATGTGTGTGTGTTTGTGTACATACGCATGAGATCATATGTGTGTATGTATATATGTATATGTATGTATTAAATATATAATTTATCATTTCTTTATGCAAGGTTTCCAGCACAAATCAAGGATGTTCCAGACGCTGTGTAGTCGGCTCCTAAGCCTAAATTTGATCTGGAACGTGATTTACCCTACCGATTACAGTTTGTCAGTACTGCCTCTGAAGCCGCACGACTGCGTGCTGCACTTGATCGGTTGGCTGTTTTGAGAAATGCTCCCGAACCAAATCTACATGCAGAAGAAGAAGAATTGTTGGACTTCGAGAGCGGTAGTATAGAACCGGAGTCAACAAAAGCTGTAGTCTCACCAGCCAAACCGGAAGACATGCGAAATGTATTATACTCAGTTGAAACTGGTGCAAGGATTTCATTTGGAATGTTAAATTCGCTACACTATTATGACCCAAACCACGAAAAACTGCTGGATGAGATGTTTGTCGATAATACAGAGTACGTATTACAATCTTGCCAAGTGGTGGCCGAAGATGACAAAAAGGATGAATTATCCCTCCAATCTGGAGTGAAGAGTTTAAAATATAATATACCTTGTTCTTGTCTGCCCAATGCATCAGACCTGAGTGATTTACTTACATTTCTGAAATCCAAAAAAGTTATCCATGATTACACCATCGATAACAACACAATCTTAATTGATCCATTCCGTGGTACCGAAGAAATAAAAAATCCACCACAATCCAGTCAACTTATCACCAAAGATGAGAAAAATAATGAATTATTCATCAATTCTGGAGTGGAGAGTATACAATATGATATACCTAGTTCGAGTCTATCCCATACAACAGACCTGATTGATTTACTTACATTTCTGAGATCCAAGAAGGCAATCCATAATTTCATCTTTGATAACAACATGATCTCGATAGAAACCTTCAATAGCCACCAACAAAAACTTATCGGTAATCTTAAAGTTCCTGAGAGAATTCCTTCCTCTCCAAGTAAACCTGGGAAATCAGGACCGTTAAATAATACTGTTTCAACAACATATCCCAAAACACAAGTCGTGGAGTCTCAACCATCCATGTCTGGGTCTCAGAAAGAACAGATTGACAGTGAATTCACCAAACTGTCAATCGAAGAGGAAAACAAATCAACCGACAATCCCCAACTAATTGAGGAATTAGATAAGTGTTACCCTCACAAGGTTTACCAATATATGTGTTATCCCTACTCTACTAAGAAAGTGTGCACCAAGGACTATTGTATCACTTGTGACCCAAGATATAGAAGAGACAGAAAAACCTGGCTACTGCACGCGAAAAACAGACATTATGAGCGGGAGATTATTACTTTATATTTTTAGATTGATAAATATTTGGGCTAATTTTGCTTTGAACTTAGTGTATTGTGGATAATGATTGTTTCATATTAGAAGTTTAATTATTATGCTTTTGTTTCTAATATACAAACTAAACATGTTAGTAAAAACATTGTTTAAAATTCGGTTACGTGTAACATTTTTTAGATGTGTTCAATTTTGTGTGCTGTACCACATAAATTATTCAATAAAGTATAAATTTATTGACAGTATACATTCTCCTTCATAAAACGAGATCCATACATAAAACACAAATCTCCAAATTCTGTGAATTCAATAGATAATCTATGCCTTTCTCTACTACCATCTGTCATTTAAAACTAAATTGCAGTATATAAATTAAAAGTAGTATTAGTTGTAGTATCTAAATCCCCTATATAATAATAGCCTAAGTTATCTGTCCGCATATTTATGAAGCGGTTGGACCTGGAATGGATAGAGGCATCCATTCAAAGAGAATAAAGTTTATCTTCTCCTAAACTATCGATCTGATTCTAAAATAAATTTGTATAAATATGCTTCATATCACAGCAAAAAGTACTGTCTTCTTTAAAACGTTCGGAATCCAACCCTTCCCACATTCTCGAGAGTTTAATGCCATTATTTCAAGCCCTATTTTCCCCGGTTAAGAGCAGCCGATTAAATTTATCCATTTATCATTTAATAAATAGGTAAAAATAACAATTTTTCTAGCATTGTGACGTCATTCCTTTAAACATCTCATTTAATCATTTCATATATTAAACTATTTAAATATAGTCTACACTATTTTAGTATCTTTTATCACTGAACAGATATTACGTAAATGATTTTCTTTTCTATTTGGCTTAAATAATAGATTAGGTACATGTGTGATCATTTTAAATTGAATGATCGATTAATTTTTGTTGCAATGAAAATATTATCATCGGTATTAACAATAAATTCTTTTCATATAAGTCTAGGAGTCTATTTCACGGACTAATAAATATCTAACTTTTAATTTTATTTAGAAATTTAGAAGTTTGTTCTTTTGTGTGTTTATTATACATAACCCCATGGTTTGACTAATTGAATTCAATGTGATTCTAAACTGCATTACAGGACGGGAGACTAGAGGAGTATGACGATAAATAAATTATTGAGAGTGAACCAAATAATTCTCAGTCAAAAAACAAACCATTTATTACATGTCTCATTGGGTACCTAACAGTTCTGAAATATTAAAAATTTTACCAATCCCGTCTTATGATGTGTTATATGCTAGTTGTAGAATATATATGAAATTTTAAATATATACAAAGTAGAATTTTTTTTATCTTGTGACTTACTATGCATATTTGTTACCTTAACAGAATAAAAGTACTGAATTTAGCTCAGTAAATTGGAAGTTTTCCTTTCTAGAAATTTTTATTCTGTAGTTTAGAAATTGCAACTTTTTCAGTGCTCAACATCAAATCCCATAATTAATTCTAAATGTATAAAAACATTTACTAAAATTATATTTTGAACCCTCAGACATTTTAATATCAATACGTAACATAATTGCAAAAGATTCAAATTATCCAGGGTTTAAAAAATGGCTTCATAGTAAGGTAAAATAAAACTCGATTATAACACGTATTATCACTCAAATATCAATTTGGGTTGAATTTCATTTATCTAAATGAACTAAATGATTTTTAAGAGGTGTCTTAAAACCGTATATTTAGGGAATTGAAAATTTGTGCGTAGTGTTTTTCGTTATTTAAGGAGAGATTATGCTATTAGTAATATACGAAAAAATATATCTAATTTCATGAAATGTTCATATATTCTATATTTGGTTGATTAATTACTTTGTAAAATACATACATTTTAAGAAAATAATTTGAGAACTAAATAAAGAACATACAGAGAGTTTGATTTAAATTTTTAATGCGAATTTTGGGTGTTTTTTTTATGAAAAAAAATGTAGTAAGTTAGTGATGTTTAAATTTTTTCAATTACACAGTTCGAAGTGATAATTTATGATTTTTAAAATTATGTAAGAATGTTTTGGGTTGAACAGTTACGAAATAGTAAGACTAATTTAAAAATCGTCATGATGCTTCAGGACTGCCCTTTAGAAAAGCACTCGTAAAATGTAGTAAATTAGTTACAAAAAAGTAAGACTAATTTAAAAATACTCGTCATAATACTTCACAACTACCCTTTAGAAAAGCACTCGTAAAAAGTAGTAAATTAAGTCATCGTTTGGCTATATATACAGGAAATAGTAAAAGTAGAGGGACAGTGTGTTGACTCTTTAGAAATTTATTACCAAATGAATAGAACGATCAATACGGGAAAACTAATGTCAAACTATAGAATGGGGTAGAACTATATAACTGATATTGTCTAAATAAGTAATTACAAGCTTCAAGTAATATTTGCTGCTCGTGAAAAAAAGTCTCAAAGTTCTCCTTTGAAAAACATCTGAGAAATGCAGATTTACAAACTTTTTAAAAATGAAAACTGAATAATTTTAATCTGAAGACCATCTTAGAGTTTAAAATCATTTTTTTTTTTCATTCTGAATAAAACTTAACATTTTTTTGTTCCACAAACAAAATCTTAATTTCAAATCAGTCTCATTAATCATAAAGTTTTGAATTAAGCTGTTGAAAATTTTATAATGAAAAAATCCTGAATTTAAATAAATTATAATAAAGTGTTTTAAATTTCAATATTAATTTAACGAATTAATTCAATTTTACTTATTACGAATTTGATTTTAAACGTTTTATTTGCAACATTTTATGTGAAATATAAATGCTTTAATTTTTGGAATAACGAATACTGAATTTCCCATATGCGAATTATCATAGTTATGTGGTATTTCTAAACAAACATAGTTTCTGCAAAATGGCAAAAATAAATCATGATCAGTGAAACGGCAATGTTATTGAAAAGTAAGTCTGAAATTAAAGTTTCAAAATTTCCTGATTCGAAAATGTTGTCAAAATACTTCTTTCTTATTATCTTATAAATATAAAACTTACACAATGAAAAGTGATAATTATTTATTGTGAAATATTCTTTTGTAGCTTGACGACTTATTGCAAGTCTTAGTTGCGTCAACAGTATGCTTCCTAGAACTCACACGGCCGGACGATGGCCGATTGGTTAGGGTGCTGACCTTCGATACCGGAGTTCTTGGGTTTGAATCCCACAGTGGCATGAATGTTTGTAGCCGTTCTTAATCTGTTTTAAGCTGTATTTCCATAATAATATTTTGCAATTTCTCTGAATATTAATTTTTGATATTTCGAATTGTTGGTGAAATATATCTCAATATTCCTTAATATCTTTTTTTGATATTTGACAATGTTGGTCAATATTCTACAGTATCTCTGAATATCATCTTTTGATATTTCGAATTGTTGGTGAAATATATCTCAATATTCCTGAATATCATTTTTTGATATTTGAAAATGTTGGTCAATATTCTACAATATCTCTGAATATCATCTTTTGATATTTCGAATATTTGGTGAAATATATCTCAATATTCCTGAATATCATTTTTTGACATTTGACAATGTTGGTCAATATTATACGATATCTCTGAATATCATCTTTAAATATTTAGAGTTGTTGGTCAAATATATCTCAATATTCTTGAATATCACTTTTGTGATATATTAAACTTACATCAAATAGACCTGCCTTAATGATATTCCTGAATATCATTTTTTATCAATGTTAGTCAGTACTTAACCCATATCTCTAAATTTCATTTTTCATATTTGGCAATGTTGGTCAATATTCTACAATATCTCTGAATGCCATCTTTTGATTTTTCGGATTGTTGGTGAAATATATCTCAATATTCCTGAATATCATTTCTTTCTGTTTGACAATGTTGGTCAATATTCTACGATATCTCTGAATATCATCTTTTAATATTTAGAATTGTTGTTGGAATGTATCTCAATATTTCTGAATATCATTTTTTGATATTTGACAATGTTGGTTAATATTCGATAATCTCTGAATATCACCTTTTGATATTTCGAAATGTTGGTGAAATATATCTCAATATTCCTGAAAATCATTTTTAATATTTGACAATGTTGGTCAATATTCTACGATATCTCTGAATATCACCTTTTGATATTTCGAATTGTTGGTGAAATATATCTCAATATTCTTGAATATCATTTTTTTTATATTTGACAATGTTGGTCAATATTCTACGATATCTCTGAATTTCATCTTTTAATATTTAGAATTGTTGATCAAATATATCTCAATATTCTTGAATATCATTTTTGTGATATATTAAATTTATATCAAATAGCCCTTCCTTAATGATATTCCTGAATATAATTTTTTTATACTTATCAATGTTAGTCAATACTTCCCCCATATCTCTAAATTTCATTTTTCATAGTAGGCAATGTTTGTCAGTATTCTACAATATCTATGAATATCATCTTTTGATATTTCAAATTGTTGGTGCAATGTATCTCAATATTCCTGAATATCATTTTTTGAATTTTGACAATGTTGGTCAATATTCTACAATATCTCTGAATATCATCTTTTGATATTTCGGATTGTTGGTGAAATAAATCTCAATATTCCTGAATATCATTTTTTGATATTTGACAATGTTGGTCAATATTGTACGATATGTCTGAATATCATTATTTGACATTTAGAATTGTAGGTCAAATATATCTCAATATTCCTGAAAATTATTTTTTGATATTTGTCAATGTTGGTCAATTTTTCCCGGTATCAGATTAATATCTCTATTTCCAAATTTTGCTGTGTGTATGAGTGCGCGGAAACTCTCGCGCATACACGCACAGTATCATACATTTATCTTTTAACATGTTTCCTTTGTTGTGAAATGTGTAAAACTTACAAAGTAGAAGTAAGGAATATTTTTAATTTTGAAGACAAACATTTTAATGTGGTTTTTCTATTTATTTTTCATAACTCTTAGTAATTTGTAAATTCCTGATAAATTATTTCGAAAATGTTATAATTAACGGTTATTATAATAAACATCATAAAAGGAATGTGATTCTGACAATGTTTATAATACAATATTCTACAATATGTCTGAATATCATTTCTTTGTTTTTTACAATTGTTGGTCATATCTCAATATTTCTGAATATTATTTTTGATGTTTGGCAATGTTCGTCAGTATTCTACAATATCTCTGAATATCATTTATTTATATTTAGAATCGTTGGTCAAATATATCTCAATATTCCTGAATATTGTTTTCTGATATTTGCCAATGTTAGTCAATTTTCCCTGATGTCAGATTAGATTTGGTTTGGTTTGGTTTGGAGCGCTACGGTCTACTGTTTTGCACACGAGGGCTAATGAGACCGGGACCCACTGCTTAAAGCCGATTCCGAACGGCTACGAACATCCATGCCATAGTGGGATTCGAACCCACGAACTCCTGTACCGACGATCAGCGCCCTAACCAATCGGCCAGCGTTCGGCTGATGTCAGATTAATATGTGTAGTTCCAAATTTTGCTGCATTTGAATGTGTATGAGTACGCAAAATGTCTTGCAATTTTCTCCTAACATGTTTCATTCTTATTAAAAATACGCTTTTAGGTTTTATGCCTAATTTTTTTTTGTTTTTTTGTTGTTTATTTTAGTGAAGTACCATTTTCTGTGCTTTTTGGCTATTTTTTCCTATTTTATTTTTCCCCAATATTTTGGGTTTTGCATCATCCCGATACTTTGCTCTTTTTTATTTTGAACTTTGCGTAATGTTCTGTCTCGTTTTATGTTATAAAAAAATTTTAAAATGCTAAATAAACATTTTTTAATTTTGTAAAATACAAAAATATATCTTTTTGTTAGTGTCGTCACTTTTTGCTTATTTTTAATATTTACTGTACCAAGTTGCATTTGTTATAGTCTTTTTAACCTTTTTTTGTGTGTTTTTATGTATTTTCTGAGCTTCAAGTTATATTGAATACTATTCATTGCTGTTAACCGTACTTACTGGTCATAGTCAAGGTTCCAGTCTAATTATACCCTAATTATACAACAGGTTGGTTAATTACTCATAATTTTTTATGAGTACTTTCTCACCTCCTTGCTTCCTTCTGCCGAAAGCTGGCCGATTGTTCAGGCCGCTGATCATCGGTACTGGAGTTCGAGGGTCCGAATCCAACTATGGTACGGATGTTCGTAGCCGTTCGGAATCGGCTTTAAACAGTAGGTGCGGACTCATTAGCCCTCATGTGCTAAACAGTAGACCGTAGCGCTCCAAACCAAACCAAACCACGCTTCCTTGTGAACTGGAACGTATTAAACTTTTGTTTGGATTACTTTTTGACTAAAGGCCTAAATTGATGTTTTGATCAGTTTTACGTTCTGAGATCAAAGTTAAAACTTTTCATTTCGCTAGGTACTCTGTTAAACCCAATTACCTTGA
This sequence comes from Pardosa pseudoannulata, assembly GCA_032207245.1. Taxonomy (NCBI): domain Eukaryota; kingdom Metazoa; phylum Arthropoda; class Arachnida; order Araneae; family Lycosidae; genus Pardosa; species Pardosa pseudoannulata. Next base: position 145,455,884 of record CM063511.1, on the reverse strand, counting down.
CCTTGTTGCATTAGTAATACAATACGTAAAACTTAATAAATAGAACTAAAGAAAATTTTTATTCTGTAGACAAACATTTTAATGCTATTTTTCCATTTATTTTCCATAACTCTTAGTAATTTGTAAATTCCTGATAAATTACTTCAAAAAAGTTATAATCAACGGTTAATATAATAAACATCATAAAGGGATTGTGATTCTAACTGATAATGTTTATCCCATTTAATACCAAATAATTGAATATTATAACCAATTAATTTTAACAATATTTCCGGTAATATAGAATAGTTTTTGTTCAGTTTACTAGAAAATGTACTTTCGTTTGTTATATTCGACATATTGGTCAACATTTAGGAGAAAAGAATCAATCATTATTCTTAATAAGCAATCATTATCCACTTGCATTGATTCTTTTTTTGTACGATAAAAGAATTTTTGTTGAATATCATTGAATTTCTCAAAAAACATAATATGCCATTATTAAGCGAGTCTAATTTATCTACATAAACATTTTAGAGCGCAGTGGTTTTATTTATGGTTCACTTTAAGAGTGGAAAGGAAATTATTCGATTTTAAGGCAGTGAAACCTTTTGTCCAGTATTTTGAAAGAAATGCGACTTCGATTCAAAAAGAAAATTAGACTCGCGCCATTTTTATCTCCGAATACAAAAGATGGATTTCTGTTTATTTTTTTATTCTTTCTGTAGAATGAAAGCCCAATTTATCAAAGTACAGTTAAACGTTCTATCTCTTAATATGCCAGATGAAAGCACACCAAATCGATTAATGTATCTTTTAACAAAACGGAATTATTCAAATATGGGTGTATTTTATCAATTTTTCCAGTTAATAATAGAATCAAGAACGTATTTGTAAGGAGTAAGGGTGGGGGGGGGCGAGAAGTCTGCAACCTTACCGAAATAATTTCAATGTATATATTACACGAAATTTTGAAACTTATTAAATTTTTGTACATTACTGGTTTTCACACCAAGTGTTGAAACAGAATGTTCAGTCATGAAAAGAATAAAAACCATCTACGCATTAGAAAGGAAGCGTCTGTAAACAACAAACCTCCCAAATGCGACGCATGCGCATTATGAACGACGAATAGCTCTGTTCATGAATTACAGTTTATGCTTTCTCGAGATCTCTCCAACAGTATCCCGCCAATAGCTGGAAGAATGGTAGAGAGCTGCGCTACGGTACTGGAGTTCAGGGGTTCGAATACCGCTGCTGGCATGGATATTCGAAATCGGCATTAAGCAGTAGGTTCCAATCTCATTAGCAAATTTTTAAAATTTATTAAATTTTTGTACATTACTATTTTCACTCCAAGTGTTGAAACATAATGTTCAACCATGAAAATATCAAAAAGCGTCTTCGCATTAGAAAGGAAGCATCTGTGCACAAGAAGCCTCCCAAATGCAATGCATGCGCATTATGAACGAAGGGTAACTCTGTTCATGAATTACATTTTATGCTTTCTCGAGATCTCTCCAACAGTATTGCTCCAAACGCAGGATGAATAGTAGAGCGATGCTCTACGGTACTGGAATTCGGGGGTCGAATCCCGCTGACGGCATGGATATTCGGAAACGGCTTTAAGCAGTAGGTCCCAATCTCATCAGGCCGAACGATGGCCGAATGGTTAAGTTGCTGGCCTGCTGAACCGGAGTTCGTGGGTCCGAATCTCTCAGTGGCATGGATATTCGTAGCCGGTCGGAATTGGCTTTAAACAGTAGGTCCCGGTTTCATTAGCCCTCGTGTTGCAAAAAGTAGACCGTAGCTCTCCAAACCAAACCAACCCAATCTCATTAGCTCTGGCGTAGCTAAGCAGTAGACTTTAGCCTCCAAAAATAATACGACAGTATTCTTGTATTTAATTCTTCGAATTTATGTTTAAAAAAATTTGAATTCGATTTTAAAATAAAATGAGTGTACATTTAATCACAAATTCTATGCACTTAAATTCAAATTAAGCAAAAATTTTTCTAAATAGCTTGTAAGCTTTCGCAAATGTTGCCACTCCCTTATCAGGTACTTTCAACTTTAATGTGTTTCTTTTAACATTGTTATAATGTTTATGTGGTATCAGTCACCTTTGACGGCAACCGTAACGGACTGACAGACGAAGAGGTGATAGAACGTACTATGTAACGTAACGATGTCTAGGATGTATGTTTTTTATTGTGGCCGCTTAAAACTGTAATTAAATGGATGCGTGCGAATACTGGCTTGCCTGTTTATTTATGCCTCTTACACTCGACATGCACTATACTATTCTAAAATTGAATACAGTAACACCACAGTTTATGCAATATTAAGAATAAAACCTTGCCGCGATGTTCATGCTTACTTTTTCACAAGCTTTACGTTTTAAAATTGTGACAGGGTGTGTACAATATTAACCATAAAAACTTGGCAGTGTTCCGAAAGGTTGAAATAATCCTTTTCAATAAAATTCTTTGTTGAGCTTTTCATTGCAACCTTTTCACAAGGTTATCAGAGGTGTTTCATAAAACTGTTATACAGAAAGTCTTTCGCAATTTATGGAAATGATTTTGTAATTTATTTTTTCGTTTGCTTTATAAGATAAAAATGGGGTGAATTCAAATTACTTGTCTGCTACTATTATTTTTGGACTGGAATGTAAAATATTTATTTTCAAAATGGCTCCTAAAACTGATAAATGGCTCAAAGTTTGTTTACAGCGAAACATTACAATGAAATGAAACATTTGTGTCAACAAATTATAAAGCGGTGTGAAAATCGGAGTTATTACATTAAAAAAAGTATTTACAATACATTAAATTTGAAAGAAAAAAATAACTGTTGCTCAACTGATGAGTATGACCTATGAAATGGCTTCTTCAGAGTGTGCAGAAAAGTTCCCAAAACTATTCAGGATAGTTGAATAATTGTATTACAACCGCAAATTCAAAATCAAAAGAATCTCAAGTGAAGTCAAAATCAATTCACTACACTATTAGCAGAATATGGTAGAACTGATTGTTGAAGAAATTCCAGCCTTATATAGAAAGGTTTGGTTTGGTTTGGAGTGCTACGGTCTACTTTTTGCAACACAAGGGCTAATGAGATATATAGAAAGGACATTGGTAAATTTAAACTTCATGTGGAAAGAGCCTCTAGTCACACGTCTAAATTATGTGTTACTTATTTTGCAAAAAGAAAAAAAACTAGAAACAGGAAACAACTGCCACTGATTTAGCAAAGAAAGAAGTAGAAACGGGAAACAACTGTCAATGATTTAGCAATGATAGAAGTAGAAACAGGGTGCAATTGTCATTTATTTAGCAAAGAAAGAAGTAGAAACAGGAAACAACTGCCACTGATTTATCAAAGAAAGGAGTAGAAACATGAAACAACTGTCACTGATTTAGCAATGATAGAAGTAGAAATAGGGAACAATTGCCATTTATTTAGCAAAGAAAGAAGTAGAAACAGTAAACAACTGCCACTGATTTATCAAAGAAAGAAGTAGAAACAGGAAACAACTGTCACTGATTTAGCAATGATAGAAGTAGAAACAGGGAGCAATTGTCATTTATTTAGCAAAGAAAGAAGTAGAAACAGGAAACAACTGCCACTGATTTAGCAAAGAAAGAAGTAGAAACGGGAAACAACTGTCAATGATTTAGCAATGATAGAAGTAGAAACAGGGAGCAATTGTCATTTATTTAGCAAAGAAAGAAGTAGAAACAGGAAACAACTGCCACTGATTTATCAAAGAAAGAAGTAGAAACAGGAAACAACTGTCACTGATTTAGCAATGATAGAAGTAGAAACAGGGAGCAATTGTCATTTATTTAGCAAAGAAAGAAGTAGAAACAGGAAACAACTGCCACTGATTTATCAAAGAAAGAAGTAGAAACAGAAAACAACTGTCACTGATTTAGCAATGATAGAAGTAGAAACAGGGAGCAATTGTCATTTATTTAGCAAAGAAAGAAGCAAAGAAAGAAGTAGAAACAGGAAACAACTGCCACTGATTTATCAAAGAAAGAAGTAGAAACAGTAAACAACTGTCAATGATTTAGCAATGATAGAAGTAGAAACAGGGAGCAATTGTCATTTATTTAGCAAAGAAAGAAGTAGAAACAGGAAACAACTGCCACTGATTTATCAAAGAAAGAAGTAGAAACAGGAAACAACTGTCACTGATTTAGCAATGATAGAAGTAGAAACAGGGAGCAATTGTCATTTATTTAGCAAAGAAAGAAGTAGAAACAGGAAACAACTGCCACTGATTTATCAAAGAAAGAAGTAGAAACAGGAAACAACTGTCACTGATTTAGCAATGATAGAAGTAGAAATAGGGAACAATTGTCATTTATTTAGCAAAGAAAGAAGTAGAAACAGGAAAAAACTGCCACTGATTTATCAAAGAAAGAAGTAGAAACAGGGAACAACTGTCACTGATTTAGCAATGATAGAAGTAGAAATAGGGAACAATTGCCATTTATTTAGCAAAGAAAGAAGTAGAAATAGGGAACAATTGTCATTTATTTAGCAAAGAAAGAAGTAGAAACAGTAAACAACTGCCACTGATTACTCAATTACGATTGTTTGAATACATTTTAATATTCAAACCAAACTATATTTACAAGAATGAAGTATTAAGTTTCCAATTTATTAAAGTAATTTTTAATGTAGGTTTTAAAAAAATTTGGAGTTTTTTTTCCACCTCTGAAATTTTACAGTATATTTTTAAAACGATCGTATAACTTCGTCATTTTTAGTTTTTGCCAAAATTATTATTAGTAGAAAAACACCAATAGCAATAATTTAAACCAGTACATATAACAATTTTAGAAAAATTGTCTTACACAACTACTTTTTTTTATGGTTTTCCATTACATTCTGCTAACCTGAAAATTTACTGTGTCTGAAAATTTACTGTTGTCCCAAGCAGATTGCAACAAACTGTGTATTTCTTTCCCTATCCATTTAGTTTTTATTGATTTTTCAAATATACCGGTCATTTTTTAAACACCCTGCATATCAGGGTTTTAAATATATATGAGTTTTTTCGTGTTTTAGAATTTTATGACAGCAGTTAGAAAATAATTTTAAAAATATTAATTCAAATAAAATTACTTCTTAACTCTCGTTTTATAAACAATAACAACTCTCAATATAACTCAAAAAATGATATTTTTATTTTACTTGAATTTAAGAGTATAGAGTTTATCATTAAATAGGCACTAATCTGAACACAAGTTTGTTTATACAATATATAGAACCTTTTGGAACGATCATTTATCTATGAAAAATAAAAACCAGTGGTTCGTAAAGAATACTTGCTTCTTTTGATAAACCTTTATGAGAGTAATAATTAGTAAGCAAACGTAACCTAAACAGAAAGAAGTCATCAATGGCAGAAGCAAAATAAAAAAAAATCTATTCTCATCTGAGAGAACAATAAATTAATTAATGCCGAGGTAAATGAAGCATCCTGTAAATATGAATCATTCCGGAGCATCTCGTTCAAGCTAATTGCCGTTTAAAATATTACAGAAGCTCTTGCGAGATAATTAGTCTTTGATCATTTTTGATATCGCTGTGAAATAAGGAAGAGTACGATTTCCAGATTAACGTTTAATCAACAATTGAGATGCATTTTATGAAAGATGATTTACATTGTTTAAATAGGTAACTAATTATTTTCGTTTTGTGGCTTTATACGTTATCTGCTTAATTACTCAAAGTGTTTTCTATTTCTAATGTTTAAAAACACCTGACGTTACGTAATTATACTTTGTCATTAAATCTGCCTGTGACATGACATTATTCAGAATAATTTTTACTAACAATCTGTGGTAGACGTCCGAGCTCTCAGACATTTACTATAATTTTGCTTTTTGTTAGAGAAAGTAATTTTTTAATGACATTGTTTTCTAGAAGAGGTGATAGTTAGAATATGTTTTCCCTGAAATTCGTTGAAATTATTTTTGAGTGTTTAGATCGCAATTTATATTGTTTTGTTAATATTCCATTTTTATTCTTTAATGTCTTCTAAATGTTTTATTAAGTCACTAGCTGCTTATCACGTAGCAGGCCTGGTCAAACATTTAATTATTTTACTTAACCAATTATTTATTATAAAAAATAATAGATTTATTTCTTTTCACATATTATTTCCTTCTCTATGTGAACGGGATATTTGTAAATATTTCCTAGAATAACCTCAGTTCATCCCATCTTCAGTACAACAATGAAAAATCTCCTTATCTTTGTGAAACATACATGGACAAAAATTAAAAAAATACACCGAGAACAGAAGAAAGGACCAAAATGTATTTTTCTATACGCTACCATCACAATAGAATTAACTCCAAATTTTGTTGCATTATTTCTTTGTTTCATTATAGAAGATGGCAGCAACACACTAACCTAAAAATGTCCAATTTTTACCTTCATATTTACGAAATTAATTACTATAAAATCTTATTCTCTTTTACTTTACTTTTCCTGCGTTTCTTAAAAGACATGTTTTATTTGGCAAAGTTCACTGCAGCAACAACAGTTAATTACATCTTTAGTGGAAAATAAAGTAAAAATCCTTTATCTCTCTGAAACGTGTATGAAAAAAAAACTGCAAGCAAAACTAAACTAAGAAGCAAGCACGTGTGTTTGAACACCATGCATCACAATAGATTAAACCTAGATACTTCTTTTGAAAACTAGCTTTCATTACTTCTTTATTTCCTTTCATTAGTGACTTTCTTTGAAAGGGGGCAACAATTGCTCGCACTCCATGAAGAAAACGAACCAAAGCGAAGGGTACAACCGTTTTGGCTAATTTTCATACAAAAAACATACATATTTCGACAACGTTTTGTTCACAGACAAAGAGACCATCTGCTACTCCTTCGATAAGAATTCGGAAGGTCGTTAAAAAGAATGAGCAATGTTTAACCTATTCAATTTTTTCTAGTGTAAATTTATTGACTTTTGCTACCGTTGACATATTTCTGTTAAAAATAGATTTTTTCTTTTATCGCTTTAAGCTTTTTGATCTTTGTAATTTTAAATACACTTTTAATATTACTGTTGCATAATTTTCTAGAAAAATTCATTTTGATTCCGTGTTATGTTTTTGTACGAAAATTGTAAATGTTGCTTATAAAAATTCTAAATATAAATAAAAATTTCTAAAATATATTCGAAATGATCATTTAGATATTCTTTTAGAAATCTATTTCAATAGAATTCAACTTTAAGAAATGAATAAAGATCGAAATAAATAAGTTTAAATTTATATATTTTTTTAATTTACGCTTTAGTTTTAAAAATAATGAATATTAAATACAAATCTATTTTCTAAAAGGAATAAATTGTTATATTTATAAGGAATATAAAAATCTATATCTATATCTATCTATATATATATATAGAGAGAGAGAAAGAGAGTGAGAGATAAAAATAGATATATAGATAGATAGATATGTATATATATATATATATATATATATATATATATATATATATATATATATATATATATATATATATATATATATATATATATATGTATATATATATATGTATATATATATATGTATATATATATATATATATATATATATATGTATATATATATGTATATATATATATGTATATATATATATATGTATATATATATATGTATATATATATATGTATATATATATATATGTATATATATATATATGTATATATATATATATATATATATATATATGTATATATATATATATATATATATATATATATATATATATATATATATATATATATATATATATATATAGTATATATATATATATATATATATATATATATATATATATATATATATATATATATATATATATATAGGTAGATAGATAGATATGAGCCTTTTGATCTTTGTAATTGTAAATAAACTTTTAATATTTCAGTGGCATAGATTTCAAGAAAATTCATTTTGCTTCCGTGTTATGTTTTTGTATCAAAAATGTTAATTTCTCTTTTAAAAATTCTAAATGTAAATAAAATTTCTAAAATATATTTGAAATAAATGATCATTTATAAATTCTTTTAGATATCTATTTCATTAGAATTCAACATTAAGAAATGAATAAAGATAGGAATTAATATGTCTAAATATATATAACTTCTTAATTTACACTTTAGTTTTAAAAATAGTGAATATTAAATACAAACCTATTTTCTCAAAGGAAAAGCTATATTTACTAGAAAAATAAAAATTATTTATATGAATAAAAACAATAAAAAATAAAAGTAATTTTATTTAACAACTTATATTTATATAGATCTTTTTAAAACAATGAAAATATTCTCATCTAATGTGACAATGAGGTATAGAAAGCACAAAATTCGAAGAAAGGAATGTAATATTATTCTAGAAGAAAGGAAGTTTTATCTGAAAATACAGCTTTTATACACAAATCAGAAAATGTACACATTTATTGTTTTATTGAACAAATTACTTTTTATACAAAATAAACATTTTTCATTTTAGAATTTCATTTTTTAGTCTCTCATGTGATATTTTTAAATATTTACAAGGATAAATATTATTAATGTACTAGTGAAAATGTATTGATAGTTTTAGTGCAATTTTACTAACATTTATTTTAACAGTATAGTGTAAAATGTATTGACTTTTGCTTCCGTTGACATATTTCTGTTAAAAATAGATTTTTTCTTTTATCGCTTTAAGCCTTTTGATCTTTGTAATTGTAAATACACTTTTCATATTTCTGTTGCATGATATTCTAGAAAAATTCATTTTGCTTCCGTGTTATGTTTTTGTACTAAAATTGTTAATGTTTCTTTTAAAATTTCTAAATGTAAATAAAAATTTCTAATTTATATTTGAAATAAATGATTGTTTATAAATTCTTTTAGAAATCTATTTCATTAGAATTCAACATTAAGAAATGAATAAAGATCAAAATAAATATGTTTAAATTTTAATTAAATTAAATTAATAATTAAAAATTAAAATTAATTAGTTATTAAATAAATATTAAACATTAATTATTAAATATTATTATTATAATATAATTATATATATATATATATATATATATATATTGTAATATTTATATATAATTATTATTATTATATTATTAAATAAATATTAATATTAATTATAAAATAAAATTTTAATTAAATTAATTTGTTTAATAAAAATGAACAATTAATAACTTTTTGTAATTGAATAATTTTAATTAAATTTTAATTTTTTTAATATGTTTTAATTGTTTATTTTCTAAAAGGAATAAATTGTAACATTTATTAAAAATATAAAAATTATTTATATGAATAACAACAATAAAAAATAAAAATAATTTTATTCAACAATTTATATTAATATGATCTTTTTAAAGGAATCAAAATCTTTTCATCTAATATGACAATGAGGTATAGAAAACACAAAATTTAAACAAAGGAATGTAATATTATTCTAGGAGAAAGGAAGTTTGATCTGAAAATACAGTTTTTGTACACAAATCAGAAAATGTACAGATTTATTGCTTTATTTAACAAATTATTTTTTATATAAAGTAAACATTTTTCATTTTAGAATTTCCTTTTTTTAGTCTCACACATGTGATATTTTTAAATGATTACAAGGATAAATATTATCAATGGATTAGTGAAAATGTATTGATAATTTTATTGCAATTTTACTAACATTTATTTTAACAATAGAGTGCAAATTTAATGACTTTTGCTACCGTTGACATTTTTCTGTTAAAATAGATTTTTTCTTTGTCGCTTTAAGCTTTTTGATTTTTGTAATTGTAAACACACTTTTAATATTTCTGTTGCATAATTTTCTAGAAAAATTCGTTTTGCTTCCGTGTTACGTTTTTGTACGAAAACTGTCAATTTTTCTTTTAAGAATTCAAAATGTGAATAAAAATTTCTAAAGTATATTTGAAATAAATGATCATTTATAAATTCTTTTAGAAATCTGTTTCATTAGAATTCAACATTAAAAAATGAATAAAAATCGAAATAAATATGTTTAAATTTTAATTAAATTAAATTAACAATTTAAATTAATAATTAATTAAAAAGGAATTAATTATTAAACAAATATTAAATATTAATTAATTATTTTTAAATATTATTATTATGATTAGTATTATTATATAATTGTATATATATATTATAATAATTATATATTATATTATTATTATAATTTTATAAAATATTATTATTATAACACTATCAAATAAATATTAATATTAATTATTAAATAAAATTATAATTAAATTAATTACTTTAATTAATATTAATAACTAAGAATTAATTATTTATAATTAAATAATTTTAATTTAATTTTTATTTTTTTTTATGTCTTAATTGTTTATTTTCTAAAAGGAATAAATTGCTATATTCATTAGAAATATAAAAAATATTTATATGAATAACAACAATAAAATATAAAAGTAATTTTATTTAACAATTTATATTTATATAGATCTTTTTAAAAGAATCAAAATCTTTTCATCTAATATGACAATGAGGTATAGAAAACACAAAATTCGAAGAAAGGAATGAAATATTATTCTAGAAAGAAGGAAATTTGATATGAAAATACAGCTTTTGTACACAATTTAGAAAATGTACAAATTTATTGTTTTATTGAACAAATTATTTTTATACAAAGTAAACATTTTTCATTTTAGAATTTCATTTTTTAGTCTATCGCCTGTGATATTTTTAAATGTTTACAAGGATAAATATTATTAATCGACTTGTGAAAATATATTGATAATTTTAGTGCAATTTTACTAACATTTATTTTAACAGTATAATGCAAATTTATTGACATTTGCTACCGTTGACATATTTCTGTTAAAAAAAAAATTTTTCTTTTATCGCTTTAAGCCTTTTGATTTTTGTAATTGTAAATACACTTTTCATATTTCTGTTGCACGATTTTCTAGAAAGATTCATTTTGCTTCTGAGTTGTATTTTTATACTAAAATTGTTAATGTTTCTTTTAAAAATCTAAATGTAAATAAAAATTTCTAAGATATATTTAAAATAAATGATCGTTTATAAATTCTTTTAGAAATCTATTTCATTAGAATTCAACATTAAGAAATGAATGAAAATCGAAATGAATATGGTTAAATTTTAATTAAATTAAATTAATAAATAAAAATTAAATTAATAATTATTATATAAATAATAGATATTAATTACGTCGAAGGCACGTGATCAGTCGGAAGTGGTATTTAACTGCTGCTGGAAAGTCTGAAATATTATTCATTCGCTTACTTCTGTGTGTATTGGGAAAGGCTGCGTATCTAAGTGATTTTGCTAGAGGACAGTTCGTAATGGCTATAAGGCTCGGAACAAGTATTTCCGAAACTGCACGACTCGTGGATCGTTCGCGATCTACAGTTGTTAGTACTTACGCAAAGGGGATGATTGACGGTGAAACCAGCAGTAGACGACTTGGTGTTGGACGTCCACACACTATCAAAAATAAAAAGGTCGTCGCAAACTGTCTCCCATAGTATAAAGCAAAACCGGAACCAGACAGTGGCTCAGCTGACAACCCAATACAATGCAGGGACAAGTAGAATAGTATCGGAGCACACTGTTCAGTGGACACTGTTGGATATGGGGCTACGCATCAAACGTCCCCCTCGACTGCCTTTGCTGACGAAGCGTTATCGCCAACTGCGCCTACGCTGGGCCCGAGAACATCGCAACTGGTCCATAGATCAACGGGAGAGAGTTGCTTGGTCAGATGAATGACGGTTTATCATTCATGAAACCGATGGTCGTGTCAGGATACGTCATCTTCCATGTGAACAGTTGCTCCCTGAATGTACAGTAGGTCATACAAAGGTCGGTGGTGGCAGTATTATGCTTTGGAGTACGTTTTCGTAAGAGACTCTGGGACCTGTGGTTGCAATAGAGCAGACCATGAATGCTACAGAGTATGTGAACATCACTGCTGACCAGTTGCACCCTTACATGACCTCTGTTTTTCCAGCTGGAAATGGGATGTTCCAACAGGATAACACCCTAGTCACAAGACTAAAATAAGTATCTCTATCAATTGGGAAAATGGCAAATTAAATATTATGCCCTGAACTAACTGATTTCGTGCCTCACTGAATTGAAATACCGTTTTTTATCTTGCCAAAACTCGTCGAACAACTCAAAATTGACGCATTTTCGTTTACCCAATCGACTTCAGGCGTCACAGTTAAAGTGTTAACTTATATACCTATCGGATAAAATATAGTGATTAGTAATTAAGGTATTATTCGTTTTTATGTGAAAGAAACACACTCATAAAACAAAATCCTTAGTTACACCTGACTTTGAAATATGTTAGACAGTAAAAAGGAAACACGGAAATAAATTTAAGTGCATAGTACAGAATATTTTATACTCCTTTCCGGGAAAAAAGTAGAATTACATCCTAAATTTATAAGCACATTTTTATGAAAGAATATGAATACATTATATAGTATAAATAAATTAATATATTAAAGCTATTTTTTTAATAAAAGTTAGTGTTTACATATGTTAGTGTTATTCGTACAGAAACTAATATTCATTAATATCTTTTTCTAAATTATGAATTATTCAATAATTATTTAAACTGCCTTTTATAAAATTTATGTAAAAATTTAATTAATGCATTAATCCAATTTATCAAATATAAGTAGATATTTCCATTTTAAATGAGAATTTAATTTTTTTTCCGAAAACAAAATTGATTTGAAATTCAAATATGTGTCATTAATCATACATTGTAAAAACTAAACTGAGATACGATTTTAAATTTGAAAGAATTTTGATGATAGTGAAGCATATCTAATGAATAATAATGTTTGATGGTGTTGTATTAGGATTGAATACATATTTCAGTAATAATTCTGAAAAATTGAATTCTATAAAGTTTACTCAAATTATTAAACAAGTTCTTTTCTTTGCATAATCATTATAAAAATTTGTAAATTTCCTCGTAAGGTTAATGGGGCCAATAAAGAATTATATATGACTTTAGAAACTATGTCCAAGCAATTTTTTAAAAAAAATTAATATTTTTAAGGTCATTAAATATTTTGGCATACTTTTATGGATATTAGATGCTTTGTTCTACCGGAATTTGGTGTGTTTTCTTGTTTGACTTAATTTAGAGTTTAGGGTATTAAATTGAAATATTAAGTGTCAGTCAAACATTCAACATTCTACATTACAACATTCCTCTTCTTCAGCAGCGCTACAGCCTGGTACAGACCAAGGCTTTCTCTGTCTGTTTTCTCCAAACGGCACGACTTTTTGCAAGGTTTTTCCATCTATTAATACCCAAGATCTCCAAATCTTTCTCCACACAATCCAACCACCTTGTTGCTGGTCTACCTCTTCTTCTTGTACTCCCACTCTTTGAAAAAGTTAATTTTTTAACAGGGTCCAAATCTGCTCGTCTGAAAAAGTCCCAGCCATCTAATTCTGTTGGATTTAATAACTCTCAAGATGTTAGGTTGTCTGTATTTAGTATATAATTCGTGGTTATATAAACCTCTCCATGTATTATTTTCCTTTACTGCTCCAAATATTGGCCGAAGGATTTTTCTTTCAAAAATGAGTAGCCTATTATCTTCTGTTTTGTTAATTGCCAATGTCTCACTGCCATATAAAATGATCTGTCTTATGAGGGTTTTGTATAGGTTTATCTTTGTATTGATGCAGGGGAGTTTAGATTTTGTTTGGCTCTTTAAACCAAAATAGCACCTATTTACCATCAAAATTCGTTTTCTAATTTTAGGCTTTATCTCATTTCTACTGGTAATAAGTGTGCCCAAGTATTTAAACGGGGTGACTCCCTCAAAAATATAGTTTCCAATATAAAGCAGTTTTACATAATGTATTCTATCACTACCAAAAACTTAGCTTTTTCCTCGTTTACTGCTAAGCCCATATCCCTAGCAGCACTCTCAAGGGCAATAAATGCCTCAACTACATCTTGTTTTCTTAGTCCAAAAATATCGATATCATCTGCATATACAAGTACCTGAATAGATTTCTGCAGGATTGTACCTGTAGTGTTGATACCTGCATCTCGTATAACTTTTTCAAGGGCTATATTAAATAAAAAATACTTTACGACATTATATTTATAAAAATTAATTAATATAATGATTAATCTTATCCAGATAACTTGGTGTTTTATTAGGGACATTTAAAACTCCCTAATTATAGAATATCTCTGTAAACATCTATGTTGGCAATTCGATCTCAGCTGTGAAACTGTAACTCATTATGGACCACCCAGGGGACACGTGTAGCTTAAGGACAAGTGCTTAAAGACAAGTGTAGCTAAAGACAGTCAACATGATTGACTCTAAGCCTATCTGGTTAGGTTTCGTTTGGTTGTATAGCATCACGCTACTGAAAAACTATTTTAATTTGTATTTGTTTTTGTATTAAGGTTCGCTCTGACGTTAGTCGAACGTATTCTTTGCTATCTGTTGGTCCCCATGCCTCTATTCTCCCCTCCCTAGCCTAGCCGAACAATGGCCTATTGGTTAGGGTGCTGGCCTTAGGTACCGGAGTTCGTGGGTTCGAATCCTACTCTGGCATGGATGTTCGTAGCCGTTCGGAATCGGCTTTAAGCTGTAGGTCCCACTCTCATTAGCCCTCGTGTTGCAAAAGAGTAGACAGTAGCACTCCAAACCAAACTCCCTCCTAGCCTCTCCTCTAGAAAAGTCCGAGAGAGTGGTGTGGAGATTGAGAGTGACGTCACGAGGGCCGAGAGTCATTTGGTGTGGGAGAAGAAGCTGACAGTTATCAGGCTGGCGGGAATGAATGAGCCGTGTAAAGAAATGTACATGATGTAAATATTTGTATATATAAAAATAAATCCTTCTTTCTTCTCCATCTCGCTTGTGTTCGATTATGTCACCATCATGAGGTCTTTGAAGAACCCTGTTCGACCACAAAGTTGCCAAAGTTACCTATTTTAAAGGTGTGACATTAAAGTGGATAGACCTGCATGCACCCTCTGCCGCAGCGGTGCATTGGTGAGTGCTGAACATAACCCCGTATGCCCATCTCATCTTTTCTCGTTATTGGAAAGCAAGAGACATTCTGACTAATTTCTTTAATATATTCTGTTGTCTTTTCTTTCGTTCAGAGATTTGTTTAATCACGGAACGTAAAACTAACTGCAATAATTAACATACGTTTAATTCTTATGCATCGATTACTGTATAGTATAACCCAGTGGTTGGCAAACTTATTAGACAAAGAGCCAAATATGAATATTACAACAATTTAAAAAATAATTGGGAGCCAAATTTGCTTGTTTAGCAAACTTTTATTACCCTAAATAAGTAGTACACTAAATAAAACTAAATTTCATACTTTATAAATATTTATTAATGATATTTGTTAATGGTAGATAAGACAAAACTGTTCACACTGCAACTGCTGGTCTGTGATGCTAATTTGTACCCCCCCTCCATTACTTTAGAAAAAGTATGCGCGCGCATGCTTGTAGTACCTTTGTATCACACCGGGGAACGCGAAAAACATACAAACAATTTCAGCCGGTAGCTTGTATATGGTTTGTGTTTACGTTTAAGAAAACTAATAAAATTAAACTCGATGTTCGTTACGTATTTTTACAACAGTATAAAATTTTAATTACCTATCTATCTTTTAACTTAAACAAAAACTATACATGTTCTCGATTTATAGAAAAATTTTAATTTATCAAAATCAGGTGTAATTTTTTTCTTATTAAGTTTTTTTAAATGAAAATATTGCGCCTTCCGTGGATATTTGTGTCAGAGCCGCATTAAGGAGCCAAAGAGCCACATGTGGCTCTGAAGCCTCACTTTGCTGACCACTGGTATAACCTAATTCGCTTAGAAAATAGGATAATGTGTTGCGGCATTATAAATTTTTAAAACAAATCTATACTTTTCATACTGAAGATTGCTTAAAAATTCCTATTTCTGAAACCCAAACTACAATATTAATATTTGCCATTTACAAAATTACAGGGTGTTTCAAAAATGACCGGTATATTTGAAAAATCAATAAAAACTAAACGGACAGTCATAGAAATACACAGTTTATTGCAATATGCTTGGGACTATAATAAATTTTTAGGTAGACAAACTTTCAAAGTTAGTTACAATGTTCCACAACAGATGGGGCTGCAAGCTGTAAAATTCAAAACTACGATATTTTCCACATATCCACCATGCTCAGCAATAATATGGCATAATCTCAGTACGAAATTATCAGAAACCCGCGTAAACGTCTCAGGCGGGATGGCTTCACGTGCAAAACTGTTGTACTGCTCCAGTTATTCAATTGTTTCTAAATAGTGACTGTGCACTTGGTCTTTTAAGAGTCCCCACAGACAAATATCGAGTTTAGATTTTTCCAGCAATAGGACAACAGTAAATTTTCAGTTCTAACTAAACATACAAAATTAGTCTCATTATTTCACAACAGATGGCGCTGCAAACTAAAAAAATCTACTATATTTTCCACATATTCACCATGCACAGCAATAATATGGCGTAGTCTCAGAACGAAATTTTCAGAAACCCGTGTAAACCTCTCAGGACAGGCATTCTTCTGTTCTAAGGAATAAACCATTTTTTAATAGCAAACCTGCAATCTGTGAATCATCATAAGCTTACAGCAGAAAGACGACTTACAGATTCGCGAACTCACAGACTGCATTTTCTTCTATATCTTTCAAATTGTCCTGCAGCGCCATCTGCTGTGGAATATTGTAACTAATTTATGTTTGTCTGTCTGAAAATTTACTATTGTCCCAAGCATATTGTCATAAACTGTCAATTTCTATCACTGTCCGTTTAGTTTTTATTGATTTTACAAATATACCTGACTTTTTTGAAACACCCTGTACATACATAAGAATTAAAAATAATTAGTCTTACCTACGAAACTTGTTGTTTTTATATATAGTTTAAAATTTATGTTACAACCACGTATATGTATTTGTGTGTCACATATTAATTAATATTCTTATTGTACTATAATGGTCATCTGATATTTTATAAATATTTCCTGCAAAAAACACATATGTTTTTTCAATTATAAACTTCATATTCGTAAAAGAAATTTTTACAATAACTTATATTGTTGTGTAAATGACACGTAATGTTTCTTTTTATTAATTAATCATTCTAAAATTTATTTTTCAAACAGTAGGAAACTCGTCGGCTTCGTCTTTTCCGGAGAAAAAAAAGAATTCCCTCTTTGTAAAACTTTAAAGAACTTTCCTTCTCGATTCCTTTGGGTCGAAATTTCCATACATTATCTCTTTTAATGTTTAGAGTAACTTTATAACAGTTTTCGTTTGGTATTTTTATTTTCTCCACATTTCTACAAAGTCATTTTTCATTTTTCTTCTCATTGTGTGAAAATTGATACTTTTAGATAAAAAAAAAAGTTTTTTTATGAAGTGTATTATCCATCATCATTTCGTATGACAGATTGAAGATTAGTGCCTCTGACAACTTATTTAATACGATCTTTCCTGAATCCAGGTCAGAAATTTTTATGAATGATTTGGATTGAATAAACCGTTATGTTATGTTAAATCTTTTCTTTCAAATTTGATGTTCACGTATAGCTAAAGTAAGAATAATTGTTATAAACATATCTTTTAAAGTGATAATTGATTGATATATGTTGTTATTGTCGTTTTAGGGATAGAAATGTCAGAAATGTATATTAGAATAATTATAATTAGCTTTGTTGGTTTGGTTTAAATATAATTATACACTGTCAACCAATAAGTATTTGGACACCTATGCAAATGATGACATCTGCGGTCTTGAAGTACGTCACGGCCTCCGACATTATACATTGCATAAGAAACAGTATCGTCATTAGTCGCATGCAAGATGCCGAGCAGTTCGAAGTTTTCTGATTTCGAGAAAAGTATAATTATCGGCTATCACAAATGAGGCCGATCCTTAATGAAACGTCTCCTGCCAGAATGCTTTGTGCCAACAGTCAAGTTCTAGGAGGTGGAATTATGGTCTGGGGGCGTTTCTCCTGGTATAGACTGGGACCCTTGGTCCCCATTTCTGTTAAGCTGAATGCCGAAACCTACTGCACCATTTTGGATAACAATGTGCTTCCTACGTTGTAGCATTTTTACGGGTTGGACCCCTATTACTTTCAGGACGACAATGCCAGTTGTCATGTTTCGAGGTTAAACAAATCTTAGTATGGTGCCAATAGAGTTAATCGAATGGACTGGCCAGCCCAGACACCAGACCTGAACCCTATCGAGAATCTCTGGGACGAATTGGATAGCCGAATTAAGGGGTGCACTAATGGTGAAGGAATAAGGGGTGAATTAACTTGTATGTCTACTCCAAGCCGAGTGGAAAACAATTCCACTAGCTGTAATACAAAGACTTGTGGAAACTATGCCCCGGAGGGACTCTCGCTATAATTGTCTCTCGTGGAGGCTCTACCAACTATTGATTTTTAATAAAGTTAGTTTTTCTTTTCTATCACAGGTGTCCAAATACTTATTACAGTTTATATGTATATACACTAAATTGCCAATAATGACCGGTTATTTGCGATGTTAGACATTTGTTGAATATCTAGAAAAATACAACAGGAATCATCCTGAAACCTCAGGCGTATAAACAGAAAGGTAGAAGTCATATATTTCAGCTAAGAATTTCAGCTAAGGTCCCCATAGGGGTCCATCAACAAATTGAAGAAAACGAATATGTTTTGGATAACCTGGTAAAAAGTATTGAATTAAAAACGTTGAAATTTTAGCACATGATTAGGACGCTTCTTGTAATAATCTGTGTACATTGTTATGAGGATAGCACGTATGCTTGTGGAGAAATTAAGGTTTTTAATAAAAACAATTCCAAAATTCTCCAAGTGTTTTGCTTAAAATTTGCAGAGTTCTCAATACCAAATAATGCTATTTTCAAGACGCATGTCAAAACGACATTGTACACAATACCCTGTAATCGAAATTAATAAAAATAAATATTGGTTGATAGATGAGAAGGTTTACTAAATAATATTTCACTGTTCTTGCCAGTAAATATGTGTATATTTGTATGAACATATGTATGTATATATATATATATATATATATATATATATATATATATATATATATATATATATATATATATATATATATATAACGTGTGTTTGTAAATGTGTATATTTATATAGCATATGTTCATATATATTTATATATACATATATATGTGTGTGTATATTTAAGAACCGGTTTGACTTGGAATAGATAGAAGAATCTATATTAGATTCTTGATGAGTTAGGGTTAGCAAAATTCAAAGCTATTCTTTAAAACGTTCGAAATTCACCCCCTCTCCCTTCTTTCGAGCATTTAATACCATTATATCAAGCCCTAAGTTCCCCGGTTAAGAGCAGACTATTAAGTTAATTACATAAAAAATAGGCAAAAGCAACATTTTTTTCTAGCATTATGACGTTATTCCTTTAACAATCTTATTGAATCATTTCTTATTTTAAATTCTTTAAACATCGTCTACATCGTTTTCATTCGTTTTATCACTGAACTTAGATATGACGTAAAGACTTTTCTTTTATATTTGGCTTAAATAATAGATTATATACATATGTGAAAATTTTAAAGGTAATCATCGATTATCTTTTGTTGCAATGAAAATTTTATTACCAGTATTAACAACAAAGTATTTTCATAAAAGTCTATGAGTCTATTTCACTGACTTATAAATGTCTATCGTCTAAGTTATATATCTTTGAAAATTAAGAAGTTTGATCGTTTGTGTTTTATACATAACCACACGGTTTAACGAAATGAATGGAACGAAATGAATGGAAAAAGTGTTCCGTGAAAACGTCTAGGAGTCCATTTCACGGATTAATAAATATCTAGCGTT
>CM063511.1:145425895-145430895 GCA_032207245.1 Pardosa pseudoannulata | reverse complement strand
CTTAAGTGAAAAATTCAGTAACATTGCATGATTTCAAACTTAAATAAAGATTCTAAATAAAAACTAAATATATTTCATGATTCCATTTTACAATCTTCTTTAATTTAAAAGGGATAACTCTATTTGAAACAAGTTTTAATTTATTAAACTTTCCAACTATTTTAAGGAAATTTAAAAACAATTTTAATATATTATACAGATGTTGAATATTTATACCTTGAATAACTTGTATTATACGAAATAAATTATATAAAATTTTAATGAAATAGAAAAAGTTACTGCTTTAGAGTTGTTTAGAGTTGTATTTTTTTATATTTCTTTCAATATAATTGACAATACAGGCAGTTATATTTATTCTAAACTAGTCTTTAATGCTAGTTCTCATTTTGCATCATCTGGGTAGCACGTGTTTCTTAAGAAATGCAACACTACCTAATAACATCAAACCCCGCTCGGAATCGTAATTTAGAATCTGGGACAGGCTAAGTAAACCTCAGGTTTTTTTGCAGAGGTATCGTTTAAACTTAGAGAAATTCCTTACCACGAACCTATTTTCAACTTTCAGTTCAACTAAGATTCCCGAATTTTATTTGGTTTATATTTATTAAAAATTTAGGTATAATTATAAATCCGCTGTATAATAATATTCTAAGTTATCTGTCAATCTGGATTCAAATTTATAAATCGTTTGGACCTGGAATGGATAGAGGCATCCCTACTGAATTCTTGATGAGTTAAGGTTAGCAAAATTTAAAGTTAGTCTGTAAAACTTTCGAAATCTACCCTTTCAGCCTTTTTCGAGCATTTAATACCATTATATCAAGCCCTATGTTCCCCGCTTAAGAGCAGGCTATTAAGTTACTCACATAATAAATAGGTCAAAAGAGCATTTTTTCAGGCATTATATCGACATTCTTTTAACCATTTCATTGCATCATTTCTTATTTTAAATTCTTTAAATATCGTCTGCAACATTTTCATCCGTTTTATCATCAGTTTTTAATACCCTCTTAAATACATTATTTTCAGTTTCTTTTATAAATATTTGTTAGGAGAAAAATAAAATTTTTATACTGGAAGCGTTTTTATTTTACTCGTAGAATTTCTC
The DNA here is from genome assembly GCA_032207245.1 of Pardosa pseudoannulata. Taxonomy (NCBI): domain Eukaryota; kingdom Metazoa; phylum Arthropoda; class Arachnida; order Araneae; family Lycosidae; genus Pardosa; species Pardosa pseudoannulata. Next base: position 145,429,787 of record CM063511.1, on the reverse strand, counting down.
CAATAAGATATAAATAATATATGTTTCAATTTTATTTTATGTTTGACGAAACAAACATTTTTGTATGCATGAATTCGAACACACTTTCTTTCAGTTATGATCATTAAAATTTCAGTTATGATCACCATTTTTCTGTTTCATTTCTCTCACAGAAACACTTTTAATGTGAAATATTAATGATTTCTTCTGCTTTACTCGATGTGTTTTAAATTTTTTATCTGTTTTAGTTAACGCAGTAAAAAAGCATAAAAAAGAAATTATGACTTTCATAGTAACTGATAGAAATAGAAAATTTCAAGCATTAAAATATAACTTACACAACCCTATTTTCGTAAATTAGATTAAATAAATTTCCTGCGATATTTATTCTGAATTTTTTTTTATGTTTTAAAATCGAATTTAGTAAAGTGAAATTGGAATTATTCAGTGTCGTGTAAGTGTTTCGAATAAAATTAATTTTATTGCAGCGTAGATCTTGCTTAAAAAAATCAGTAACAACATTCCATGATTTCAAACTTAAATAGAGATTCTAAATAAATTCTAAATATATTTCATGCTTTCATTTTACAATCTTCTTTATTTTAAAAGGTATAACTGCATTTGAAAATAGTTTCATTTATTAAACTTTCGAATTTTTTTAAGGAAATTTAAAAACAATTTTAATATATTACACAGATGTTGAATATTTATAACTTGAATAAATTGTAATGTACGAGATAAATTATATTTAATTTCAAGGAAATAGCAGAATTTACTGGTTTAGAGTTGTATTTATTTGATATTTCTATTCATATAACTGGCAAAACAGACAGTTATATTTCTGCTAAACAAGTCTTTAATGCTCGTTCTCATTTTGCATCATATTGGTAGCACGTGTTTCTTAAAAAATGCAACACTACAGAAAAGCATCGCCCCCCGCTTGGCCCCGCAATTAAAATGTGAGACAGGGTAAGTAAACCCCTTGTTTTCTTCAGTGGTATCGTTTGAACTTAGAGAAATTTCTGACAACGAACCTTTTTTCGCTTTCAATAGAGATTCTAAATAAATTCTAAATATATTTCATGCTTTCATGTTTCAGTCTTCTTTAATTTAAAAGGGAAAACTGCGTTTGAGAATACTTTTCATTTATTAAACTTTCGAATTATTTTAAGGAAAATTAAAACTAATTCTAATATATTATGCTGATGTTGTATATTTATACCTTGAATAACTTGTATTATACGAAATAAATTACATATAATTTTAAGGAAATAGCAGAAGTTACTGGTTTAGAGTTCTACTTATTTTATATTTCTTTCAATGCAACTGGCAATACTGACAGTTATATTTATACTAAACAAGTCTTTAATGCTAGTTCTCATATTGCATCATATGGGTAGTACGTGATTAAGAATTGCAACACTACCGAATAGCATCGTCCTTCGCTTAGCCTCGCAATTTAGAATCTGAGACAGGATAATTAAACCCCAGGTTTTTTTGCAGAGGTATCGTTTGATCTTAGAGAAATTTCTGACAACAAACCTATTTTCAACTTTCGTTTCAACTAAGATTTCCGATTTTCATTTAGTTTATATTTATTAAAAAATTAGGTATAACTATAAATCCCCTGTATAATAATAGCCTAAGTAATTGTCCGTCTGACTTCAAATTTATAAGTCGTTTGGACCTGGAATGGATAGAGGCATCCCTATTGGATTCTTGATGAGTTAGGGTTAGCAAAATTCAAAGCTAGTCTTTAAAAGGTTCTGTATCTACCCCTTCAGCCTTTTTCGAGCATTTAATACCATTATATCACGCCCTTTGTTCCCCGGTTAAGAGCAGGCTATTAAGTTAATCACATAATAAACAGGTAAAAGAAAAACATTTTTTTCTAGAATTATAACGTCATTCCTTTAACCATCTCATAGTATCATTTCTTATTTTAAATTTTTTAATTATCGTTTGCAACAGTTTCATTCGTTTTATCATCAGTTTTTAATACTTCTTAAATACATTATTTTCAGTTTCTTTTATAAATATTTGTTACAAGAGAAATGATATTTTTATACTGGTAGCGTTTTCATTTTACTCGTAGAATTTCCCCAATAGGATATAAATAATATATGTTTCAATTTTATTTTATGTTTGACGACACAATCATTTTCGTATGCATGAATTCGAACACACTTTCTTCTTTTTATGAAAGGAGATATAAAATTTTAGTTATGATCATCATTTTTCTGTTTTATTTCTCTCACAGAAAAACCTTTAAGGTGAAATATTAATGACTTCTTCTGTTTTACTCGATGTGATTTAAATTTTTTTATCTGTTTTAGTTAACGCAGTAAAAAAGCAAAAAAATGTATTATGTCTTTCATAGTAACTGATAGAAATAGAAAATTTCAAGCATTAAAAACATAAGATACACAATCCTATTTGAGTAAATTGGATTAAATGAATTTTCGGAGATATTTATACTGAATTTAATTTATGTTTTTAAAATTAAATTTAGTAAAGCGTAATTGGAATTATCCAATATCGTGTAAGTGTTTCGAAAAAAATTTAATTTTATTGCAGCTCAGATCTTTCGTAAAAAATTGAGTAACATTCTATGATTTCAAACTTTAATAGAGATTCTAAATAAATTCTAAATATATTTCATGCTTTCATGTTTCAGTCTTCTTTAATTTAAAAGGGATAGCTGCGTTTGAGAATACTTTTCATTTATTAAACTTTCGAATTATTTTAAGGAAATTTAAAAACAATTCTAATATATTATGCATATGTTGTATATTTATACCTTGAATAACTTGTATTATACGAAATAAATTATATAGCATTTTAAGGAAATAGTAAAAGTTACTGCTTTAGAGTTGTGTTTATTTGATATTTCTTTTAATATAACTGGCAATACAGACAGTTATATTTATGCTAAACAAATCTTTAATGCTAGGTATTATTTTACATCATCCAGGTAGCACGTGTATCTACTGAATAGCATTGCCCCCCGCTCGGCTTCGCATTTTAGAATCTAATACAAAGTAAGTAAATATCAGGTTTTGTTGCAGCGGTATCGTTTGAACTTAGAAAATTTCTGACAACAAACCTATTATCAACTTTCTCTTCAACTAAGATTTCCGATTTCCGTTTAGTTTTTATTCATTAAAAATTTAGGTATAATTATAAATCCCTTATAAAATAATAGCCTAAGTTATCTGTTTGTCTGGCCTCAAATTTATAAATCGTTTGGACCTGGAATGGATAGAGGCATCCCTATTGGATCTTGATGAGTTTGGGTTTCAAAATTCAAAGCTAGTCTTTAAATCGTTCGAAATCTACCCTTTCAGCCTTTTTCGAGTACTTAATATCATTATATCAAGCCCTATGTTATCCGGATAAAAGAAGCTGTTAAGTTAATAACATAATAAACTGGTAAAAGAAAAACATTTTTTCTAGCATTATAACGTAATTCCTTTAACCAACTCATTGTATCATTTCTTATTTTAAATTTTTTAAATATCGTTTGCAACAGTTTCATTCGTTTTATCATCAGTTTTTAATACTTCTTAAATACATTATTTTCAGTTTCTTTTATAAATATTTTTTAGGAGAAAAATGATATTTTTATACTGGAAGCGTTTTTATTTTACTGGTAGAATTTTCCCCATACGATGTAAATAATATATATTTCAATTTTATTTTATGTTTGACGAAACAAACATTTTCGTATGCATGAATTCGAACACACTTTCTTCTTTTTATGAAAGGAGATATAAAAATTTTAGTTATGATAACCATTTTTCTCTTTCATTTCTCTCACAGAGAAACCTTTAAGGTGAAATAATAATGATTTCTTCTGTTTTACTCCATATGATTTAAATTTTTTATCTGTTTTAGTTAACGCAGTAAAAAA
>CM063511.1:145410895-145420895 GCA_032207245.1 Pardosa pseudoannulata | reverse complement strand
GTACCGAATATCAGCACTCTAACCATTCGGCCATCGTTCGGCGCTGGAATTGAGGATTTCTCTTTTCGGAAGGAATCAAGTACTGACCCCCCCCCAAAAAAAAAAGAAAGGAGAGAAGATTTGCCAGAGAGGGCAGTTGGATTCGGCATTTAGACTTGGAGACATGGCACCTTGGATATGAAACGCTCGGTTAATCCTTTCTGATTAAAACTGGATCGAACATTTTGTTTTACTCTAATGTTTCATAAATCTTGTAAATAAAATTTATTACGGCCGGCAGTATATCTGGAATGGAGGATTCCTCTTTTCGGAAGGGATCAAATGCTGATCGCCCCTCTCCCCGAAGAAAGGAGAGAAGATCTGCAAGAGAAGGACAGTTGGTTTCTTACTTGCGACTTGGAGACATCTCTCTGTTTTGCAGCGAGAGAATGTTAATTTGTATACGAAACGCTCGGTTAATCCTTTCTGATTAAAATTGGCTCGGACATTTTGTTTTACTCTAATGTTTCATAAATCTTGTAAATAAAATTTATTACGGACGGCAGTACATTTGGAAGGAAGGATTTCTCTTTTAGGAAGGGATTAAGTGCTGACCCCTCACCCCCCACCGAAGAAAGGAGAGAAGATTTGCAGGAGAGTTCAGTTGGATTCAGACCTGCGATTTGAAGACATCTATCTGTTCTGCAGGAAGATAATGTTAGTTTGGATATGAAACGCTCGGTTAATTCTTTCTATTAATCCTTTATGATTAAGACTGGCTCCAACATTTTGTTTTACTGTAATGTTTCATAAATCTTGTAAATAACATATATATTACGGCCGGCAGTACATCTGGAAGGGAGGATTTCTCTATCGGAAAGGATCAAGTGATGACCCATTCCCCCCCACCGAAGAAAGTAGAGAAGATCTGCAAGAGAGGGCACTTGGATTCGGACCTGCGGTTTGAAGACATCTCTCTGTTCTGCAGCGAGAGAATGTTAATTTGGGTATAAAAATCTCGGTTAATTCTTTCTGATTAAGACTGGCTCGGACATTTTGTTTTACTCTAATGTTTCATAAATCTTGTAAATAAAATTTGTGTTGTCCGGCAGTTTACATCTTTTGGAGGAGGATTAGTCTCTATCAGCGACGGTCAAGTGATGAACCCATACCTGCTCCAGTAAAGTAGATCTGCAAGAGAGGGCACTTGGATTCCCACGGTTTGAAGCATCTATCTGTTTTGGCCCCCGGAGTGGGATATGAAAAGCTCGGTTAATCCTTTCTGTTAATACTTTCTGATTAAGACTGGCTCTGACATTTTGTTTTATTCTAATGTTTCATAAATCTTGTAAATAAAATTTGTGTTGTCCGTTTAAGCTTTTGGAGGAATTATTTAGTCTTGCATCCCAGCGACGGTCAACGAACATACCTGTCCCATTAAAGTAGGCGGGCAGGTCCCACGCTAGCATACGTGGCCCCCGGAGTGGGATGGTTTTACAATGCCCTACCACTCTCAGACCTTCCGTCACATTTCTCAATTTGGAGAACGACCATTTTGATGTAGCGTGTCCTCCTCAATCCTGAGGTTGATGGTTCTGTCCCCGGCGACAAAATCAACTTGTAGATTTTCTTAAAATTCTGTTTTAAGGTAATATTGCTTAATTAATTGTTTTTTGCAATTGTTTATAGTGAAGTACCGTTTGATGTATCTTTTGGCTATTTTTCTATTAATTTTACATTTTCCAATATTTTTGTTATCGTATCATTCCGCTACTTTACTTTCGTTTATTTTTTATTTTGCGTAATATTTTGTCTTGTTTTACATTTATAAAAATTAAAACACTGAAAAAAATGCTTAATAAAAATTTAAAAATTTTATAAGAATCAAAAATATATCTTTTTGTTAGTGTTGTCACTTTTTGTTTATTTTTATTTTTCTGTACCAAGTTGCAACTTTTTACTGTCCCTATTTTTTTATTGTATTACCTTTTTTATAGTTTCTGAGCTTCATGTTGTTGAATCAATGTGTCGCTGTTAACCATACCGAATGGTCATTGTCAAGGTTACAGTCTAATTATCCCCTAACTAGCAAATAACCCGTCATATGACGGGATCAATAGAATTTTTAATTTTCCAAAATTGTAAAGTACCCTATGAGGCAGGTAAAAAAAATGGTTTGTTTTTTGGCTGAGAATTACTTTGCAACAAAAAATAATCGATGATTAAATTTGAAATGATCACATATGCACCTAATCTATTATTTAAGCCAAATATAAATTAAACTTATTTACGTCATATCTAAGTTCAGGGATAAAACGTATGAAAATAATGCAGACGGCATTTAAATAATTTAAAATAAGAAATGGTTAAAGGAATTACGTCATAATGGTAGAAAAAATGTTATTTTTACCTATTTGTTATGTGATAAATTGATAAATTGAATCGCCTGCTCTTAACCGGGGAAAATAAAGCTTGAAATAATGGCATTAAAAGCTCAAAAATGGGGGAAGGGGTTTATTTCGAACGTTTTAAAGACGACAGTAATTTTCGCAGTGATATGAAACATAGTTATACAAATTTATTTTAGAATCGGATCGATAGTGTAACAGAAGATAAACTTTACTCCCTTTAAATTTTGATTTCCCTAACTGATCAAGGATTCAATATGGCTGCTCTATCCATTCCAGGTACAACCGCTTCATAAATTTGAGGACAGCCAGACAGATAAGTTAGGCTGTTATTATATAGGGGATTAGACAACGCGCTGTTTACTCATAATTTTTTATGAGAACGTCCTCACCTCCTCGCTTCCTTGTGAGCTGGAGTGTATTAAATATTTGTTTGGATCACTTTTTGCCTAGAGGCCGAAATTTATGTTTTGATCTACTTACGTTCGGAAGTTAAAGTGAAGACTTTACACTTCGCTATGTACTCTGTTAAACCCAATTACCTTGATCTTGACCTGGACTCTTTTGATGTAAGCGTGCTGCTGAAGAAGGGTTACTTTCTTCTTGCACGACTTTCAACAACTGACTGATTTCCCAACCCTCACTGCGCGACTACCAGCTATCACAGAGCCATCCGTTGTTTTGCATGCACACTATGCCTGCAGTACTTCCACACGACACATATTTGTGATTCGTTCACATACCTACAGGAAAAGAAATAGGTGCCATGACTTTTCTTGCACGACCGTCAACAACTGACTGATTTCCCAGCCCTCACTGTACGACTACCAGCTATCACAGAGCCATCCGTTGTTGTGCATGAACACTATGCCTGCAGAACTTCCACACGACACATATTTGTGATTCGTTCACATACCTACAGGAAAAGAAATAGTTGCCATGACTTTTCTTGCACGACCGTCAACAACTGACTGATTTCCCAGCCCTCACTGTACGACTACCAGCTATCACAGAGCCATCCGTTGTTCTGCATGCACACTATGCCTGCAGAACTTCTACATGACACATATTTGTGATTCGTTCACATACCTACAGGAAAAGAAATAGTTGCCATGACTTATGCCCCAACCCTCGTGTATTGTTTTATATATGTTGTAAAAATATATCTAGTTAATACAGTATTAATAGAAGCAAATAACATTTCCAGAATTAAAATGCTTATAAATAATTATTTATACCAATTCCTTTTTGATTAACTAACCAAACAACAGTCATAAAACATGTTTTCAATACACAGTTAGTAAAAATATTGGATACATACAAGATATTTTTAATTTTATACGCTTAAAACAAATCGTTAGTAAAATAGCAAATAATACACAAAAGATGAATTTTTAAACAGAAGTATACAACAGAAAAATGGAAAAGGAATTAGTTGTTACAAAGATGAAAAGATTCCAAAAAGAAAAAAAAATTGCATAATTTTTAACGATGATATGGCAACAGTAGCATATCTCATTGAGTTCCATACTGAAAAGAATATCTGTATAGGTTAAACATTTCTCATTCTTTTTAAACGATCTTCGAAATTCTTATCGAAGAAATGGCAGAGAGTCGTATTGTCTGAGAACAAAACGTAGTTGAAATATGAATGTTTTTATGAACATTATCCTAAATGGCTGCACTCTTCTGTTTGGATTCATAGAGAGCAAGTAATTGTTGCTCTTTTTAAATAAAATCCTTCAAGTAAAAGAACTGAATAAGTAATGAAAACAGGTTTCGCAAATAAATAGAGATGTTTAATCTATTGTGATGTTTAGATTTCAAAGGCACATGCTTCTCAATACCTTGAATTTTTTTCCACGTATGTTTCACCGAGATAACGAAACTTTAGCTTATACTAAAAATACAATTAATTCAAGGTATACTATTCTTTATCACATGCATTTATGTCTTTAATGGAATAAAGGGAAAAATATTGACAAACTAAAAATAATTTTTATGATAATTCATTGGGTAGACAAAAGAGAAAAACTGCATCAGATCTGTGCCTTTTGAAAAGAATAATGATTTTGAATGAAAATTTCCTCGTTAATAATAATTCAAATATTTTTATTCCTCAGTTTGTTAAGGTGAAGACCGACTGAGCGTCTAGGCCAGCCCTACCTAGTATCCGTGAGAAAATACAAAATTGAAAAAAAACTACTTCCTTCTGCTGAATATTGTTTATTTTAAATATAAATAAAGGTGTAAATAGGAAATAAAAATACTATTTAGGCCATCATGCCAAAAGGACTATACTCGATCAAAGATTTTACCGACATGGCGTCTTGGTCTAATAAAGAAAAATAGTGTTCGAACTGGTGCAGAAGAAATTTAGCTCCACACTCATTCATCCCTGCTCTCTCTCTAAGGGGGCCGAACGATGGCCGGTTGGTCAAGGTGCTGACCTTCGGAACCGGAGTTCGTGGGTTCGAATCCCACTTTGGCATGGATGTTTGTAGCCGTTCGGAATCGGCTTTAAGCAGTAGGTCCCGATCTCATTAGCCCCCTTGTTGCAAAAAGTAGAACGTAGCGCTCTAAACCAAACCAAACTCTCTCTGAGGGGGTCCGCAGATCTCTCGAAAGGTTCGTTGGACAGCGTAGTCTGGGCCGAAGATGACTGTTAGATTAATTTCGCCACCGAATGATAGATGGCGCTATTCAGCGATGCTATAAAACAAAACTGTATGGGTGATATACGAGGCTGGTAGTATCCGGCTTTAGATTTTAAATGTATGTAATTCTATTCATATTCCTGAATTCTATTCTTATTTATCTATGAAACATGTGTTTAAAGCCTAACATAATTTATAATTCTTTATTCATTTCTCCGTTTATTTTCCATTTATCGTGACGTGTTGTATAATAAAAAGAAAGTGTGTTCAACAGCCGTTTTCTTCTTTCATCGCTAATTCAATTTCTACAGACTCTTCATGCTAATCCCAAGAATAAACAAAAGGTAAGCAGTTACCCGATTTGATTCTTCATAACTATTAAACATTTACAATTATTATTTAACTTCAAGATAATTTTTTAAACCCAAAGTTCAGAATTTGTGATTATTCAAATTCGAGATTCATTAACTATTCAATCCAATGACTACTCCGTGGTTAGCAACCCCTCTTGACCAATGGAGTCGAAGGAAAACACTCACTTCGCCGCTTTCGCCTCTAGGTCAATTTCGCGTTGGCGTTGTTGAACTGTATACACAGTTTTTTAAAAAATTCAAATAAGCCTTGATTTATTTCATATACCTCGCCCCAATAAATTTGCATATGTCCTTTCTATGTAGGTATGAAGGCTTATATTTTTTACTTATATTTTGATTGTAAAAGTAGTGCATATTAATATTGATAAATAAGAATGTTTGTAATTAAATTGATTCCGATACTAGGATATAATGATTAAATTTCCGCTACAGGCACTGAAACACGAGATTACTTGAAATATATTTCGCGAAATCGTTCGATTAATCAGTCATAAAAAGTTAAACGAATAAGTAATTTGTAAAATTGAAGTAACTAAATTAAGAAAAAATTTAACCGAATTTAAGTAGCTAAATTCATTTTAGATCATTAAAACATTTTGTTAACTTTTCCATGATATTACTATCGAATACACTCTGCTCGGCAGAACTGGAATCTAGAGAATATGAATGAAGCTGATTTAGCATTATGTTTATTCCTATGTAATTTGTTTGTATTTCTGTATATGTGTAAAATATATATATATATATATATATATATATGTCAGGATTTAAAATATAGAGTAATTTAAGAGATTTAATTAGGGATTCTTTTAATGGGAGTAACGCACCTCGAGTTATTAGCCACATAAATAGGGCTCACGTGCAATGATCAGAGAGAGAGGAAGAGCGATAAGAAAGTCGAACCTATGGCTCCTCTAAGCAGTGAAAACTGCCTTTGTTAGCAGTTGGTCGCCAATATGCGAAGCCATTAAAAATGTTCGATGAGTAGTTTGCTCTGAGATTTCAATAAAGCTATGAAAATGTATTCAGGACTCTAGTGTCGTTTACTGGACCCTGTCATATATATATATATATATATATATATATCTATATATATATATATATATATATATATATATATATATATATATATATATATATATACTAGCATATGCTTGTCATATGACGCGGTCAGTAAAATTTTTATTTTTTCAGAATTGTAAAGTACCCTATGAGGCAGGTAAAGAGAGTGTCTGTTTCTTGTCTGAGAATTATCTGGTACACTCTCAATAATTTGTTTTTCTTCATACTCCTCTAAAGTCACCCGATACTGTGGATGCAGTTTAGAATCACGTTGAATTTATTTAGAAAGATAATTCGGAGTTTTCTTAGCTACGTTGAAATTATCGTTAAGTTCTTCCAGTTTTTTTTTTTTTTTTTTGTCACAGTAATTAAAGGATTTAAACTATCATTTCCGCTACACCCTGGAGGTAGATATAATTCTTTGTTAATACCGGTGATAAAATTTTCATTGCAACAAAAAAATAATAGATGATTAAATTTAAAATTATCTCATATGTACCTAATCTATTGTTAAAGTGAAATATGAAAGAAAATTATTTACGTACTATCTAAATTCAGTGACAAAAAGTACAAAAATAATACAGACTATATTTAAATAATTTAAAATAAAAAATGATTAAATAAGATGGTTCAAGGAATGACTTGATAATGCTATGTTATTATAAATATACTAGCATGTAGCCTGTCATATGATGGGATCAGTAAAATATTTAATTTTCCAGAATTGTAAAAATACTGTATGAGGCAGGTAAAAAAATGGTTTGTTTTTGCACAGATTATTTTCATCTATTGCAGAGAAAGCTTTGAAAAATGGGTTTTAAGAATTCAAGTCGTGGATTCTCTTTTAATCACGATTTCTTGTTCCTGAGAAAATAGATTTGAAGGAAATAGTATGGTAGAGACGAGAAATTTCAGGAGGTATTAATGTGTAATAATTTTGACATATTACATATATATATATATATATATATATATATATATATATATATATATATATATATATATATGTGTGTGTGTGTGTGTGTGTGTATGTGTGTCTAATGTAGTGTAAAAACTTAATACTTTATTCTTAAACTTACATTACTAACTCCAATATTGAAAAAACAACAGATCCGCGATTTCGTCATCTTCTTAGTAGCTTTTTGGTGTTAAAAGCTTTTGTCTTAGAAAAATTTCCTTCCTGTTGGCAAAATTAACTAGACATCCCACTTTGCTGATTAAGCACATTACTTTTCTCACGCCTGTGGCTTCCTCAAAGTTATAAAAGGCCGCACGAACATTTTTTGAGGGATTTTCCTATTGGGCGTTGCTAAATAAAAATGCTACTAAAGTTCTCTTGATAATAGCGTTTATACCCCGACCCGGCGTGTAGCCATGCAGAAAAACTGATAACCGATCGCCACGACTGTAACCACCACACCACAAGGTGTTGCTGGCCTACGAGAGTTCAGTCATGGTTCGAGAATAATGTTGATGACCCCAGTAAGGAACTTACTACAAAGTAATTTCGTGACTACCAGGGAAGTCTGAAGAGAAAGATCACTCAGGAAACCCCGGGTTCGTGACACCCGAATATACCTAAAGGAGGTATACACCTTGAGGTTGCAGACGGCTATCATTGGCCTAGGAAGGACACTCCTAGTTACCAGGGGGCGCCACGAGGAGGCTGATAGCTGTCCTAAGTGAAGTACCGTAGTACAACACCCTGAGGCTCATCTCCAGAGCTGCGCCGAAGCACTGCTGAGGTGAATCACTGCCCCACCCCCCAAGTTCTCTTGATAAATCTTATTCTTTCCGCCGACCACGACACCCCTACATATATACATATATACGATCACGTTACATTCCTGAAGCATGACATGCTGCACTATGTTTCATATATAAATGTCAGGTATAAAAAGTGGGTATTTGGAAAATTAAGCTAGTTGTGAACAATTTAAAAGGGAAATCTTTCGTAATAACAAAATAAATGAAAAAACCCAAGCTCGCGTAACCTTTTAGGATCATCCGGTCAAGCGGAAGCATTTTGAAGGAATTTGATGAGTATGCAAACCGATAGTTGACAATTGGCGCGAAGGCATCTACCTGTCAACAGCCTCCACGCTTAACTCTGCCACGAATAAATAAAAATGGTGCAAGTGACTCCTTGAAAAAGAAACTATACTTTAAAATAAAGAGATGATTTACCAAGAAAGACTGATTCTTTCATTCGCCTTACCACTGGATACGACATATATATATATATATATATGTGTATATGTATATGTGTATATATATGTGTGTATATATATGTGTATATATATATGTGTGTATATATATGTGTATATAAATTATATGTACCTAATCTATTATATAACCCAAATATAAAAGAAAATTATTGACGTCATATCTAAGTTCAGTGATAAAACGTATGAAAATAATGCAGACAATATTTAAATAATCTAAAATAAATGATTAAATGAGACGGTTAAAGGAATGACGTCATAATGCTAGAAAAAAATGTTATTTTTACCTATTTATTACATGATAAATTGATAAATTTAATCACATGATCTTAAAATGGGGTTTGTTATAATGGCATTAAACGCTCGAAAAGTGGTCGGAGTGGATTTTGAATGTTTTAAAGATGACAGCATTTTTTGCTGTGATACGAAGCTTATTCATACTAATTTATTTTAGAATAGGATCTATAATTTCAGAGAAGATAAAATTTACTCTCTTTGAATTTTGCTAACCCTAACGCATGAATAATCTAATATTGATGTCTCTATCCATTCCAGGTCCAACCGCTTCATAAATTCGAGGACAGACAGACAGATAACTTAGACTATTATTACATTACCAGAAGAAAGATTAAAGATACAAAACATGAAATGTTTATGTGGCCAGGGATATCCGTACAACAATACGTTAATTTAATTAAATAAAAATAATAAAAATCATAAAAAGTTAAAAAAAAAAATTATTTTAAAAATAATAAAACAACTTTAAAAATAATAAAAGAACTTTAGGAATAAGAATTTAAAAGAAAAAAAAAACAGAAAATATTAAATTATTTAGGCATTCAGAAAAATTTGGCTGTGGTGGGGACAGAACCGTCAACCCGAAAAGGACGAGGATCAAACGGGCAGTCACTCTACCGAACGTGCCACGTTTACATATAGTTAGAAATCTAATAAGAGTATTTGAGGTTGAATAAAAACAGTCCAGTTTAAATATTACGCTGCACCCTCGCCATCCAATCAAGAATGATTTTAGAATAGAATAAGAGGGATAATACAACTTGAAATAATAGCATTAAAAGCTCGAAAAGGGGTGGATGGGGTGGATTTCGAGCTCGCTTTGAATTTTGCTAACCCTAACTCATCAAGAATCCAATATGGATACCTTTATCCAATCCAAGTCCAACCGCTTCATAAATTCGAGCACTGACGGACAGATAACTTATGATAGTATTATTAAGGGGAAATATATATACATATATATATATATATATATATATATATATATATATATATAT
>CM063511.1:145400895-145405895 GCA_032207245.1 Pardosa pseudoannulata | reverse complement strand
CACCTGAAGAATGTGAATGAGGTTGATTTATCATTATGTTTATCCGTATGTGAAATGGTTATGTACAAATGGTTATGTTTATGCACAAATATGTGTATTATATATTATATATATATATATATATATATATATATATATATATATATAAATATATATATATAATTTATATATATAAATATATATATATATATATATTTATATTATATTATAATATATATATATATATATATATATATATATATATATATATATATATAGTATATATATATATATATATATATATATATATATATATATATATATAAATATATATATATAATATATATACATATATTTATATATATATATATATATATATATATATATATATATATATATATATATATATATATATATATATAATATATATATATATATATATATATATATATAAATATATATATATATATATATATATATATATATATATATATATATATATATACACATATATATACATATATATACATATATATATATATACACATATATATACATGGATTTAAAATATAGAGTAATTTAAGAGATTTTAATTAGGGATTATTTTAATGGGAGTAACGCGCCTCGCGTTACTAGTCACATAAATACGGCTCACGCGCAGTGATATTAGCAGAGAGCGATAAGCAATTACTATAGTCGGACCTTTTGGCTCTCGAAGTAGTGAAAACTGCTTTGTTTGCAGTTGGGCGCCAAAGATGAGACGCCATGTTGATTAGCGTGTTAAGTGGATTAATAAAGAGAAGAAAATAATGACTTGAGTGTGAACTGACTTATATATTGACCAGTGTGTTTACTCGGACCGTGTCATATATATATATATATATATATATATATATATATATATATATATATATATATATATATACACATATTTGTGCATAAACATGTTACATAGAAAATTGGAATTAGAATGGTGTAGTGTTGTGTTAATAATTTTAAAATATTTACTTATACTCCTTGTAAATGTTTTGTAAAATATTAAATATCAATATTTTGTACTTTCAAACCTAAATATATATTTTAAATAAATTTTAAATTATTTCAGGCTTTTATCTTATTACAACGTTTTTTAATTTGCATGTTTTATGCCTCCAATTTTTAACACTATTTTCTTTTTATTTTGAAGGAATAACTGCATTTTAAAATAGCGTATTAAATTTTTGTTTACTGATCTGGAGATTTAGTTTCAGATAACTTAAAATTCATCTTTTATGTATTATAGAGATGTTGAATATTTATACCATGAATAAGTTTCATTCTTAGAAAAATATTGTGTATAATTTTAATGAAAACAACTGTTATGCATTAGTTTAAAGTTTCTTTTATTCGACATACGACCTTTGAAATATCGGTATAATTATAAATAGAACAAGTTATAGACATTATTGTGCTGTAGAACTACACTTTATATATTCATATATATATATATATATATATATATATATATATATATATATATATATATATATATAATTATTTCCTGTAGTTACAATAATTATGTAGCCTCTATTATTTTTGCTTGCCAGGGCTACTGGGTAAGAAGAAGCCTGATCAGCTAACAGTAATTACGATGCAGACGGCCTACATAGAAGAGAACGGCACAGGTCTAATTAAAACTTTATTTTAGAGCTGCTAAATCTGACATCTTTACCAGTCAACAACACACAAAAGAAAGACACAAAAATCACTCTTCTCGGACAGAGGTGTACCCAAGATCGAAGACAGAAAGAATTTTCCCAAGGGACAAGATACTTACTCAGCGAATTAAACTGTTAAGATCAGAAAAACATATAGTCATTTGCCGGCGACAGCTGGAAAACGCGTTGAATAGACAGAAAATTTACATCTATAGAATAGAAAGCTTTGGGAATTGTATCGAAAGAATTTTAAGTCAAGGACACTCCTTTGATTAAGACATTTAGAGGCTGGGTAAAAGATTTTAAGGAATTAGAATGGGAGAGAGGCGTTTTTTAAGGAAATATTAAAGCTATATATTTATAAAGATATATTACATATATATATGTAACACGGTGACAATTAATTTCGTTGGTAGAATCAGAATTGTATCTATCAGTATTGTTTTTACTCACACGGGCTTTTGATCAAGGACAAGCCTAAGAAACTAGACTATTGAAGTTGCTGCAATCATGGCACTTAGAACGTATCCACAAGTTCGAGAAGAACTTAAATTTTATTTCAGTTAAGAGAACGATATGTGTTTCCCATTCAAAGCAGAAGATAAAATGTGCATCGAAGCACGTGCTGGAATAGGGCTGCACGCCAGAGCAAGACATAGATGAAATCTTTCCAAGAGAAAGTAGCTTATTTTGAGTAATGAACAAGAAAAGAGAGCTTCGGTCGAATGGGAAAAACCGACCTAGCGATAGCTGGGAAATATGGAGAGTGCACAGAAAATTTACATCTCTTTCAGAAAACGCTTTGAAACATGGGTTGGAAGAATTCAAGAAGTAAATTCTCTATTAATCAGGATTTTTTGTGGCTGAGAAAATAGACTTGAAGGAAATAGTGTGGTAGAGAGGAGATATTTTAGGAGGTATTAATGTGTAACAATTTTGACATATATATATATATATATATATATATATATATACATATACATACATATACATATATATATATATATATATATATATATACATATACATACATATACATATATATATATATATGTGTGTGTGTGTGTGTAATGTAAAAATTTAATACTTTAGTGTTAAACTAAAATTACTAACTCCTATATTTAAAAAACACCAGATTCGTGATTTCGACATCTTCTTAGAAGCTTTCTGGTATTAAACTCTTTTCTCTTAAAAATCTCCTTCCTGTTGGCGAAATTAACTAGCCAACCTACGTTTCTGATTAAGCAGATTCCTTTCCTGTGGCGTCACCAAAGTTATAAAAGGACTCGCGACCATTTTTTGAGAGATTTTGCTGTTGGACGTTGCTAAATAAAGATGCTGCTAAAGTTCTCTTGATAAATCTTATTCTTTTCGCCGACCATTACACCCCTTCGACCACGTTACATCCCTGAAGCATGGCATGCTACTCTATGTTTCATATATAAATGTCAAGTTTAAAAAGGGTTTTTTTGGAAAATTAAGCGAGTTGTGAACAATTTAAAAGGGAAGTATTTCGTAATAACAAAATAAATGAAAAAAACCACGCTCGCGTAAGCTTTTAGGATCATCCGGTCAAGAGAAAGAATTTTGAAGGAATTTGATGAGTATGCAAACCGATACTTTACAATTGAAGCGTAGACGTCAAGCTGTCAAAGTCTCCACGCTTAGCTCTGCCCCGAATAATTGAAAATGCCTTGAAAAAGAAACTATACTTTAAAATAAAGAGATGATTTACCAAGAAAGACTGATTCTTTCATTCGCCTTACCACTGGATCCTATATATATGTGTTTGTGTGTGTGTGTGTGTGTGTGTGTTAGGAAGCAAGCAAGCAAGCAAACCAACCAACCAACACACCCACCCACCCCAAAACTGTTAGATGAAAACTTATTTTTGAAATCGAACCATTATTTTCCTCAGCCCGGCATGCTGGGCTGCCAAGAGTCCCGCTAAACGTCTGTTCGAAAGAAACACATCAGTAGTCGTGGCCGAACTTAACTTTTATTTCATCTTATCAGGATAGGACAAAATCCAGAGGCATCTGAACCGGACGGTGTCAGAATGGTCTCTCTCAAATGCCAACCTTTTGCGAGAGACGGCCAAAACCCGTGTGTTTTACTGTCTTGGGAAAATGCTGAGGCAACAGTTAATTGCTTAGCGAGAGTAATCTTTGATTACAGATATGTGCCAAAGTATGGCATTTCAGATGATTATTATTGCTGATGATTACAGATTTTTCCTGGGAGAGTTATAACTTCCTAATTAAAATGCCAGCTATATCATATTTTTGCTTTGAGAATCAAAGAAAGAATATCGGGGTTTGGCTGAAGGAATGAAAACTTCCCCGTTTAAATTGGATGTCTGGGGAATATGGGTAATATAAGAGGAGAAATTAAAATTTAGAATAATAAATGAGTAAAAGGTATAAATTTGGATAGACTTCAGGGCTTAGATATTGATATTATTACACACACACACACACATATATATATATATAATTTTACTGGTACTGTAAATGTATATCTAGTTTATAGAATATTAAGATTAAAATACCTATAGTTTATTTATTTCAATGTGTTTTAAGAAATAACAAAACAGAACAGAACGGTAAAACATCGAATTTATTTTCAACATTCGTTTTGAAATAGAAATAATATATATAGGATATTTAATAAATGTTTTTAAAGTTGCATACTTAAAACCAAATATTTTCTAAAATAACAGACAATATGCAAAAGATGAACTATTTTTAGAAAATAACAGAAAGAATAAAAAACACGACTGGTTATTATAAAGATGTTAAGATTTCAAAAAGTATGAGAAATACTTTATTTTTAAGAATGAATAAGCAACAGTATCAAACTTAATTCATTTCCAAACTGAAAAGAATCTGTATAGGTTAAACATTTCTCATTCTTTTTAAACGATCTTCGAAATTCTTATCGAAAGAATGGTTAGAGTCGTATTGCCTAAACGTAGTTTAAATATGCCTGTTTTTGTGAGGATTAGTGTAAATGGTTGCACTCTGCTATTTGTATTCCTAGAAACAAGTGATTGTGGCTATTTTAAAATAAAATCCTTTTACTAAAGAAACTAAATAAGTAATGAAAATAGGTTTCGCAAATAAGTAGAGACGTTTAATCTATTGGGATGAACAAATATAAAAAAGAGATGCTTCAAATTACTTTGAATTTTTTTTCATGTATATTACACCGAAATAACAGAACATTAGTTTACACTAAACATATAATTATCTCAAGATATTATACTCTGCTTTACTCAAAACCATTATATCTGTCAAATTGTTCAAAAAATTCTTTAAAAAA
>CM063511.1:145355895-145395895 GCA_032207245.1 Pardosa pseudoannulata | reverse complement strand
TATTTGATGAGGGGCGCTTATTAACTCCTATAAAACCTTTTAGATGAGTCAGCTGACTTAGCGTTTTATTTTCTTGTTTAAACTGGTTATTAAATAGAATTCCTATCATATATCAGAGTGCCAAAAGGAGAGAACTGTAGTTTATAATATTTTAAGGGTGAATTTAGACCAATAACTTTTACTTTCATAAAAATGCCGGGAAAAAAACTAACGGGTCATTTACTAATGGTAATAGAGTATGCTGATATATATGAACACACATATCTGGTGATTGAGCATTTATCTTGAACAACCCCTCTTTTTTTGTTTATGGATCTTGAAAATATTTATACAAAATTAGTAGCAACTGTAGAGTATTGAAATTTAGGGAAATTTTCAGTCTAATTGAAGTAAGTGTGCATTCCAAATGAAGTTGAATCCATTTGAATGAAATTACTTTTAACCCAGTCTAATTTAAACCAAATTTAATAAACATTATCTATATCTATTTTATCTCGCTATTTAAATATTAAATAGAAAATTGAAATTAGTTAAAACGTCAGTCAAATATTGTAAAAAATTATTAATAAATAGGTGAAAATCAATAAGGAAAAAATAATTAATAACATAATGTACCTCTTAACAATCACATAATTTTGAGGAAAATGATCAAAGGGACTATTTTTATTAAAGAAAAATATTTGAATTATTTGTATGTATAATATATGGATTCAGTTTTTACTTTTAGGTTCATTTTAAATTTAACTCTTCGAGTGCGAGCAACGTATTTTTACGTTTTTTGCAGTCTGTCATTGGAGCGCGGGTCACGTAAAAATAGGTATTTAGTAGATTTGTGGTGGATACCAGCTGACCAACACAATTCTACTAAATGCGTATAATTATATGTATCTGCGACATTATATGCGTGTTGTTTGCGTTGTTATGCAACGCTTTGCATTTTTTCTTTCTACAAGTTATGATTGTCGAGTTACTCGATCTTTTGTTGCGTTATTTCGTCTTCAATCGCATTCCTAGCGCCAGAACATACAAGTCGTGTTTTGTCAATTTGAAGATTGGTTTTTCATTGACGAATACAAAATTGATAAAATGAGCTGTTGTGACAAAGATAGTGATGAAGAACTATGTGCTGACAAATTATCGGACTTTTAAAAATCGTTTATTGTGATTTCGTAAAAATATTATTTTGTTTTTGTTAAATATTCATACAGTATATATGATAGTGTAAAATAAAAAAAAGTTTCGTTCATAAAAGCAAAGTAGTTTTCCATTTACTGCGAATTTTCTGAATAACTAAGCTTTAGCCCGATTCACGAAAAAACGCCCACTGTACTCGCAAGTTGGATGTGAAGTATACCCGCATAAAAAGTGTTAAGATAAATGAAATGACTTTTCTTTGGAAAATCAACATTCAGAGTTATTATGACTAAATGTACGTTTTTCAGAGAATAAATAAGTTAAAATGTGTTTTAACCCTTTAACGGACAGTGGTTTCGTTGCAAAACCACCTATTAAACATCTTTTTTTTTTAAACTTTACTTTTTGGATTACTTTACTTTATCTTTTTATAATTATTTAAGGCTCTAATCTCATACATCTGTGATATATGGAAGCCAATGATGTAGAATCAAGAGTTTTTGCAGTTAAAAAAATTTTTTTTGGAGACATGGATGAGTTTTTGATTTTATATATATATATTTTATATATATATATATATATATATATATATATTAAAAATACCTTACATATTTTATCCATTTTATATATACATATTATACATTTTATACATATTATATTTTTGATAT
The DNA here is from genome assembly GCA_032207245.1 of Pardosa pseudoannulata. NCBI lineage: Eukaryota > Metazoa > Arthropoda > Arachnida > Araneae > Lycosidae > Pardosa > Pardosa pseudoannulata. The sequence goes on along the minus strand of CM063511.1, from coordinate 145,394,093 downwards.
TTTAAATATATAACAGATGATAGTTCTACGTTTAACTTATTTATTTCTTTTTCTATTGAAATATATATATTTAAACTTTCTGTACTTGAGAAGTCAGATTCAATTTATCTTACTTGTGACTTCAAATAAAAGTATCTATATAAACAACACTTTTAAGTTGTTAAGCTATTTATTTATTATACCAGTTTTAGGATTATCATTTATTGTTCTTCCAGTATAGTTAAACTTTTAAAAAGGCATAATGTTCAAGCTGTACAAGGGTAAGGGTTAGTCAGTTAAAACACTTCTCAAACCCTGATTTTGTATCCTCTAAGGCAAACCCTTCTAAGGAATGTAAAACAAAGTTATATATTTTACATATACAAGGCTTGTAGATAACATTTATAAACAAATTACATTAAATTCCCGTGAATTTATTTTGGTGACCTTTAAAGGGTTAAACATCGAAAGAAATTTTATTAAACTTATGTAGAATATAAATAAATATTAGTCAATTTTCCTTGTGTAATATTTCAAAGCACAAGATAAAAAGTTCAACATTACAAACTCGACGTGAGCCGTGGCAGCTTAGTTGGAAAAGACAACACTCTCGTAACTGAAGCATTGAGGGTTCGGAGCCGACTCGGCCTAAGATCATCCATGTTGATTCGTTAAAGGTGACGGGGGTATATAAAATAACTTCGTGACTACAATGTCATCCGTCATAAGTTCACAGTCAGTACTCTGGGGGTGGCAGGCCAAGCCTATTGGTCTTCTGCTTGGCCCCTGCTTCAAAATTACGGGGACCCACTTGATTATTTTCAAGAAGTCATATTTTTACCCTTAAGGTGATTGTTAAAATGAAGGGCGCATTCTTTTGCCTTTAATATGAATCGTGTTTTGTTTAACCAAGTAACACAAGACGACAACAACAGCAATATGGATATACGGAGATTACGGAGATACCTTTTTCCTTGTTATTTTTCATCTCTTCTGGAACAACAAACTTTGCATTCTCTTGATGTCTGTCTTTTTTTTATGAAGCCTCCACACTATGGCAAATTTTTACCACTTCCTGATGTTGACCTTGAACGATGGTTCACGGCTTGGTGGGCCATTAAATGAGTCGAACGCATGGATTTAGTGATTTTGTCCATAGAGTCTACTGCGCACTTTAGTTGCGATTCTGGCTGCCTTTGATCTTTGGAGATAAACCGCCTTCTAAGCCATTGTCCGCCAAGGCTATTTTATCGTCTGCCACCATCGACCACAATAAGCCATACCCCCTCGGTTGGTAATGGTTTGCAGTGGACCATAGTATGGAGGGGCCTTAATGAGTGGACGCCATCTGTCTAAAGGCCCCTCCACACTATGGTCCACTGTCAGGCATTACCACCGTGTGGAGGGGGTATAGCATATCGAGGTTTAACATTAAAGACAATAAAATTGCCTTGGCGGGAGATGGCTTCGGAAGCGGTTTTTCTCCAAAGATGAAAAGCATCCAGATGCGCAACTAAACTGCGCAGTAGACCCTATGGACGAATCTGTTAGATATGCAAATTCAAGGTATCAGCACTTCGGAATTAAGTTGTTCAACTGCGGGACTGTCTGGCTGCTGAACTACTGGATGAAGTATAAAAGACAGGTGAACGCTAAATCTTGAACTGGCTTTTTGGTTTTTCGTTTCGCCTCTCCCCTGGCATGCAGGAAGTTCTGGGAAATCGTTACCTCCTCTTCCTCGTCGATAGTTAAAATACAATTTGTTCAGCACAAATACCTATGTGCATGTATAAGGTACTGTGATTTATTTTTTAGGTTTTATTATGTTGTGCAAAAAGCATCATCTGTGAAATTCTTCCTAATTTATTTATTGTTTACTTTTATTATTTTACCTTTGCACTTACTTATGTTTAGTTAAATAAATATAGTGTTTACTTTAGAATTAATGTATTATTTTTTGCCATACATGATGATATGTTGTTTTTAAATAATTAATGCACTATGACTCCACTTCACAACCCACTCATGGGCTGATATAAAATATTACATCCCACGCGCTCGGCTCATTTGGTGGCCCAGTGTGTGGATGCAACCTGTAAACCATAGATCAAAGTCACCATCAGGAAGTGGTGAACAATTGGTTATAGTTTGGAGGCTACATAATAAAATCATTTTCAGTTGAACAATTGGAGTTTTTATATAGAATTGGCAGGTTCTCTTTTTCCAACGGTATAAGATATCAAATACTTTTAAATAAAGTTCATCTACTAATAATAAACGGCACATAAAATTGGATTTTCCATGCTTGTATTTTTGTAAATAAGGTTTGTGTTCAAAATAGTTTGATCTAACATATTACAAATAGTCTGGTACTACCATCTATATCAGGGGTGGGCAAAAGCCGGCCCGCGGGCCGGATCCGGCTTTTTGAAAAATACTGCATGCAATTTTTTAAATCTCTTATATGAGATTTTGTTTAAATCAACAGTACTTGCATGAGTAGTGTACATATAAATAATGAAAAATATATAAATAATAGGGAGTATTATAATTTGAACAGCTGTAACCATATCCATACTTTAAGGTATGCAACATACATACTCTCATAAAGAGTGTGGTCGGCTTACTGTATAGAATGGGACGTGCACTCTTCTCACTCTTCGAGGGATGGCAGACCGCAGCACGCGTACTGTTTATTTTGATTTAGCATTAGTCGCATACTTGTCATTTCTTTTATATTTACAAAATGTAATATAAATATTAAAATGTAATAACTATGATCAAAATAAAATAATTTGTATCATTAAGATATAAATAAATATCAAAATAAAATCTTTCATTAACTGATTTATTTAATGACCATTAATTTAACATAATGGATCATATTTCTTTAAAAATTACTTTTAAATTTTACTGGGCAAAAACTGTTCGCATATACACCTGAGTAAGACAATTTATTATGACTATGATATTTTATTAACTGTCAAATTTCTCTGTCCAAATGCTTTAAAATGATACTTAGTGTTTTTGTCAAAAATATTTCTTCTGTAGGGATAAAACTCAACCCAAAACATTTACGTGTGCACAGCTTACGCGGTATAGTCGTCCGTGAGACATTTTGAAAATTTCATTTTGGCCCGCGCTTAAAAGTATTTGCCCACCTCTGATCTATATGATGTATAGATTGAGAAATAAACATGATTCAGGGCATAAGAAATGGATTGTTTTAATATTTTTTGCGCCTTACTTTTGAACAATCCAGCCCGAAAGTATCACGGGTACGAGAATAAGAGATAAAAACTTCTCCCCGTCATTTAAAATACTGGAGTGATTAATCTTCGATTAATTTTCTTCTCTTTGTATAAATGAACCCAACACAAGGCTATGAAGATCAAAACTGTTTATTCGATTAATAGATAATTATACATTATTTGAATATGTTACATTTTTCCATGAATTTGAAAATGTTGGAACTTAATTTTAGAAAAACTATTTTGTTAGACGAGAAGGTAAGTTTGTAATGAAGAAGAGGCTGTAAGTACCCCCTGTAATATTTCTATATATAATTAGTTGTTATTCTTTGAAAGCTAAACATACTATTCCACTGAAAAAATATTTATAAAATATTTTGAAATAATATTTATACGATATACAAACTATACAGCGTTCATGAATTCAGCCACAATTCACTCTACACCTAATCCTATCAGACTTTATTCTTCGAAAAAACATACAGCCTGTAAACAACTTAACAATAGTTCTCAATTCTTTTTTAGAAGCATATATTCTTTTGAAAATTTATAACACCTTTATTTTAATCCGGGATCATAAAACGACCATAAATTGTAATTAAAATTCTTTTTCAACATCTTATTAAACATATTTCTTTCGGGGCCTGTTACGCTTGGCAGATCTAAGAAGTTTTAAATTTTTTGTGTACGCTTTTTTGCATTTATTTTCCTATACGACGTAAATATTTTATTAGTTTCAACTTTATTTTATGTATCGTAAAGCAAATATTTTTGTATCCCTCAAATTCGAAGGTAGTCTGTTTTTCATACCAACAACGATAGAAAAATTTATTTATAATCAATAGTTTTGTTTTATCTCCAGTCAAAAAATACATTAAATATTAACGATTTTCTTTTATATTTCTGAATATATCTCAAAATATTTATCTATTTCACTTAGCATAGAGAAGTATAAAGCAATATTTTTTACTTCCCAAGTTATTTATTTGAAATAGAAATTCCCCCAGCAAAGTGAAATTAATACTTATTTTATGTGTTTTTTACGTATATGAGATTAAAATAATTTCTGAATGTATTTATTGTGAGCGTGCAGCTATGTTTAAATTTGCTAAACTGATTTGCTCGCAGCTCTCACACGTTGTGGGTTGAATGCCCAAATTTTTTTCGCAACTCCATGAAGCGTGTGGTGTGGCCAGAGAAAATAAGTGCACTTAAACTTCACCAAGTTTTGGAGATTTGTGATTGGTCTCCAGGAGGCGATTCAGGACCATCTTTGGAGTCCCGGTCCTTCTGGGCAGAGCAGGAAAAGGACACATTGTAAAAAGGACAATGGAACAACGAACAGGATAATGGAAAAAGTGTAGGGTTGCCTGAGTCGAAAGAAGGAAAAAAAAAGAATGCAGCATTCTCTTCGACATTGGCAATTTTTTTAGGCATAGCACGTGGAGTGCTCCTTTTGCTTTTTAATTTATATATATATATATATATATATATATATATATATATATATATATATATACAAATATATATATATATATATATATATATATATATATATATATATATATATTTGCATATTTTCTTGTCGTTTCTTCTAATTTTGAACATTGTAATATAGAACAGTGGTACTATACTATAATTAAAAGCAATGTAAAGCAACTTGGGGTTATGAATGTCTTCGAAATGACAATGTAATGAACTGCACCACAACATTTATATGTAGCTAATTTTATTTTTTTAATAATTTAAGATACAGATAAAAACCAAAGTAATGTTTCAACGTGTGACGTTTTTTAAAATTAGATTTAAGAAAATACAGCACTTTTAAGCAACTTTAAATGAAATATTTTTTCTTATTTCTCGGGTTATTAGGTATTTTTAATTATTATCGAAAACGCATGCGATATTTAACATTTGTACTCTATTTTATTTAATTAATATTGCTGAGTTTACTTCGTTTCTAAAAAATAAGAACTTTGAGTATAAAATGGAAAGTGAGAGATTGTCATTAAAATTTTTATAAAATATCAGAAATATTAGAGAAATGGATTAAATTTTAGTAAAGCTGATATATAGTTTAAAAATTCAATTGCAAATGCAATAAATACTAAATGAAACAAGCAGCATCGAAAGAGGTAAGTTGAGTTGCATCGTAGGTCTATAATGTATTGAGTAATGTATTGTATAAAGTTTAAAATGAAAATGTGCAATAGTTTTTTATTTATAGTACGAACGAGTTAAAAAACCATCACTTACAGTAGGATGCATTTAAGTTTCTTTTAGTTTCCTTAAAAGCTATGAAATTGAATGAAAAGAATGTATATTTTACAGGTTCTCATTCAAATATTTCAGTGGGAATTTTTTAAAAGATTCTAAAATGTTAAAATTTTTAAGATTGTAAAAATTAAAATAGTGAATTTTGGAAGTTTAGTGGTAATATATCCCCTTACGATAAACATATGGTTTAATCAGAAATAAAAAAAAACTCTTTTGTCTAAGATCAGCGATCCAGTGTGTAAATATTTTATTAGCACATTGTGGGAATATTTCGCAGCTGAATTGTACCGGGAGCGGGCTTTTTGCACTTAAGTTTAGTTATTCAGTTAAATTTCAATAGAATTCAATTCAGTTAAATTTCAATCGAAAATTATTTAATTTTTTAACCAATTTTTCGTATTTTATATTGAAATATATAAACAAATATATAAATAGACAAATAAACATATATATATATATATATATATATATATATATATATATATATAGATATATATAGATATATATATATATATATATATATATATATATATATATAATATAAATATACATACATATATAATATCATTTTTCCCACACACACACCATGTTTTTACACTAGTGTTACTAGTATGTAACCCATGCTCAAGTATCAATCATCAGAAAACAAACTAGTACATGTTCCGTGCTCAAGTATCAATCGTCAGAAAACGTACTAGTACCTGTCCCGCATAGAATGAGTTAAAATAGTCACTCTTAAATTTTAAATTTAGGTTAGGAAAATTATATATATATATATATATATATATATATATATATATATATATATATATATATATATATATATACATACATACATACCGGGTGGTCTGAAAGAAACTTCCCCTATGAGTGCCTAATGGCGGAACCGGTCAATCAATCGAAATCAAAGTTAGTTTAGATATAGTTATTTGTATGTATGGAGTCCAGATTGGGATGATGTAAAACGATAAACCTCTCACAGTTACGGTTACAGTGACAAAATATCGAAAGTTTCGAATGGCAACACCCACTTTTTTCGTCTGTGAATTGATCAGAGCATGGAAAAGCCTTAAATGACATTGAAACGAGACTATTGATTCATTTTGCAATATTCACTAAGATAGGCAGTAGATACACCAATCACAGAACCCGCTTGCTAAGCACTGCTTGTGATATAAGCAGATTGTTTCTTCATGTTCGTCCTAATTTCATCTCGTGCGAAGAAGATGACACTTTCTGGGAAACAACGAGATGAATTGATAAAGCTGTTTTAAGTGAGCGGAGAAAATACTGCCGAAGCAGTGCGAGTTTATTGTCGAAATTATAAGTTAAAATGAGCCCATCCGTAAAAAGTCTAAGTAATTTGGTAAAGAAATTTGAAGGAACGGGAAGCACAAGTGATAGACCGCTATCCGAACGACCTCGTGTTCCTGTCGGAGTTCTTGCGTAAGTGCATAATACGATTACTACAGGTCCATTGAATACACCAAGAATGTTCCTATAATTTGGATGTACCGAAAACCACAGTTCTAAAAATTATGTGACCTGTTTTGCGGATGTATCCTTAGGAGCATACCTCCTTTAGGTGTGTACGGGGTTCACGATCCCGGGGTACCTGAGTGATCTTTCTCTAGCGTTCTTCCTGGTAGTCTCGAGCTTACCTGTGTAGTGTTTGCTCCTTACCGGGTTGGACCACATTAAAATGGGGCTATGACGGGACTCTCGTAGGTCAGCGGTGGCTTGGTAGCCATTATGGAGTCACTGTCGAGGAACGGTCCTCAGGAGTTGCTGTTGTATATCTTCGGATGGGTCAGCGTAAAACACACTTACCCTATAGATTCCAGCACATCCAGGCGTTGGAGCCTGAAAACAACCAAAAGCGTGTAGACTTTTTATAGCATCATACTGCTAGAAAAAAATGTTATTTTTACATATTTCTTATGTGACAAATTGATAAATTTAATCGCCAGCTCTTAGCCGGAGCTTAAAATGATGACATTAAATGATAGAAAAAGGGGAGGGGTGGGGGGATTTCGAACGTTTCTAGAATCCAATCAAGAATCCGATATGGGTGCTAGGAAAGAGGGTTTCATGGTATCATTCTATGATGGAGTAATTTCTGTCTTTAAGAAAATTCACGGAATCATTCTATGGGGGAGGTTCAATGGGGAAAGAACGCGTCGTTCAAATAAAAAGTACCGGAAAAAAAACCCACAGAAAAGGCAAAAAAAAGGTACATTATTTGATGAGTGGTGGTGTATTGTGAAGTACACGTTATGACCATAACCTCCTTTTTAACATTTAAATTAAATTTGGCTTTTCGCCAAATTATGCCTTAAGTTTTAAAGTAAATAAAACACAATAGACATTTAAAAAGAAAGTGGAAGATATTATTGAATTAATTGAATTTATATTAAATTGAAATTAAAAATTGATTAATTAATTAACAACTAGTTGAACGTTCAAAATTATAAAAAAACTAAATTAAAAAAAGGAAAGGACAAAACAAAAAAATGTCACTTATAGTGACTGCGAAACGAAAATACGGAGGACGCAGGTCCGGGTTCCTTTTCTCTCCGTAAGTAGTAGATTTCTTTTTAGCATCCATCTTAGCTGCTAGGCATCAAGTCTGCAAGTGTAGACTGTGTCTGCTAGGCTGTTAAAGAAAACTGTAAAGTTCTCATCAACATTCTATTGGCCTGGCAGAACTTGGCTGGAACATTGCCAAGCGCAGTATTAAAAACACGCCAGTGTGTGGAGTGGGGATATATCATATCATAAAAAGGGCGAATTTACAAAACTATTGCATTGCACGCTCGCCAAGGAGAATGCCAAGTGACGCTCTTGGTATGCGTGATTGAAAATCCACAGCACCTTATGCGATAAAAAAATAACTTTTCGTCTCACTGGTTGATAATTGGGAGCTTGGCAGGGAAGGTACAAGCAGGGTAATTTTGTTTAAGGGAAGCTTTATAGAATTAAAATAAACTGGAACGGTATTAAAAGAAAGTAAATGGGGCGTTATGACAGATGCCTCTATCCATTCTAGGTTCAACCGTTTCATAAATTCGAGGACAGACGGACAGATAACTTAGGCTATTATAATATAGGGGATTAAATTTAATTCTCTTCGTTCCCTCATTTAGTTATTCTTCAACAAATTTCGTACATTTAAAGCTATACTGTTACCTTTACATAGAGTCTACCGCTAAATAAACGTCTTCAGTGATAAATGAGAAAAGATTTACCCTCTGAAAAAAACATAAATTAGTCAACACCTTAGTAATTCAAGCATTCTAAACATGTCAATAATTCCTCAGCTTTCCGCTGGAGCTAATTGGCGTTTAAAACATAAATGTCAGTCTTGAGAGATAATTAGCGCTTGATCATTTATGATATCGCTTCGAATTAAGAGTAAATGCTCTTTCACGTGTGTCGCACCCTCCACAATTGCAGGGAATTTCTTGAACGATTTCGCACTTTATTCAAACAGGCGTGGAATTATTTCTGTTTCGCCATTTTGTAACTTATATTTGTAATTAAGTAAATTGTTTTCAGTTCCTAATGTTTAAGAGTACTTGTCTAATTGCTGTTCGCCATTCATGTGGTTTATAGCATGCAATTGCTTAGAAGTATCCCCGTTAACAATTCAACAAATGGGCGGGAATTTTCTGATGCATACACAGTGCGTTGTCATGACGAATTAAAAATTAACGTCCATTAACAACATATATAATCTAAAGTATCTGTGATTTAACTATGTTCTTCCTAGAAATCACGCTAACTATTATATGTTCGTTACCAACTATATTCAAACGTTATTAACGTTTTACGTTTTTTCCCCCAGATATAAGTTTCTGAACTATGGATGAATGGGCTAAACACTGCTCTGCGGTACTTAAGGTAACAAATCACCTTTAAACAAATAAACAATTCAGTTTTTTTTAATCTCTGAATTATCTGTTTTTTAATCTCTAAGTTAATCTCTGATTTAACTATATTATTCCTAGAAATCACACTATTATATGTTCGTTACCAACTGTATTCAAACGTTATTAACGTTTTACGTTTTTTTCCCAGATATAAATTTCTGAACTATGGATGAATGGGCAAAACGCTGCTCTGCGGTACTTAAGGGAACAAATCACAACTAAACAAATAAAAAATTCAGTTTTTTTTAATCTCTGAATTATCTGTTTTTTTTTATCTCTGAGTTAATCTCGGATTTAACTATGTTCTTCTTAGAAATCACACTAACTATTATATGTTCATTACCAACTTTATTTAAACGTTATTAAAGTTTTACTTTTTTTATTTCTCAGATATAATTTTCCAAACTATGATTGAATGGGTAGAACGCTGCTCTGCGGTACTTGAGGGAACAAATCACCTTTAAACAAATTAAAAATTCAGTTTTTTAATCTCTGAATTATCTATTTTTTTAATCTCTGAGTTAATCTCGGATTTAACTATGTTCTTCCTAGAAATCACACTAATTATTATATGTTCCTTACCTACTGTATTTAAACGTTATTAACGTTTTACGTTTTTTTTTTCCTCAGATATAAGTTTCCGGACTATGGATGAATGGGTAAAACGCTGCTTTGCGGTACTTAAGGGAACAAATCACCTGTAAGGAAATAAAACATTCAGTTTTTTTAATCTCTGAAATATCTCTGAGTTAATCTTTGATTTAACTATGTTCTTCCTAGAAATCACACTAACTATTATATGTCCGTTACCAACTTTATTCAAACGTTATTAACGTTTTGAGTTTTTTTTTCTGGGATAAGTTTCCGAACTATGAATGAATGGGTAGAACGCTGCTCTGCGGTACTTAAAGGAACAAATCACCTTAAAACAAATTAAAAACTCATTTGTTTTTATCTCTGAACATTTCTGAATCGTTTAACCCTTTATTTCCTGAATTAATTTACCATCAACTTTCTTACTGCATTTTTGCCTCATTAGATAAGTTTTAATGGAGAATAATCATAGAAAAAAAATAATTATTACTGTATTTTAGTAGTTAATTTTGCAGCTGGTACATTCTAGTACCAACATATATTTTTGACTCTATGATAGAAAATAAATCATTAAGCTATGAATAAAATAAATGAAATGCTTACCTGCGAAGTACAGAAAACTCTAAAAATAATAGTACCGAATAAATGGTAATAAACTACTACTAATTTTATTCAGTTGAACAACACGTGTATCAACTCTACCACAAAATGACCTTCGGATACAGCATGTCAATTACACTGCTAGGCGAATAAAAAAGATTTTTGATTGGTGCTGTCATTTCTTTTCTGCTGTAGGAGCTGCATTGTTCATGTCCTTGTGAGTACCGCCAGGAAAAACGGCTTCATTAGGAATATAGAGGTGTTTGATTGAAGCGGTACTTATATGTACCGTCAAGATAAAAAGGATTAAAACAAACGCGACTGTAATATTCTAATCACAGCCTGTAATACAATACGATCTTATATTTTTATATCATAGCTGTTAATGAAATTACAGAAACTCTAAATGCATTTTAATGAACATTGTGTTTATTCAACATTCATGCACTGTAAATAAACAATTATTGCACATATTGATATCAAATTTTCACAGTAAACACATTATAAGTTTACTAGAATAAAGGCCGTCATATGAAGGGATCAGTAAAATTTTTAATTTTCTAGAATTGTAAAGTACTCTATAAGACAGGTAAAAAAAAAGGTTGGTTTGTTTTTTGACTGCGAATTATCTGGTACACCCTCAGTAATTTGTTTATCTTTACTGACCACATGTTAGTTGCCAACTTTAATTTATTTTGTCATATTAAGGTATAGGATGGAACAGTAGAGGCTTTAACACTTTGACTGCCATGGCTATCATATGTGATATCCAGTGATATTTCCGTTGAGACACTGGCTATCCGATATGATAGCCATGGTGTTTTAACACTTCAGGCCATGGCTATCAAAGATGTTATCAGTTACATGAAAATCGTATTGGAGTTTGATTGTTGGGCTCCCTGCGATGTGTTAGGTATACGTGGTTTGCGCAAATTGGTATATGTGACGATTTTATGAGCTAAGTTTTATGAAAATTTAAATATTTCGAACATGCAACAAAAAAGGGAATATATATAAATAGAGAGAGTTTGTTTTAAAATATTGTTTGTTTTGAAATATTGTTTTTATATATAGTTTTATGTTGAAAAAATACAAATTACACAAAAAAAAGTTTGGCCCCGTTGTGAACATTTGCAATTTTGGCTTGGCAGTCAAAGTGTTAATATTGGCAGTGATTATTTTTCGTTATATATGAATGATGTCTAAAATTTAGCAAATCTATTGCAAACCGTGTGGTTATGTATAAAAAAACAAATACACAAACGAACAAACTTCTTAATTTTCAAAGATATATAACTTAAAAGCTAGATATTTATTAGTCCGTGAAATAGACTCCTAGACTTTTATAAAAAGAATTTATTGTTAGTACCAGTGATAAAATTTTCATTACAACAAAAAAATAATGGACGATTAAATTTAAAATTATCACATATGTACCTAATCTATTATTTAATACAAAAATAAAAGAAAATTGTTTACGTAATATCTAAGTTCAGTGATAAAACGTGTGAAAAGAATACCGATGATATTTAAATAATTTAAAATAAGAAATGATTAAATGAGATGGTTAAAGGAACGAAGTCATAATGTTAAAACAATGTTACTTTTACCTATATATTATGTAATAAATTGATAAATTTAAAGTCCTGCTCTTAATCGGGGACAACAAAGTTTGAAATAAGGACATGAAACGCTCGAAAATGGGGGAAGGAGTAGATTTTGAACGTTTTCGAACTCGCTTTGAATTTTGCTAACCCTAACTCATCAGAAATACAATATATATATGCCTTATACATTCCAGGTACATTAGCTTCTTAAATTCGTGGACAGACAGACAGACAATATAGGCTATTATTATATGGAGAATGATGAAACACTAGCTATTTAATTCGATGTTCTTTATATGATTTAATATTTATAGTATTTGAAATATAAATATAAATACTAAATCATCTAAAGAACATTGAATTAAGCAGGAAGAGTTTTGATATAGTATTTATAGTATTTGAAATGTAAGCCTGAATGTAATTCTGAAGATACTCCAAGCAATTACGAATTTCAATTCTTGAATCGGAAATTTCATCAATATATTCTAGTATTAGAGTGAGCCGCGGTATGTCAGTCGGCAAATGCAACGTTCTCGTATCTGGAGGGTTGAGGGTTTGGAGCCCGAGACGGCCTAAGATCCGCCGTATTCATTAAAGGTGACCTGGGGAACGTAAAATAGGTTCGTGGTCACAATGTCCTGCAAGTTCTCAATCAATACCTCTGGGGTTGGCAGGCCAAGTATATGGGTCTTCTTGGTCCCTGTATCTAAATTATGATGATCCACTTGAGCGAAAGATGTACTTTTTCACCACAGATGTGCTCACCCTTTTGCCGAACTACGAGTAGTGTATGGCTCTGAATCCTTCTTGGTTTGACCAAGTGGATTCACAAACAACAATACATTCTTTAAAATGGAAAATCTCATTTCCATTGATGCATTAAAATAAAGACTCTCTATTTCTATTTTTTTTAATTTTTAGTTTTTAACGATATTTTAATAATGGGAATATATAATGTTGTTGCATAATACAATTAAGACACAAAAATCCATTAGAAATTAAATTTTTATTATTAAAATATTTCATAAAAATTGTGTCATTTAACAATAAATATTCTTTAAAATTTTCTTATAATAAATCATACTACCCATTTGCTTTTATTTTTTTCATTTTTTATAGCATTCATGAAGCAAAAAATCTAGAAATTAATTGTCATTTTCGTTAAATTCTATTTATATAAGACATTTCTTTAAACTTGTACAGTGTTTTAGCAATTGCGAACGCCAGTATACAGTATTACATTTCTTGCAACTCGACAAAATCCTTTACGATTTTCAAAAGTATAACCAGTTCAAGGGGATACATCACCTTAAAGGAACTTTAAATAGGTATTTCTCGTATGTTTCGTCTTATATCTTTTCTAATTAACGTCATAGTTATGTATGATTTTTTGCATTTACCTTCTATTTTATATGCTTCTAGATGACGAGGACGTAAGTCATACTTTCACACTCGAGGTGCTCGTCAAAACGAAAGGCACCCCCCTTTGTCTTAATACCAGTAGCGTATGGTTCAATCATGCTTGGTTTGACCAAGTGGCATCTGAAACTATAACAACACCAGTATTTCAACTGGAATATATAAACATTATTTTAGTCTTATTAAGAATTAAATCAAGTTTTTTTAATTTCTTATAATCTTAAAAATTTAAATTGGTGGACAATTATACCTGTCAATTATTGTATACATAAAAGCCAAAATTAAGAAAGAAACTCACTTATGCTCTTGTAAGTCTGCTCACAATGTGTCAGAAAAAATTGTACATTTTTAGACAGGCTCTCACTTTTTATTTTATATAAAAAGTTCTTATTTTTAGAAGCAAAATAAAGTCAGCAAAACTAATAAAATAAAACTAGAGAATAAATACTGAAAATTTCATGCATTTTCGATAATAATTAAAACAGATATCATTAAGCAAAAAAAAAAAAATAAGAAAAAAACACCCAAGTTGCTGAAAGGTAATGTTTACCCTTAATTCTTTCATCTGAATTATTCAAATGAGTCTAGAATTTCAGATGGTATAAGAAATCTTAATATAAATCAAATATTAACTAAAAAAATTGAAAGTAGAAGAGGACACATACATTATTTTAATACATTTTGAATTTAATTATATATACATCTTTATTAATTATTTTAAATTTAATTACTTTCATTTACAATTCATTCACTAAAAGTGTAACACATCAATTTAAATAAAATTCTTCATTCCAAATTTAAAATAATAGTGGTAATATATGAATTAAGCTTCTAAAACATTTAGGAATAGGTTAAATGCCTTCATAAAATTATAATTATTTATTTTTGTTTCTGATTTCCTTATCAAATTATCTTTGCGGCAGTATAAAATGTATTTTTTAAACATTATTTGATTTCTAAATGAAATGTATTGAAACTTTATTGCAAAACAGTGCTAGACGTGGAACCAGAATTTGATTTTTTATCTAATGTATAGAACTACAATTATACAAATAATGTATTTAAGATGTTTGAATTTTCTATTTTAAGTTAAATTTTTCGGTTAAAAATAACCCTGTAATATATATATATATATATATATATATATATATATATATATATGTATATATATATATATATATATACACAGTGGACTCCGCTTAATGTGATCAGTTTGCGACACCGTGATTTTGATAACAATAAGCGATATTCAAAACTAAATAAATCCCCCCCCCTTTAATTCACATGTACTAAATTTCAAAACAGAATGAAAGAACACACCTTATATTTATGTACTGTATACTGCTTTTTAAAACATAAGATTTAAAAGCATAATTTTAAAAAAACTGATCAATTGTTGACTGTCTACAATTTTTTCTAAGAAGCTCATTAATAAATTGTTCGTAATCATAATGTTTTTTAAAGTCCTCGGAGAGGCGTTATACTCCACTTTTCAAGATTTTCAATGCAATGCAGAGGCTGAGAAATGTTTAACTACTCTGCACCATTGCGCTGATTCCTTTTTGGTAACCTGTCATAACGATTTATAATTTCGATCTTTTGTTTTAATGGTAAATCATTTCAATTTATTACTTCCATATCGGCAAGCTGCATGTAAGAGAGCAAGGCATAAAATGTGAATACGCTCCTTCTCAAATCCTATAAAGAATATGTTTTATTTCTGCTTATCTGACAACCATTGACCACCAGCTAAGGGAAAGAATATATTGGGTTCCTTTAGTATACATTGTGAATATTCCATTGCCAGTTTAAATGAGGATCAAATACTGATAACATTAACCGATGTAACAATCACATAAAGCGATAATTTTAACATACAAATAAATAGAAGAAATTTGACCCAGTTATTTCGATAACAATAAGCGATTGATAACATAAACTGCGATCACATTAAGCGGAGTCTACTGAATGTTGTTGTACCGGGGTACTTTCTCACGGTGATCTGCACGTGCATGCATAGCCGTGGGAGGATTTTCCTTGAGAAATTTAGAACCCCAATTATTTACGTCAAGTTTAGGGATCCCTGCAGAGAAGATAATTCACGGAATGGCAGCATAATTGTCAAGCTCGCATAGAGCAGTAAGCGTGAATTATGGGAGCAGGGGGCTAAAAAGTAATGTTAGCTTGAACAAAAAGGGGCTACTTTAATGAGCCCACCTGCACTCCCGAAGGGCATTTGATGTGGGAAAATTTCCCGAAGACAAGGGATTGGAGAAGAAGAAAGAAGGGGCGTTGGGACCAAGGTGAGGTTTTTGGAAACGTAGTGAGAGCCAGGAGTTGGAAGAAGTGGGCAGTCGAGAGAAGTGGAACAAGGATCGACTAGCACCAGCTCGTCCCGTGCGCCCGGACCGACACCGCCCCGCTCACCATCACCAACTCGTCCCGTATGCCCATGAGGAAAGCCCCTTCCTGCTCCCCTGTGACTTTAATGGAGGTAATTTATAAATAATATTTACAGTCCTTTGACTTAGGCCTCTGTTAATAATAATAATTCCTTATAAAGTGATGTGGGATAATTATTCTGTAAATAGAAAATATAAATAATTGATCATTATGATAACCAAGGATATTTTTGTATATAAATGTATAGAATAAATGTCTGAATCTATATAAGGTATTATATTCATTCTGTGTTTCCCCCTTGTAACGAACACTGGTGTATAGGTTGTATGTACATTACAACAGTTGTTTTGTAACCCATTAAATAAATTACAATATCAAGTGAGTAATCGAAATTTATAGAGTTACTCGTGTTTTCGAAAAGAAAATTTAAAACGTTTTGTAAAGTTTTTATATCTTTTACTGTTTAAGTTTCTTATATCATTTTGTTATTGCCATTTTAAAATGTAAGTCGCCAGATATAGCTAAAGTTTAAAATATTCATTCTGTGCATTTGTGCCTGACTCGTTCGTTTAATTTTAAAAAAATATACATATTATAGGACCACAGAGTCGATCGAACAATGGTTAGGAGAATTTCCTATAATCAACTTAAAAGATTAACCATATAAAGATATCCTATTTTTATCGAACGCTTTTACTGTTTTGTCTGTTATATAACTTTTAGAATGTATTTATGCTAAGAGTAGAAATGCATACGCTTTTATTTGCATAAGTTATTTATTGCAGAATAGAGTTGTTTTTATCTTTTAGCAAATGATTATTTTTATTTCAAATGTCTGCGAGGTATAAATATACTTCAGGGTTTAAACACAATTTTTCATTAGCTGCATAGTGCTTCATAAAGTGTTGGAGTATTTTGCATGTACAAGAACCAGTCATAATATAGTTTTTATGCTTCCGTGAATTTAAATATAAATACAATATGCTACTATTATTTTTCTTACTGAATTTCGACATTTATTTGTGAGTCTGTAAAGTACTTTTTGCTGAAAATTTTGCTATTTTAAAGCTTTATTATTTTCTGTTCTATTAACACTAAATTGTCATTCACAGATCAAATATTTCTTTGTCATGAACCTAATTTTTTAAATCGTATTTATGAACATTAAATGTATAAATTCATCTTCATTCCTTCTAAGATATTTACGATAATTAACATTTATTATAATGTTGTAAAGTTTACTTTCTCGGAATAATTGCTTTTTAAAGCAATATATAAAGAAATTTGAAAACTAAATGTCATTGAAAGATCAATTTGTTTATTAAATAGTTTGAAATTAAATCTATTTTGCATTTGAATTATTAAAAATCTTCATAAATTTCTATTGCTAATGATAAACGTTATTTAAGAGAATATAAGTCAAAAGTAATGCTATCGAACTGCATGTTGCGAGACTGAAAAGCCAGCCTAAATTTCGTGTTCATTAAATTTGACTTAAGAAATTTCAAAATTGGCTAAAATCGACCGAATTCAATTTTCGATTTTAGTGAATAGTGAAAGAATATTTTTTAGAGGAGCAAAAAACTCCCTTCATTTTATCATTACTTATTAATAAGCTTATCATACTAATGGGTATAGCAATAATAACTGAAATGCTGATCAGTAAATTTCCATGTATTACAAATGTAATGTACTCTAGGCGTTGACTAGAAATTGGCCCTAAAATCAGTATTATTTACTTCATAGTTTATAAAATAAAGTCTATTGAAACGGATGTTTTAATGCTATAGAGAATTTGCATTATTATATAGCTGTTTATTCTGAAAAATATGGGTATAAATAATTATTTTTTCTCTTTATATTTATTATGTATTTATGTAAACAAATAACATTGTAAAGTCTATAAGTATACTTAAAATTTTTTTACAATATTTTATGCAATTGATGTATTTTCCATTAAGGTAATTATGCATAATAACTGAAACTAATTAATATTTATTCACATTAAAAAAATATTTCTTCATAGTACTAATATTAGTACTTCATATTTATTTAGAAAAAAATTTGCTTAATACAATGCTATTAGTTTCGTGTTAATGATTAGACATATTCGTGTCATTTTTTAATTATCGTCGACAATGTATCATTCTCATAATATTTTTCCATTTTTTTGTATTCTATACGAGTATTAAATAATTTTTTTTTAATCTTATAAATTATTTGCAAAATTATTATTTCAATCATTTTTAAAGTAGCATCAAATCAACAATCACAATAAATTCTCATTTAAAAAATATTCTTTACAATGGAAATTCTCATTTAAAAAAACTATCACAGGAAATATTTAAAACAACAAAGTTTCTTTCAAGGAAATTCATTTAAAACAAAACATCCTAAGTTTCTCATTTAAAACAACAACAAAATTTCTTTCAATGGTATTCTCATTTAAAAAATAAAACACATTCGTGTATTCTCATTTAAAACCAACAATTTTTCAATGGTTTCTCATTTAAAACCTATTCTTTACTGGAAATTCTCTTTTAAAACAAACTCACTTCTTTAAATGGAATTTATAGAACAACACTTTCTAAATAGGAGTATTCTCTCAACTCTTTCTAAATAGTCTCATTTAAAACAACAACACATTCCTTACAATGGAAATTCTCATTTAAAACAACATATTCTGTACAATGGAAATTCTCATTTAAAACAACATATTCTGTACAATGGAAATTCTCATTTAAAACAACAACACATTCTTTACAATGGAAAGTCTCATTTAAAACAGCAACACATTCTTGACAATGGAAATTCTCATTTAAAACAACAACTCATTCTTGACAGTTTAAATTCTCATTTAAAACAACAACACATTCTTTACAATGGAAATTTTCATTTCCTTTCATGCATTAAAATAGACTCTGAATTTCTATTTTAATTTTTAGTTTTAAACGAAATTTTTATATTGCGAATATATAATGTTGTCACATAAAACAATTAAGACACAAAAATTTATTAGAAATTAAATTTTGATTATTTAACTATTTCATAAAATTGTGTCATTCAACAATAAATATTCTTTAAAAATGTTCTTATAGCAAAGCATACTAACCAGGTGCTTTAAATTTTTTATTTTGCATGTAGAATTTGTGTAGAAAAATATCTTGGAATCCATTTTCATTTTCGATAAATAGCATTTATATAAGACAATTATATAAAACTGGACAATGTTTTATCAGCCCTGAATGCTATATTACAGTAATACATCCTCTGCAATTCGACAAAATACTTCGAGATTTCCAAAAGAATACCCAGTTTAAGGAAAAACATCGTCTTTAAGGAACATTAAATAGATTTTTTTTCTTATTTTTTATTTTTATTTAATTAGTTTTCTGAATTTACTTCGCTTCTAAAAACCGACTGGTAAACAATGCGCCAATTTACAAAAAACAAAAATTGAATTTTATTAACAATTTTGTTTTTGTAAACAATAGTTTTAAGGTGGAAATTTCTATCTCTTTAAAGTTTTATAAATATCAGAAATACTACACGAGGGATTGGATTTAATAATAAGCAATAATAATATTAAAAATTTCATACTATATAAAATAATCAACGACGAATAAAGTAGGTAGCGTTTTAATGTAGGTTTATAATGTATTGACTGGGAAAATTTGAAATCAATGTGTGCAATAATTTTAATTTACAGTTCGCGCAAGATGAAAAAACATCATTTTCAGTTAAGATCATCTAAAGTTGTTTAGCTTGTGAAAAAGTCCTGACTTTAAATGCAAAGATTGTACAGTTTTAGAGGTTCTAATTCGAATATTACAATGGTGTTTGTTTTAAAATACACCAAAATGTTCACAAGTTAGTGTAAAAATACTAAAAAAATTATGTTTGAGGTTTATACAGAAATATACTTGAGGTGATGTGCAGGGCCCGATCAAGGCAAAGTTGGGCCCAGGGCCTGGTAGTCTTTCGGCATCCCCCCCCCACTATCCTCCTTTCAAGACAAAAAAAATATAGTTTATAAAAGAGGATAGAAACGAATACTTTTGGAGGAAATTTTATATTATTTTTTTTTATGTTTACATACCTTTGTAGTACAGTCGAATGCCAAAAATCTGTATATCCTCAACGATGTAAACTGTAGCACTTGCAATTAAGTTTTTATATAAAAAATAAAATAAAATAGCATTGGTAAGATTAAAAAATAATAGCTATTCGTAGATTTTAAAACAAAATTAATAAGAGATAAAAATAATAAAATAATAAAATTATTAAGCAAATAAAAACTGTATCTAAGTTTCAGAAATATAATAAAAAGTGTTAATATTTCTTCCTATTTGGCTTAAATTTTTAATTTATTATGAATTTGTATTATTTAATATATAAATGCTTTTTTCCATTAATATTTTCTAAATTATTTTCTTAATGATTCATATTATAAATGTTGAATGTAATAAACTGTTACTCTAGTATTATGTTCCTTTAATTACTGCAAACCATAATAAATTTCTTTATGTATGCTATGAGCTATTTATAAATAAATACTAAAAGTTTAAACTGAACATTTGATTTACTTTGATAGTTTCTAATAAGAGAAAAAAAATCTGTGTTTATATCTTGATATAAATACAGTATAACCTGAAAAGCAAAGGATTTTTCTCCTCAGAACCATGGAGTCAGTAATGAGTTAAAAAAGTGACTGGAGAGGTGTAAATAAGTAAACTGGAGTGTGTTTTAGATAAAATTGTCAACATTTTAACTGTTTTTATTTAATTTCTGAATAAGGTTTCATGAAATATTGCTTAAAGAGTTAACAAAAAACATTTTCAAATTTTGTTAATTAATTTATTTAAAATTTAATAATTAAGTACCAAATTTTAAGGGCCCCTAAAATTAGGGGGCCCAGGGCCTAGCACAGTCGGCCCGTGGTTTAATCAGGATCTGATAACGTGTCTCTTAAAGGAATAAGAAACTAATAAAATATCTCCAAAATTTCTACATACAACTTAAAGCCGCTGAAACATTTCAAAATGACGAATTCAAACCAAATTTCATCAAACCAGGAAATATTATAAATAAAAATCTAAATGTGTGTATACCAAAAAAACAGACGTCATTGCATTAAAATAATCATGTTTTTCAATGAATGTATTTTGATAATAAAGTTTATACTTAAAGTTATTTTAAACAAATTTCCGTGATTTTAAAAAAGTCATTAATATTTTAAGTGAAATTTTATCATTTCAAATGTCCTTATAAAAGATTTCAATTACTTTATACTTATTTCATTTATCTTATCCTATCCTTAGGGATAATTTCATTAAAGCTATTTGAATTAATTCATTTCTATCTAGATGAAGCGTTTGAAACAATTATCAACATTTAATATGTATACATAATTATCAACAATTTATAGAGTCTCCTTATCCTTACAATTATTTAGAGACGTGTAATCTGTGTTCAAATAAAGATTTCGTTGATGTCACGAGACGAGACGAGATTTGAAAATGCCAAAGGTTCGGGGAATCGAAAGCTCACTATTCCATTGTGTTTCAGTTCGTCTGACAGGTTTGAGGAAACAGATGGTTTCTGTGGGGAATTCTCGATAGTGCACGGACATTCATTCCGCCGGACTGATCCGAAGATTTGTGGTGCATTCACTGATATATGCAGACTCTTTAGGAATTAGAGAAATCTAAATCTACAGTATACTTTGGAATCTAGGTACCTAGAATGATTATCTATTCCGCTTCCGCGATTTTATAGAGGGAATTATATAATGATTTCATGTACTATGCTTTGGTTCAGTACTGTTTATAAATAATTTGAGGTATGATTAAAAATATAAAATCGTATACAGAATTGCAAGTTTATATATTGATTATATAATTTTAACATATATTTTATACTATAAAGACCATTATCGTAGGATCCTGATATCTTAATAAGATCATAATATCAAATAATAAATCATACATCATAAATCATCATCATTTAATCATGCATGATAATGATTCCTGCATTCATAATAAGGGATAAATTATTTTTAGTTTTCAAATTGGTAAGGTATCATATAAACTTACTACAAATGCATTACAAAAGCATTCAAATTAAATTCCATTTTTTTAAGGTCCTTCTTTTTAAATCAACGGAATACACAATTCTAGATTATCTCTTCATTAATACTTGTACAACAAACTTTACTGACTTCAGCTAATATTATTAGTGCATATTGTTCTATATTATACGGGGTTAGAAAGTAATTAGTTCCCTGCTTCTGAGAAATCTAAAAAAAAGCTCTTTTAGACCAAATGAGTTACTATTAAAACTACAGATAATTTAAATGATGCGCTTGACATTTATTACATATAAAAAGTTTATTACAAAAATCTACCTATAGGTGGCGCTGTAACACATGATACTTATATAGTTTTGTTAAGTCGAGCATTAATTTCTTGTCTGTACATCGTGACTACATTGCAAGAAAAAGGACAAAATATATCTTCAAATGCCAGCATCTGTGCCAGATCTAAATGACAGCATTCGGCACCATGTTTTTGATATTCTGGCAGATTCATTCCGGGCAGCTGTGAAAAATATAGTTTTGCTACTACAGCATGTTGTTGAACATGAAAGAAACATATTGAGCATTTTTATGCTACTGTACCGATGTACTTCCCCACGTTGGTAGTACGTGCATACACAGCTGTGGACTAAATTTCCAAGAAGAATAAATTCCAAGGTACACCTGTATGGGGAATTCTGAGGAGGAGTTATAGCTCGTGGAGTGGCACAAGTGTAACAGTTAAACCCAGGCAAGGATGTAGCCATGGGATATGGGGGCGAAGCAATAATGTCAACTTTCACCAAAGGTGCCATTTTAATAAACCAACCTGAACACCCGAAAGGGGTTCAGATGTGGGAAAGTTCCACCAACAAGTGATTGGGATATAAATTAAGATCAGATAAATTATCAAAAAACATCAAGCTCAAATTTCACATTTAAAGTATTATTAACTTGTAATTAATCCCTTAATAAACGTACTGTTGTTTTTATAGTACATATTATTTTATTGTACATGTTAGATTAATTTCGTCACCGAAAGTTAGATGGCGCTATTGAGCGAGGGAAAAAAAAACGGTCAGTCTAAGAGAAAAGCCGTGGGAATTCGGCGTCGGTTTTAAAATGTTATTCTATTCATATTCCTGTATTCTATTCTTATTCATATATGAAACGGGTTTAAAGCCATTCGTAATTCTGTATTCATTTCTCAGTTTATTCTCTATTTATCGGGAAGTGTTGTGTAATAAAAAGTGTGTGTTCAACAGCCGTTGTTTGGTTTTATACAGTCGTCATGAAAATCCCAAGAATAAACAAAAGGTAAGAAGTTACCTTATTTGATTCTTCATTACTATTGAACATTTACATTTATGATTTAACTTCAAGTTACCTGATTCTTCATTACTATTGAACATTTACATATTATTTAACTTCAAGATCATTCTTAAAATCAAAGTTCAAGATTTGTAACTATTCAAATTCAAATTCATTAACTATTCTATCCAGTACATTCAAAATTATTATCATAAACTATTTTGCAATGAATTTTAGGAAAATAAACAACTTTTAAATATATATTGTTCTTTGTGTGCCGCCAAATTTTGAAATCGTTAAAAGAGTGCCGCGACAAAAAAGGTTGAAAATCATTGGTCTAAACGATGCTTCCCCCCCCTCAAAAAGTGACTAACAAATAAGTATTACTTTGTATTGCCGGATGCTATAAAATAATGTGTCCTGCATTGGAATGAATAACAATAACACGAATAATAATATCCCTCTGAACTTCAA
The DNA here is from genome assembly GCA_032207245.1 of Pardosa pseudoannulata. NCBI lineage: Eukaryota > Metazoa > Arthropoda > Arachnida > Araneae > Lycosidae > Pardosa > Pardosa pseudoannulata. Next base: position 145,370,170 of record CM063511.1, on the reverse strand, counting down.
AAGTAATATAATAGTCCTATTCCAAAACGGTAACATATTTACTACAAATTCATTACAAAGCGTGAATAAAATAAATTCAACGATGCCTTATCCTTATCTGTAAACAGAGTACAGAATTAAACCTGTAGAATCCTTTAGATTTTTTTTCTCCCTTCTAAGTTCAACAGAAAATACATCACAAAAGATAATGTTTTTATAAATACTTATAGTACAAACTCTACTAACTGCAGCTAATATTAATGTTTCATACTGTTCTCTATTATACTTCATAATCTAGGTTCTTTTAGTTTTGAAATAATTATCTATTTTGCTCCCATAAATTTATTAGGTTGTTTATACAATGATGTTTTCTACTATGTTTTAATCAGTGTTGTTTTGTTTATAGAAAACTTAAAATATAGCGTCTATATATATTGAAAAATAAAATACTGTATACTAAAGCATAAAATTTATTAAATACCTTTTAATATTTTATAAATAAAATGTTTATCAGCATATAGTGATTGTAACTAATAACATTATTAACTATATTAAAAAACAAACTCCTCGGCAGAACAGCCCCTACGGGGTCAGGGTCACTCTCTTTCAGAGACCAAGGACCTTGGAGTGTGAAGCAAAGTTCCTGTTAAGTAGTCACCCTTAAGCGGAATCCCCAGGGTTTAGTTCCCAAGCATGCTTGATCCTCAATTTGTCTACCCACTGAAGAGATGAAAAACTGAATCAATTTTGACCAGCTCGGAGATCGAACTTCGAACCTGTGCCGAAGGAGCCTGCAGCGCTACCTTAGCGCCACTGAGATTCAACAATGTATTAGTAAGATTTCAGAGCCGTAAAGTATAGAAGAAATATTAACTTAGACTTAAAAATATTAACGTAAACTAACTGGAAATACATAGCATCTCATAGATTATCCTAAAAAAAAAAACACAAACATTGGCGCGGACCTGGATTTCTCTAGACTGTAGAGCCAAATAAAAGTGATATTCACTTATGTAAGAAGTACCGGGTGGCCATAATTAAACTGACAGTGCTCATAGTGTTCTGTAGCGAGATCTATTTACGAAAATGATGCCACATTTTGTAAGAAGATTAAACAAGACGGGAGACGAAAGATTCCGAGAAAACACAAATTAGTTGCAAAAGTCACCGCTAGGGGAATATTTGGCGCTGTGTAATAGAAAATAGAGTGTTAACAAATTCAAATCCATACGGAAATTACCTTCTGGCACTGTGCCAATGGATGTAACGTGAAATTTGAATAAAGAACTTCATCTGCTCAGTTTACGTGATATTGCAGATCAGGAGACTTTATCGGTGTTTATGTAGATTTTACGCTTTTTTAAAAGTGTTGCCATATTGCACTTGAACTAAATCAGAAAATGTGCATAATAGAAGGTAATTTTATTCCGTATGAATTTGCATTTGTTAACACTCTATTTTCTATAACACAACGCCAAATTTTCCCCTAGCGGTGACTTTCGAACTAATTTTTTTTTTTTTTTTTTTTGCGGAATCTTTCGTCTCCCGTCTTGTTTAATCTTCCTACAAAATGTGGCGTTATTCTCTCAAATAGATCGCGCTACAAACACTGTGAGCACTGTCAGTTTAATTATGGCCACCCGGTACAATAACAAACATAAAAAAGCCGAAATCTCGTCATACGAAAAAAAGTGCCATAAGTGTAACAGACTAAATATCTTAGACATTGGTAATAAACCTAACAAAGTTTCTGCATTTAATGATAACATCATTTTGAATTGTGCAGAAACCATCATAAAACAAAGATCTTGTTTCATACAATTTATGTAGGAGATATAATTTGTGCTTTAAATTATGTTACTGATGCTATCAACCTCTAAAATATTCAATCGTACAAAATCTAAGTGTTCTATAAAACCAGCTAATATTATTTCAGAATTATTTTATGGTAATACAATTAAACATATAAGCTAATCTTCACTGTAGAAATGATAATGTTTTTAACAAAAATCTTGAGATTGTTATTCTAAACCATAAAAATTCTTCACCTTTCATTGGTTTGTCTAGATGTTTTGAGATTAATCTTATTAAGAGACAAGTAAATACTGCAGAAATAATGGGTAAGATTTCTTTATTGATCTTTTTAAAGGGTTAGTTGCATTCACTTAAAAGTTTTTAGTTAAATTGAATAAACATGTTCAGCTTATTGCTAAACATCTAATAAGGATTACGAACACTTTAAAGAGTAATGTGAAAATTATATTAATTAGTCTGGAAAAGATGGAATAGTTAGTCAAGTAGAAAATGTTGTTGAGTAATTAACAGTTTAGTAATTGTTGAAAAGCCGGTTGGTTTTAACAGGTTATATTTGGATCCTTAATATCTTAATATATATATATATATATAAAGAGAATTTAATTTCTCCTCTTAACGAGTTGTTATTAAAAATATGCAGTAAATCTCTGAATATAGTTCTTTACTTTAAAGGTTGGTTTTATCAAATGGAACTTGATGATGTTTTCATGGAATTGTGTCTATTTGGGTATCTTATATTTAATATATTACCACTCCAATTAAGTAATGCTCCAGAAATTTCATGAAGTTTTAGTGATATATTAATAGCTTTAAATACTGAAACAGAAAATGTGGAAATTTTAAATAAAGTAGTATAAATAGCTATAAAACTAAATGCTGGGATCAATGTGAATAAATTTCAATGCAGTGTAAATAAAGTTAAATATTTAGGCTACGGATTTCAAACATCTACAATGAAGAAAATCTTGAACATGCAAAAGCAAACATAACTTCAGACATTCATAATTGTAAAAAAACACATAGAATGTTAGGTATGATGAATAGAAAAGTTTTAGAGAGTTACTTAAAACTGAGCCGCGGTAGCTCAATCGGCAAAGGCAACACTCCAGTAACTGGAGGCTTTTGGGTTTGGTGCCCGAGCCGACCTAAGATGCTTTGTGTTCTTTAAAGGTGACTGGGGTGGAGTTTGTGGGTTCGAATCCCATTATGGCATGGATGTTCGTAGCCGTTCGGAATCGGCTTTAAGCAGTAGGTCCCGGTCTCATTAGCCCTCGTGTGCAAAACAGTAGACGCTCCAAACCAAACCAAACCAAAGGTGACTGGGGAAGGTAAAGTATGTCCTCCAAGTTCTCAATCATTACCTCTGGGAATAGCAGGCCAATCCTATGGGTCTTCTGCTTGTACCCTGTTTCAAAATTACGAGGACCAGCTTGAGCATAAGTCGTACTTTCATGCTTGACTTAAAACGAAAGGTGTACCCCTTTGCCTTAATAATGCCGCATTTCAAATGGAATCTGCCGAGCTCCATGGTACAATGGTAAACGTCGTGGGCTACAAACAGAAAGGTCTTTAGTTCGATCCTGAGTCAGGACAAATTTATTTCCGTCATTTTATGATCCATTTGTTAAGTATTCAAGAAGGTTCGTAAAATATGCAAATTTTTAGTATCATTAAAATAAATCTAGAATGTTTTGTTACATTATAAAAGCCTGTGTTAAAACTACGAGCAGCAGTTGTTGTTCGAGTACGAGCTTGGCTTTTAATAAACGGTGTTATCTCTTAACTTGACTCTTCATTGTGTGCAACCAGTACTTGCATCCAACTGACAATATGAGTAGTCTCAGGCAGAATAGTGCTTGCCTTGACCAAATAGCATAAGCAACAAGAAAACGTAAAACTAATATTCATTGAAAAAGGTTGATTTTCGTATCAAAATGTTTAGTAAATTAAATCATAAGATTCCCCAATATTTGGAAGTTTTATTCAAATAAAATTTTGCTATTAAACTAATAAGACCAGGTGAAGGCAGAAAAATGCTCGAGTCACCCAAACAATATTTTTTTTAAACTTTGACGTCATTAAAATAGAAAGAGTGAAATAAAGTTTCACACGACCGGATATTTCGCAGGGCTTCGCTGCGTCAAAAAACAAAGCGTGGAATTTATTCTTCTGCTTCTCGGCTCAGTATGCAAGTTTGGATTATCACAGGAGCGCATTGTATTTGATTTTAAATTATTTTCGTTTTCATTATGTATGTTGCTATCAGTAGTAAAGGTACGATGGTAAACATTGTTACGAAATGTCCATCGAAAAAATCCATCGTAGACAAAGTTGACGCTGGAAATCCCAAAGTGTACACATCACCTTTAAACCTTCGAAAATTCTATTTTTTTTATTTTTATATTTTTAAAATCTCTGGACATTTCGAATTGTTTAAATCAAACCCCATTGTATAATTCAAATTACAACCTATAAAACTATACAATCTTTACATTGAATATCATAACTTTTAAGTAAACTATAGCAAATTTAAATATAATAAAAATTTACAACTCGTGCACATCGTGAATTATAAACTATTGTACGTATTAATTTTTAATTTTCAGAGTAAGTACATTATAGACTTATTATGATACTCTCATCTGTTTTTTTATTTCAATTAGTATTTCAAATATTTTAGCTTTTTCGAAAAATGAATGCCTTGGTGTACTATTTATAATACTTCTAATAATTTAAATGGGTGAAAAATTATTCATAAAAATTAATGTTTACAAAAATTTAAAACTTATTAAACTCACTTTGTTTTGTTATAAGTCTGAAAACGATGTGTTAGAAAAATTCTAAAATTTTTTAATCAAGCTCTCACTTTTCACTTTGTAAAAAAAAGTTTTTATTTTTTAGCAACAAAGTAAATTCAGCAGAAATAATTAAGTAAAAATAGATTACAAATGCTGAAAATCTTATGCGTTTACGATTAAATTAGTACAGAAATAAGTCGAAAAGAGAAAAATTATTCCAATTTAAAGTTACTTAAAAGTGATGTGGCCAAACGATGGTCGGATGGCAGGGCATTTCTCTTCGGAACCGGAGTTCACGGGTTCAAATACCGCTGCAGGCATAAATGTTCGAATCCGTTCGGAAACAGATTTAAGGGGTCATATGACTCTTAAAATAAGAAAAGACGTAAAAAAAATATCATTTTTGACTTTCTATACCTTGAAAACTGCTAGTTTCACAAATATAAATTTTTTAACATAGAAGAAATTATCTTTTCACATCACATTCATTTTCGAAACTTAAAGAATATTTTTGTTAGAAAGTTTTAAATTAATTGAGTTTTGTTGTTAACAAATATGATATCAAGGTTAAATTGCACGATTACTAAAAATATAATTCAGTTTAAGAGAAACTTATTGTTTTAAAACATACTGCAATAGCTCAAAATATCTTTGAACTTAAATTTGTATATATATCTATATATATATATATATATATATATATATATATATATATATATAATATATATATATATATATATATATATATAAATTTAAAAGATCTGTGTAAAATGTTAAGTTTTTTTCCTTGAGAATAAAAAATGTATCATAGCATATAAAAACATATTTTGTGAAAAATATAAATCAATCGGGTGAAAAGTATACTGTTATTACTTTAAAAATTTCATGAAAAAAATATTTAAATCTTTTTGAGATAAGATGCGCGTTACATGAAAAAATAGTTTAAGAAAAATCAAGTGTGGTGAGACGATTTAGATAATTAATATAATTAATATAATTAATATAAATAAAACCAGAAGTGAAATGCTTGGTATCTAAATCTGACCTCACCACATCTTTTGTAAAGGAGTGCAGACCCATAAAAATTAATTGAACGGATTTTCGTGTGCGGGATCATCGGGTGGGGTTCTGATCCCAGTCCCAGATTAGAATCACGTCTCCATACGTGACACTAAATAAGAATATACCTTTGTGGAGTTATTAATGAGTTCCTAAGGAACAGTGCCAATTTGAAGGGGCAAGATTTCCCCCATGTTTGCGGTTTCAAATCGGGGAAAAAGAGACCAATAGATATATACAGCTCTTCTGATTGGACGAAAAGAAGTAAGAAGGGACAGAGATGAAAATAATATAAAATAAAGAAAAGTCAAGAAGAAGTGAGTGTTCGGGAGTCGAGGAGTGCAGTTCGACAGTAAGGGTTCAGGACTCGAGGACAGAGTTCGGGGACCAAAGGAAGAGTTGGTCCAAGAGAGACTCCGAAAAACTAACGACTCCGACGTCTATAAACGACCAGAAGTGTTCCAGCGCATCCGCATTTCAGAATCACCCCAATTATTTTAAAAAGCCCCAGACCAGTGATGAGACTAGAGTCAACATTGTCATCCCACTAATCGACAATACAAGCAAAGTGTCTATATCATATCACTAAGAGCTCCCAAGATTACCGCCCTGGCACACCAAACAGATCCACAAAGATTTCTTATAAATATTTGAATTTGAAATTAAATCTTCTCTCTTTGTCTCTTTTTACCTAAATGTTTGGTTATTATTAATGTTAAATCTTGAATAATGTGGCACCTAGTAAAAACAATTGAAAAGCAAATCTTATGAAGTTGAATCAATTTTTTTATATTTGACATGCATATAGCATATTAATAAATTTGCTTAATTTTATTTTAAACTATCAACCTTGCATGTGTTTATTTTAAGAGTGCAATATTTGATTTTAATAACTCTTAATTTAGCTTATTAGTCTTTTTTTAAATTTAAATCTGTTGTCTCTAAGAACCTGTGGTTGAATTTAAACTTAAATAACCTACACAACGCAACCCAAATAATGTTTAGCCTTTGTGACTAAAAGAAATAAACAACCACTATAAATTTGATCGTAGGTAAATACCTAAATTTAATGAGAGCTACACGACATCAAGTTAAACGTTTGTAAGTTTAAATTTGTTTGCAGTAAACAGCTGACACGTTTTTCTTGATAACTCCTTTCAATATTGGGCCGAGCGCTGGCCGATTGGTTAGGGCGCTGATCGTCGGTACCAGAGTTCGTGGGTTCGAATCACACTATGGCATGGATGTTCGTAGCCGTTCGGAATCGGCTTTAAGCTGTAGGTCCCGGTTTCATTAGCCCTCGTGTGCAAAACAGTAGACCGTAGCCCTCCAAACCAAACCAAAACCTTTCAATATTGGAAATTTTTTTACGGATTCTTTTAAAATGTTCAGAACTAAATTTCTTTTCACATATTTTTTTTCTGAAGAATCTATTTTTTTTTCAATTTAACAGTCGTATACACCTTAAGTTGTAGGTCTCGGTCTCATTATAGACCTCGTGTGCAGAACAGTAGACTGTAGCACTCATAACCAAACGGAACCTAAAGGTGATATGATGTATCTCTTTAAATTATGGACGTATAAACAAGTCATAAATATCCAGAGATTTTAAAATTGTAAAAATAAAAAAAATTGAATTTTCGAGGGTTTAACCCTTAATTTGACAAGATGTTTTTCAAATATTTTTTAGTTTCTGTCATTTCCCCATGTCTGTATAGACATTAAGATCTCTGTAAAATAAACAAAAAATATATATCATTTTCCAGTTTTGAGATAATTGATGTTCGCTGTGGCGAACACTGACCTATGATGGATAAAGTTTCGTAACAACTTTTACAATCGTACCCTTGCAGCAGACTTAAAGAAAACGGAAATAATTTAAAATGAAATACAATGCACTCCTGTGATAATCCAAATTTACAGAACAGAGAAACAGAACAATACGCTTCTTCTGTTTCACCGTTTCACGCTTTAATTTCACCTTTTTATTTTCACGCAGCGAAGCCCTTCCAAATATCCGGTCGTGTGAAAACTTTATTTCACTCTTTCTATTCTAATGACGTTAACGAATAAACAATTATTTTGGGGCTGATGCGATTTTCTCCTCTTACCTTATTAGTTTAATTTTAAAATTAAATTATTTAATTTGTCAGTAAAACGCATTTGCCTAGCTTTCAGCATTGAATCATCCACGGTGTATGAAATAAAAAAACAAAAAGATAAAATTCTCGAATTAAATGGAGCTTATTCTCATATATAATCGAATCTAGTAATTGTTTTTTTTTAATTCCGATGCTATTTGCAAACAAACCATAAAAATATATGTTACTTTGCATGATGTTTTCCTATTAACTTTCTGTATTGAATGTTTATAGCTGTTAATTTGAACTATATCAAATTCTTTCACACGAGTTTAAACAATTTGCTTATGTTTTGTGAAGCAATTGTATATATTTCAAGCTATTTTTAAATGAACAATTCTTTGAACGTTGCGGTTGGCCGTCAGTATTAATTTTTAGGAAAAATCGGTAATCCGGCAGCTTGTATTTCCCTCCAATGTCGGATTGTCGATGTCTGACTATATTTTGTTTGAAAAATAAACTTCTTTTTGACATAAATAATGTCATTTTTAAATAATTTTTCAACAGGCTTGAGTTAATATATACTAACACATGAGTAAATATGTTTGAAATCGGAGTTGTTGAGATCCTAGAAAGAGATAATTTCTAGCCACTTTGAAATTCCCAGAGGTTTTTTCGTTTAAAATATTCACTCAGACTATCTGCCTCCCCTATGATAGTTTACGTGTTTACCATTCAAAACGGGAATTTTTAGACTACGGATTTAATCAAACATCGGTTTGAGATAATTCCTGATGTTTGCATAATAGAGTAAATGAAACTTCAATCGCAGTATGAAGTGGATTCATAGTGTCTTATCAGTATTTGGCTTTGATCTCAGACACACAAATCGGGAGAAGTTATGAAAGTACATGGATCTGAAGTTGACTAAAAGAATTACTATAAAGGCAATTGGTTAATTCATGAAGTTTTAAAACTGGAAAATGGAGTAAAATATTGAAGGTGATATTATTAGCTATCTATGTACCACAACTAATCAGGTATAAAATGTAGAGATATTTTTGTATGTAGATCGTATATTTGAAGCTGACATTGCTTATTGTCATCTGCTGATAGATCTGTTAGCTAAAATGTCACCAAAGAACTAATTGGGTAAGGGAATTCCTTCGCTGACCTAGCAATAAGCCATACAGCACACCTAATTGGGTAATCTTATCAGAGCAAAACGTTTTACTTTAAACTAGATCAAAAATAAGCTGGTTTTAAATGAAGAATTTTCAGATCCAAAGATACTTCAAGTTCTTTGGTACTCCGAGTTGCATCCACACACTCGAACACTGCATGATCACTAGCATGTGGATTCGTCCATAGAGTCTACTGAGCACTTTAGTTGCGCATCTAGATGCCTTTGATTTTTGGAGGAAAACCGCTTAAAAAGCTATCGTCCACCAAGACTATTTTATCGTCTGCCATCGTGAGACCTTGATAAGCCATACCCTCTCTAGACCGTGGTAATGGCTTGCAATGGGCCATAATGTGGAGGGTCCTTAACGTGTTCAGTCAAGATCAGGGCAAGATAGGACGGTGGGAACACTTTGCTACACCGTCAGTATCCCACTCATAGTAGCAAGGGTGTTTATTAATGTAAATCTTTGTTCCAGTGGGGAGATGTCAGAATTGGTAGTTATTTCTATTAAGGTACTATTCTCACGTGTTCGAATTTTTTTAAAGTCTTGGGTGGTTTGGTTTGGAGTGCTACGGTCTACCTTTTGCAACAGGAAGTCTGCTAACATTCATGCCACAGTAGGATTGGAGCCCACGAACTCCGATACCGAAGGTCAGCATCTTAACCAATCGGCCATCTTTCGGCCTCTAAGTCTTGTAGTTAGTAGAAGAAAGTAAAAATTAAACTGTAAGTCACATAGTTTTTCTTTTCAAATGCAACAAGAAATAGAGGCATGTCTAACATGTCTTATTAGATGTTACTCATTTAGCACCACTCAGAAGCACGTGTAGTTATGGAAATATTACCCCACACTGAATCCTCACATTTTTAATGCAGAGACCAAGTAGAAGACTCACATGCTTTGCTTGCGAAACACAGAGGTGTCGTTTGGGAATTTAGAGAACATTGCGGTCTATTTCATGTGCCTCAGCGGCTATTAATGAACATGGCAGGTCTTTGGACGTTTCGAGACTCGAATTGACAATCCTTTGGTTATAAGACGGACGCATTTGCCAACAAAGCCTCTAGATTTACATTTTGTATAAAAATAATAATAGAACTAGAGAAAAATGAACTGTATTAACACACATATGTGTAAAAATATATTATGATCTTTAATTATATTTAGCTTTTATGACTTCATAGACTTTCAAAGGAAAAATACAATTTAAAATGAACGATAACTTACAGAAAATATTTTCAAGATCTTTCCTAAAGATAGGCCTTTGCTTTAAAATATTTAAATAAATTAAACTTTGTTAGTGTTTCTACCTAAAAAGAGTAATAATGGAACATTCCAGACAAGATGCTTAATATTCTGTTTAAACATTTCCAGGCAATAAGTTAATTTCATAAAATATTGTTCCCTTGAAAACTTAACTATCAAGTTTACTTCATTATAAGGCTTTCAAATTCTAATAATCTATTAAATTTGTACCGGAAAAAGTTCAATATTTTTACGAAATCAGCTTCCTCATTATAATCTCTTTAAATTTAATAATAGCAGAATACTTGGAAGTAATTTGTGACGGAGGAAGACGAAAAACTTGAGAATTTTCTTAGTAATCAAAATAAAATTTTTGATACAAAAAATGAATATTGTGGAAAAAAAATAATTTCTCAATATCTATCTTAGAGTTATGTTATGGAATTTAATAACCAACCCAATGTAGTTTGAAAATAAATTTTTCTTTGAAATATAAGTTTTACAATTTAATAACTTTGATTTTAATTTTATGTTACATTTAAAAAATTACAGTAATTGAAGTGAAATATGATATTCATTTTTCATTAGACATAAAATTTAATTCCAAAATTCCATGGTGAAGTACAATGAAGAGGTTGGAAGTTCTTTTAATTTAGGCTTAACTCTCTTTCGATAATGATTGTTCTTCTATTTTGAATTAGTTTAAATTTCATGATCTATTATTATATTCTTTTTTTATTTTAAAGAATACGGTGAACAAATTTTTTTTTTAAATTTTTTGACCATTTGTTATGAATTATTTTTTTTTTACTTTTTAAAAAAATGTGGAGAACCAATCGTTTTTTTTTTGAGAAGTTATTAAAATAAATCCCTTTTTCATGCAGTAAATTTTTAATGCAAGTGCGCGAATATTTGCCTCATAGTTTTCGGGGAAAAGATTTTAATATTTTCTGAAAAAAGGATAAAAAAAATAAAACATGTATTTTATATTCAATAATATAGACATGCATATATATATATATATATATATATATATACATTTATATACATATATATATATATATATATATATACATTTATATACATATACAATATATATATATACACACATTTATATACATATACAATATATATATATATATATATATATATGTGTGTGTGTGTGTGTGTGTAATATATCAAAGTTATTTAACTTTAATATTTCCTTAAAAACCTCCTTGCTCCCATTCTAATTAATTAACATCTTTTTCCCAGCCATTAAGCGTCTTAATCAAAGGAGTGTCTCCACCTTCAAATTCTTCCCACAGCTTTCTATCCTATAGATGTAAATTTTTCTGTCTATTCAACACGTTTCCCAGCTGTCGCCGGAAAATGGCTCTGTGTTTTACCTGATCTTACACTTAAAATTGCTGAGTAAGTTGGAAAAATTCTTTCTGTCTTCGATCTTGAGTGTACCTCTGTTCGAGCAGAGTGGTTTTTGTGTACTTTCTCTTGACAGTCGTTGACTAATAAAGATGTCCATTTTAGCAGCTCTTAAATAAAGTTTTAATTAGACGTTCCGGTCTCTTCAACGCGGCCCGACTGAATCATTATTACTGCTAGCTCTTTAGCTTCCTCCTTGTTTTATAATTATTTTGCTCCAGCAGTTTTATAATTATTATTACATGTATGTGTATAAAAAATAAAAATAACCTAATTAGTAAAACATTTTCCCCAAATTTTAATTCGACATTATGGTTTCAAAAGGGCTACTATTAGAGAGGGCAAAGTTTTTCTTTCCAGTAACCAAATCTTTGACTTGCAGTTCTTTACATAATTTAATCTAGCTTTAACACTTAAGAAGTAGCTCAATTCTTTCTGTTGATTGACAAAAACAACGACATTCCCTTGATTGATTTTTCGGTGTATACACTTAAATAATAGATTGTCAAAAATCCGAAGGTTATGAAATAATAGTGTTTATGGACTTTTGCATAAAACTGACAGCAGAATTGACAGATTGAATTTATTTTACTACGTAGTATAACCCGGCAAAAATAAAGTGTAATTTTTGTTCTTCCAAAAATTTTAGTCATGTTATTTATAAACTTGGATTTATATTTTATTGAATTTTAGAAAATTCTTTTAATGAATTCTTTTCTTTTAGCGTACATATGACGTATATTGTAGAGTGTTATGAAAAATATTTATCCAAGATTTTTCTACTCAAATGTCAAGGGGAAAATATTTGACTAAAAATACTTTTAAATCGTCCTTTTTGCATTGACTATTTGCCTTAAAACAACGTATGGGAGACGTGATCGTACAGCTGTGCCTAAAATGAGAACCTCGTATCACACACGTGATGATTCTGTCTAGCCAGAAGTGAAAATTCTTTGATGGGATGTTCTTTGTGATTATTCTTTCTGTCCAACAGTGAAAAGCTCGTATCAGACATATTATGGTTTTTACTCGATACGCTTTTTGTTTTTGCGTTATTGTTTGTTACAGTTGCAGTATAAGAGTTAGTCTTTTATTCTTAGGCGTAATTGCAATAGAGTATTATATTATATGCAATAAGTAATTGTTGGTGCTTAAAAAATTCTTTAAAAAAATCTAAATTTAACCTAATGGCAAAAAAGAAAATTGATACTAATAACGCTGCTAGAAAGTGTTCTGATTACAGCTTATAAACTGAAACAGATACCGATTTGGATACATCTGAAGATAGCATTGTAGTTTGTCCTGTAAAAAATGTGTGCAAAATTTAGTGATGAAACTGCTTCTGGTCACGACGCATGAGAAAAGCTTTCATCGAAAGTGGCACACACAATTGTCGCTCGATTCATAAGGCAAGGGGTTAAAAAGAAAAGGATGGTGTAACAATAAGTTACATTTGTTTCAGCTTTTTTCACTTCTTTCCGTGAGTCATCGTCAAAGACATACCAGAACAGGATCGGTTTTAACTAGAAAGAAACTTCGGACTATTCCCAACCAATAGAAGAGCCTGTTCGTTTGACTTTTTCTGACCCCTCCGTTCTGGAGTGAACCACTGTTTTTTTCTCAGCTGGGCAATCTGATTTTTTTTAGAGGACAAGATTGTGACCAGAGGAGAGTAGAAGGTGAACGCTGCTGGCATCAACGGCTTGAGGGAGAGACTTATTTAGAAAACATCATCGCCATATTGTATTTTGGGGGCAAGCGCAAAATCGAGAGCATTCTTCTATATCTACAAATGATAAGTTGATTACAGTTGTATTTCTTAGGCATTTATTTAATTGTATAAATTCATTTAATCAAGACTTGTTTGTCCATGTGTTTATTAATGAGTATTAATTTCTTCTTTCTCAAACACTAGGCCAACTTAACATTATTTTTACAGATGGCTGTATTGGTAGGGAGCTAATCCCATAATTCACAGGTTACAATTCCCCTGATGGCATGGATAATCGTAGCCATTAATAATCGAATTTACGTAGTTGGTCCTGGTCTCATTAGCCCACATGTAACAAAACAGCAGACCAAAGCGCTTCATACCAAAACTAAACCAAATTTCCTTCAAAAAAAGAATGATATGTAAGATTTTAAAAAATGAAGAAATAATTTTTTGTTTGCAGATAAACTAGCGTGTATCAAATTTTCCTCTTTGACTGAAACTCGCATTTAATTGAAATTGTGTGACAATATTTTAAAGAATCAATTAAATTCGAATTGTTTCTTTTAAAATTGAATTCGAAATAACATATATGTTAAATAGCAATATTACGTTCGAAAACAAATTTTTGGGGGAAAAGTTAAAACTATTAAGTATTTTACGGTTACTTAAGTATTTAAGTTATTTACTTAAATTACTTAAGTATTTTACGGTTTTTATTGAATTAAAAGATAATTAAACTCGTGCATCTTTGCGAATACAGTGGGCTCCGCTTAATAGGATCACTTTGGGACACTGTGATTTCGATAACAATAACCGATAGATAACATGAAACGATATACAAAATGAGATCAATTTACCCCCCCCCTTTAATTCACACGTACTACATTTCAAAACAAAATGAAAAAAAAACACCTTATATTATCCTGCATTTATGTATATTATAATTTAAAACATAAGAATTATATACATAATTAA